>JANHMN010000012.1:67259582-67308171 GCA_030674055.1 Rhabdomys pumilio
GTTGAGGGATGGGGACACCCACCCTTCTCAAAATTTTAACCTAGAATTGCTCCTGTCTAAAGGAAATACAGGGACAAAGAGTGGAGCAGAGACTGAAGGAAAGATCATCCAGGGACTGCTCCACCTGGGTATTCATTCTATATGCAGGCACCAAACCCAGTCACTATTGCTGATACCAAGAAGTGCTTGCTGATAGGAACCTTATATGGAAGCATTCTGAAAGGCTTTGCCAGAACCTTACTGATACAGATGCTTGCAGCCAACCCTCCAACTAAGCACAGGACCCCAAGGGAGGAGTTAGCAGAAGAACTGAAGGAGCTGAAGGGGTTTGCAAGTCCATAGAAAGAACAATATCAATTAACCAGAAACCCCTGAGCTCCCAGGCACTAAATCATTAACCAAAAAATACATATTGAGGGACCCATGGCTCCAGCTGCATATGTAGCAGAGGATGGCCTTATCTGGCATCAATGGAAGGGAAGGCCCTTTGGTCCTGTGAAGACTTGATGCCCCAGCGTAGGAGAATGCTAGGGCAATGAGGCAGGCATGGGTGGATGCGTAGATCGGTGGGTGGGTGGGTCGGTAGGTGGGTAGGAGAGCACCCTCATAGAAATAGAGTGGAGGAGTGTGAAATAGGGGGCTTACGGAGGAAAAATCAGGAAGAAGAATAACGTTTGAAATGTAAATAAAATAACCAATAAAAAATAAAAAAATAAATAATATTTGTCTCCTGGTTTTTGCTCTGGCATTATTTCTTTAAAAACTTCTTTGGAGGATACAGACAGGTCCACATGAACCATAGCTACTGGCAAACAGAAGCAGCAAAAAGGAGAGAGAAGAGAATTCCACCCAACATTCCATGTATAGAATGGCCAGGTTTAAGTCTGTTGTCCATATATAAATATATAGTTGATTTTTCAAATTAAATTACTCAAGACAACAGTATAGTTGCATGTTTCTCACAGCATTATAAGTAGAATTTGAATAACTTAAAATATCAGCTTTTTAAAAGCTGAAAGAAGCAGAGGAATTGTTCAGAAAAAAACGTAATTCCAATGTCATGATTATACAAGAGTTTCCAACTGTTTATGGAACTTTGTCATTAAAAATTATGTAGTGGTTAAGGATTTGATCCTTAAATATGAGGGAGTGATGAAAAACTGGTTATTTAATAGCATTAGTAACACTCACAGCCGATCAGACTGTGTTCCTAAAGGAAATATTATTTAGTTGAAACAAATGTGGTTGAAAACTGACAGGAGGATCACAAGTTCTGTCTTCAGATCCACCCAAGGTTTATGCAGTGGCCATTCCAATTAGCATAATAGGGCAGTGTTCTTTGGGATGTTTCCTAATTAAAAACTGCTTGTTTGAAGTGGGATCTAATTTTAACTTTGTAATGCCAAAATATGAGTGGAAAATTCTGTTTTCATTTCAAGACTTGTTGGTCTTACGTTTCCAAGTTGAGGTAGTGGTCATCGTCTGTCTATAACACACACACTTAGGACAAGAAACTGGCTGACTGTGAACTGCCCTCTATATAGTTTAGTTTTATCAACAGATTATTAGTTCTCATATTTATAGAGGAGGTGTATTAACTTACCCATACCTCAATGTAAAACTATGAAAATCAATAATGTATCAACAGTAAGTTACTAAAATATGACAAAGCATTTCTTATTCTCATGTCTCCACCATTCCACAATTTGGATTAAATTCTCAGAGTTACTAGTTACATGATTCAGAAGCCCTAATTTTAAAGTTTATTTTTAACTGTTATTCACTGCCCCATTACTGTGGCAGTGTATAAATACTTACAGTAAGAGTAAACAGGAAAACAGATAAAATAAATGAGTGCAAGATTATGAAAAGATTTTACATGTTAAAAAGATGCTGAAGGACAGAAAAACATAAGGCAGAAAAATGGGAAGTTAAGATTCATTTAAATATAAAATAATAAATATTTCTGTCAAATACAGAAGATATTGTGAGTTCTACCTAACTACCTAACTAAAATGGCCTGTTGGAATGTAGAAAGAATAATGAACAAAATATATGCTAGTATTTCTTCTGGAACAGCCTTTTCCATATCACCTGATAGGCTTGCTGTTTCCTGTTGCAAAGGCCTGCCATGTTCCTCAGGGACTTCTCAGACAAACCCACTTCTCAGACAAGTCACATCCCTCATATCATGGTATTATGGCCCACCCCCAAATAAGCAGGCTTTGCTCTTTCCCATGACATAGGTACTCCATCTTCTCTGCTACTTAATCATTGGTTAGACATCCTTATTCCTCATCCTATAGGCGTTGTAGTTCATATTGGAACTTACTTCTAGCTGCTATCAATCGCCCTGGTCCTCCAGGATGTCCTGTCCTAATGACTAAGACTTGTTGTACTCCTTCCTATTGTATAATCCACATAGACCTACAGAATCTTAATGACTTGTGCTTCATAATACACCTTAGAACTTTTAGCCCTGCAGCCTCTATGACTACAAACCCAGCTGCCTAAGATCTTCTGCCTCAATCAACCAGTCCACTAAGACTTGCACAAGGAATAAGAAACAGGAGGAAGCAGCACAAGTGAGGATCAGGAAAGAGTGTGGTGATAATTGGACAGCATCTGTTCATGCAGACAGTAGTGGTAGTGAATATGGACAATAGAAGACTAGTGATTGTCTCTTTTTGACCAAAAATGGACCTATCCCTTCCCTTAATACCATTCTACAAGATGTAAAACAGCCTAAACATATTACAAGTTTATTCTCTCCTGAATTTTTCTCACCTACACTGAAAGAAGAAAAGTGATTTGAGAAAAAAAAAGATACAACTAATGAATTACTTTAGATGCACAAGTGCCAGAAAAAAAATGTAACATTCTAAAAAAGGCAATGCATCCTATCAAAACTTACTAACTCCATAGTGATATATTCCAATGAGAATAACCTGGAAGACATGGAGACAATGAATTCTAAAGATGGTCATAATCATGTCATAACTCAACAAGTTAAGACTATAACATAAAAAATAAATTGCTTACATAATTGAGGAAATAAATTCAAGTTATGTAAATAAAATTTAATAAAAGATAATTCCTGAAGAAAATCCAATCAGAAATGCAATAAGCCATATAAAAATTCAGTAAAAAAAAAAAAAAAACTCACCAATAAAATGGATCATGTGCTAAACAGGTTTATAGCTGGACGACAAAAGAGAAGTATTATAAACTCAGTAACAAGTCAATTAGAATTTTTTAAACTCTATGAATGGAACACGAAGGAGCACTTCTATTTCAATAACTAGAAACAGTGTCACAACACAGGAAAGATCTCAACATTCTCTTCTGAGATGCTACCTGGGACCATGTTGATGTGCACCATCTGTACAGAGCTGGCCCCGTCCCTTGACACCTGTGACAGGTAGGAGAATGGCTCCTTCCCCTTTCCAGAGCAAATTAAGATATCTGGCCCTTGTGGGCTAGGTGCAGGAGAGTGGACATGCTGACCGACTCAGTTACCACACATGTCCATATCTCAGAAGTAAGTTGTTCTTTACCAACATCTAACTTATCTCTAAACTGGTCCTGTAGAACAAAAGCTGTAGGATCTTCATGATCCAGGGCAACAACAGGATATCAGACAGAAGTCCTGGTGAGATTCAATTATTGATAGTATAAAACAAGCTAGAGGTCTTTACCCAGATCAACGGCTCATTGTCTTTATATTTGCAAGTAAGGCTGTTTAGGCAGATGGGTATACTGTGTGACACATCACAAGGTTATCACTTTATATTATTTATTATTTTTTGTTTTTTTTTTTCCTGGAGGCATTTGCAAGGGTGGAAGGCAGATATGGGGGAATGGAGAGATAAGTAGGATTGTGGTGCATGATGTAAATTTCATAAAGAATCAATAATTTTTTTAAAAAAGAAGAAAAACTCAGTTTATAGTAAGAGTTCCAGAGGGGGAGTCTGTAATGGAAGAGGAAGCTAGCAGCAGGTGCTCCCCCCCAAAAAAAAGCTCAGAATTCACAATTGTACCGTGTTCAAGAATAAAAGACAACAGGCCAGGAAGTAAGGCAAGGCTATGGATTTTAAAAATACCCTGCCAGACAGATAGTTGTAGCAATGCTACAAAATCTGTAGGTTGCATAATCTTCCCAAATGTAGCCTCCAGGGAGGGACCACATATTCAGATATTCGGGCTTATGGAGGATATTTCTCATTCAAACCACAATGGATAGAAATATATAATTAAAACCACATCCAGTATTAATGAAATAAAAGCCATAAAAATAAGCAAAAGAAAAATACAAAAAATTAATAAAACAAAGAGTTGACTCTTATAAGATTAATAAGATTGACAAAGAGGTAAATTAACCAAATGGCAGAGAAAATGATACAAATTAATAAAATCAGAGATGAATAAAAGACGTTGAAAACATTTGAAGAATTATATACTTTTAAATGTTATATTCTACTAAACTAGAAAATCTAAAAAAAGAGCAGTAATTAATAACATCAAAGTTCACAACAAGTGAAATGAAGCACATAATTCAGCCAGACACTCAAAGAACATCTAATGTCAATGCTCCTCAAACTGCATAGGTTAGAAGAGGACAGAACTCTTCTAACCTTTTCCCAAGTGATGGATAATGATAAAACAACAAAAAGGGAATTATAAGACAATCGCTTTGATGGGCATAGTCACAATTCTCAGTAATATATTTCCCAAACGAACTTAAGAACATAACAAAAATATTATCTACCACAATGAACCCAGCTTCATCCTGTGGTTGCCAAGATGACTCAATGTATAGTAAGTCAACAGATAATCCACCACATAAACAGACACAAGACCAGAAAACCATAAGATCATCTTGCTAGATGAGAGAAAGCCTTTGTCAAAAACCATCATCCTTTTGTAAATCTGAGGATCTTGGAGCAATATGTCAATATTTCAACAGAATAGGGCTACACACAACAGTAATATAACTAAGAACTTGCTAATACAAGTTCTCAATGCTTTTTAAGAAAACTTAAAAGCATTTCTACTAAAGTCAAGAGCAGAAAAAAGATTCACATTATTTCTTTCTATTTGATATAGTGCTTAGAGGCATAATTTAATGGAAGGAAAACAAAAAAAATTCAAAATATAAAGAAAAAGTCAATACACCCTTACTTAGAGGTGATGCTATTCTACATTTAAATGAACCTGCAGACTCTATCAGAAGATACCTACAGTGGATAAGTACACTCAGCAAAGCAGCAGAATACAAATTGACACATGTAACAATACTCAGTAGCCTTCTTGACTATCAGTGACAAAGTAACAAAGAGAAATCATGGGAACAATACCATTTGTAATAACTTCAAAAATAAAGAATCAAATAAATAAATATTAGAATAAATCTAACCAAGGAGATGAAAGCT
Source organism: Rhabdomys pumilio (assembly GCA_030674055.1). Classification (NCBI taxonomy): domain Eukaryota; kingdom Metazoa; phylum Chordata; class Mammalia; order Rodentia; family Muridae; genus Rhabdomys; species Rhabdomys pumilio. Next base: position 67,265,015 of record JANHMN010000012.1, read on the forward strand.
TGCACAATGAACATGAATACACTGAAGAAAGAATTAAAGATATCAAAGGAAAGAAAGAATTTCCATTCATGGTTTTATAGAAAAAACTGACCATCCTACCAAAAGACATCAGCAGATCTAATGTAGTCACCTTCAAATTTTCAACAAAGATTGGGAGATAAGGATCTAATTTCATTCTACTTCTACACATGACATGCCTCTGCTGTTTGACCAGCAGAAACAGTCTTATCCATCTGAGAAACGTATGAGCTACAAGGCCTGTGAAGAGATACTCAGTGATATAGTAGTGGCATGAATATTAGGAGAGTGACCAACCACTTTATTGTTTTAGATATAAGTTCTACTACAAAAGATAGGACACATGCTTGGCACTATGAGCAGAGCTAAACAAATTAAGCCAGATCAAAAATGTGGTTGGCTAGGCCATTGCTTTACAGGAAAACCTCATATGTTATGCTACTAAATGGACATAGGACAAACTGCCTCGTAAGTTACTTTCTTTATCTATATAGGCTAGTGTGTCTTCTTTGAAAAGATTTATTTATTCACTTTATATCCCAATATCACCCGCTTTCTTCCCAGTATCTCCTCACACAGACTCTCCACCATTTCACCCTTCCATTCATCTCCGAGAAAGGGGAGCCCCACCCCGAGTATCACGCTATCTTGTCTCATCAAGTCATTGCAGAACTAGGCATATCCTCTCCCACAAGACCAGACAAGATAATCCAATTAGGGAAACAGTATATACAGTCAGGTAACAGATTCAAAAACAGCCCCCACTCCAGTTGTCAGGGCACCCACATGAAAACCAAGCTGCATATTTGCTACATGTATGTGGTGGGCCTAAGTCCAGCCTGTACTTGCTGTTTGGTTGGTAGTTCAATTTCTGGGAGCTCCCAAGGGTCTAAGTTAATTAACACTGTTGGTGTTTCTTAATCCACATAAGACATTATTTTTTAAACAGTAGATAGATAATATAGAGACCTGCAACTGGCTAGTGTGCAGAGAGTAAGAGAACGTAGAGTGCTCATCTATAAATGGGAAGGCTCTATCACATCCCCTTCTCCCAAGGCTTGGGAATCATTATAGAAGAGGGGTTAAATATATTATAAGAGCCAAATGTTATAATTAACTAAAGGAAAGCAGTATCTGTAGCACATGATAGCATTAGTACAGTATCTGTGACTGCGTGTACAAGACCTGAGTAAGATCAAACTAGCCAATATTCCAGAATGAGTAGGGAAGGTACTCCTAATTCTCCAATCCTAGCTGAGAAGATTTTTAGCAATAGATAACTACTGAAGGAGGGAGACTCAGTTTTATACAAGAACATGGTCTTTTAGATTTTACTTTTGACCCAGTGGATGGTCTTATATTCATTCCCACGCAAGAAGCACTAAATAGACATACTGGGTTTAAAAACATAGGACAGAACAGTGTAGAGGTACTAGGGGATGACTTGGAGAAGATGAAACGGAGGGTAGATTTGGAAAAAAAACATGCATGCGTATGAAATTCTAATACAATAAGAACTTTTTAAAAAAGAACAAAATAAAATCTGTAAGCTAAAATCATTGCTTTACATCTAAAAATGAGAGATATCTTTTTAGAAACTGTCTAAGCTTAAGTCAACAAATTTTGACCAAGTGTATACAAGTGAGGAAGGGTCAGAAAATAGTTGAAGTAGCTATCAGAAAAATCTTTTTCCAGACATTTACTTTTTAAAAGAAACATCATCGTTTATAACCCATTTCAAACAGTACAAGCATGTCTGGTGTGCTGAGCAACTTCGAGTGACCCTGTTGACCCAGCCCATGTTATCAATTCCCTTCTGTAAAAGTACTGTCAACCCTAAAGAAGACTAGATATGAGTTGTCTCAGATGATCAGAGTAGAGGGCTGGTTGGCACTTCTTCTTTTACAATGAAAGCTTCTCTATGCAGCTACCCATGTGTGAGGAAATGATTTGGGCAGCAAGATCTCAGTTTAACAATCCCCAAAACATTGGATCTTTATCTAAACTCCATGAGACATATTGGAAATAGAATTCCCAAAACTTCATTTTAATATAACACTGATATTCTTTTTAAAATAGTCAACTGTGCTTTTTATGGCAATAATATCTTGATATACCAATAAGCCATAAAATACCTTATTAGTGAATTAGATTTTTAGAAGAGTGATCAGTTTTCTATTAACTTTAGAAAATGTTAAAACATTAATTCAACAAAGGAGAAATCAAAGTTCAAACAAAGTAAGTGACTTTTAAATATCATTATCCCAAGTCTTCCGTGTGTGAGATCAGAAAACAAATTTGATGTTAAAGAGCTAAACACTTCATGTTTATAGCATTAGGAAATATTTCTCATTTCCATCAAAAATTAGTGTGAATATCCCCTCAGACATCCAGGACACTTAAAATAAAATGACAAGAATATTTGCATATAAATTACACAATCAGCATATCTACTTTAAATCATCTCTTGTTCTGTGTGTTTTATAATTTGAACTAAATAACTAAATTAAAATAGTTATACAGTTTTATTTAGAGAACAATGATACAAAATGTTTTTGTGTTCACTTCAAAACAATACAAATGTTAATCTTTGAATCTACAGTTTTTAATCCTTTAGTGCAGAACAGACAGATAAAAATAACTCAACAAAATAAAAATTTTCATTATTATGCCACCAGAAATTAAGTGTTGCTTTCTCACAAATTAACTATGTATCACTGTTAGAACTGATTGACTGCTATAAATTTAATGACTACTACACTATATGTTCTAATGGGTGCTAGATAATTTATTTTAATTCTCCACTAAGGCAAATTTAGTTTACATAGTAGCAGTTTTTAAGTTTTAATAAATTGATAAGCCTTAATTGAAGTTGAAAAGAAATTGCCTAGTCAGAAAATCATTTTTGTGTTGTGGAATTTGAGTTTGTCAATTTACTGAAATTTAAAAATATTTTCAGTTTCTGAGTTGTAGCTTTTAGCATACAACTTCTATCCTCTCTGCCATATATGAATCAGGAGCTGAAGACAGATTTTCCCCAAGTATTCTAAACAGATATTGACTTGGGACATAATACAAACAAAAACCTAAAGCAGAATCCTTAGTGTTGATACTGGTCTGGAGTGAACTTCACATGGCTAGCTATAAATTCTGAAAAGCTCTCTGGAGAAAAAAAATGTAGAAATAACTCTGAGAACTTGTAAAGAAATTCTCTTGGATTGTAAAGTAGTAGAACATTTTTGGAGAAGACACACTGGGATGGCTGAGTGGCATCAAAGGCAATTAGGCATAACGATCCTGAGTGTCATAACCTCCTCGTGTCCAAAGGAAGTAGTAGTATGCACTTAGTTCAAAAGCAAAATGCAACCAAAGAGAAACAAGGCAACTCTGTCATGAAGATACTAAAATGTCAGCCTTAGAGCAAGTCTTCTGGAAGCAGCTTATTCCCATGGCTGACTGGGAGGTACTAATGGCAGCTATACTGGATAGTAAATGAGAAAATCTGGAATGGAGGAAGCAAGGCAAAAGTTGATTTTAGAGACAGTACATTGATGGGAGGCCTCAATCAATTATGTAAACTGAAGGATACTCAAAATTATTTCCAGCTTCAGCCAATTGGTATCCATAACTGTCACTCAGTGAAGGGACACTCTATTTGGGCAATCTCATACTATACTGATGCAAGAATGCCGAGAGAGAGAGAGAGAGAGAGAGAGAGAGAGAGAGAGAGAGAGAGAAAGAGAGAGAGAGAGAAAGAGAGAGGGAGAGAGAGAGAGATCACTGAGAGATACAAGCAACTTAATTATCACCTAATTACCACTAGAAACTGGTGAGAAGCAGTCAGTCCTGACAGCAGATATTTGGACAGATCACTATGTCCTCTTTACCCCTTCTAGGAGCTGAAGGAAAATTTCTGACAGGAAGGCAGAAAGGAAAGAAAGAAAAACTAGCTTTAAATAAAAGAAAGGCAACCTTCAGTAGACAGGGTCTTCAGTGGAGGGATGGGGCCACTACCCCTTTTCAAAATTTTTGAGTCAGAACTGTTCCTGTTTAAAGGAAATACATGGGGAAAAATTGAAGCATAGACTGAAATAAAGGCCACCCAGTGACTGGCCCAACTTGGCATCCATCCCATGCACGGGTGCCACACCCTGACACTATTACTGATGCCATATTGTACTTGAAGACAGAAGCCTAGCATGGCTGTCCTCTGAGAGGCTCTACCATCAGCTGATTGAGACAGATGCAGATACTTACATCCAACCATTAGAATGAGGTCAGGGACCCCTATGGAAGAGTTAGGGGGAAGGATTAAAGGAGCTGAAGGAAATGGCAAGCCCATAGGAAAAACAACAGTATCAACTAACCCAGACCCTGGGAGTTGCCAGGGACTAATCCACCAACCGAAGAGCATACATGGACTGGTCCATGACCCGAACCCCCACACACATATGTAGCAGATGACTGCCTTCTCTGACTTCAGTGGGAAGGATGTGCCTAATCCTGTAGAGACACTTGATGGACCAGGGAAGGGGGGATGCCAAAGTGGTGTGATGGGGACACCCTCTCAGAGGCAACCTGGAGGGGAAATAGGGTGCAAAATTCTGGAAGGGGGACATGGAAGGGAGACATTTGAAGTGTAAATAAATAAATGATTTAAATAAATAAATAAATAAATAAATACAGCGGAAAGAACAAGAGAGAAAAACCTTACTTAGCCGCTGTGATGCTCCATGCTGCATTCCATGATGAACTTTGTTGTCATAAATATGGAGGCAACATTGTCTACTGTAGCATTCACTCCTGCTAACTGGACCACCATCAAAAACAATTATACAAAAAATACCACACGTAAGCTCAGCAGTTAAGATCCACGGAAGACCTCGATTCAATACCCAGCACCCACGTGGAGGCTCAGGACAGTTTAAGTCCAATCCTGGACTGTGAGAGCAGCATACATGCACTTGATGTCTACATATCCATACAGAAATAAATACCTCCACACCAAAATATAATAAAATAATTTTTAAAAAATTAAAAAAATACTAGTGCTGCCTATTTTCTCTTTTGCTACCTTAAATATTAGTCTTTATCCAAACATAGTTTAACTTCAGGGATTGTGAAATAAAAAGGATGCTTTTCCACATTAAACAATGCCTTATCTTCTCTTTTTGCATGTTGAAAATTTGGTCCTGGATTTATCAGTAAATCAGACAAAACATGATTATAGATTATGATCATCAGAGCAACAAAGAGTGATATATCAATCAACACTACATTTATGTACTGTTTACCTTAAAGATGATAAAAATGTAAAAAAATAAATAAAAACAAAACAATTTAAGTGGCACAGCCCAACCATATATCTCCCTCTGAACTTGTTTAAAGATTACTTTATCAAGTCGTTTGTTTGTTTGTTAATCTATTTAATGCCATTACAGTAGAATAATAAGCATACAGGTTTTGGGATAAATGGTAAAAATAATCCTATGACTTGCATTGACTTGGATACAAAGAGTCATAAAATATGCCAAAATAAAATGTTTCAAAGAATAATTTTTGTACCCATAGTGATATGCAAATATACTATTTTTTATAAAATGTTTTCATCGAAACCTCTAATCACACTATTTTAGCTTCAAAATAAGTACAAAGCTTACTTAGTTCATTGTACCAAACTGAGGAGAAATGAAATGCACTGTGGTCATCTGGTCAGACAACGAAATAGAGATGACCATCTGCTTACTGAAAGTGCTATCTTCATGGCAATCAGTCTGATTTAGCCCTTGGTTGCCTTAGCAACACTGAATGTCATAAAAAAGTCTAAAGTTGTGTGAGAGCTATAATAATTTTAATGAATACAGTAAGCATTAAGTATAAATACAGTTTGCTTAGCTTACTCTTTAAAAGATCGTGCATTAAAACACATGGAAGGTGGGAAGTTAATGCAGAAGAAAAATGCTTGGTTACTCTGTGTTAGGCTATGGGTTCATTCCCTAACACCAGGATAAGACATTGAAGAAACATCAGAGTAACCATTTTCTTCTCATTCCATCCTTATTCTCTAGTCTCATCTATTATAACATTTTTGTAAAAAATATACTCATTCTATTTTATGTGTACGTATGTTTGCATGAGTGTATGTGTTGTACTCTGGGTACACTTAAGCATCCAAGGAGGTCAGAAGAAGACATTTTGGATCCTCTGAAACTGCAGTTACAGGCAGGTATTTGGTGTGGGTTCTGGTAGCTGAATGTCAATACTTGGAAATGTCCCCAAGTTTTCTGAAAGAGTAAAACATACAAGTATCCACTGAGACATCTCTCTAACTCAGTGGGTCTCAACCAGTGGATTATGACACCCTTTTTCAAGGGTTGCATATCAAATATTCTGCATGTCAGAGATTTACATTACAAGTCATAACAGTAGTAAAATTATAGTTAAGAAGTAGCAATGAAAATAATTTATGGTTTTGAGGTCACGACAACATAAGGAACTATATTAAAAGGTCATAGCATTAGGAACGTTAAGAATCCCCACTTTAACTCAAAAGATAATAATTTTATTAGACTTTTGCTGTGCTTTTTTATTATATTCTATACTAATATTTATAAACCTCTACTAAAGATATAAAAACAATATAAAGCCATGCCCGTGGGTATTTTTTTCTTATATTTTCCCAATGGACCTTGGTACATTACATATTCTTTGCAAGATCTTTTCATTTTTTAATTAGTTATGTTTACTAACAATGCATTTTTATCATAGTCTTTCCTCTCTCCCAACTCTTTCAATTCACTCCCAACTTAGAGTGTCCACCCAAAAATCAATAAGACAGAAACTAATAAACCTAAACAAGCAAATAAAACCTTTAGAGTTTTTTCTGGGTTGGTCAACCACTCCTGGCCATGAGTCTGCCCCAGAGTGTGAATGATATACCTAGAGATTGCTATTTCAGGAAACATGTTTTCCCTTCACCAGAAGGTAGCAATTGTAAATAGCTTATTGTCAGGAGATATAATATTCCTATGATTTTTAGCAGAATAATATTAGTAGGTTTGCCTTTATTAGAACCTTTAGGGTTCATGATATATCTAGTTTTTGGTTCTTGTCCACTTTAGCAGGGTCAGATATGAGCTTCATGTCTTACAATGGGGTCTAAATCTTACAAAAAAAAAAAAAGGTTGATTACTTACATAATATTTTATCACTATTGCACAAGTATATCTTGCTGTTATAGATTGCAGGCTTTGTAGCTGGGTGACATTGGTGATTATTGTTCCTCTATCATAGGATATACAATTGCTTCCCAGAACCACAAATAATTTTTAGTAAGGGTGAACTTTCTAGCTAGACCCCAGTTAGATTTTCCATGTTTAAGAACATAAATAAGTAGTCTTCAGCAATGGGGTGACACTTTCAGGTTGTTGAGGGCAAACATTACCCTTGCCACTGTTTTGTGATGCTTTAGAATTCTATAGGAGCCCTTTTGCCATTGACCCAACAGATATAACCCATTTGGGGACAGGATGACTTGGTTCCATAAGATGGCTCTTTTGGACGTTGTATCCACCATTATATGGTGACTCCATTTAAATCCCTTTCCTGTATGTATATTTTTTAGGATGCTTTTACTGAAGTGGGTTTCCATAAATGTTTTTCAAAAGGCCTTTAGTATTAGTTGAGTATGAGGGGGGACAACATCCTTTTGTTGTAACTTAGTGTATCTTTAAACAATTCTATTTTAATTTATGCAAGTTGTGTTTTGTGAGTATATCATCACTTATGCAATAATGTGTTAATTAAATTTTTTATTATTTCTAACCTTTCCATGTTATCAACCTTACCTCTGTGACTTTCATGCTGCCTATACGCAGAGATACTTTGATAGTGAATTTACAGTATCCTAGATCAACAAGCAATTCACTGAAGTTTATTACCTGTTTGGCAGATGTGAAAAGGGAAAAGTTCTAAAAATGACAATGTTTCAGATTTTGTTTGTAATAAAATGCTACCATTCTTGAGTTTGGAGAATGAATTCCCTCAAAGTCTTATCTAATCATAGAGAAAATGTTTTTGGAACTGAGAGCCAATACTTCAGATGGTAGTCACAGACCGAGCATCTTATCTTGATACCTAAGAGTACAATCTTTAGAATATAAATATGAAATAAAAGCAGAATGTATGTAGCTATGTGTCCTGATCAAATGCCATCATTAAAGATCACTCGAGTAGACATCCTTCTAAATTGAAATGTATTTCTATTTAGAGGCATATACTATCACTTGTCACATTTAGGCCTCATGATAGCACATGGCCACTGTGATACTCGTGGATATTCTCACCTACAATGATCTACAAGGAAGTGTGGCTGCACCAGAAGTAATAATCATCTCACCAATCCCGTATGCCATGTCTGGAAGTATCAAATACCTGCGCATCTTAATTCAACCCAAATTGAAGTTTTTGTTGCAATGCTGCAGTGCTGCCTGCTGTATGCTTCCAGATAGGGCAGCTAGGACTGGACAGTATAACTATTCTGTCTTCTAACATTCCCCAATTTATGGCTTCACAATAGTTGGTAGGGGGGTAAATACAATTCAATACAGCATTTATCAGGAGATTTAAGCATCACCCAGCTTCTTTGACATTAGTATTAAAATGTATGTAGTTAAACAGGGCTTGCTGTACCCACATAGTTAACAGGGAAATTCAGTAGTCATTGTGAAAATTGCGGATCAGAAAGCAATCCTCCAAATCTTGGATGAATATGATTTTTTTTTATTCTTGCTGTATTTATCAAAGGAAAATATGACAGTTTAATATTTATGTTTACACAGTCCATACATGATGGAACAGAGTCAAGCATAAACTCAAGGTTTTCCCTTCGGATATCAGCACTAGGAGTTAGTTGCCAACTTCTAACGTGACTGAAGAGTGTTGATCGACCAAGGGATAAGATTCAATCACAAGGAATTCTGTCTTATCTGGATTCAATTTTAGAAAAATTTGGCAATTTCCCTATAGCCAGTCAGCCAGCCAAATAAACAGATCCACTGAAAAGAGCTTGTATAACATTTCTTGCAGCAAACCGAGAGTGTGTAGCTGGCTAAGCAGAGTATGTCTTCCAGATCTGTGGATAAATCTCTGTAGCATGCAGATTCCAGCCAGAGGGCCCCAAAGATGCAAGAGACATAATCTGTTGACAACTTCTAGCTGAAGGAAACTGGAATTAAGTAAGAACAAAACAAACAATGCCACATAAACTTTTGTAGGGTTGAAAAGCATTTTAATGAGTTTCCTGTTGCAAGGCAGAGTAAAAGCCTTGCAGGAGCTGGGCTAGAGAGAGCCAGAGTGTCCACAAGACAGCCAGACTGCCCCTAGTACTGACAAGGGCAATTTATGTGCTATGAAAGGAAAAAAAATCCTGACTGAAATTCATTCTAGATCTGATGACAGTTAAGATAATTCCAGTGCCTAGAATTGGCTCTTTTCCTCTGCTCTTAGTTAAATTTAAAAAATTAAGGTGATACATGTAAGGTATTTTTTCCTTTGTGAGCAAGACTTTTAAGAAGAGTTACAACTGCAGATTTCAAATATGATGGCAATTTAACAGAAGTCAGAGATTAACCGTGAGGGTTAAGCTAACCCAAGAAAACTGAAACAGACTCTCGCCAGTGAGGAAGGCCACGGATTAGGGACTGGAAATGGTTGGCTAAAGCTTTGGGATAATATCATTTAAATCCTCAACAGAAAGCAAATTAAACTGCAAGAAATCTTGATTGCCAGATTCATATGGACTAAAGAATACAAAGTGAATTCAAAACTTCTAAGAATTTCTGTGTCGAGAATCGAAAAATGTCATCAGAGTAAATATTGAAATCTCTCAGAATAAGCGATTTCAGAGACGTCAGGGTGACAGATACAAAACTAATTGACAGAATTCCAGAAAAGAGGATCAGGCCATCTTAAGAGCTAGAGAGACTAGAGAAGCTGCACCAGAGAGAGCTCTTAAAGGGGCCTCACTACATTTATCTCCAAAAGAGATAGTGCTTTTTCTTATAGTTTGTAGACAATGTCACATTCAAATGAAAACAATTATTCATGTGCTGTCTGCTTTTGAATCTGGAATGAAACAGGTCCATCCAGTGTTTAATGTGGTTTTGCCTACAATTGTGAAAAAAAATACAATGGCTACATGTGTATATCATTGCTCTTATTTCCCATAGACAATGCCTGATGTTGCACCTCTGACACTCAACCTTCTCTCAGGACTCGCCCAAGAGGACTACAGAGCATCAGAGCATCGTAAGTGTGGCAAATAATGGTCATTATTTTACAGGCATAGAATTAGAGTGACAGAAAACTGGATTTTTTAAATGGGTGTCTAGTATGTAGGATCTAATCAACACCATCTGACGTCTGTAGGTAGGATATATTTGGTGAGCAAAATCCTTGACAGATTTTCTTTTAAGTGTGAAATAAAAGCCTGGTGTTCAAAAGAGCCATGAGGACTAATGGAAATCTGACTGACTTTTTTAGACTGGAACAAAAGAGATCTGTGAGGCTGTCACCTTTACCAGCACTTCAAGGGATGCAGAAAAAAAACAGAACACTCTTAGGACAAGCTTCGGGACAAGCTAAACATATCACCCCAGGTTGCTGGAATTTCAGTCAATGTTAAAAAGTTCCTTCTGAGGTTAGGTTGCATATGGCATTCCATCCTATAGAGAGGCTCAGAAAACTTCAGTTGACAGAGCTGAGCCAAGTATGCATTTGTCTCCAAGTCAGGCTGTGTAATTAGGAGACTCTTGTCAATAATTTAACATTTACAGAAAAGATTTGAGATAGGGATTTTAAAATACAAATGTTTTGAAGTTATTTCTGACTGGAGCAAATAGAATCCATACAAAAGAAGACAGGTAAGGAGGGATGCGCAGATTTTCTGTTCAAGGCTGCCGTACATAATATAGACCTTTGAAACTGTGCCACAGATTCCATGACAATCAGTGGCAGTTATGAGTGCTTAAATGAGCCTTTATGAAAACCTTACGTGGAAAGAAGTGCAGGTTTTGTGATATGTAAATTCTAACAAGAACTAATAGTGAGAGTCCAGTTCATTATAACATACAGTTTGTGAAAATTGCCCAATAGAACGAAATGTATGTGCTTATATGCAAGTACATACTTTTACATTGCTCAGATATTGAATATTGCAAATGATCTGACACACTTTAGAACCAGCAATTCATGTCATCCATTGAAAGACAGCATGGAGTGACAAGGGAAAAAAATGTATTCAACAGCTTGGTGCCCACTTTGTCCCTACGTGGCTCTTAGAAAAGGTGAGACACAAAAACTGCTTCACCAGCAGCTTTTTTCATAATCATCCTAAGTCTTGAAAGCAGAGTAATTCGAAGTCCAAGCAAGGGTTAACAGAAGGCGCAGCTACTTTGCAAGAGACTGGTAAACCCACTAAATCTCAGTCTAACAGGGAAGGAAAGCCCAGGGCTAGAGGTTCCTAAATCCAAACTCCTGAGCCATTTTTGCCCAGAGCACTGGAGACGCTCAAGTAGTGAAAACATGGCAGATTTTGTTGAGACAATTAACACTAAAATTACTCAGAGCTTTTCATTTTGCGTTGTCTTACACAAAATTTATCATGGATGAAATGTTTCTTTTATTTTCATTGTGTACTGTGGGGCTGTTTCTCTAACTTCAGTTCCTAAAGCCCCTGGGGTGTTTCTGTTGATTCTAGTGACACCTACTGGTAGAAGCGGATATTCTCCTTAGTATTCTCATGCAAAAAAAAAAAAAAATTACACAGAATTGGTTGCATTTGGATCTAAGGGGAAACCTTTTCTTACCACACTTTACCCCTTAGCTGATATAATGCATGCTACCACATTAGGCGACTCATATAGGATTTCTTATACATATCACAGAATTGGTTAATTTTGCCCCATTTCTCCTCATCATTATAATCTTTGCCACAAGAATGGCTACGTTCTGAAAGATGTTCTGTCCCCAGCGCAGTAATCATTGTCATATGAATGAGCTATCATTCAATCCTAAAGGCTGATATATTTTATTCTTACTTCTGTGACATTTGTATTACAGGGACAAAGGCTAACGCAAGAAAGGTAAATGATATGAATCCCATTCAGCTTTTATCATTTTAAATTCTCATCTTGAGGTTCTTTCATGACAGGAACTAAAAAGTAGTTTTTCCTTTAGGAAAAAAAATATAGCAAAAGACTAAAGGAAGGAAGGAAACGAAACAGAAAAATAATGAGTGTATGAAATGAAACCTCTGCTGTGCCCTCTTTTAATGTTTTACGTCCACGTTTTACACACCTGGTAAATTGCCACTGAAGTCATCAGAGAAAGAAAGGGACCCAAAGCCACGTCCATGCACAGATTTCCAGCAGAAAGGATGCTGTGTTAATGTTGAGTCGTGATGCAGGCACTAGTAGTACCCCACTGCAGAATGCTACTAGAGTGTAGCCGCTCTCGCATCAAGTGCAGGAGAGCCTCAGCCACGCCATTGTACCCGTCTCTGAACCAGGGCTTCTCAATCTTCAACATGAAAGATAATATACTAAACCATTAAAATTCTCAGAGGTCCCACTGTGTTGTGTTTCTTCTCCACTCTTCTGAAAAGCATTTTTATAGTTCCAGTAAGTTGGGAATTCATATAGGAACAAATAGCAAAGCCTGAAACAGGAGCTCAAAAAAAAAAAATAAATTAGAGAAATACAATAAAATTAAAAATAAATATTTTGCATATGTGGCACACTTCTGAGATAATTTAAATGTATAATATATGTATTTTTATTTTAAAACTTCTATATAACTGCCTTCATGGTTTTATTTCTTAAGAATTTGTTCCCATTGATACTTATAAAACCAATGTGTAGTTAATGTTTAGAACACATATTATCTCTGAAGCTTTCTGAATCTTTCAAACAGAAATGAACCTAACAGATTATATAAAATAAAGCAATTGTTATGAAAATATAAAATTTAAATACTGGACTGATGCTTTAGAAAAATAAATATTAGTACATAATATTACAAATATTTTACTGTAGAATTGATTTAAAGAAAAGAAACTGGGACACAAAGTATTCATTAATTTTTGAACTTCAGTTTTAGTATTTATTCTATAAGAATTATATTTAAAAATTAAACATTCTATTTCACAATACTATTTTAAAAATTAAACCCATATATATATATATGTGTGTGTGTGTGTGTGTATACACAGAGGGGGAAAAAGATGAAAATTTCTAAGCTTTCTATAGTATTTTTATCAGAAAAAACACATATTTTTATATAATCTGTTAGAAGTCTGTTCTTATTCTCCCCCCTTGGTAGAAATGACAGACAGAACATATTAAGGCTAAAAATGCAATTTCTGTAACTAGAAGTTCTTTAGTCAATTCTTTAGAAATTTAAAGCTTTAATATCAACAGATGACCACTGAGAGCAATATTCATAGGCTTGGAATGCTGCTGTTGATTAAATGAAGAGCATTGAGTTGTTTTATAATCCTGTGTTGTAAAAGTTGCATCCTTTCTTCTAAGCATTCTTCAATGCCCACCACCCACAGACTTCTCAATGGATGTGTGCAAATGTGTGAGTGTGTATGTGTGTGTGTTTCTTAATGGCAGAATAGACTGCTTTCAGAAGTCTCAGAAGAATACAAATACACAAGCTGATACAAATACATTTAGATACAGCCATTTAAAAATATGAACATATATTAAATTCTCACTAAAATCCCCTAAGAATTAATTTTAAGTTTTCACAATTAAAAAATAAATATCCATCTGTACACGTATTTGTTTACTTAACAATTGATTTTACAAAAAAAGTCAAACAAAATCAGAACAATTTGCAAGTAGGACATTGGGTATGACAATTCTTGATACAATTACAAAGAGGAAAACTTGCTTCCTTTAAGTGTTAATCCTCCTCAGCCTGACACAAGACTAAAAATCCTATAGCCATGCTTTGCAATTGTTCGCTTGGCATTTTGGTCACACAGCACTTTCAGTCTTGTTGAATATGAATATATAATAGATCAGCAGTGGATCTCCAGAAAACATTTTGGTATCTATTTGGCATATTGCTCAGGACAAAAATGTTTAACTCGCTAGTGAAGATAGGATTAATGTACTTCTCTAATTTAGAGAAGGGTTGCTAGGCAGCACTGCTGTCCCTTTCTCATTTACAACAGTTTCTTTTGTGATCCTCAATCTGCAAGTATAAAGTAGCATCATATGCAGGAGTGAGCTTAATAAAGCATCAGTGAACAAGATCTGCTTCCACATTCTCCCACCCATCCTAAGACGGCAGAGCACCTACTGAGAAAGCGAGAGCCTTCTGGTATGCACACAGCAAACATGTGGCTTGTGTTAAGTTTTCTCTGAATCACATGGACAAAAGAAAAAAGGTGAATAAATTCCATCAAAGAACAGTCTGAGATTGGTGTCTGATTTATCAGTAATATAATTTCTCTCTCTAAAGCAAATGGTTAAACTTCTTAATGTATCTATTGAAGGCAGACAGCATATATATGCTTGAATAAACTAAATTTCTCATTAAACAGACCAAATATTTGTGTGCATTACATTAACCAGGTAAAAATACTACAGCAGAAAATAATACTGCTTTCAGCAAAATTATATTTTAAATAATTTTATTGTTTCATTTTCAGTCTGATTTACTAAATGGATGATAATAACATATAACAGATAAAAAGTGAAAATCAAGGAATCTGGACAGAAAGTTGTGGGCCACATTAGTGTCAATGAGGAAATTAAAAGTGTAAAATTGGGAGAGGCTGAGAAAAAAATATCCATAAGAGAAAATACATGTAACGAAACTATAGAACAAAAGAGACAAAGAAAGCAACAGAAGAAGAGGAAGAAAATTTTAATTTATGTACCAAAAGATTCCAGGGAAGAAAAGCAGGAACTTAGAAGCAAATATTTAAAAACGAAAAAGACAGTAGGCATGTTAAACAGACTGCTGCAGGGAAGAGAGACATGGAAGAGCTCAGAATGGCATGGGCCTGGGGATGCTCAGAGGAAAGAGGAACAAGAAAGTAAAAAAAAAAGAAAGAAAGAAAGAAAGGAAGGAAGGAAGGAAGGAAGGAAGGAAGGAAGAAATAAATAAATAGGAAATTGCAGAGGACACACAGATAGATGGAGAAGAGGAAACAGAGAGATGGTTAGGAATAAATGAAGAGTAAAAACAGAGAAGTTCAGCACAAATAGAATGAAAAGCCCACAACTATTTACTTAGTCATTACAAAGAGGAACTCCTTTGTATGTATGTGGCTTTTGGGCTCTAGTAGCAAGCACTCTGTTTCTGTAAACCTGCTTAGAAATCTGCTCTGAGTTCATATTTGGAAATATAAAAATAGGAGCCATTTAAGGACTGACCACATCAAACATGTGTCTTTCACTTGAGTGGGTATGGGTTTTTTCTGGAAACAGCAGGTTTTGTAGAGGTATTTTAAAAGGCGAGATTAAATTAAACAACCTAGGAAACATTATACAGAGGTAACTATAGGTGTTATTGCTTTTGTGGCTTCTTTCAATTCTACTGGCAACTAGGAATGCTACAATAACATCTACCACTATGAAGTTTTAAAAAAACATCAACAAGTAAGACAGTCCTGTTTGACATTTTAGTTTTGACAAGTTTCTTCATATAATTAAAGAATACTTTGTGAATAGTTCACCATGTATTTTAAATAGAGAGCCTTTTGATATGTACTTAAAACATACATGACTACATATGTGAGTATATGTAGAATACAGATTCCTTATACATATATAAATTATTACATTTTGAAGAATATGTAGTATTTTTCTTTGTGGCATCCTTCACATGACATTTTTACACAAAAATTAAACTACATAATATATTGCATTTTATGATATAAATTAGCTTTTCTTTTTTTACTCAAATTACTTTTAAGTACATAGTAAAACAGTCATAGTTATACAGTGCAATTACATATTTATAGACAACAAAGGAAGACGTAGCCAGAGTGACAGTAATATAGATGGATGTCCAGCTATAACAAAGACAGAGTTGATAGCTCATAGTTAGATTAATAGCATTTTTGTCCAGTAGAAAGGTGCTACAGGGGAGGGGACAAGTGAAATATCTTCACTAATTTTGTTTTTACTATGCAGAAAAATATAATTCAATAAATTAGTTTCTTAGTATACATCTTCATCATTTCTTACTTGTATATTTCTTAATATATTTACTTACTTGTACATTAATATATTATGTTATATTATATATTATATTATATATGCATTATATATAATTAATATATTAATATATTATAATATAATATATTTACTTACTTGTACATTTCTTAATATATTAAGCTACATAAAACATTCTTAAAGCTAGAATCCTATATGAGTTCCATAGGAAATCAGCCATGATTTCGACTTTCAGCCTCTTTCTTTAGAGGATACTTTAGACTGAATTTGGCATAGTAAGCATTCTATGCATGTACTTAATTAAAAACAAACTATGATAGAAGCCATGTAAAATTCGCTCTTTTTAAAAAAACTAATTATATAAGTGAAATATGAAACAAAAACATCTTAGAGTGATTCATATAAAAAGTAATAAAGTCTCTCTTGGGCACAAAATTCAAAATGTGTCAACAGAGTAGTTTAAATTATCTTTAAAAAAAAAAAAAAAAGCCTCTGCTCCAAAGACACTGACCAAGGCACCTAATGACCAGAACATGATATATGACCACCTGGTTTTTCTGATCACAAGTCAGATAATTTTCAATGTCTGATGTGGTCCAATCTGTGTCTGACACATGTGAGCTGTGCACGGTGAAGAAATATTTTACTAGGTTTTAAGAAAATTTCTCAGGACTTCAGGAAGTTTAGTTTGAAGTTTAGAAGAGCTTTTATAAACATCAATAATTTCTAGATAGACTAAGGAATACATTTTTTTCTGTTTGACATTGTGGGATTGAGAGAAAACAAACTAACAAGAAATAAAACCAAACAACAACAAAACAACACATGACTCCTAACTAGCTGATACAGACGAGACCTTCCAAGAGAATTAAAGGGAAAAATACAGCATTTCTTCAACAACATGCCAGAAAGTGCGCCATCTACTTGGTATCATTTAAACTTTAAACTGCCCTAAGAACAAATTAGAATCTTCTTCTGTGAAAAATAAGACTTGATGAGAGTATCTGAAAAGGAAGTATTTACTGAGTTGTGTTATCTGCCATCGGGAATTTTGAATTGAAAGTAGAGGGTCTGCTCTGGGTAAATGAATGAGCACTCTGGGACAGAAAGAACGGAAACATAGGTGTTCTGCCAAAACCTGACCTAACTTTCATAGAGTGGCTACCAGTAATGTCTCTGCCATGGCTGACATTTATTTCTAGAATTTTAATCTTTAAACAGACAAGAAAAAAAATCACTAAAAGTGAAATTGAACATATGAGCTCCTAACGAAATGTTGAATATAAGACCCCAACACACACATACACACACACACACACACACACACACACACACACACACACACACACCACACATTGGAAGAGAGATGAAAGAAACATAAATTCTGTAAGCTGTCCTAGTAGTTCACTGTTACATAGTAATGACCTACAAAAGTTCTTACACATTTTATGTATTTGTTAGATGAATTTTTAAAATTATATATGATACATTTTAAAGTGATAATATAAAATGCACAAATTTGTGGGAAATCTGAAAATATGCAAGGTCACAAAATTCTTCAGGTATTTGGCAATTTCACTTAAAAACCATTTATTGAATATGATAAATGATGACACATGAAGAATAAAGTTTCAAAATTTGTGGATGTGGTGTGTGTGTGTTTGATATGTGGGTCTGTGTTTATGTTTATATGTTTGTGTATGTGTGTATGTATGTGTGTTTCATACTGGCTATGGGGTGTGTATCGGAATGCAAGCTATAGAAATAGCAAAATGTCATGAAGACTCTTTGCATGACACTATCAGAAACACAAAGGAAAGAACTGGGTGGTGATTGTCAGGAAGCATGTGTGGATTCAGGCATTGGGGTCCTTTCCCAACTAAACTTAACAGACTTAAGTGTTTTTGATCATATTCTTGGTAGTTTTCAAAGCAGACAACAAGAAGTACAAACAACAGTGTGGATATTCAAGATCTACAGGGTTATAAATATTCTTGACACTTCATATCACACATGTGTGGGTAAACTTTAAATTATATATATATATATATATATATATATATATATATATATATTATTAAAAAATTACTACATTTGCATCTAATAAATAATAGTCTGAAGAATCAAGATGGATATAAGATTGATTATTTTATTTATCAAAACACATAACTTCATAATATATAAGAATGAATATAAAGACATTTCACAAATACTTTGAAATAATACCAAGAAAAAAATCATTGAAATGTAGTACCACATTGACTATATTACCACGTCTCCCTAATTTTGGGATATATAACTTGAATTAAAATAAGGAAATGATGAAGGTGTCAAAAGCAACTCATAACAGCATTAGTAGCTTATGGTAACCTTCTAAGTCACTAGAAATCATACATGTATGTATTTCTCAGCTCTATAGAACATGAAGGGAATTTCAAGCAGAGTCAAATGAAGACATACAAGAGTTCCATGAGTATGTAGTAAATAAATTCATTTCAGTATCAGGCATTAGTTTCTGACTATTTGCCTTATACAGAAACCAACTTATCTTTCTTCCTTCTTTTCAAGTACAAGGATTAGAAATTAATAGTACAATGTGTTCAGGTACAAAAAAGCTGTTATTACTGACATATGGATGTAGTACAATTTGTATAAAGAAAGTAAAGTGTTCTCTAAGGATAACATAATTTTAGGTTTGGGAAACTAAATAAATTTGCCACAATTCGAATTGCAGCTTGGGTAGTTTCTAATGTCACATTAGAAGAATTAGTGCATCCTTAAGCATCATTGGGTTATTTCAAATGAGTGCATATGGTCCATGGAAGGAGACAAAGCACTGTAATCATGCAGTGAAGAGATTTCATTTCTGAAACTAAAGTGTCTACTGAAATACTCACTAAAGTTACTCTTAAAGACAAATTTTTGAGGAAAATAACATGAAACATGTTCTATGATAACATAAAGATGATGAGAGCTCTCACTATCAGCAGTAAAAAGAAAACTTAAAACTGAGTTCCTATTATTTCCAAAGATCCTGGAGCTAACACAAGTCTCCTGGGGGTAAAAAAAATTAACTTCATGTGAATTTGTCTTAACCTACAGTCTTTAAGGAGTAACAGACCTGAACTGAAACTCTTTAGACTAAGTGAAAGGAATTCAAAATGGCACCTTGAAGATAAGTATTCAAAGCTCATACATTCCCTAAAGTAGTTAACCCTCCAGGCTATATCTGTGTTCCATTAAAATCTAGTAAGACTTTGTTTTTCTATTTTATTGTTTAGCTCAAAATATTTTGTTAAAAGTAGACAGAATTGTTAGAAATGATTCTATTTGTCTATTTACTAATACAGAACACTTTTTAAAAGAAATACCTTGATTATCTGCCTACTCAAACACAAACTGTCCGCTATAGAAATCAAGTAGAATACAAGCTCGAGAACTAATATTTCTCAATACTCATGGAAGATTCAATTATACAACTCTGTTCTAAACACTCTGAAAAGTGGAGCTCAGTGTGGGTAAAGTGGA
Organism: Rhabdomys pumilio; assembly: GCA_030674055.1. Classification (NCBI taxonomy): domain Eukaryota; kingdom Metazoa; phylum Chordata; class Mammalia; order Rodentia; family Muridae; genus Rhabdomys; species Rhabdomys pumilio. Next base: position 67,284,820 of record JANHMN010000012.1, read on the forward strand.
GAATGCTAGATCATTTCTGAGACTAATCGTGCAATCTTTCTCCCAGTAACCAGCTCTTGTCTATCTCTGTGACAAGCCGACTCACAGTGTAACACTGCCCTCTGCTTCACCAGAACCTAACTTTCCTCCTTGCTCTGCACTCTAATTCTCAAGCCCACACACTGTAACCTTAAGTTTCCTTGAGAGTCATTAGGAAGCTCCTTCTTTATAAGAAAGAAAGAAAGAGAGAGAGAGAGAGAGAGAGAGAGAGAGAGAGAGAGAGAGAGAGAAAAGAAAAGAAAAGAAAAGAAAAGAAAAGAAAAGAAAAGAAAAGAAAAGAAAAGAAAAGAAAAACTCAAACTGGAAACTGTTCCTTACAATTTGCTTCCTAAGAAACAAAGCAATCTAGATTATTAGACTGACTGTCACAACGGAACTTAAAAGCAGGAGGCAATTTTACACCTGGAATTTTCTTTATATAGCTTAAGTATATAAGAAAAGGAACAGAGGATATTTTATATTTTAGTGACTATCATTACATTTCTCAATCTGATGTGTGGCTATTCTTTTTCTTCAAAGCCTAATGAATTTTCTAAGAATAATACTGTTTTAAGTAACAGTTCAGATATAGGCAAAGCTCTCTCTGTTTCCATGACTGTGGCATTAGATACAGTTGAGTGCAATGAGAAATAAACTGACCTATTTATGCTGTGACCAATAGGAAATAACAAATTTACAGTGACCCATTAAACATAACAACTAGTTCCCAGCATCAATCATTAACTGCCATAGTTCAAAGTTTCTTATTCAAAGCAATCACAAATTATCATACTCTGATATTCTCTTATAAAGAAAATGATTTGTATATTTCTGTTTACCAAATGTATATCACATATCATTATATGTATGCAATTTGAAGACAGTAAGTCAAACTGTGTAACACATATTACCTCCTTGACTTGCCATTTCTTCATCATAGAACATTTTTAAAAATATGACAGTGACTTTTAAAATATTGTTATTATCTCCAATTACAATGTTACATCACAGATTTTTGAATCATATTTTTCCTAACTGAATTTGTATTCTTTATTCAACATCTCCTCCTAAATATCCCATTCCACAGTAACCACTACTCTATTCTCTGTTCTGTGACTTCAACAGCTGTATATTAGACCCTGTAGAATATGTTTTTGTGTCTGGTTTATTTAATTTAACATGATATTCTGTTTCTGGGAGTGATGGTATTTTCTTATTTTTAGGCTTGGATGATAGTCTGTTGTGTGCCATGTTTCCTTTATCGTGTTCATTGCCCTGACTTGATTCTATGATTTACTTATTGGGAATAGTCCTGCATTGAAAATGCAGATACCAACAGTTATGCATTCAAGAGTTTTCTTTCATTTCCTTTAGCTTTGCATTTGCTGAAGGGATTTTCGAGTCATATAATAGTTTAAATTTTAATTTGTTTAGTAACCTGTGTGCTATCTGCCTTCATAGCCCCATATTACAGCTCTAATAAAGAATTTGTAAGCACTCCCCTTTCCATTCTACATGCAGGAACTTGCTGATAGTTCTCCAATAAACAAATTTTATGCAATCACAGACTCTGAATCTCTGAATATTTTTAAGTTATTTCTCAACATGCTTATTTTCTGCTTTGCAAAGGCCATACATGGAAAATGTATAGAAGAGATTCTAAACAAAGTGCTTCACCTTACAGATTACATAATAGTAGTTACTGGCATTTGCAAGGGATAAATTTGAATCACTTAAAGTTAAGTTACATTTTAAGAAGTTTTCAGCTTTACTGGAGTTATCATTAGCAAGTGCAGACTAGAGAATTTTTAGAACATAACAAAGTTTCTTTGGGAACTTTTGATCTAGAGAGGGAAACAATCATACAAACAAAATACAAAATTTTCTCCTATAAGTAAGTCCTAAAGTCACGTTCCAAATACATTAGAGTAGGCAGTGCACATACTAAATGCTTCTATGCTCTCTGAAAAAATGATGTTTGGAGACTATAGAACACACACTTCTTATATTCTGATGTGGCATAATGTCCTATCATTTTAAGCTAGTATTAACATTTTTAGAATAATATCCTAATAGTTTTAAGGGATGTTAGAATAAACCTATAAATAAAAAAGATTATGGATTTCTCTATAGAGTTCAGCCATTTCTTCAAAATGTGTACTCAGTATATAAAAGGCAAATCTTGGAATCAGACTTTTAATATAATTACTCACTTTCTATTTGATGGTTGAGTCTGTTGAGTCCACAAATGTGACTGGTGGGTGGCATGGTGGCTAATGGGGCTTGGGCATTTGATTCAGTCAGATCTATGTGAACTGTAATATTACAAAGTATACATAGAGGGCTGTTGAGATGATTCAGCAGGTAAAAGTGCTTGCCACCAAGCTTGACATCCCCAGTACAGCTCTAAGACACCCACGGTAGAAGAAAAACAATGTAAGCCTAGGTAGGAATTTAAAGAGTTTTACTAGAGACACCTTTCATTTCTCAGTGCAAAGAGCCTAGGCCAATGCCCCTTCACTCATGAATAAGTTGAATCATCACTGGGTGAGTTATTGTGAGTAACATCACACTCTAAGCAGATGATAATGTATGAGATGGAGCTCACCTACCACAAGCAGAGTACAGCTATGATCTTGGTAAGTGGCGTCTGATACCAGAGTGCCCAGCTGAGAGCATAGTCCACTTGGAAAGAGCACAGATGGCCACTTTGTTGGAAGCACGCCTTGTGTTAGAACTTCTGAGTGTTTAGAAAGAACCTAAAAACTCCATTCTTTTGTGTATATCCTTTTATTCCAAAATATTTAATTTAGTGTGCACACATATGCATACCTGCATGCCACAGCACAGGTACTGAGGTCAAAGGGCAGTCTACAGGAATTTGTTCTCCCCGTCTACCATGTGGCTTTTCAGGAGTGAACTTGGGTTGTAAGGTTTGTTGGGAAGCACTTTTTATCTGCTGAATGATGGCTCACATGCCCTACATGTGTGTTCTCTAATTTTATATGTTGGCTACTATTTCAGTGTTTTAAGTAACCTCGTGTACCCTGACCAACACTCCCCTGTGACTGCTATCTCTACCTTTCAAAGAAATAAATATTAAAATGGCTTATAAACCCTGCCAAATTTTCAATCTAGGTAAAATGTGTCACCTCAAGTGAGCCTACTGATATGCAAAGTTTGCCTGAGTTTTCTCTGGCACTCCAAGGAGGAATACTGAAGCTGAAGGATGGGTGCTCTTTTAAGAAGTGTCTAACATAGAAATACTATCTTGTGCGGTTCGTAACACAGCTGCCAAGGTCAAGGTCACTGCCAGTTTATTATCATGGGTATATTAAAATGAAGCATACAATGTTTATCATGGTATAAACAGCATCTGTGTACAAACACAACTCTTACCTACACAAATTCAATATTTCTTCCTTTGCTTAGATTTATTTTTATTATTTTTAAATTATGCATACTTTGTGTGTCTGTGTGTATTGAATATTTGTGTGCTAGGACAGGTCCCCATGGGGTCTAGAAAATGGTATCAGAACACCAGGAGCTAGAGTTACACCTCATGTGGGGAGTGGAAACTTTATTTGCATCCTCTAAAAAACAGAACATAAACTAAACCACTGAGACATCCTTCTCACCCCTATTTTCTCTTTTAAAGATACTTAGTGTTTCCATTTAAGGATGTTCAGTAAGTATGTAAATTATGTCAACCTAATATTTAATAAATATGCCTATTGTCTTTGAGAGGTATAGAAGAATCCAGCAAAAATTTTTATTAAAATGTAAATCCAGATACTGTTTTAAAATTTTTTAAAAAAAATCATGATATTCCTCCCTAATTGCTTATCACATGGAAGACTTTAGTGTCTAAAATTATAAACAAAGGGCATTATGTACTTAGTATGCCATTTAATGTTTTAGCTACATTTATTTCCCTGTGGTCTGGGTGTATGGCCAATACAGTATTTCAAGCTAAAAAGATTCTATGTCTATTTTCTGTTGCCATTACTTGTCTCCTGTTGTGAATGTTTATCATTTTTATAGTTGTGAATGCATTAATAAAAAGAACCATATTTTGTTGATGCCACAGCTATTTCCCCCTCCAGGAAGCACAAAAGGGAAGAGGCTAAAATGATTTAATTTTCTCAGAATCCCTGGAATGATAACTCTATGTGTTTTTATGTTTCTAGCGGGATGATGTTATGGAGAAGAGATAAGTAGAATATTTTGACTAGTAACTTCCTATCCATAATGAGCACATGGCTTTATAGACAGTCTTGCCCATTGAATTCTAATGAGAAACTTTGATTGTATCCTGTGGACATGATAGGACAGAAATGGGCCAGGTATGTCTTGTTGTGATGACGAGCATGTGGGTACAACTTAGATCTGCTCACTAGGTTTACAAGGAAATAAGGGGGGAGGGTGTTGTAAGGAGAGAACAATAGTGGGTTTTTTCAGCTAACCTTCTAGCCATCAGTCAACTCACTCCCTATAAAAACTGCTGAGAAAGACAATGAAAGAGCTATTATAATAAATAGGAAATAGTTTTAGATGGGAGAAATTATGTATGAGGTTCATGGGTAGGATCACAGAAAAGAATCAGAGTGGAAAGGTGAACAGAAAGCATATGTTCAGAATTTTGAAGAAAACAGGGATACCATTGTGTCCTGAACTGAAATAAATGTGTTGTGTGCTACATTAAAATATCTAGGCTTTAAAAAATAGTTTAGTTTATATTTTAATCTCACAATTTTAATAATTAGGACAATTTTTAGAACACAAATGTGTGGGTGAATAAATCAGAAAACCTAAATTTAGAATTTAATGCAAGTACAATATACAGCTATTTGTGTGAAAGGGATAATTTCCCCTTCTTCCAGGATTTTGTTCAGGTATGAAATAGGTTGATATAAAGAAGGATAACTTCATGGTTGCTGGTCTCTTTCTTGTGTGCCTTCTCCTACTAGCATTCCAGGCTGTGTCATGACAGAAGCATGTGAAAGAGCAGTGTTTGTTAAAGTTGCTGGGCTTGCTCTCTGTGTGGATTGCCTACAGCTACCGAACAGGTAACACATGTGAACGAACAGAAACACAAAGCCTTTTCTGTCAGATGCCATATCCTGTTCATCAAACGTTTAAAGACAGTTTTTGTATCCACACTTATACTATAGCAGAATCCTCCGTTACATTAAAAATCAAATAAAATATTCCCTGAATAGGTGGGACCTTTATGGAATCTAATGGTAGATAAAAAATGTGCAAAATTTTATGAAGAACAATTATTTATAAACAAAGATAAAATAGGGAAAAGTTAATACATACAGATTAAACTTTAACAAGTAACTGCTAGTAAAAGCCCATACAAAAATAATATTGTGCAGAGTGGGTTGTATTTAGAAATATATATGTATAAACATGTACATATATGTATGAAATAATAATTAGTGAAACAAAGGCCATGAAATTGAAGGGGAATGAGGAGGTATATATATGAGGACTACCAGAAAACCCGAAACAGAAGCTACTGTATATACACAAAGGGCTTGTAATGTAGAAAACAAGGAAGCAAGCAAGCAAATCACACCGACTAAACCTTAACATTATAAGTCAAAAAAAAAAAAAGCACAAAACAACAACAACAAAACCTCCAAAGATCCTCGTTGAGTTAATTTGTGTGTTGGTTGTTACACAAGATTGGAAACCATAAGAGAGTTAGCCACACTTCCAAACTTACGGAAGCATATACAAATTATACATAGTTCACAAGAGAAATAAAAATCAAAAACAGTTATTAAGTCCTTCTGACATAATACAAAAGTTTCAAATGGAGAAGGAGACAGGGGAAATTGAACATTTCTCTATCCTTCATGACTTAGATGTATGCGCCAATTCTGCTTTTGGAGCCACTAGATTAACAGTAGTTTTGCTCTTCAACATGATGGCGAATGAAAATTTAAAATTCTTTGCATCCATTAACCAAGAAGAAAATATATTTGGTTTCAACTCCATACCTAACCTTAAAGGAATTTTAAAATTTCTGGACCTTAATTGATATATATTTTATATTTATAAAATAACTACACCTGTATTTCAAAAATAATTGATATTCTTGTCATATACAAAACCTTACTTGCAGTCTCTTTCTCTCCAAATGCTCAAGCCCAGTATCTTCATCATCTTTGATAAAAAGCATATTGGGTTCACTGGGAATTTAAAAAGTATCTGAATTAAATCAATATTTCAGATTTTAGACAAAAATCAGCCTTCCCATTTTAAAAGAGAATCAAATTTACAGGCACAAATATCAGATCTGGATATCATTCATGTATTTCTCTAAATATACATTTTAATAAAGATTGTATTCAGCTGGGATACCATGGATCAAGTTACAAATACAGCAGGATCAATACTTGAGATAGAGAGGGAAATATGTAATAGCCAGGAAACATATTTAATATTGATATATTTGAACTCACTTGAGAATTCTAAAATATTGCTTAGTCTCTAAGAAATCTAAATTAATTTCAAGCACACAAGTGCTTATTTAGCATGAATTATGTTATAGACACTGTAAGAGGGACTTCTGACATAGTAGTGACACAGAATACTGTTTAGGAGAGCTTTGTACAATCACACAAGTCTACAGTATATGAGAAAGGACTATGGAGATCGAAGAAACATCCAGCCCTTAAACAGTTAAAGACCTGATGGTACCTTGGCCCCATTCTTTTCTTCAGTGGCTGAATCTAATAGCATTTTTCTATATGTGTGATATGCTTATGTGTGTATATATATATATATATATATATATATATATATATATATATTATGTATAACAATATATATAATTATATATAATGTATTATATATATTATTGTATTACACATATAGAAAAACTCTTAAATTCAGCCACTGAGGTTGAATCTAATAGAATATATCTAATATATATATATGTGTGTGTGTGTGTGTGTGTGTGTGTGTGTGTGTGTGTGTCTTTTGAAAGAGAGAGAATGTGTGTGTGTGTGTTTTGAAAGTTCTCTCAAATTTTTTATTTTTTTCCTAGGAATCCTCAATATTTTAGTTATGGAATAAATTTAACTTTTTTTTATGCTAACTTTACTTTGAAACTTACCCAGGCAAGGGCTATTTTTCACGTGGGATCTATGCCTCACCCCAGAGTGTTTCTATCTTTATTCTCTTCTCTTCTTTAGAGAAATTTGCTGTAATTTTGAATGCTGAATATAATGCCTGGACCTGAATGCTTCCCAGAGCTTCTCATGTGGACCTTAGATATCTGCTGAGTCAATTGGCTTAATTAATGGCTTTATTCAAATTTCATGTTAATAAATTTTGCTCAACAAGGAAGTCTTTCTGAGAGCATACAGAGAGCTTAAAATACTATATGATATTGAGCCTAATTTCTTTTTCATTCATATAGGACGTATGCTTTTCTCCTTAATTTTCCCAGAGTCTCAAGGACAACTAAATTTCATTTTAGTTTTTGTAATTCTATTAGACTTCAGTATGTTTAGTAAATGCTTAATAAACATTTGACTATTGGTTGATCTGGGATGCAGAGGAAGGTTTGCGTGAAAAGAACCATTTCTTTGGCAGAATACTAATAGAAAAATAATATACTCAACTGAAATTCTGTAATTATTAATCACTAACTTGGAAACACCTTGACCACTGTAAGCTGCTGCTGCAAGTAGCTTGCAGGATAATACTGGCACTGGACAATGATTCTTATGTCATGATACTGTAAGTGAACAGCAGAACAACCATTCAGTGAACACACTACAAGCACAACGAACTCTACCTACCCAGCAATACACATACTATTTCCTTCAGTATTTATTCAAAGTCACCTACCTTTCAGGTAATCTTCTTTCATATTTAAATGTTCTAAGGATTTGTTGAAAAGGAAACAACACCATCAAAAGGGGATATTTAAGTACACAGAGGATATTCACTTCCATATCTTTCCGTCTCTCTCTAAGAGAGAGCCAACAAAGAGATACAACTAAAAAGTTATGTCTATTAGAAAGTAACTTTAAAAAGAACTGAGTGGAGCTGAGTCTATCTGGATGTAGGTTAGGCCTCATGAGGAGGGATCAGTGGGGAAAGACACCTCTGGGAGTGAGAATCAAGTGTACAGACCTCTTATTATTAAAAAAAAGAGACAAGATTTTTGATATGCATAATTTACACTCTAAATTTTGTGCATATATTTATAATATACATATATTTGTAATACACATATTTCTAAGCTGTGAGCTTTATTTTTCACTACTGCCCTTTAGAGTAGAAATGCTTCATGGTCACAACACAATCAGATATTAACTAGGTAGCTGAAAGTTATTAGTAAAATACTCAAAACCTTGAAGTTGGGCAATTACTAAATGTGAGACTTATATAAAGCCAACTGAAATAACCAGTTCCAGATTCAGGTCTTTTTGATGACCTGTTTGCCCTGAAAGTTTTGTGATGGTGGTAGCTAATAGCTCTGGTCTTTATTATGCTTGTCTCAGCTTACTGCCCTGAAGAGATGAGGGATACAAGAGGTGCTAATCCATGAAGCAAAAATTCCTGATGATTTACAACAGAACTGAAGGAGTAGCTATTCCCCCCTTCTACTAGATTCACTGAAAGTAATTTCCTTGATAAAGTGCAGCCCATCTGTAGACAGAAATATTTAGCAGATACAAAGCAATGCTATAATCTGTTTTTAGTTTTGGTAGGAGCGAAGGTTACTCTGGCTTTGGTCATTCACTCACTCATTAATTTATCCAATCATTTATTCATTTTTAATGAAGCCAGTGTCTCAGAAGGCTCCAAGGAGATGTAGATAAATGATATAACCTTAGTTCTATAGTTAAACATAATCATGAGCCATCTTCGTTTGGTACCGATAGAAAAATCTATACTTGGTTTATATGGAATTTTACATTTAAACAATGTCTGGTCACAAAGGAAAAACCAGGAAAAATTTAGTTCTGTGACGTCTCAGGAAGATAAACACATCTAGAAACATTTACAGATACCTGACTCTATATGCTAATTTGAAGAAAGCTGACCAAAAAGCCTTACCCTAACCAGTTCACAATCACCAGGAAAACTTACTGTCCTTTCCTAAAAATGCAGGACAGTGCTTCTGACTTGGAGGAGAAAGAAAATATGTTCAGATTTCACTTTTTCTATCATTCCTTTTTCTTTTTTACCTTCTCTCCTCCATGAAAGCAGAAAGAATATCGATGTTCGCCAGGCTCACGACAGCACGCTCCTCTGCAGCTGGCCACAAAGCAAGTCTTCTTGTTCTCTGTACAACAGCACAACCTAGCGGAAGAGAGAGCACTGCTCTTTGGGGCCAAGAGAAGCCGGGTGGCAAATGTTATCAATTATAAATCCGTGTATACTTGATGTAAGCATTTCATTTCAGAGAGTGGCAAAAGGTGAAGAAAACTTGTTCCGTAATTTTTGAATGGTAATTATATAAATGATCCATAATGCGTTTGGAAAATATAGACTTTTAAAGCTACTGACTGAGTATTTGAATGCATATTTCTGAAGTATAATTTATGTGATCTTAATCTTAAAATCATGAGTAAATAAAAGTGAGCACAACCCATAATTCATTTACTTACAGTGCTTTATATTGAAATCACCTCTTCTAATCTCATAGAAATTGGATGTACATGAAAAGTCATTCCAGGTCTCCAATCACCCATCACCCTGTATGACTGGATCTCAACAACAGCCCCACACCCAGCCTCTGTGTGTGTGTGTGTGTGTGTGTGTGTGTGTGTGTGTGTGTGTGTGTGTGTGTGTGTGTGAGAGAGAGAGAGAGAGAGAGAGAGAGAGAGAGAGAGAGGGAGAGAGAGAGAGTAGGATAGTGTAGATGGGTGTGTAGACATGAGAGAAAGGTAAATGTGAAAAAAAAAAACAGTGGAAAGAAATGCATCTAAGAATCTGAAATGAGAAACATAACACATATACCACAAACACATAATATAGTATGCTCATTAAGTAGCAATTAGAACTGAAAGGTTATTTGACTACTTAGATATGTTAAAATTAGTGCACCTGAATAATAAGCCAGGTTTTCCCCAAGCTCCACCTAAGTTCTCTTTCAAAGCCTGAATTTCAGGATAATTCTCACAAGCTAAAGGCTCAGTTGTTGTATGTGTTGGTTTGATTTATTTCACTGCTTCTGTTAGTGCACTGAACAAGCTCATTCAACACTTCTCGTAGTGGTTAAGTTTTAAGCTAGTTTGAATATACATATAAAATTGAACATATAAACATAGAAGTCTCAAATGTATAGACCAAAAGAAAAAGGAACCCATGAGAAGCCATGAACAAAACCCCAATATTTTTCTTTTCTAAGAGTGTGGAGGAGACCTCACCCCCTCTTCCTCATGGAGCATGCTATGGTAAGAATTAAATGTAATTTAGTGAGACAATAAAATCATCTCCATGCTGTGCTCTTGTGTTCAGGATGGGTTTGAGGATGATTAAACATGTAAATCACAAGGATTTGAAACATTTTTTCTTTCCTTCTTTTTTTAACACCTCTTTAGATGGCATCTTGATCGCGTGTGCCCTGTGAACACAGAAGGCCTATAGGTCAGCCCTGAAATTATAGCTAAACCTCAACTCCTGAGGTCCACGGGCTGTTTATATCGATGAGAATTTATGATGTCTACACCCCGAGTCCCCGGCCTCTCTTTTACATTGACTTCTTTACAATTTGGTGCTTTATTTTATGGTGGTCCCTTGCCCTCTATAAATATATCACAGTTACTTAACCCCAGATCCCACCTCCGACTTCAGCGAGGATCTATTTGTTTCTTATTCTGCTACTGGATGTTTCATAATCCTCATCATTAGCAGCTATTATTTTATATCAGCTAACGTTTTCCAAATTCTCATCACCACCCAATGGCTAGCCCTCTAACTACTTAATAGGACCGGTTTTAGAACTGTTGTTTAGAGGTGACATTCAAGCAGGATATTTTCTTTAAACTCACACAATGATAGAAGTATTTCCCATTGACTTTCTTTTCATAGAAAAATGAATACATTTAACTGCAAAAAATTACATTTCAGCAAGCTTAATTGCCTGTTACTTTAAATATAAGAACTTATAACAACATGACCTAATCTTAACAATATGCCACTAAGTAATTAAAGTTTTCTGTGGGTTAGATCCTAATAATTATCTTGTTTTGACTGAAATCCTTATTCCAGTTCTCCCAAATAAATCTGGAAAATAATAAGGGATTACAGTTTTGCAAAAGCTATTGTCTGATATTAAAATTGTTAAGAAAATATGAGTAGGTATTATGCAAATTCTGACCTAATCCTGGCAGCATTCTGGTAGGTAATTGTATTTTTTCTTTAAAGGAGGACAGACCCTACAATAATTATGCCTTGTTAGTGTCTACATTGCTACATTTTTGATTTATGTATTTTTCTGGGAGTTGACAGATAAGCAAGAAAAATTGACATATTATAAACTAATAAAAATAAATAATATCAGAATGTGCCTAGCAGCAGCGTGCATTGGGAGGTTAAATCAAGACATTAATCACAAAAATTTTTGAGCAAAATATATTTTGCACAAAATTTCTAAATGGCATATATCAAAAATAGCTCAATATTTAAATTGCTATGTGTGTTACAAAGATTATGACTCCTAAGCTACTCTGCTCTGTAGAGCATTGAAAGGGCCATTATTTGTCTTGCTGTTCCTTAGATATTTGTAAGCAGTCATGTTACTTTGACTTTTCCTTACATATAGCCAGATGTAACATTGCTGTCAGATTTGGTATACTAGTTTCTCTCAAAATAAAAATATCCTTAGTGTGAAATTTGAGTAGCAGAATCTTTGCAGTGTTTTTATAAAAATTCTTATTCCTTAAAATGCTGCCGTTTGAAAGTTTTCTGTTATTTTATATTCAATACTCGGTGAAAATAAAAATGTAAATCTCATGCAATCACTTTTCTCTAAAAGCATAACCCCCTGCACCTCAGGCTAGACAAGAGGGACAAAGGAATGATGTGTCTATAAGCAAAGGCTTTAGTCATATGTCTGGTTAGCACTCAAGAGCAAGAAAAGGCAAAGCATTGGAGCTAGAGATGCTGTCTGCCCTCCAGATGTTGCAGTGTGGCCTTACAGTCATTGTTTCCAGGCACATCCTTAACTCTGACCAGAAGTGTGCAGGCAAATGCCTCATGAGTAGTCAGCCTAGTAATAGGAGTGATAGGTTCTTGTTGCTTTGCAGGGCAAAACATAGTAAGCATTTGTCCTAGTATTAAAATTTCAATAGTCTCTCTTCTTGAAGTGGAGTGAATTTCAAAATCAAACTAAATAATGAAATTTTAGAAATAAAGGCAAATTATTCTCTAAAGTTTATATGGATGTGATCAACAAAACCCTGAAACCATTCTTTCCACAAGAATAGAGAAGGTAGAAGCCATCACTCAGTTAATGGGATCTACAAACATGTAAGTATAGCTGATAATAGCATATGATTTCTTTCATCAGAATAAACTATTCTATATTGCTGCTTGTGAAGTTACTATTTTAGCATCCATAAGATGCCAGAGCCCAAGAAATTACTGTCATACAACATTTCATGTTCATGATCAGAAGGGCTCAAAATGCTCATTTTGTTCTTTAACTTCTTGACTAGCTTCTCTTTTTGAAATATGTAGGCAAGAGCAGTCCGCAAACTCATGAAGCAAGTATGGTAGTTGAAAAATATTAGTATGACAAAATTTACATATTAAAATCATATAAAAGTTAGATATAGAGAAATAACAAACAGATCCAAGTAGCTTAACTGGAACAACAACAACAACAACAACAAAAAGCCTTTTCTCTATGTCTCATCTTTTCTCTCATGTAGAACCCAGGGACCATGGTAAGCATAGTAAAGATGCCAAATACTCTGTCATCAACTTTCCCATCCAGCAATAATGGGGCACCCAACTCTTCTAAACAGAGCAAGCAACATTATAATACTCATTGCACATTCACACACATATGTACATGCTCATAATACACAAAAAGTATATGCATCCATGTGTGTTTCTATGTATATGACTATATACATGTACAAAATATGTGATAGGTTTGAACAAATATGTTTGCACACATGCATATCAATGGAATCTATATGTGTGCTTATGAATGATAGGTCTGAAGACATATACATGTTTTGAGCCATGCACTGTGGTAGATACGACTCTTACTAGTAAACATATATTATAGTTCTAGAAGATATATACATATCTTTATTTTAAGTTAAATATTCTTTAAAGCCTCAAATATTATTTAACATCAAAAACAAGTTCTTGTGGAATAAATTTTATTAGTAAAGTGCAAATTGGCCACTAATCACTTTCTAACTGCAAGCTTTGGACAGATGGGAGACACACTGCTTCAAGAATATTATGAGATCCTGAGATTAAAGGTGTATCTGTTTCAATAGACAACATTGAACATATACAGAGAAATTTAGGACTTGGATAGTCATTTTCACATGCATATTTACCACTATCTTTGAACACTTATTATTTCACTTATTTTTTCTTATTATTTCACTCGATTTCATTTGATAGTCTCCAATAATTTGGGGACAGGTCTTAAAATCCCTGTATTACAAGAGATTTATCACTGATAACTTCCACTTACTATTTTTAAGAAGTCAAAAGAATTTCAATATAATTTTCTTAAGTTCTTCAATTAAAGGTCTTTAGATTAAAAGCACAAGATATTATCTGTTATTATAATAGGTAAAAGTTGGTTTTAAAGACAATATCAGGTATTCATGTTTGTTTAGTAAAACTTGAAGTTTAAAAGAAAAGTAGGAAAAATGCAGGAGCAAAGACTTTCAGTAAGAAATAATAGAGACCACACATCACCTTTGGGTATCATTTTTATTCTTTCAGATTCTTTGCCCAATATTTTAAATTCCACAAGAAACAAATCCCATTTGGCTGGCTTATCTTTCATGCTTTCTCAGACAATCATCTGAGTTACAGACTGGATACAAGGTGTTGAGGTGGGAAAAGGTGTTTCCAACAGGGAAACAAATAGACAAAGAAAGGAAAGTAGACAAGGGAAGCTAAAGGGAGAAAAAGAAAAACTAAAATAAAGCACTAGCCAGGCCCCAAGAAGACAGAAGTAATTCTAAAGGTGTCTGTGTTATATGAGGTGATGTGGGCTGCACTTGACATGTTAGCTTCCTGAGAACTGGTTACAAGTAACTCTCTAGCTTCCAAACTCCAGAATAAACCAGGCTATGAATGGGAAGTCTCCCCACTTGCTCCTCCCTTCTGTTGGTTTGAAGGATTTGTTACTTAAAATGAATAGAAGCAACAGAAGCAATTATTTTAAAAATAAAACTGACACTGGGTGCTGCTGGATGTAAGACAGCGGTTTGGTTTGACACCTCAATTTATCTTCTGGACATTTATGTTAAGACTTGGTCCTAAAATACCATAATTAGGAATTTGCTGAGTTTTTAGAAGGTGGAGGTCTAGTGAAAGGAGTTGGGTCACTGGGAATTTGCCCTTGAAGAAGAAACTACGCTTCTACCTTTCTCTCTTTCTCTTTTGGTTCTGGTCACCATACTGGGCAAACTTTCTTCTAACACTCAATCCTGCACTGATAAACTCTGCAGCGACATTGCCCCAAATACTGTAATCAAGTAGCCATTGCCTGATGCTGTAAAGTAGTAGCCAACATCAACCTACCTCTCCCCAATAAATTGTCTTATTCCCAGTGGGTTTTGATAGAAAATTATACGATACAATGTCTCTCACAATTACAAATGACAATGGAAATAGAATATAGACCTAAACCTCCGAAGATATATTAAAACCTTGGGTACTCTGTGCCTAGACAGAGAGTACAGAGCTTAGCTGATCCCTTGATGCTTAGCTGGTCTCTTGATGCTCTCTTCATAAACACTCCTTGCCATGTCCAAAGGGCTCTTTGGTGTCATGTCTCAATATTAATTTGCACCTTACTTATATTTTTTAATACTCTCTCCTGTACTGTGCATTAATGAAATTCAGTCTCCCTGATATGTTGCTCATGCCATCTGTACTAATCTCCTGAAAAGCCAAGTGTGTCCAATACCTCTGAAAGCCTGTGTTTGCTACACCATTAGTACAGGATACCCCTGTTAGAAATGATCAATTTTTTGGCAAAATGGAATTTTTTAGGAGAACCCACCACTACAATACTTGCTGGGCCTGACAATGAGATTCTCTTAATATGTCTGTCTAAGCCTCCCTTGATGAAGGCTGACACATTTTTCTCATTAGATTTTTATTAATAATAATCAGTCTTTAGATTTATTCACTTAGAGATGAGGACACATCCCATGCTAGTAAACTCAAGCAACCACCCAAGTAATAGAAACAATGAAATAAAAAAAGAGTTCCTATTTAGCAAAGAAGTATCTTTCTGTAATTTGAAAAACCACAAAACATACTTATGTCCTTAAGAGATTTTTAGAAAAGTAACATACTCAAAGGAATGATTTCAATTATATGCTACTCACACTTGGAAGAAATCAGTAGTCAATAGCTGTGGAACAGAGAAATATTTTCAGGTTTGTCTATATTTGAGGCTATTTTGGAAGCCAAAATAATCCCTCTTTTTTAAATGACAAATTCTAGAAAATATGTAAGTTGATATCTATTTATCTAAAAGTTCAAATTCCAAAGTTCTTGACTTTATATCAATATGGTAAAAAAAAAAACCCTCTGGTATGAATTATGATATAATGAATTGATATTTATTTCATTATTTTTGTTAATTAGCAATGTCTCTTACAAAACGTGTATCTTCTAGATATGACATTGTTGCTATACTTATAAAATCTCACCTATATGGCTGTCTCAGTAAGGTCTGCACAATGACAAAGCCCAGAGACATGGCAGAATGAAAGAAGGATATTATCCATGGCCAGATCCCTAGATGAAGATCTGCACAGGGCTCCTTAGAGAGAAGTGATCTTCTAAAGAGATAGGCCCCTCACAGGTTAATAGATCCCAAGTGATCAGCATTAAACTGATCATATATATATATATATATGAGCAACACTAAAGGAATCCAACAGGCTGTAAATGTGCATGGTGTGTTTTTGTGCACATGTGTGCGTGCATGTGCATGTGTGAGTGCATGTGTGTGTGTGGTGTGTGTAAAAATGATGATCAAAGAATTTGAGGCCATAAATTTAATAGAAAATTCATGAAGTATTGGAGTAGTTGTCAGAAAAACATAAAACTAGAAAACTATTTTCATTCAGGAGTCAAATGTAAATTTCTCAAAAAATAAGAATTAAAACAATGATAATAATAACCCTGACAATATTAGATCATTTCTGCCAAGTAGTGTAACCATTTTCCATCAAAGCTTTTGAACACGTGAAATCTGAATAGTCTTAATTGAGATGTACTATGGGAAGTTTATATCAGGCTTAAAATACAACATAAAAGAAAGAACAATAAAAAATAGTCATTTACCAAATGTATGTTGAAATATATTATTAAAATTTATTTTATCTTTCTTGGTTTTGGTTTTTCAATGTGACAATTACAAAACATGAAAGAGCATCCTGTCTGTGAAATGTGAATAACATTGTAGTTCCAGTGAGGAGCATCTGTCTCCAGAAATTTGATAAATATTGAGCACTTAAGAACAGTTTGGGATCAATAATTTGGTAGTTGTGATAAATTGTAATAATCTAATACTTAAATTTTGGGGGGTTCTGTAAACATCACTGAGTAATTCTCTCTGGATGATGACATTTGAAAACAAAACAAATGTGATTGAAATAATTACCTATAGGTAAAGAACATGTCAATTTTCCTATTTTAACAATATTGAGGGACTAAATATTAGAAAATAGAAGGAAAGGGAAAAATGTAAAATCAGAGCACAAAGAAATCTAGTAGGGGTTAAAATTCAATTACTTATTGAAGCTGATTATTCATGTTCATTTTTTGGATTTTGAATTACAAACATTGGTAATTGCTGATGTCATATGACATATAATAATTTGGATGAAATGATTTTTGCATGCTCTAAAAATAAGGAGCAATGATCCTTTTATATACTTTACGTATTATGTATGTAAAAATGCATAATTTAGGGACATGAACATGGTTAACTCTTAGCTAAAGTCACACTTAATGAAATGCACCAAAGCATGAAACTCTTCCATTATGCTTTCCTGTAGACAAACCAGAGAACTTGGATTTGGTACTTTCTACAGGACAACACTCATTACTTTTAGGTGGTTACAGTAAGCTACACCATTCTTCAGCTTTACAGTAAAGTATACGAGTCTTCAGCGTCTACTTGATTCTAGGTACCTCCAGGTTAAAACAGGTTTATAGCACATTGTGCTTCTACTATACCTAACATAAAGCCATAGGAGTTAGAGATAATCCTTTAAAAGCATCTCAGTTGAGTGCATTATTATTTTTAATTCTAATTCTAAATTAAAATAAGCTTTCTATCTATAATTTATCAATTATTAATTCTAAGATTAACAACTGGCTCAATATGCTATAAAACTGACATACTTCTATGACATTCATGGATATATCATATCCATTAAATGCAATTTCCAAAATGATCCTGATTTCAGAATCAAGAGTTGCAGACAATGTAACCTTACTACCTTGAGTTACTGTCTTTTCTTCCTTCTTCCTTTTCTCTCTTTCCTTCCTTCCTTCTTTCCTTCTTTCCTTCCTTTCTTCCTTCCTTTCTTTCTCTATTTTTTTCTACCAAAGATGATGTCTTATTTAGGTTTCATGATCTTTCCCTATTTTGCTCAACTGGGTTTCTCATTTCTAATATCTTCTCATATACAGCCTATTCTTCAAAAGACATGTCATTATGTTATATATTTGATATGCATTGTGCAAGCATAGTGTTTGAACTGTAGTATTCACTCTAAAATACATATTCACGTGACAGCCCATAATATCCTTGAAACAGCCATTACAGTCTGTCAAATAAATAATGCGCATTTTAAAGATGGTCTTTATGTGGGATGGCTCTCCTGCATTTTCATGAGACAGATTTTTCTTTTATTCTTTACGAAAGAAGCACACAAAGGAAATGAACATGCAGAAAAATATGTTAAGGTAGAAGTGACACAAAGCAGGAGCTCCATGCATCTTTTGGCTTCTTGCTGTTTTTACAGCTCCACCATTTTAACCTTAACATTTTATAAAAAAAGAAGAGACTAGATTTTCTTCTCTGACCTTCCAAATGTAGACACTTGAAAATAAATGTCTTAGATTTCTTATTTTTGTAATATCAGTCAAATTTTGAATCTGATAGTGACAAATGTTTATTTAAAAATTGTGGCTTAATTGACAAAGCTACTACAAGAAGTATATCTCAGAGGCTAGCAAACAAGATGTTCTCTTGTTGTCTGAAAGTGAAGATTTTTTTGTGTTCTACTTGACAAGAACAGTTCTGGGTCCACAAATCTTCCAGCAGTGTTACCCGAGTTTAAAGAGACAAATCTTAAGCTTCTTTCCTTCAGTGATATCATAGCAGTGGCCATACTGGCTATGAAAAAATGAGAGGAATTCAAACATTTATTGGTACCTACAATGTACCAGGTCTCATAACATGTGCTTTTAGTATGCTATTCCAATTTAATCTTTAAGACAGTTGGGGAATGTGATTACGTAGTACAATATTCAATTATTTTTTACAAAATTCTTTTACTTTATATTATTTTTCCTTATACTTATTGTATTTTAATTTATAATACATGTGTCTTGAATAAGAGTCCTGAGATAAGTAAGAACCTTCTGCTTAAACCACAGCAGATCGATTTAGGCCCCTCACATACACATTTTAAACATAAGAATGAGGTTTCTTCCTGCCGTATAACATACTCAAATAGTCACAGAAGAGATCATGCAGATTATTTTTTAAATGCCTGAAATTTTATATTAGTTTTAAAGCCATCAAAGATATCTGAAAGAATTTAACAATCAGTTCTAACATTTATGAGAAAAGAACCTCTATAGAATAGAACCCAGTACCATGTTGGTCCTATCAGTGCACAAAGCTCAAAGACTCAGATTTAAATAAGGCTGTCCACACATAGAATATCCTGCCTACTGCAATGCTCTGTGAACAGACAGGAATACCTTGCTCTAGGACTGTCTGGGGCAATAAGATTTTAACAACTAAATAATGGCTAGAAACCATGCTCTACCATTTATATGTAAAGTCAGTAGTACTATTCAGTTAAAATTCACTTTCTCTTTCACAATAACTAAATTTCTATACTATAGGGCTACAGATGGATGTTATGAGTGTAACAGGAATTACTAAACATTCCATCCTTTGTTCAAAATGTCCTCTTGGATAGGCTTGCTCTATTCAGGTAACACACACAAAAAAAATGATAGTTCCCTTTGATTTTCATAAATGGATCCATGAGAATTAAGAGACTTTATGTTATCTTTCAGAGCAGATAGTAACATCCTATCACATGAAAAGATAGGTAGATGCATTATTGACAACTTATTTAAGCTAAAAGTTGGGGTGAGCAAGGCAATCACACCACTTTTGTCTACTATGAAGGCTATAATTCACAATCTTTAAATAAAATCAGCAAACTATCTTTTTATACCCTAAATTTGCTATGTCTTTTGTAATTTGATTATTTTCTAATTTCACTATACAGAGTTTTGTATATTTATATATCAAATATTGAAAAGAAATGAGACAAAACCATTGGACTCCAGTTCGTTGCCTCCATTCATAACATCTTTTGAATGAATTTTCTGTTAAATTTGCATTAGTGCTTTCAAAATTGGTAGACTGTGATTTTCCTTAGATCTGTAAACTTAGAAAGTATTATTGTCTTTATCTAGTTTGATGGAAATCATTGTTACTATTATTCATTTTTGGTTAGAGACTTTAGCTGTAATAAATTGACATGAAATTCATAAAATTTTTTGAAATTAAAATTGACAGGCTAATTGTACAGGAAGTTATTTGAGGCAACATAACATTATTTAATTCATCTGTGTTCCATCCATCCATCCATCCATCTATCCATCCACTAATGTAGCAAAGTAGTTGACTGGCTGTAATAGACCAACCATTAATATCCTAGGGACAGCATAAATAGGTTCAAAACCAAAACAAAATGTCTCAAGCATGTCATATTTCTGAGAAAGAACATTACTATTCAACTAATAATGTCAGTTTCTGTTAAGTGTTACAATGATAGAGTGAACAAGGAAGGCAACAATAGAGGAATTACAATACACATACACACATGCAAACATGCACACACACATGTATGCACACACACACAATATAAAACATGTGAGCAAAGAAATTAAAAATACAGTTTGTGGAAGAAGTAAGATCCCACAGAGATTAGTGACAAGAAGAGCCTTAGAGACTTGTCAGTTTAACAAATTAAGAGAAAAATAAGGACTTGTTAGAAAAATGTGGAGAACAAGGGATGTAATTAAAATATATATTTCTCATGTTACAAAAAAATGCTTCATGTCTAAATCAATGTAAAGAAAAAATATGTAATATTAACATATCACAAGTGTCAAGATCTATTTGAAAATTTAAATTCTTTTTATTTGAAATTAAGTGTGTAATTCAAAATTTATGTTAGCTTGATCTTAAGATAATTTGATTTATTTGTCTGCATGTGCGTGTTTGTGAGTGCATGTTCACAAATGTGTGTGAGAGCACACACTACTGCTCTCATGGAGGCCAGAAGAGGACATATTATAAAACAGAACTAGAGTTTCATGATGTCACGTTTGTTACATGGGTGCTGGGATCTGAACTCCAACATCCATGACTGCACAACAAGTGCTCTTAACTGATGAGCCATTTCTTCATCCTTGTTATGTTTATTACATAAGGAGATTATGCAAAGCTGAGTGGGAAAATAGCTGTATTGTCACTGTGTTTAAAGGAATATTTAAAGTATCAGAACTATGACAACATTATCAGAGAATCTAAGAGGAACTACGGCTAATCTCCACCAACTCTCCTTTTCTCTCCACATAAAACTAGAAGGAGATGCTGTCTAGGAGATGCTGAAAATCATAGGTCTCCTATGTAATAATTCTAAAAGGGTAAATGGCATTGCTATCCTTCCTGTCCTTCCTTTTCTTCCCATCTGAACAGGATGTAAACATTAGCTGGATGACACTGATGATGGAGGAAATAAATGTCCCCATAAAACTGAAGCCCACATCCTGTTTCATTATGCATTTAGTAGTTATATTATTCAAGATCATTTTCTTAATGATACAAGGGGATATGTATATATGTATATACATACATATATCTAATCTTATAATGTATTTTGCAAAAGTTTAATTGATTATATTGATGAATTTTCTATACAAATCATCATAATCTACATGACATAATGAAAATATTAGAGATGACTTGATTTAACAAAGATTCTACCTAAGTCTACTTAAGATTCATCAGAGTCTCGTACAAGCCATTAGCTCATAATACACTTACAATATCCAGTTCATGTGCACCACACATAATTTCTGTACTTTTTTATCTTAAAACTGGGGTAAAAATAATCAAAATCAGTTACTAAGCATGTCAAAAGATAGGCTGATATGTACAAAGTAAGAATAGGCTTAGTTTTCACTAAACCTTACATTCATTGTTTTAAAATTTTTATAAAATTAATGTATATTCAGTGTAATAAAGACATGTCTTGAAAAGTCATGTTTTGTTTACATAAAAATAAAATTATGATCAAAATTAAAAGTATAAGGGAAGTCATGTAACCAATTTTTAAAAATTCTAGAATGTTTGTTTGTCCAGTTTTAAATTGTGACTAGCAAAAGGCAATCAAATGAATAAAAAAGAACTGGGAAATTCTCAAGAGCATTTGCTACAGCTCAATACTTGACTGTGTTGTTCCTAATAATCCAAATTCAAAGCCCCTGCTTTGAGAGAATTTGTTCACATGTCTACTGTAAATAAACCCTTTCTTTTAAAATTTGTTCTCATGGACTCACGTGAAGCATTTTCAGCAATAAAGTCTCATAGAAACAGGAAATAAGTTGAGAACACTGTTCAACAGAATGCTCCTTTACATAACAGTGGAACTCGGGACATCTGGCTAGGTCATACAAATGTATTTTGCAAATCGTAGTCTGGCTCCTGCAATGTTTACAGCAGCCCAAGGAGAGTTAATCAATAAATTAATATAATAGAATTATGTCTAGTCAGAGGTTTAGTTCTGTTTGTGTGATTGGCATCATTTTTCTCAGAATAGATTTAAATTCTAAGAAGTGATGCATTGTTTCTGACCAAGGTCTTTATTTTCTAGACAGAAAGGAGGATAATGGTTCTTTATTCAACTACTATAATTGATTTCAAATTAATAGTGACTGTTTCCCAAGTATATCTGAGAGATAAACATGGCAAGCTATTAAGTAATAATCAATTTTGTAATAAATAAAAAGTCTTTGGTATTAAATTAACCTATAACATCATTTAAATTATATAATAAAATAAGCTCTTCAAATTAGTTTATCTATCATACATGAGTAATATGTTTCCAATTCTGTAGCTGGTTATTTACATGTATAATGTATAACATTTTATTGACCAAGTATCATTATATAAGGGTCAATAATTCTTACCAATGAGGGGACACCATATTTCAGAGGATTAAATATTTACGCCTCAGTATATTCAGTAAGTTTAGATTTTAGAATTTTTCTCAGAATATATATCTTTAAGAACTGTTTGTTTATCTTTGAAAAGACTGAACTAGAATCACAATTCTTGTCTTTTAATTTTTGGATCTGCTACTCGGTAGCTCTGTGAGCTTAAGGAATTAAGTTCAATTCAATTCAATATCACTTCATTAAATATTAATGGGGCAGTCTCCTTTGTGCAGGCATGACTGAAAGAGAGAAACCTATTTGAAGGGAGACGGGGTGATGGAGGAAAGAACAAAAGATTAAATAGGCTGGCAAGGAGAATAATTGATGTAATAAGAGCCTCAGACGACAGGGGATATGCAATAAAGAGCATATATCTTGGGGTCAGTCTTGGGGAAGGAAAGGAACAGATCTTCCTCAGAGACAAGAATAGAACGAAATGTAAACCAAAAATATAGATGTTGAGGAAGAAAGAAAGCAAAGTAAGGTATCTCATTGGAGAGTATGGTTGTTGTTTTTGGTGGTGGTTGTGGTGATGGTGTGTGTGTGTGTGTGTGTGTGTGTGTGTGTGTGTGTGTGTGTGTG
>JANHMN010000012.1:67308181-67318507 GCA_030674055.1 Rhabdomys pumilio
TGTGTGTGTGTGTGTGTGTGTGTGTGTGTGTGTGTGTGTGTGTGTGTCTGTTCTAAGTAATGAAGCTCATAAGTCATGGGTTATAGTCAAATTGCTTAGAATGTTGACATAGTGGAGAAGGCTGAATTTAGGAAACTTACCAAGATGAACCAGGCCTTGTAACTTACCTACTAAGAAATATCATTTTTGGATCTGGTTAGAATCAACATGTTTTCCTAGTACTCTCCTCAAAACTGATCAAACTAATGGAAAAAATATAAGGCAGTCAAAAGGAAATTCTTATCTTGGTATTAAAAAACAAATGAGGAAATGGAAAGCGATGATGTTTTTTAATTACATAATGAGTAATAGCATTTTAGTTAATAGTAGATTTTTAAATTAATAAATCATTAGGTAGGTCTGACCTAAATCGAAATGGAAAAAATGTCTTGAAAGAGATTTAATGAATATCTAAATAACTCTCATGTCACACACACACACACACACACACACACACACACACACACACACAAATAGTGAATGGTATTCAATTAACACCAAAGTTAAACAATCACAGTAGAGCACAATGGTATAAACTATTTTTGCCTAAAACAGCTGGTTTCTAACACCAGATCACCTGTAGCTCTTCATCTCAACACATATTTTCAAATACTGTTAGTTAGACCACCAGTGATGAGACCTCATCTATAACAAAATGTCATATCAAAACATCAATAGTAAATCTAATTTGCAGTCAAGTTGAACATGACTCTTCTCAACACTTTCCACATCTAGTCTTCAAATTTATAATTAGAAAAATAAAAATGAAACTCTTTCTCCCAAATTATAATAGTTAGTGGGAACCTGAGCCAGTGTACATGCAATCTGTAGGCAAGTTTGGAACTGGGAAGGTTCTAGACATCACAGGATGACACTGGTGGCTCATTTCCACCTTCATGTAGTCTTACACTATAACCACTGTCCTTTGTACAGTCAATGAAAGCATACCATTTATGTAGCCTACCTCAACCCTATCAGATAAATAGGCAATGCAAAGTTAATACTCAAGGAGTCTGACTGTAATGACTCAAACCATACATGATGGTGACCATTTGGATAGCATGCGCAATTTAAAAAATATTATGCCAGACAAAGGCAAAGCTAGATATCTAAATTATAGCATCAAGGTAATCTCAGTATCTAGTACAAAGATTTCTCTCAATAGAATTTGAAATACGATCCAGGAAAATGGTGGCAAATTGATATTAGAATACTGAAATCTTGATTTTTCCTATGCAGAATGATGCTGGAAATCTGGTAAGGACACTGTTAAAAGAAGGAAATCCTAGAAAAGAAATCTTTGCCACATATTTATTTGGTAGGGCACAACATCTAAAGATACATTAAAACTCAAGAAAAAATGGATAAGACATCAAAAAATTCAACGTCAAACTCAGGAGATGAGAACAGTTTGAACTCCAACACTGCGATGAAATCTGACCTGGAAGTCTCCATTGGGGTTTTCCGGCAATTTCTCCTGAAGTTAAATGTGTTTTTGACTTACAATCTGACTGATGATCACAGCAGAAATATGCATACAGTAGAATATTACATAGTAAGAAAAAGGTCCCACTACTAAAAAATGACACAAGGAACTTGAATTGCACGCTGCTGAATGGAAGAACAATCTGAAAAGCCAACAACCTCCATGCTTTCAGATGGAATGCCCTGGGTAAGGTAGAAATACGGAAGCAGTCCCATGAGTGTTGTTTCCACAACGGTAGGAATGAGCAAGAGTGAGAGTAAAGAAAATTAGAAATGTTTGCAAATAAAGCAAACCTGTTTTTGTGCTATTACAATGAATATTAACTATTCATTTGGTAAATCCCTTTGATCTCATAACTCAGTCTCCATCTTAGTACAAATGGTTATCTTCAGTAACAAAAGAATAAGCTTTGTTTCTTCATTTGTAACAAATGCCCCATATCAATGTAACGTATTAAGCATAGAGAAAACTGCAGGACAATTTATGTACTTCTCTACCTGTCTACTCAGCTCCTCAGCTTTCTTGTAAATCTATATCTGTTTTATATTCTCAGTCATTAGACCATTCATTTTACTGTGGGATTAAAAATTGGTATAGTATCATAAATTCTAGAATTAGGTCAAGTTCATGGCTTAAGAAATTATTTTTTAAATGTTTTTGAAACTGAAATTCAGATGTACAATAAAAACAGCAATAACGCTGTGTAAAATCACAGGATTTTAAGAGACTCATATAATTATCTGTGGTCTACTCTGAAAGCTGTATTGTAATAAATGTGTATTATTATTAGAAGCTATAGATATTTACATATACCATATACATATGATTTATGTATTTTAAATAATCAATTTTGAAGTATTTAAAAGTGGGAAAATCTCAGAGATTATGCATTCTAAATTCCATCTCACTTATAACCCTGTAGTTAATCAGGAGCTTTTTGTCTGGAAAATTGTCAACTTAAGTCAGTACATATTTTGGCCTGGTGTCCCATTCTTTTGCATGACATTGATGGCATCCACAGTGGTGGATTTTGTGTTACATAACTGATGTGATTGGTATTACATGAAAGATGCTAGAGGTCAATGCTGAACAGTCTATAGGAGGGACATACCCTTCAGGATTGTGGCCATATTGATCACGATCATTTGTATATTGCTGATTTCAAGATTTCATTGAAGGGCAGGCTAGATGATTGGTCAGAACTGAAGGAGAAGGTAAATTCTATCAAGGGATGGTGAAGCCCTAAAGTAGACTTAAAAGGACAGTCTCATCAGGCCCTTTGGGCTTCAGACTAAAATCTTCCACAGATTTTCTCTGGCAACTATCTCTGAGAGTTTAAAAATATACCAGCTAAAGCAAGAAGTTCTCTTTCTTTTCATTCATTTTCCTTCTCTTTCTTACTTTACTCTCCTTTTTAAAGTCATTTACTACTTGTGAGCTTTGTCAAAGCCTTGTTAAGACCTTGCCTTTAGATTTGCTTTTTGTAGAGATGGAAACATTGTGTCATAAATGGTGAACAGATGATGGAAAGTTACGAGGATGCACGCAAGAGAGAAATGAACCAGAGGGTTTCAGAAACCCACTGAACATAAGGAAATCTGATGGAACTAGAAACCCTCTGGACAAATGGCAGGAATGGGCTGGTGGAGAAAAAGGGAAAGAATAAAAGAAATTATTTTTTTAAAATGCAACACACAAGGCCGGGCTGTGGTGGCGCACGCCTTTAATCCCAGCACTTGGGAGGCAGAGGCAGGCTGATTTCTGAGTTCGAGGACAGCCTGGTCTACCGAGTGAGTTCCAGGACAGCCAGGACTACACAGAGAAACCCTGTCTTGAAAAAAACCAAAAAAAAAAAAAATGCAACACACAAAATATTTGAAAACAGTCTATATGCCACATGTCCCAGTAGACTAGAGTACATGTGTACACAAAAATTGGAAAGTAAAACCATGAAGCAGAGGAAGTCCAAAGAATACAGTGCCCTTCTTAGCCAGAGCAGAGCACCAGGATGAGGCAGGCAGTTCTTCAGTTAAGAGGCCCTCTTTTCAGGTGTCAGCTTGACAGCTGAGACTATGAAAGCAGACATTATTGTTGAGTCCAAGACCCTTCTACCAAACAATGCTGTTAAAATATTTGTGTATATATTGGTATGAATTTTCATGATTATTTTTATCATAATATATTTTATAAGTACAATTTTATATGTAACATATATGCATTTTATATTTTGATGTTGCCTCTGTTGCATTTTACTGAAATGCTGTCAATTTGATTTATAATATCAGAGAGCTAGAATGCATATTTCTTAACCTCCCTGAACTTTGACATCATCAATCATTTTTATAATATTATAGATTAAAGCATTAACATTGCTTTAATTTTCAACCCATGACTGATGTCTAGACTTCGTTTTTTTTCATATTTTTTGTCTATTTGATGTAAATTTCTCTGTCTGAAATTGTCTATTTTCTCTTTGGTTATATTTTATATTAAGTGGAATTATCACTTCACTGAATACTTTATCTTACTGTTGCTACATTACATTTTATTGTTAAGTGAGTCTTCATGGTTTAAATAACACATTTTCTTCTTTATCATCATTATCATAATCACCATCATCAACATCATCATTTGTGTATTTCTGAGCACACAAACAAATGGGCTAAAGCAAATGCCTAGATGTAGAGGTCAGAAGAAAGTTTGTGGATTTTATATCTTCTTACACCTTATGTGTGTTCCACAAAAAGTACTCAGGTTTCCAGCTTTTTATGACAAGCTCCTTTACCTCCTAAGCCATTAGAGTGGACTTTCTCCCACTTTTCTATATTCCATATTGTTTTTTCTATTTAAAAATATTCTTGGTATGCATGAAAGGACCCAGGGCTCCAGTTGGATATACAGCAGAATATGGCCTTATCTGACATCAATGGGAGGAGAGGCCCTTGGTTCTATGAAGGCTTGATGCCCCAGCATAGAAAAGTGCTAGGGCACTGAGGCAATAGTGGCTGCCCTCAGGGGATAGCCAATTTAGGCTCTGTGTTTCCCATTATTAAGAATCATCATTATTGTCCCCAATGTAGACTACATGGAGTTTCCAATCCAGACCCTCAATTCCAGTCATCTACCTCAGTATAATCTCTCTCTACTCCTCCCACCTAATCTCTCTTGTTCCCTCCTCACCTGCCCCCAGTTCACCCTTGAAATCTGTTTCATTTTCTCTTCCAGGCATGATTCTTAGATCTCTTCTTTTTTGCTCTTTTTATTGTATATTTCATTTATTTACAGTATAGATATCATGCCCTTTCCAAATTTCCCCTCCTTAGAACCCCCTACCCCATCCCCCCTCCTCGTTTATGCTTTCATACCATTTTGATTACATACATGTATTAAAGTCAGTAGAGATGAGGATCTAGAAATACAATAGATGCAAATAGTCAAGGAACAAGCAACACAATAAACACAAATAATCAAAGAGCAAGCAAGTCATTAAATCCAATTACATGAACACTTCCATGATCACTGTTTCTAAGGGCTTATCAGGATGACCAAAGTATCTGAGCCTACTTCTCTGTCCTAGCCCAAGGTCATGTCTGAAGCCTACTTCCTTGTTCTAGCCTAAAATTTAGATTCCTGTCTGAAATTACTTCTTTATTCTAGCCTAAGATTTAGATTTTTACCTGAAATTACTTCTTTGTTCAAGCCTAATATCTAGTTCCTGCCTGAAGCCTACTTCCTTGACCTTAGCCAATGTCATATTTCTGCCAAGCAGTGCATTTCCTTGTCCTTGGCTCATGTCAGATTTTTGTCAAGCAGCTCCAAAGGCTTTCTGCCTTAATCACATTTTTTATTTCATTAACAAGACTGAGCCTGTCTTAGGTCATTCTGACAACAATGCCTTCCTTACCCATCATGGAATATGCATTGTCAAAAGCAATGCAGTTATGTCTTAGGTTGGTAAGGCTCTGTGCAGAATTTTACCTGTTCTTGGCTTGCCAGCCTGTTAATTTAATAACTCTGTCTGGTGGTCCATCTTCAGGTTCAAGCCATGTACTTGGTTGCCAACATGTTGATGTTGTTAAAGAAAAGCTCTAACACAATGGGCAGGAATAAAAACTTTCCCAGGACAAAAAGAGCTAGTATGATCAAGCTATATATGCCATTTTTTGAAGCTTGACCATAATGGAAATACTGACCTCAGGCCATGGGTAATTTTATCTGTAGTATCTATAGCATCAACACTCAGCAGGGCAGCATTCTTGAATTTCATAAGCTCCCTATGTATTGTTAAAACATCCCAAGACGTGTTAGAATTATGCCAAACACACATATACATCACAACATATATGTCATTAAACTTCTTCCTAATTATAATGATTATCACTGTAAATTGTAGAACTAACATGAATCCAATGGTATTTGGCATTACACTCAAAGTGGCTCCTTACCCTTAAATTCTGAACCTCTTTTCAGTAATTTGAATAGGATAAAGAACATCAATCTGTTCTTCCAAATGCCTATCTAAATCTTCGGTATATTCAACACTTTAGTAACCAGTTTTTGTTTTAGTGCGCTGTGTAACATAGAACCTTGGTGTTCTGAAAATATCTTGCAAGTACTGGAAGAAATGAGTCAGGCTTTAAGAAGAAGCCAGAGGGTTTGATTATTGCTTGTATAACAGCTTTACAGCACCTTATCTGAACTCAAGTGGGCTCACAGAGACCACAGAGCCTATATAGGTCCCACCTTTCTCCTCTGAATATATGTTATTGTTGTATTGCTCAGTGTTCTAGTGGGATTCCTAACTATGGGAGCTATCTTGTTCCCCTACCTTTGGAACACTTTTCCTCTTACTAAGCTGCCTTGTCCAGTCTTGTAGGAACATGCGCCTGGTCTTGTAGCCTGTTATGCCATATTTGCTTGATGTCCCTGGAAGGCTGGATGTTTTCTGAGGCTTGGTGAAGAGGTGGGGAGGAGACTAAGGGGAGGGGAGCTATAAGCTCTCAAAACATTCATCACACACTACAAGAACATATACTAAGGCACATTCACATTAGTTTTATAAAACGTGCTTACACATATCATTTTCTGGGAATGTAGAATTGTAGAATACTTAGTGAGCTTGCATGAGTCTACAGGTTGAATCATTAGAATCACATAAAATGAGTGTGGAAGATGTGTTTCACACCTGTAACTCTAGAACTCAGTTGATAGACAAAAGAAATGAGAAGTTCAAAATCATGAGGCTGCAGAGTTTAGCAATTTAGTGCACACACTGCTCCTTCAGAGAACCTGAGTTGTGTTCCTAGTATCCATGTGTGGTAGATACCAATTGCTGTAATTCTAGTTCCAATGTCAAAAGTGAGATGCCCAAGGCCTTCATGGGAACATACACTCAGTTGCACATATACACACACATAAGCACATACATAAAAATAATTAAAAACCAAATACCGCAAATCTCTTTTTAAATGAATTTTATAAAATCAAAGCCTGGGTTGTGTGAGAACATGGCTTCTCATTTAAACAATGATAAAAATTAAGGCTTAGGAAATACTGAGTGATATGGTTTATTCCTGTAATTCTATAACTCTGAAACCAAAAGCAGGATATTAATGAGTTCAAAACCAGTCTAGGCTGTACAATAAGACACTGACTCAAAACAACAAAAGCATCTGATGAGTAACTCACCATATATATTATGTCTTGATCAGTATGAATGGGACATAGAAACTGGTACCTTGTTGGAAGTTTTGTAGTCAGAATATAGTGTACCACTAAAATTATGCTGCATCCCAATTACAGTTCTAAAACTATGTGTTTTAATCAACTGGCTAAAGAACAGCTCTCTATGATTCAGATGCAGAATTTTCTGTGAACTTCTCTGCCTCTGTTCCTATAAAGTCAGGCAGATCTACTGTTATAAATGATTCAGTGATTTAAAAGGATCATCTAAGAAGTCCCAACTCATTAAAATCTCAAGGTTGTTAAATAAGATATGCCTTCAATGTCTATACAATGCTGTTCATTTGAAGAATAGTTTTTTAGGGATTTATGGAGTCCTTGCTGAAGATGAGTGTTTGAACACTGGTCATAAAGTTACTTTGGGAATGAAGTGCCCAGAAAGATCTGGGCATATAACAATGCTTTATGAGGAGAATCTTTCAGTAGCTCACTGACTGGAAGATTAATTTACTTGAGATTAGATACTACATCACTTCAAAGTCAGAGATACATTTTGCAGCAAAAACAGTGACCCAAAATGGTCAATCTACCCCAGTATTTGCTAAACATATTTTTCATAGCATGAAATGCCTCGCCAGAAAGTAGGTCTTGTTTTTAAATATGTAACCAGACTTTTAAAACCTCTTCTTAAGCACAATTTGGGAACAGATTATTGTGATCAGGAGCTGAACTGCTCCAAGATGAGCACAGACATTAGAACATTCACTGATATAGTGATTTTGGAGACTGAAATGTATCTACTCCAAATTTATATGTTAAAGACATTATTCTCAATGTATTTGGAAACAGGGCTGATATAACATAGTTAAGGTTCAATAAAACATAAGTCTATGTCTGATCCATTCAGAGGTTGCAATCTTACAGACACAGGCTAATGAAGTACATGTGAGCATGCAGTAAGTTGGCAGCTTTCTACAAGTAAGGAAGAGAGTCCTCAATGCAAACAACTGCCTTGATTATTCATAACCAAACACTGAAAAAGTCAAAAAGTAAATTTCTACTTTTTTAAAATTAATGGTATTTTGTTATGGCAGTTCCCAGGGACTCTGACAAAGTAACTAAAATTAGAACCATTTGCTCTTATTATTTTGAATAGAAGCTTTAATGAGATAAGCAATAGTATCCTATGGAGAATACTGTGGTGAAATGGTTGGGCAGATAATTTTGCTGCTCCATGCCACACTCCTCTGGTCCCTTCTGCCTCCCATGATCCTGGGCAAAATCACTGTTGTAGTGTTTACTACTTCTCATTTCTACCCTATCTTTATCTTAAAGAGTATAAATGTTTAGCCAGCATTAATGAGTCTAGTTAACTAGGAAGAGAAACAATGCTTTGTGGAAAAGCCTTACCCAAAAAACAAATGAGTCAGACTCCTGAGTTTCTACAGTAGCAATTCCAACGCAGATGTGATGGGTCACCACAATGCCTCAATGATGGGAAGGAAATTATTCCTAATGATCCTCTGCTATACTTGTAGAATGGAGTCTAGAATAATAATCATCAGAGTCCTCAGCCATCAACTGATGGAAACAGATGCTGAGACCCACAGCCAAACATTAGGCAGGGCTTGGAGAATCCTGCAGAAGATATGGAGGAAGGAGATAGAGGGGTCAAGGACATGACATGAAAACAGACAGAATCAACTAACCTGGACTTATAGGGGCTCACAGAGACAGAATTGAGAATCTGAGAGCCCAAATAAGTCTGACCTAGGCCCTATGTATATATGTTATGGCTATATAGTTTGGTCTTGTGAAATCCATAGCAGTTAGAGCAAAAGCTGTCTCTGATTCTTTCCCTTGATTTGGGGAATCCTTTCCTCCAACTGGGTTACCTCATCCAGCCTTAATATAATGGGAGGTGCCTTGTTTTATTGCAACTGACATACCATGTTTGGTTGATATCTCTGGGAGGACTGCCTTTTTCTGAAGAGAAACAGTAGAAATGGATTGGGTTACAGGGATGGAGGAACTGTGAGGAGAGGTGGGAGGAAAAAATGATCAGTAAGTAATATGTGATAGAATAGGTTTTTAATGTAGATAGAAACAGATGACAGAGATGAATGGAGATGGATACAAAGATAAGAATAGTGACATGAGATTGAGATTGCTGAAGGGAAAGAGTGGGAGAGAAGAGAGAGAAGGAGAGAAAGAGAGGGAGAAAAAGAGACAGTTCTGAGTAGGGTGCATTTCAAGTGTTTTGTTTTCTAGCTTCTGTATTTCTACTGGACTGTCTTATGTCTCTTCTAGGGTACAGATAACTTTCCTTTAAAACTACAATGTGTATTGTGTTAAAGATGAATGTATGAAAAAAGGGTCATGTTGAAGTGTTTAGTTGACATCACTTTTTATTCTCCTTGTCATGTTTACTTGTTTTTATGCTTTATGCTTAAGATAAACTGAAAGCCTTTAATGACTACCATTAAACAAGTATAGGTTATACTGTATCTATTTATAACATTGGGGTTGTATATAACATAGTGGTAATAGCACTGGCTGTTCTGCAAGCGAACTTGTGTTCAGCTTTAGCACCCACACGGAGGCTTACAACCCTAAATCCAAAGTCTCCGATTACAAACCTCTCTGGCCTCTACTGCCACTGCATACATGTGACATGCAGACCTACGTGCAGGTCAAAAATACATACATATAAGTATGAATAAAAATAAACTTTTATAAAAGTAAAAGCATTGCATTTTATAGTTATTAAATAGATAGAAAATTATAGCTGTAGTCACTCATGTTGATCTTCTATTCTCTTTGATACATTGGTTATACATTATGGATTTTGTTTATAGTCCTACCTAAAACATGGTCCTTTGGGAAACACAAGCAATGTACCAAAGGTACTTAACAATCTTTGTAGAAGCCCTTGTTGCGGCCCTGAGCTGCTCCACGCTTAGGGGCCAAAATGTCAGGAACCAATCTATCAATGTAGAAACCCACACTGCCAAAAGCCTTTGGGACTAACTTGTTAGCCCTCCCAAGTCTTGAGTTCCTAGTTCCTAGTTCCTAGTTCCTAGTTCCTAGTTCCTAGTTCCTAGTTCCTAGTTCCTAGT
>JANHMN010000012.1:67318517-67357690 GCA_030674055.1 Rhabdomys pumilio
CTAGTTCCTAGTTCCTAGTTCCTAGTTCCTAGTTCCTAGTTCCTAGTCCCTAGTGCCTCCAAGTTCCAAGTTCTTCTTCCAAGTGATAAGTGTCTAATGTCTCCTGCCTAATTCTCTGTTCTCTTCTGAGTGCCTAATTCCTACTTCCTAGTTGTACTCTGTCAAGTAATCTGTTGTCTGGTTCTCTGATCTGTCTGCCTCTCACCTTTTAGATGTCTCACTTCTAAGCCATGCCTCTAAGTCATGCCCTTAAGTCATGCCCTTAGGTCATGCCCTTAGATCTTATCTCTAAACCACACCTTAAGTCTCAGCTCTAAATTATACCTTTAAGTCTCACACACCCAAGGGAAGATCCTGGGTATCTGAAGCAAGATGTTATCAGAGTGTGCTCAGCTGTTGTTGGCTAATGTAATCAAGTCTCTTGTCAGGGGTATATGGCTCAAGATGCTGCAAGGGTGAAAGCCGCCTTCTGTCGGCTCCCCACAAGCCCTTTCATCATGCTGGACAATCTCCAGTATTATAAACACTCACCCTAGCAATGGTTATTCTAGGATGGCCCCGTAGAATTTTACCCTGCATGATTAAAGCCTGTCTGTTAGCCAAGGAAGAACCTATGGGGATCCCAACTCAACTTTTAGGCACTTCTTGTCATTTTTGTCTTCTCTACTTTTACTCTAGAAATCTTGCATTTTCAATTCAAACATTGAATAGCTGCTTCTGTGTAAAAAGGTTGGTTCCCCATGAGCCTCTTGAACTCTTATATCTATGCCCATGAAGGTAGCCACAGCAAATAGGCAGTTTACCAAAGTAATCCCTTACCACTAGAGTCAAACATTTGTGTACAGTTTACCAGTAAGAGAAAAAGAGTTGGCTCCTGTATATTTTCTGTTTATGCCTGCTCAGAGAAGAACCAGTTGATCAACAGTAGTCTTTTCATTGAGAGTAACATGAATTATAAATATGAATTATTGGCCTATATATTTTTCTCAAAATCAGAGTTGACTGTTTTTTTCAGTTACAATATAATTTTTATGCTTTATGTTAGTATATGGAATTTTTATTCATTTGTTAGAAATTCATTTTGTCATACAGTAGTTGTCACAAAGATGAGATTTAAATTGCTTTTAATATTATGTTTACATTTTGCTCTCACTAATTTTTTTCTATTTACAGATATTAAATCTTCTAACTGTGATGTGTCTGAAGTCCTGTATCATATATGTTCATTTTATTTTTCTTCTCCCTATCTTTCTCTTTTATCAGATTCTTCTCACCTTAATAAATCCATATAAAATGCAGTGAGTACCAACACAGGAAATCTCAAACTGTTCTGTTACTTTCCTGTCTACAACCACAAATTTCCTGGGCATATTTTTACTAGTTCATAGCAAAACTAATTGTGTATACTGTAATTCACCTTTAATAATAACTTTTCTCATGTTCATCTATCCCTAATACCAAAGCCAGATAATTCATTTTTTCTTGTTGTCATTTCAGCCTCAAGATTCTAAGCTGTGTCAATATGATTTATAATGGGATGTTTCTTTAGCACAGAGTCTCAGAAATTCTCTTACCTAACAATAAAGTTTTTCTTTTTCCAGTGTCTTCCAGCTTCATGTTAGTGCAGCATTTATCTGTGACAACTGCATTTTGATGTGCCAAAGAGAGGAGTGAGAAGGTAAAAATCCTACAATGGTTTCTTAAATTTCTGCTTAGAAGTAACAAGAGTCAAATATCCCTGCATTTGATCTTCTAAATCAAATGATATGACCAAGTCTGATATAAGTAGGATGAAAAGTGCAATCCAGACACAGCAGGGACCCTGAGGTGAAGGGCCTTAGGAAAGGGCCCATCCTGTAAGGCAATGTGTATTTCAGACATGACTTCAATGCATCACATCAGATTTCAGACTCAAAAGCATTTCTTTGATGTTTTAAGAACATATCTTAAAAAGCCAAAATAGAAGCAAGAGACTCTATTGAAAAAAATATTTCAATAATCTGGGTTAAGAGACAATGGTACCTTGAAAAAGAGCCGTGACAGGAACTAAAGCAGAGGTGACTCGGGGAGGCATCAGTAGGATGGACCAACTGACTGCTAACACGCAGAACATGAGAGACAAACAGATGTATTGACTTCAAGGCTTTTGCTTGGGACTAAGTTTCATACCACCCAACAATAGCTGAACTGTGCTTTTTAGAGCAAAGCCCTCAGGACTTACCTCACTCTAGCGTTAGCCAAAGTCCCTAGGGATAGTTGTGAGGACTCACAGTCCTCCCTGGGAAGTTACTGTACTCAAAGTGCTAGTTTGTTATACAGAAAAGAAACAGATCAAAATCAGGCAAATGGAAAGAACAAGGCAGAGTAGGAGCATTCAAAACACAAAGCTGTCATCCTCTTCTGTGGAGTTAAAATGTGTCATCCTCCTGAAAAGAACTGTTAGTGGGGACATGGGGAGATCACCTCAGCAGTGGTGTTCAGTGTTTTACATGGATTTGGTTTTGTGGAAGCCCTTTATCCTTGCACATTTAACATGCATTTATCACAATTACCAGGTCACAGATAAACTCTAATCCCTGTTCCTGATGTATATGTTAGTGGGACAGCCTTTCTATATGCAGAAATAAGACTAGGAGTGACAACGGCTTTCCTCATAAGAACAAAGAACAGAGAGAGGACCATTTTCATATAAATGTGTGTGTATTAAAACCAATTAGAAACACCAGACAGATCAGATTATTTGGTATTTTTATACCAATCATACTCCAGGCAGAATGTATAGATTCTGTAAACAAAGAGTCTGTGACTGATATTATCAGTGAGATTAATCTTTTTAAGACAAATCCCCAAATGTCTTTCCCCAACTCCCAGGATGGGATATTTTAATCCTAAAAAAGAAAAAGGAAGACAAGGTAGAAAAATGAGAAAATGAATGATTTAAAATAAATCACAGCTACTTTTGCCAGAGTATAGTAAACAAGGATTGAGTATATGAGATTAGAATGAAATGACAGTCAGGTGGCTTGGGAGAGGTTTTGTGAACATTAGAAATGTTTGTAAGTTTTGAGCACTAAAACCTCAGAATGCTCAGGCATCTGCCAACCACAACACCATTTCTCTGCTGAAAACCATTTCCAGGACAGAGAAGCATATGATAGTGCACACAGTATATCTCAAACAGTAAATAATCAATATGATGTGTGTGTGTCTGCAGGGAGCGCAATCAACATTTCTTAACTGGTTCAGGTAGGGCAAATGGTACTTTCCACAGCTGCTCCACAGTAGAAAACTTCTAAAAATTTTAGCACAATTCTATACAGGCTTTGAAAGAACAATAAACTTCATATCAAAACAAACAAACAAACAAATCAGGATAGCTAAAACAATCCTGTACAATGAAAACTTCTACAGTTGTCATTATTACTGACTTTAAGGTCTACTACAGATCTATAGTATTAAAAACTACATGATATTGGCATCAAAAAACATACAGGATGATCAATGGAAACATATCCAAGACCCAGACATAAATATGCACACTCATGGACACCTAACGATCTTACAAAATAAAAGCCAAAGCAATACAATGAGAAAGCATCTTCAACAAATGATGCTGATCTAACTGGATGTCAGTATGTAGAAGAATGCAAATAGATCCATATCTATCACCCTGAACAAAATCCAAGTCCAAGTGGATCAAAAGCTTTGCTATAAAACCAGACACACTGAACTTAATAAATGATATGCCTTGACCGCAATGGCACAGAAGACAACTTCCTGAACAGAACACCAATAGCACAGGTTCTAAAATCAACAATTAGTACATGAGAACTCATGAAACTGAAAAGCTTCTGTCATGCAAAGAATATCGTCAACAGGACAAAATGGCAGCCTCCAGAATAGGAAAGGTCTTCACCAACTCCACATCTGAAAGAAAGCTAATTTTCAAAATATATAAAGAACTCAAGAAACCACACATCAACAAACAAAATCCAATTAAAAAATGGGGTACAGATCTAAACAGAGAACTTTCAACAGAGGAATCCTAAATGACCAAGAATCACTTAAAGAAATGTATATCCTTAGACATCAGGAAAAATGCAAATCAAAATTACTCTGAAATTCCATCTTACAACTCTAAGAATGGCTAAGACCAAGTGACAAGCTATCTTGGGTAAGGAGCAAGGAGAACACTCTTCCATTGCTGGTAGAAGTGCAAACTTATACAACCACTTTGGAAATCAATTAGGTAGTTTCTCAGAAAATTGGGAATTGATTTATCTCAAGACTCAGCCATACCACTCCTGGGCCTATACACAATAGATGTTCCATGCTACCACAAGGACACAGGCTCACCTATATTCATAACAGTTTTATCCATAATACTCAGAACCTGGAAACAATCTAGATGTCCCTCAACTGAAGACTAAATAAAGAAAATGTAATACATGTAAACAATTGGCAATAATTCATATTCATCTGTTAAAAAATAACACCACAAAATTATCCTGATGAAGGTAATCCAGACCCAGAAAATAAACATGGTATGTACTCACTTATAAGTGTATGTTAACTTAAAAATAATGAATAACAATACTACAATTCATGGACCCAGAGAAGCTAAGTAACAAGGAAGTGGTCGAGAGATGATGCATGTATCTTTCTGGATAAGAGAAATAAAATAAATATTCTGGGTGGACTGGGGGCAGGTATGGACAGAATGAGGAAGGACCAACCAGTGTTAAAATGGAGGAGATAGAGTACTGGGAGAAACAACTGGAATTAGGGGGACATCTCAGGGATGAGATAGAAAACTAGTGAAATGGATACTCCCAGACTATATGGGAATTACCCTAGCTCAAAATACTAGTAGTGGGAAATATGGAGCCTAAACTGGCTGTAATCAAGCAAGACTTCTCCTGTAACCAAGCAAGACTTCAAGTGGAAGAATTTGAGGGAAGAACCCAGCCACAAAACCTTGAACCTACAATAAGTCTGACATACAAACCATTGTGGAATAAAGTTGGTTTAGGTTGACATTGACAGCACAAGAAGGGCCCCACCTCTGACACTGCCTGGAAGGTCAGGACCCAAAGGTGGGATATCTCAGAGACCTAAGATAGAAACAAACCGAATTGGCAAAAAAGTAGTCAATGAAATGATTCCTAATGATATTCTGCTACACTCATAGATTGGTGTCCGGCCCAACTGTCATCAGAGAGGTTTCATCCAGCAACTGATGGAAACAGATGCAGAGACCCACAGTCAAACATTAGGTGGAATCCTAGTGAAGTGAGGAGGAAATTTGGTAGGAGACAGAGAGGTCAAGGACACAACCAAAACACCCATTAAATCAATAAACCTGAGCTCATAGGGGCTCACAGAGACTGAACTGCCAACCAGGGAGTCAGCATGGGTCTGATGTGACTCCTTGTAAGAGTCGTAACAGTTGGAACAGGGTTATCTCTGACTCTTGCCTACTTTTCAGACCCTTTTCTTCCTACTGATGTGCCTTGTCCAGCCTTAACTGGAGAAGAGTTGTCCAGTCTTATTCCTATGTGATATGCCATGTTTGGTTGATATCCCTTGTAGTCCTGTCCATATCCAAAGAGAAAGGAAAGAAGAATAGACAGGAGTTGAAGAGGGTGAAAAAGGAATGGGAAGGGAAGGAGGAAAAAACTGAGATTTGGATGTAATATATAAGAGACTAAATAAAACTAGTTTAAAACATTATGTCACCTTCTAGCTAACAGAGAAATTTCTCAAATTCAACAGTTTCTGTCCTAACTCAAGCCTAAGTGTCTTCAACCTCTCAAAAAGTAACAGCAGTGATATAAACCAAATCTTACTTTCACTTAAATCTTTATGTGTGTTGTTATAGCAGGGACAAACCCTAGCACAGCAGTGAATATGCAAGAGAAAGTGAGCAAGGATGAAAAAATTGTGAGAATACATAATAATGAAATAATATGTAAATTTACCTCCCCAAAATCTGTGAGTATCCTGTATAACCAAAAGGCTGCCTATAAAAGAGGAAAACTCAATGACGTTATGATAGACACTCTGCTGAACTCTCTGGGTAACAGATGATAGATAATTTAAGGGAGAAAGGTCACCTGAGTGAAGAACGAGCACCTAATTAGCTTACAAGTATTTTGCATGCTTATCAGCATGCAAATCACTAATGATCTCCATATTGTTTATCAGAACTACTTATGAGATGACGGAGAGTAAAACTGAATTTATTTAATTTGATGGAGGTGACCAAGGACTTCATTTTAGTTATATTAGTTTCTTCTAACTGGGAATGTCCAAAAGGAAGTTGAACACACTTGGAACTAGAAGGAAACAGAGAGTAGAAGTTTTAACTTAGGAACCTTAGTTTATAGGTATTCTTCAAATTCAAGAGACCAGATGAGATCAATTCAAATATATTCTATGTACAGATATGAAAAGGTAATGAGTGAAAAGTTAATCATATGAGTGCTTTGAGAGAAAAAACTGTCTTTGATCAAATTATTTGAATAGGAAAAATGTAAATCAAATATTACATTTAAAATTAAAATTTAACATTAAAAGAAAATGTGTCTAATACAATGTACACTGACAGTATAGAGAGGACATATAATTTTGATGTCATAGAAATTATAGAGTTCTTATCACATAAACAAATTATTATGAATCAGGATGAATTATTATAATAAAATATAAAACCACAATGATGATTTTACTACATCCATATATGTAGCAAGATTTCCACCCTGCCCCCCACTACATTTACAATAAACTTGGTAATTGGAGAGGAGCTAATATGGGAGGAGCAAAGAGTGACAAAGAGGTGAAGGAAGAAGGAGGAGAGAGGAGAGGAGACTGGCAACCATGGAGGAGAACAATTGGTTCAGAGAAGTCTTAGGTAACAACTTATCAAAAGGTTAGGCTTTGGGTAACAATTCTAATTGTGTGGGCATCTTGTTATTTGAGCATTTCCAAATATATAAACCAAGTGGATAACCTTTAAGCTTTAAGAGTCTTTATTCTACCGGGTACCAGGAGGATGGTGGGTATTGTCTGGGGTTTAGCTGAGCTTTGTGGAGACAGTGTGGTGGATTGGCAGGGCCATCCCCATCGCTGGTGTTTCTAAATAGCTGGAGCCCTGTCAGAGCTAAGGAGCTCAGGACCATGGCAGCTGCCTGGGAATAAGCCGAGCCAGGTGTCATTATTTAAATATTACCCACTACGTATATAGAAATACACTACACGTCGTGAATACATGAGTCTAGCATTTTGATAGGAGTGTGTAGTATGAGTACAAGCAGTGAAAAGTGAGACATATACATCTGAGACAAGGCCAACAGAAATATCACACAGATGAACTTTTTTGTTAGAAACACTTCAATTACTCATTTAGTGAATATTTTTCTTTATGCACTCTAATAGAAATGTCTGTAAATGACAATATCATATTTTTGCAAGTTTCTGAAAACAGCAAACTGATTCTTCATTGATAAAGGCTTAACTACTGTGGTTAGAGTTGGGCATGTCCATACAGCTACAGATGGGTCATCAGCTTGTGCCACAATTAAGAAATAGTGAAATATTAGTTGGCGATGCCTACTTGAATGACTTACAGTTACTGGAGTCGTAGGTAAAAAAACCAAAATGCCATATACCCTGACTCTGATTTTCTTTTATTATAGACTCAAAGTGACAATTTAAATGACCTTAGACTTATACCTGTAAAACCATGAGCAAAATACCTCTCTGCCTTGAAAGCTAGTTATCTCAAATACTTGTTCCAGCAAAAATAAAGCTGACCGACAAACTCAATTTCTTGGATGACATTTTGTAATAACCTTTATCTAAAAATCTCAATACTGTAATCTAGAAATTACTCTTCTGGGAATTTGTTAAAAACAAAACAAAAAAAAAAACAAAAAAAAAAACAAACAATTAAGATACACTCAAAATTTTACCTCTCCATGGTAAAACTTGTAGTTTACCTTAGCAGATGTTAAATTTATATGTTCTTTGCAAAGTATAAAGATGTGACTCCTCGGTGCCATTTAATGTCAATAATGGCACAAATATCCCTTCATGACTCTATGGCTGAACTTCATAGAAATTATGACAAACTTGGAGTCAGAAATGTCCAACTAGATGCAGCCCTGGACAAGGATAAAGTCAGGAAATGAGGGACTGTGCTAATCAGAAATTCCAGTGTTAATACTGAAGATTTTTCTTAAAAGTGTATTTTTTAAATGTTACAGCTTCTAGTTACAGTATAATGGGGATGACGTCAGAAGACCATGTTTTTCAGCGGTAGTTAAAACTCTGACTATTGGCAGTAGTATTAATTATAAAAAGTATGTGAAATGTTTGATTCTTCCTTAATGCAGCAAAAGGTTCTAAAAATTAGAAGAATTAATGAGTCTGTGGAGAATAACTGAATCTTACCATTTCATACTCTGATTTATCTTCTTGAAATAATGACTATGTAGCTCACATTTGAAAGTCACACAGCTTGTGCTAGGTTTTAATTATTTGTTCTCAAATTACCTCCATGCCTAAGCAAATAATAAAAAGCTTTTTAAGCACAAATATTTGCTAACCTATTAAATTCTAGTTCTTTGTCTTAGTCAATGCTTAATAAATATTTAGCATGTGTTGTGTACATTTCCCTCAACAACTTTCAATTAAATAATTATATCAAGACTACACAAATTATTTTGACATAGAGTTAATCTTTAAATTATTAACCGCTTTGTTTCTGTTGATATATATAATTTATAGTTGTGATTAAACATTTGAACAAATAAAGCTATGGCAAACAGTTAATATTTCTAATGGACACATCTTTCCTACACATACTTGTTGAAGATGAATAGTTCTAGCATTGTTTGCGTTTTCTGCATTAACAATCAGAATATCATTTAAATGAATCAAATTTATAGGTAAATGATTAACTTCTTGTTAATTCCTCACAGAATATAAAACTTTAAGTGATTTGAAAAGTTGAATATTTTCTTAAAGAGATTTCCAAATCTTGGTTGTAGATAATTCCACATAAAATGATTTTTTAAAAAAATAAATGTACAGAGGAGAAACTGGGAAGAGGAATAACATTTGAAATGTAAGTACATAAAATAACCAATAATTTTTTAAAACAAGTATAAAGAGACAAAACTTAAAAAATAACTAAATGTATGTATTCAGGTGGTGTGTGTTTGTGTGTGTGTGTGTGTGTGTGTGTGTGTGCACGCACGCTCATGTTACCTGTACTGTATGTATGTAGGTGTGCATGCAGAAGGCAGAGACATCTTATTCAAATATCTTGCTCTACTATGCTCTGCCTTATTCTTTTGAGGCAGTGTCTATTATTAAACTGGAATGTAGACAGGTATCAGCAATCTTCCTGTCTCCATACCTTACATTGCTGATGTTTTACAAAGTAGAACACTAATGGGCATGCCTGGACATTTTACATGAATGCAAGGATCTGAATTCAGCTCCTCCTGCAAATGCTTTTACAGCATAAGTTACTTACAGGGGTTATGTACAGGAGTATGGATGACTCAAAGACACTCATATTATCAAAAATCCTACTTCAGTGTGATAGTAACTCATGGGAGCTTCATCCCTAGACCTTTCTTCAGGAACTGCAGGCAAGGCAACTCAGTTGTAAAGAGAGTGTATCCTCTCTAATAATTCTTTACTGCTCATACTAACTTACTGAAATGCTTTCTGAGATATAAATGTGGGCTCCTAATTGAGTCTTATGAGCCTCCTTTTAGGAGAAAAATTTCAAGCCCAAAGAAGTCACCACATACTACTTCCCTGATTTGGTATCCTTTTACATCATCACCCTACAAGAGAGACAGTAGCCTTTTCACATACACACACACACACACACACACACACACACACGCACACACACACACACACACACACACACACACATATATATATATATATCACTACTATGTCTCACTAAACATCCAAAACCATCGAGCATTACATGTTACTGATTACATGTTACCGTTAGCAGCTATGCTTCTCCTCAAACATTGATTTACTATTTTATGGACAACAAAAAAACTGAATTTCGAATATTCAACCAAATTAATTATGCAGTTATTCAAATTATACTTCCCATTTCAGAATTAGCTGATATCCCTGGTGTTTTATGGTAGGTTTTGTGTTAGGGCTCTGCTGGAAGTGAGGCTTTGTTCCTTTGTGTCATATCTTTGCAAAGAAAGAGTTTGAGTGACTACTGATGATTTCAGTTTATTT
The DNA here is from genome assembly GCA_030674055.1 of Rhabdomys pumilio. Taxonomy (NCBI): domain Eukaryota; kingdom Metazoa; phylum Chordata; class Mammalia; order Rodentia; family Muridae; genus Rhabdomys; species Rhabdomys pumilio. Next base: position 67,328,808 of record JANHMN010000012.1, read on the forward strand.
AATGAAGTTTATTTCCGTGAGATGATTCTACTATAAAGTGACTTTTGTTTTCCAGACATAAGTAATAAATGTTTTGCAAAGAGGTAGAAGTTGGGCAAATATTCTTGGATAAAATTTGTGTTGTTTTTTTTTTCCCTGTAAGAACTCACAGCCTGCATATCTTTTTAAAAATAAATTATGATCTAATACTATTTTAATTAGCTTGTTGCTTACATTAGTCCAGTTTGGGATAAGAACCTGTTCGTACTGCTTCTGTTAACCTTTTTTGGATGCCCCATTACACTGAGCTCTTTCAGGCTTTCTTCAATGAATCTAGGCTATATTTATAAATTGTTCTGCTTCAACGTTTATTTGAAAGCAATACTTGGGTAGTATATGTTTTGATAGTTGTGAGATTGGAGTTGCTTTCAGATTATTTTAATAAAAAGTTAAAATTTTTCTTATACTTACACACATATATTGAAATATTCACACCAATATTTCCAATTTCAATCCAACATAATAAAGCAAATTCATCTTTATATTTTCTGTTAATCACCTTCAATGTTTTTAGTTAATTAGCTATTTTTAACTGTGGTCTAATTCTATCACCCTTCTGTCTCTAGAAATTGTCCCATCGTTACCCTAGGGTGTATTTGTTATACACTAGGCTACCAATTTTATTAGGGTTATCCATCTGCTTCTCAGCCTTTAAAATCTAGTCAAACCAGCCATCTACATGGACACACTACAGACCAGCTCAAACTGAAATCTCAGAGAAACACAGCTTCCCATGTGGCAGGATCCATTACTTAAGCACAGCTCTAAGAGACCATGCAAAAGGAGAAGCCACAGAAGAGACACCTTCTTTATTCTATCTGGACTCAAAAGTTTCTTAAAGTTGATTCCTGGTCACAGACTTTACATTTATATTCTTTATATTCTAGCATCTCACACTCCTGTTATATATGTTCTCAGTCACTCATACACTGAAGATATTCCTTGCAGTGTTTCATCTCTGTAGTCTCTGCTATATAGTCTTAACCTGGACACTTTACTGATTCCATACAACCAGGATCAGGCATTCTAGACAAGAGGATTGTCATGTCATGTGTAAGGATCCTGACTTAGAATTAAATTACTCAGAAAACATAAAAGATAAGAGGTAAGTCTAACAATCTGCAATTTCATGGATCTGGGAACAATATACATGATAGTAATGTATTGATTTACACATTAGTAAAATTCAGTCAGACAAATAGGACAATAATCTTTATACTATTCTTGATGATAGAAGCAAAATATGTACATAAAAAAGAAAAATCTGATAAGACAGAGTGATGTACTTGAGTAATACATACAATTATATAAGGGACTGTGGGATTAAGACAATGTTATAGAATAATTGTTCTTAATAAGCAAAGACATGGAATTTGTCTTTTTATGTGTTTATATGTTTCAAATGTTCTCTGTGATAATATTGTAATGGTGTTATCTTAGTGATACCCATATTTCTTGTTGAACTTGAACAGAAAGCCCAGAAATAGCTTACTCATCAAAATCAATTTTATATATCATAGGAAATAATACAGAAAAACTTTATGTATTTGTAAGAATATATTATTTGTAAGAAAATGTGATAATTCTTTGGATAAGATACAAAAACGTAAAATAAAAAAGAATCTGGAGGATAATACCCAAAATATATATCAGGAAATGAAACATCAGCAAATTAAATAATCTAATTTTAAAATGGGGCACAGATCTAAACAGAGAATTCTCAACAGAGGAATCTCAAATGGCCAAGAAGCACTTGAAAAATTCAAGTTCAACATCCTTAGTCATCAGGAAAATGCAAGTCCAAATGACTCTAAAATTCTAACTTATATCCATCAAAATGGATAGGATCAAAAACTCAAGTGACAGCTAATGCTGGTGAGCATGTGGAGCAAGGGGAACACTCCTCCACTGCTGGTGGGAGTGCAAAGTTGCACAGCCACTGTGGAAATCAATATGGCAGTTTCTTAGAAAATTGAAAAATCAATCTACCCCAAGATCTAATTATATCACTCCTGGAATATACCCAAAGCACTTTCCATTGTACCACAAGAACACTTGCTCAACTATGTTCATAGCAGCTTTATTTGTAATAGATAGAAACCAGAAACAAACTAGATGTCCCTCAACTGTAGAATGAATAAAGAAAATGTGGTATGTTTATGCAGTAAAGTATTGTGGGGCAGAGGACCATGAAAGGATAGCATGCTTTCTTGTCAAACAGTGGCTAGAGATGGCTGGAGACCCAACAGGTATCCATGCAAGGGACAGCATGCATTTCACAAGCTCCAAGACTCCAGGTTCCTGACACAAGGCAGAAGACCTTCATTGATCCATGCTTTTCAGTCACATAGGGCAACCCTTCTACCAGCCCCTCCACAGGTAGAGGGCGTGACTACAGGCTGCAGAGCCTCAAGAAATCTCCATATTAATGAGATACCTAAAGGCTAGAGGGCATAGCCAATTAAGCATTCTTTCCCAGACCCTTCTCCTTGCAAAAGATATTTAACCTCAGGCCCGCCCTGAGGACCTGGGGTTCAGCTACATCCATTTTCCACCATGACAATAAACCTTTTAAAATCATGGACCAACTCTTGTTTTAGGGGCCCACTGTGGGGAACTGTGGAGAAGGGCTTTAACTAATGAGCCACCGCCTAATCTCCTGTATGAAGACCTCCCTGTGTACCAGCTACGGAGGCCTATCAATTCAAGCAAGCTAGCTGAACCAGTCATGACCCAGCCAAGTGAGTCACCATGACTAAGAGTCTCTACCATGCATGTGGGACACTGCCGAAGCTTTTCTCCCTCATTCCTTTTGGCTGTGGGCTGATCCAGCCCGTATACCCCCTCAGTCTCAGTCCTTCTGTGGTCCTTAATGGCATCTGGGTGCACAAGGGCTAAGACCACCAGTCTCTCACCAGTCGCCTCTTCCCAGAGACCTCTGACCCAAGAGCTCTTCCCACGCAGGGTCTCAGACTGAGATCTCCCCATGCCTGGAGTGGAGCTCGGTGGCTTCTCATCGCCCAATGTCTGGTGCTGTGTGGAGTAAACTCAGTCAAATTCCTGTGCTTCTGCCCCTTCAGCGATGGGTCCACAGGTGACCCACAACTCAGCCCAACAGAACCCATACCCATGCACGAGCTACAGACCCACTAAGTATTACTCATCTGTTAAAAACAATGATATCATGAAATTTTCAGGTAAATGGATAAAACTAGAAAATTCAACCTGAGCTATATCACCCACATCCAGAAATACAAAATTGTATGCAGTCACTTATAAATGAACATTAGCAACGAAGTAAATGATAAACACGATACATCCACAACCTAGAAAGGCTAAGTAACAAGGAGGGCACAATTAGGGGATGCATGGATCTTCCTGGGAAGGTAAAGTAGAATGGATTCTATGAGTGGAAGAGGAGCAAATAGAAAAGGGAACAAGAGGGATAAAATTGGAAGGACAGAGGAAGATAGTACTGGGAGAGATGATTGGAATTGGGGAACATTTGAGAGGATGATGTAGAAACTCTGTCAGTGGAAACTCCCTGGATTCTAAAAGAGTGACCCTAGTGAAGTCTCTTGGAATGAGGAATACGGGGTCTGATCTGACCATCTTCTATAGCCAGATAAGTCTCCTAGTAGTGGGACTGGACATCAATTCAACCATAAAACACGATCTACAATCTGTCTTTCCTGCAAGATGAATTGGGGTAACGGTGGTACAGAACTTGTGAAAGTAGCTGACCAATGACTGGTCTGACCTGAGGTTCATGCCCCAAATGGGAGCCTATGCCTGACAGCCTGGGGACCCATTAACCAGAGACTGAACAGCCTAGAGATCCAGGATATATATATATATGTCAATGAGATGATTCATAATGATATTCTTCTATACTCATAAATCAGCATCTAGACCAATTGTCATTAGAGGAATGTAATTCAGCAACTAATACAGACAAAAAGAGACCCACAGCCAAACATTAGGAGGAGACTGGGGAACTCCACAGAAGAAAGAGACAAAGAATCAAAGGATTCTAAGACTTGAGAACACAGTCCACTGAATCAACTAAGCAGGGCTAATTTCTCACAAAGATTGAATCAATGACCATGGGCCCTGCATGTGGCTAAGCTAGGTCTTCTGCATATATCTTGTGGTTGCATAGCTTTTTATTCTCGTGGGACTCCTGACAGTGGGAGTGGACTATTCTGGCTCTTTTGCCTATGTTTGGGATTCCTGCCTTCTGGATTGCCTTGTCCAGCCATGATATGAGGGCTTGTGTCCAGTCTTTTTGATACTTGTTAGTGGATATCCCTGGAATATTTGGTGGATATCTCTGGGAGACCTGATCGTGTTTGAAGGGAAATGGAGGAGGAATGGATCTGGGAAATGGAATGGTGGGAGAGGAACTGGTAGGAGTGGGAGGAGAGGAGGCTATAATCTGGATATAATATATGAAAGAAAGACTATATATAACTTGTACAATAAAAGTCACTAACACAAACAAAAGATGATTATTAGAATGGGAATGGCTATTTTAAATATAATAATTAACAAAAGTGTAATATTGATATAAAGAGTCTCTCTTAAAGATATAATATTAGAACTATACCATTGTAATAAATGAGCAAAAGATGTACACACAAGAAAATCACAAATTATGTAAATAGCTAATTATCCTGATTGCAAATGAGAAGCGGAAAGATTCCTGCAAAATTGAAACAATGAAGTTCACCAAATATGTATTTATACTAAGCTTGATGCCATAATAATCAGGGAGAAACTTCCAAACAATACATTCATTTCATATTCATATTTTTGAAATATGTAAAACTATGTTTTGTTTAATTATGATTATAGAATAGAATATGTTGGTTACAAACATACATTGGGAAGGATACGTACCAACCTCAAGACAAAAGTTAACTTTTAAGTATATAGGAGTAAAATTGGCAATGAACTCACTATGTATAGCATTACACCTCTAAATAAAAGCAAAAAGGCCTATGATACTTAAGTCTTGTCAATGTTTGTTAAAGCCCAGAAGACATATGCATAAATACCTATTATTCACAACATATCCTAAATATTTTGTGAATTCCAGATTTGTAACAAGCATTTCTGATTTATTTCTTCTTTTTCTATTTTTCTATTGGATATTATAGTTACATTTCAGATTTTATCCCTTTACCCCCATAACCCCCACCACCTAGAAACCTCCTGTCCCATCCCCCCTCCTCATGCTTCTAGTTAGGTAGCCTTATATTTTCACTCTGATACTAGATAATTTCTTGAGGAAACAAGTAAATCCATTCCTAAATTTTTAATTTCTCAAATCTGACTGCAGCTTTCACATATAACAAGAACACGACATTTTGATAAATGAGGAAATGAATGCTTTGTTGTGTAATTTGGCAGTTAAAATTATCTAAATAATTTGTAGAAACACCTGCAAAAGAAATAAACATTTTAAACTATTCAATATCTACTCCAAATCTTGACAGAAATCATTTGTTATATATCTTAAATACATTTCCAGTATAAGTATCTTTAAATGTATCCAATAAACTTTGTATCATACTGTGTTTTTCATATTATAGGTAAGCACTCAGAATTTCTTTACCCTAACTCATTAATTGGACATGAGCATTGCAGAAAAAAGTCAGGGATAGGGAACAACAAAAGGACTTTTAATTCATTAGTGAATAATTCATTTTCTCAACAAAAGCAAATAACATGGAATGTTTCACATTGAATCAGACAGCTAATTGTTTCTCATTCAAAAACACTTTACTCTTCTATTTTATTGTGTACAAAGCTGTTTTTTTTTCTCTCCTACTCTCATAGTACAATGGAAATAAATCTAATCATGATGAATAGATCTTCTAAAATGAAGCTGGCCTAGACCAAGGGGAACACATGCACCCAAATGTTTCTAATATACATACAAACAATGTGATTACAAATTAATGCAGTATGAGTGTTGTAGCATATAAGGCAGGAGAGACACCCCAAGAGCCAAGTGGTTTCAGAAAGTAAGGGGATTGCTAATGCAGAATGTGTTAAAGGGACAGAAAACCTACAGAGATAACTTCCAATACACAAGCCAATGACTTAAAAAATAGAATTAAATATTCAGTATCGAAGTATAAAACAAATAAATGCAGCTCCACAGATCTAAAACCTAATAAGAGAAACAAGAGGAAGCACGGGGAAAGAAGCAGGGAATAAATTCTTCGTGTTTTCAATACGCATCCATCCTGGAAGAAAAACATTCCATTCAAATATATGCAATGACTACCTTTCAGAAGGAAGGGGTAGCAGAAGTAAACTTTGTACCACAGAAACATCCTTAGGCAGGATTCAAAATTAATTATGATGGGTCGTGTTCAGAGCATGTGATACACTGTTCGGTGTTTGGCTACTGATATACTCTGGTGAGTGTTTGTGTCTTGGATGAAGGACGTTGTGTAGGTGTACTGCTGAACACTGAAGAGCCCAGACCGAAAGTACCAGTTCTGGATCTAAGACAGAGAATAAAATGGTGCCATCGACACCCTGTGAATCGAAATTCCAGGGATCCCAGACAATAAATCATGGTTAGGGATGGTGAGTTAGGAACACTAAGGCAATCCCTATCCACCTAATACTGAAAGTGGGGAATTTGAGGATTTGGGACACAAAGTTACAGAATAACAGCGAAAAAAGAAACACCAGCCTTGGGGTGTGGGTGCAAGGCAGCTGCCATAGGTGGATGGGAGCCACCCCAGAGAAAAACTGTCTGCCAGATTTTAAACTGCTGCCCCTTTAAACTTTTAACTTCCTCTTCTGCCTGCTGCCCCTCTCCCTTTAAACGTCCTCTTCTTCCTGATTGGTCCACCACCCACCCAGACCATCCTCTGCCCTCAGGCTCTTTTCCCTCAGCTCACTATTTTTCAACCCTTGCATTCTCCTAAGCCAGGGGTGAGATTCAACCCCAGGAAAAAATAGTCTTTCTAAATGTGCATCCATCAAGATCAGTCCATGTTCCTCCTTCATTTCTACAGTAGGGAAGTTGGCTTACTCTGTTAGGTTCCAGATAGAAGTCAAGAAAACTCGCTGCAGATATAAAAAATGAAAGCTTTGTTTTCTGAGCATGTCCCTGGAGGGAGATCGTACAACAGTTTTAAAGGATGATAACACGGAGCAAAGGGAGTGGGGGCGGGGAGCTGGGGGAAGTGAAGGGTTTGTTAACCAAGTGTACTTCAACAGTATGTGCTGAAGAAGGGAGTCCCTGTTGGAAACTGCTCTGTGTTCAGCGCTCCTGGCTTCAAGGTCCTTAATTCATTCTTCAAGATGTTAGGTCAGAGAACAAGGAGACAAAGGAGCCAGTCAGATGCATGTAGTTAATTAGGACGTAACCAGCAATTGGTTTTATATTCTTATAATTTATGCACCTTGGTTAGCTTAACAGCAATTCCTATATTCTTTACTTATTAACAGATGCTAAGAGAACATTTGGAAAAGTGGAATAGGTGTTCGTTCCTAGGCCTGAGAACATGAACCTTTTTGACCCTGCCAGCAAGATGGAGAAGTTGTCCTCGAGATCTCTGGACCAAGATAATTGTCTCCTTACAAGTTGTCCCTGAGTTTTCTGGACCCAGACAACTGTCTCCTAACAAGTTATCCTTGAGATGTTTGGACTCAGACAACTGTTTACAGCAGAAGCTGTCCAGCTATAGGGAAGTCCTCAGATTCACGAGGACCTGGAATCTTGAATTTAGTTTCTCCCTATGATTAAAGGGAGTCTAAAAAGGAAATGGTAGTACTTAAAATAAGCTTATTTTCCTTATACACAACACTCTAATTTCTTCCCACAAACCAAGCTTGTGTTCTAAATCCAGAAAACAATATTAGTCATATTTTAAATGAGGAACTTTCTACAAAATACATAACCACAATCCCTCAAGACTGGGCAGTCAGAAAATCTACAAATAGTGTAAGGACACATCCCAGCCCAGAGCAGCTCAGGGAAAAAAACAAAACAAAACAAACAAAAAAAAAACAACCAATCAAACAAACAAACAAAACCTACAAAATCTAATAGAACAGCTTAACAGCTTCCAGGGAACCCTAAATCAATCAGTAAGACAGTATCAGGAAAAGAAAACCAAAAAGACCATAAATATGTCTTTATTTCAAATAGGAAATCTCAGCCTGGGAGAAATCTCAGAGGGTGTAGTTATCTTCTGCCAACCTCTCCAGCACCCATGTGGTAGAAGATAGAACCAAATCCCATAGGTTGTTTACTAACCTCATATAATCTCGTGGCATACAAATACACTCCATAGAACAACTAAAAGTTAGTAAAATAATTAAAACAGCCAACCTGCTTTCATTTATTAATTGTAACAAGTATATTATGGCAATACAAAGTGTTAATATTAGTGAAAATTCAATATAAAAGAAAATATATCATTTAAATTTTCCTCTGAAACTCTAAATGTTTTTAAATAAAACATTTATTAAAACATATACACTCCACTCAAATGTGGTCTCAGCAAAGTGACTGTTCCACTATGGAACATAATTGGAGCAGTTGAGGAAGCACTCTGTCATGAATATTCATGATATGGGCGGGACTCTTCTGTGCTAGAGCTGCAAAGAAGAGTTTTTAGTGTTCCAATTCCTGATGACTCAGCCTGATATTGCAAGTTATCCCTAGACTTCACTGGTCAACAGTTTACTTGTGTTGCAATTAGTGCTGAACTGAAATGGACTTTTAGAATCATTGTTTCTGATTCCCAGCATTACCCAGCCTTGATTGGATAAAGGGATAGAGGACATTTTCTTTTCCTCTGGAAAGTTTGATTTATTTCAAGGGAAGTCTACACATACATGAAATTTTATGAATTAAATAAGGGATTAGGAAGTGCTTTAAATGGACATCTGCAACTTTCTGCTCCTGAGAGAAAAGGATTGGGTAAGATGCAGATGGAGGACAGATGGGAGACAGGGACTCTGTCATAGTCAGGGTTTCTATTCCTGCACAGAACATCATGACCAAGAAGCAAGTTGGAAAGGAAAGGGCTTATTCAGCTTATACTTCCACATTGCTGTTCATCACCAAAGGAAGTCAGGACTGGAACTCACACAGGGCAGGAACTTGGAGGCAGGAGCTGATGCAGAGGCCATGGAGGGATGCTGCTTACTGGCTTGCTTCCCCTGACTTACTCAGCTTGCTTTCTTATAGATCCTAAAACCACCAGCCCAGGAATGGCACTACCCATAATGGGTTAGGCCCCCCTTGATCACTAATTGAGAAAATGCCTAACAGCTGGATTTCATGGAGGCATTATCTCAAGGGAGGCTCCTTTCTCTGTTATAACTTCAGCTTGTGTCAAGTTACCACACAAAACCAGTCAGTACAGGATCCATGGTATAGAAGAAAGTCCATCCAAGCTGAGTATTGAAAGAACCATGGCTTTCTTATTTGTAAATCATTCAGCTACACCTACATTAACAACAGGCTCTACATTAGAACCATCCCATCATTATGTAGGAGGAGGAAGTACTGAGGCAATTTTGATTCTCAAATACCTGTCCACTCTGGTCTTGCTCTCTAAGGACAGCCTGGACCCCCGACCCTTTAGTTTTGTCCCAGGCATCCCACAGTGAGATGCCAATGTCATTATTTTCTGTACTATCATCTGTGGAAAGACTGAAGAAGACCTTTCTTGCAACAGTAACTCAAGATAGTTTGTGTTTACCTTGGGAGTGATTCAGTAATAGTTTCAAGCTGAAGAAAAATTATCTCTTGAGATAGTTGATTTAGTATTTTATCAATTAATTAAAGCCCCATATCATATCATGTTAAAACAAACAGAGATGATAAATACAAATTTACTATTTGTATCTCAAACTCAAAACAAATTCCAACTCATGTGTGGTGTTTAACTTCATGAACAAAAAAGCTTACTATTTTTTCATATATTATGGCTTAGAATGGTGTGATATAACTGACAGACTTCAAGTAGACTGGATACTTCTTCTTGCAAATAAAGTAAAATATTATGGTGTGTAGGGAGAGGCGTATTTATAATTTGTCTCTAACTAGGATGTTTTAGTCCTCAAACTTGGCATGCTGTAAAGTCCACAGGCTTTTAAGTACTTCTGTCATAAAAAAATAAGTGTTTGACATCTGGAGACAGGCAGTATGAAGTTGCTCAAAAAGTGAGATTAGCTATGGGGTCTTGATTTTAGAATCGCAATGAAATAGATTCTTTAAAGTCCAGGTTAACCAAAAAGAATTCAAGAACTCAGCAGTAAAACATACAGTGGGCTAGACAGAGATCGCCAGGCTGTCATTAGAACACAGGCAGGCACAATTAAGGCGGACTACATATCAATTATTATTTGTCTGGAACATCAACTTCCCTAAGCATAAAAGGAAGTGAGGCAGCCTGTGCTGCTGTCTCCTCTCCCAGGCTAATTAGTACTGTTTTTAATGGCTTCATCTGCGCAGGATCAATTGTCTAATAGGAACAGTGCTCTGTCAGTTAATAAGGTGAGGAACTACAGAATGCAATTATGTCTGGCTCCAAAATAGTGCTTCAAACACACTGAAACAATCATGTGACAGAATAAACAAACTAATAGGCCAAGGCAGAATCCTTTGTCTAATTTCCATGCATAGTGTTCCAGTAACATTTATGGGAAAAATTAAGAAGGGGAAAATAAGAAGGGGAAAAAAAAGCAAATGGAGATTTCAAGACAGACACAGAAACATCTCTCTCCCTCACACACATGCACACTGGAGACTGTAGTTAAAGAAAGGCCCAAGGGAATTATGAATTATACATGGATGTTTAATGAATATTAGCATAGAAAACGTTGATGTGACAGTGAAGTCTATCCTCCCCCCACCCACCCACACACACAAAAAAAATGGTTTCTGGGGAAAAAAACCCTATTTTATCATTGTTCTAGTTATAATGTCAACTGTGTTCATTTTACAGTCACAAAATGAATCCAAAGAAGAAAGGATCACTGGAGAGATTCGTTTGTATTCAACTGGCTTTTAGCAGCTGTTATCAAATTTTTATAACACTTTGATTTGAGTAAATGTGCTGAATGTTAGTCTGCATTACAAAATGTTAGAAGTAGTTGATTCACACCTTGCTTACTCAGATGGAACTCAGTTTGTGCAGTGAATCAAAAACCAGGAACAAAGACAAGAAACAGTTCTTTCTTTCGAGAGTGATAAAAGGCAGTGGGGAAGGGAATAGCTTGCACTCAGGGCCTGAATCCTTTCCACAAATTCCTGCATCAGCCCTCACCAGCTCCTCTAATAAGGACAACCTACCGTACACTGTTCAGTTCTCCTTATCTTAAAATGTTGGCAATCGTGAACACTTATGAAGAAAAACCTTCTGCTAGAAGTGAAGAATAGTAAAGTTATGAAAAACAGAACTTCAGTTCGGTGAATCAGACAGAAATGTTTTCTTCTTTGAGACTTTATATGGGATGCTAATGATGTAAAGCATGAGCTAGTTCAGGGAATTTCAAGGTCCAGATTTTCCTTTTGTTAGTTTCCCATTATTACCCATTAGCTCTCTAATTACATCAGAGTTTAACGTTCTGAAGCTTTCATGAACACATTTGGCATTGCTTTTAGTAGAGTACAATGTAATCCACAAGTGCCTGTGATAATAGGCTATCTCTTGACTGCAGCTCCCCCACACAACTCCTTAAAGAGCAGAAGAGTTTTCTTAAAAGTATGAAATTCAAGTTTTCCTTTAAAAGTCTTTAACTTAGTTTTATGCTATGTGCCATGCATAGACACAAAGGATCTATCCTCCAAAGATATAAAGAGTCATCTCTCTTGGGTTCTCAGCTTTTGTAGCTTGGACACTGCATTGTTCTAGTACACTGAAGAAAACAAATCTGGCACAAAACCTTTCAGTTAATGCCAGGCCTTTTCCCAAACCATCTGTCTTTTCTATTCCTCTACTAGTAAAATACTAAAATCTACCTAGAAGAAATTTTCAAATAGCTTATTAGGCAAGAATGGAGAAACAAAATGCAAGACTAAAAATCTATGCACTATATTACCTTCAATCTCTTCTCAAAAATCAACTGAGGAAGCAGCACTAGCTCTATTGGTCACTGTGCACCTAGCAGAATGTGTGGGGGGAGGGTAGTATAAAACTGGAAGTGTGTCTTCTGCATCAGAACCAACTGTGAGAGTTAGTCTTTAAAAGTGAAACCCTAGTTGTGACCCCTTCCAAGTTGCAATTTTAAAAATTAGGTCATTGTAAGAAACACATCAAATCAAAAGTGTTAAATGGAATGTATAGGATAGGCTGTTTCAAGGGATTTCCAGCCTCCAAAGAGGGTTATTTTCTAGGAATAGCAGTTTAGTTATCTCTGGAAACTTTGGTTTTATGCCTAGTCAAGCTGTGAGTGGCTTTGTGGATTTGAGCTAGTCATTTAACCTCTCAGGTCCTTCGGGTACTTTTCTACAAAATGAGGAGGCTGGGCTCAGGCGCCTTCCAGCTCTCAAAGGCTATTCTGTATTTCCAGGATGCTGGGGGCAGACAATTCATTTCAAGGTTTTTTTATAAATGGCATCCAGTGTCATGAAATAATGTATCAAGAGCAGCTGCAGGTTCTTTCTAGCCTGAATCTGGTTTGAAGCCAGCAGATAAGGTTGCTTGAATTCATTTCATTTTCTTTGGTGAGGGGATAGGTTTGATGACCTAATGGGCCTTTTCCATCTCCTGTATCTTTGATGAGGCCACAAGCCTCTGAGTTGAGAACTGTAAAGAGTTACTGTAGAGAATTTTCCTTTGTAGTGATTTTCCCTTTTTGGTAATATTTGACATTTTTACAATTGTGCTTTGATTTAGTTTTGTCTATCACATAGCTCAGTGTGATAGTGAAGACAGACTCTACTAAGATACAGAGACACACTTGCATAAATGAGATATAACAGACTCAGAATTGCTGATAGTTGGTTATATACTAGTGAAGATCCATAATTATCAAATGGACTTCACAAAAAAATATATACACATATATTTTCCATATAGTAGCTTACAGGGAATGGCTAAATTGTCATCTTGTCTTTTCCTTATCTTTTCTTTCAATAACATAATATTATAATATGTAATTAATATATATTATTCATATATAAATGTGTTTGCATTCAAAATGAAAATTAAATTATTCTCTAAAAATGGTTCAAGATTAAGGCAATTTTTTTATGTATTTCATTATTAAAAATAATCTCATGGCTCAACTTCGATGATCTCTAGACAGTAGTAAGAGACCTAGTGTTTTCCACTTCACTCCTGCCCTCTCTGACCTGAGAAACTCATTTGAAGCACCTAGCACTGTGGCCCATGGCTCTCAATTAGCAACCCGGCTTCCCCTAATGTGCCCTCATTCACTCCACCCAGGCAATCTTGCCTCAAGTATTCTCTCTTTGGCTGCACATGGAGACTATTTTTATCTACCCCAGGTGTCAGAAATCAGAGCCTGAAGACAATGTACAGGATTCCATCTCTCAATTAGTTGAGTAGAGGAAAACTCACGAATGCAATATGCAGAAACATCAGTATTCTACAAGATTACATGTATGAATTACAGGCAAAGGAGATAAAATCCAGGTCAAAGGCATAGACAATGCCTTCAATAAAAACATAGAAGAATGCTTTTCCCAAATCCAAGGAAAGAAATGTTCATTCAAGTACAAGCGGCACATCGAACACCAGATAGACAAGACAAGAACAGAACCACGATGGCATATTATAGCTAAAGCATTAATTGTACAGAATAAAGGAAAGGTATTAGAATATGTAATGCAGAGACTCACGAGCTTGGTATAACATGCTTCAAGCTCTTAAAAAGCAAATATGTCAACACAGACTAATAATAATTAAAATACAAAGAAAAGTTTCCATAATAAATGAAGCAAACAAAGTTACAAATGCCAAATCACCCTATAAAAATTCTAGAAGGCAAATATCAAACTGAAAAAAGAGTAATCACATCTAAGAATCTTGGGAGCCAGCTATGGGGTAAATGACAAATGATGCTAAGCTAACAGCTATACTAAACAGGAACAGAAAACGAACAGCATAAAAAAAAGAAACAGCAATTAACATATGCTTGTCACTATTAATTCTGAATATTAATGACAACAATTCCACAATTAGTAGACACAGGCTAGCCAATTGGAATAGAAAATAAGATTCATTTCTTTGTTGCCTACAAGGAACACATCTCATCATCAAGGATAGGTATTATCTCAAAGTGAAAGGATAGAAAAACTTTCCCAAGGAAACAAGACAAGATACAAGCAGGTGTTCTTATTTTAATAAAAACGAGCCTTCAAGACAAAACAAATCAGAAAAGATAAAGAAAGTTACTTCATTCTGATGAATAGAACAGTCCACTGAAAGGACATTACAGTGTTCAACATGTGCCAACCAATTAAACATGTATTCATAAAGCTAGCAATATTAGGTATCCATCCACAAATAAATTCCAATATTATAATACTAGGTGTGATTGTATGAATATGCTTACCCCAGGAAGTGATACTATTAGGATTTACAGCCTTATTGGAGTAGGTATGGCCTTGAAGGAGAAAGTGTGTCACTGTAGGTAGGGGTGGGCTTTGACAACCTTCTCCTAGTCATGCTGGAGCCAGCCTTTTCCTGTCTACCTTTGGATCAAGATGTACAACTTTGCCTCCTCCAGCACCATGCTTGCCTGGACGGTGCTTTGTTTCCCACCATGATGATAATGGGCTGAAGCTCAGAAGCTACTAGTAAAGCAGGCCCGATTAAGTGTTGTCCTTTAGAAGAGTTGCCTTGGTCATGGTGTCTCTTTATAGCAATGGAAACTCTTAGCTAAAACACTAGGAGAACTAATAAATAAAAACAAATGCTGTCAGTGATGTAGGGAAAGAGAAGCTGTTTTAATTAGTCGATTAAACTGTATTAGTTACTAATCTTAATTGGAAGTTTCTATCTCACCTTTGATCATTCAGTTCCTAGAAAAAAGATATACAACTTTTATATTTCTAAGCCTTAATCAGGACTAAAGCTGGGCAGATATCTACCCTCTATGCTATTATGTCTACTTCCCTAACAATAACCCCAAAATATGACTAGTCAAGTTCTGCCTGGGCCACTCTTGCTCCAACTGGCCAGCTCTCATGGCCATGTTTTCATAATTCATCTACCGCATGTGGTCTTCTCACTCCAACTTCTCTCCCTTCCTCCTCCTTGTGGTCTCACCTCAGACCCCAAGCCCAAGAACCAAAATCATACCTACCTTTCTTCTGCCCATCTGTAAGCTGTAGGCATCTGTATTTAACCAATAGTTTTATATTAAAGAGCAAAGTGCAGGTGGATTCTATGCAGATACATAGCAAAAGACTGAACCTCAACAAGAAACCCTCAGCAATAATTTGGACATATCAGTAAGCAATGTCCCAATAAGGCAGGAGGCACCATAAGTTTAAATACTCCTGGTGCGACTCAGAGCAGAAATCCAAACAAGCCTAGAACATTATGTCCTCTTTGTCTAAAAGGGTACCACTGGCAAATGACAATGCTGATCTAAGTTTCATAAAAATGGCTCTGCCTTCTTTGGTGCTACTGCTGTATTCCCTAATAATACAGAAATCTTATCAAACCAGGGAGACAGGTGAGGGAACCTACCCTGGCCACTCAACAATGGAGGTGATTCAACAGCTTCACAGCCTCAGGCAACAGGAGACTATACAACAGCTGCAGTCAGCAATCCCAGGCAGCAAGGGACTGAGCCTCTGTTCAGCTTCCACAACAATATTTACTCATTACTCCCTCTCAGACAGGCTACCTTAACTATTAAAGATCATAAAGTTTTCCTCACACAAGAAGCCTCTGTATAACAAATGGAACTAATAAAAATTGTTATTGTCCTTTAGAAACTGAGGACAAGTCCCTTTTCAAAACTACTTCACTGTTTACTAGCTATTCTATCCCCAACATTCAGAATTACAAGTATCGCTCCCAATCTAGAAACTGCCTTTTTTTTATGGAACATGGTCGAGTTCACCCTATGCTTCCTGTGCCTATACACGAAAAAAGGATTAATTTGATTCTACGACAGAAGTTGCTGTCTTTTCTATTGAAGGCAACTTAGCAAAATCTTAGTACACTTAGGGAAACTGCTCCTCTTTTTCTGCAGAGCTGCCAGCTCCTCTTGGGGATTAATCCCTGATGAGTTTACCTCCTTGTGATTTTAAGCAGACAAACATTACAAGTATCTTTTATTCTAGAAGTTAGCCTTTATTCTTGAAGGTATAAACAGTTATTTCTCATTGTTATTTTTGCCTTTGACTAATCTGGGAAAGCTTTCAAAGATGTGATACAGCATTTGTTTCATTATTTTATAATCTTTTATATGCCAAGCACTTTTAAAATAGGACAATGCCATTGGTGTTCTGCTCAAAAACTTGTCTTCTGGCTCAGACTATAAGATCAACAATTGATAAATGGGACTTTATAAAACTGCAAAGCTTCATTAAGGCAAAGGACACTGTCAATAGAACAAATCAGGAATCCACAGATTGAGAAAGGCTGACAGAGGGCTAATGCCCAACATTTACAAAGAACTCAAGAAGTTAGACAAGAACAACCCAAATAACCCAATTAAAAAATGGGATACAGAACTAAACAGAAACAAAAAATTGTTCAAAGTTCTTAGTCATCCAGGAGATGCAAATCAAAACAATTTTAAGGTTCCATCTTACACCCATCAGAATGGCTAAGATGAAAAATTCAAGATATAGCATATGCTAGTGAGAATGTGGAACAAGGGAAACTCTCCTCCATTGCTGGTAGGAGTGTAAATTTGTACAACTTCTTTGGAAATTAATTTGGTGTTATCTCAGAAAACTGGGAATAGTTATACCTCAAGACTTGTACCACTCCTAGGCATATACCAAAACAATTCTCCAACATCTCACAAAGTCACTTGCATAACAAAGCTCATAGCAGCTTTATTTATAATAGGCAGAAACTTAAAACAACCTAGATGTCCCTCAACTGAAAAATTCATAAAGAAAATATGGTACATCTACACAATGGAATCCAACACAGCTAATAAAAACCAGACATAATGAATTTTTCAGGCAAGTAGATGGAACTTAAGAATATCATCCTGAGTGAGGTAACTGAGACCCAAAATGACATGACATGCATGTAAGTGAGTATACGTATATACTCACTCATAAGTGGATATTAGCCATATCTACTAAATATAGGAACCATATTATGCTCTACAGACCCAAAGAAGCTAAACAAGAAGGAAAGCCCAAGGGAGGAAGTTTGAATCTCACGTAGAAGGGGAATAAAATAGTCATAAGAGGCAGATGGAGGGAGAGGGCATGTGGAGGGAGAGGGTAATGCAGGATTCTGGATCAGGTGTGGGGAAGGACAGGAGAAATGGCTAGATGGCCATGAAAAAGAATGGAAATCTGCAACTGTTGGGGATGAGGAAATGGTAGACATTTTCAGCGTGAAAGATAGCCTGGGACTAGGGAGGGACTCAAGAATCAATGAAGGTGACCTTAGCTGTGACTCACTACACTGATGATACAGAATCTGAAGAGGTCACCTCCTCTAGCCACACAGAAACCTCAGTGGAGCAATAAAGACACCAACTTACCCACGAAACCTTCACCCCAAAATTTATTCTGTCTAGAGAAATGCAAGCATGGGGCAGGGAGTAGAGACTGAGGGAAAAGCCAACCAATAACTGGCCCAACTTGAGACCTAGCCCTTGGGCAAGCACTAGTCCCTAATACTACTAATGATAATCTGTTGTTTGCAAACATGAGGTTGTTGTCCTCTGAGAGGCTGCACCCAGCAGCTGACTCAGACAGATATAGATACCCACAACTAAGAGTGGATGAAGCTTGTCGACTCTTATGGAAAAATAGGAGGAAGGATTAAGACCCCAAAGGGGATAAGAATGCCACAGGAAGACCAGCACAGTCAACTAACCTGGACTCTTGGGACTCTCAGAGTTTGAACAACCAACCAAAGACCAATCAACATACATGTACTGAACCTAGGCATCCCTGCTCATATATAAATTATAAGATCTTTTTGTGTAAGATTTTATACAAAATGGGTACATGATATAGACAAATCAAGCAAAAAAAATTGGAAGCTTTTTCCTTGATGGCCAGCTTTTATAGTGACAGAGGAAACCACGTAAGCTATTGGGAGAGAAAAGGTATCAATTGTCTTACTTAGATGTGAAAACCCAAAAAACTACAATACTAACCTGCCAGGCAAGATGCAACCACTTTTGCAATAGCAACAATACAATGATGAGGTTAAGTACACCCTCTCTGGAAGAAAGGTTAATTCTATGTGTACATTTCTATTGCTTGGGCCTCCAATATAGTCAAAAATAAACTTGCATTAGACCTGCTGATCTGGAAGCATAAAGGTTAAATTTTCTCCCTGCATTCATTTCCCTTGATACACAGCTGTCTAGAGCAGCCTACTGTCTCCTAGACATCCATTGTCCAGTCACCTCTCTGACCACCTTCATCAGACCTGCTGATCCAGAACCATACAAGATTTCCTTCCTGCACTCATTTCACTTGCCCTCCTATCAAGTCCTTTGGAGTATTTCCAGCTGCCCAGACTGGCTTATTGACCCCTAGAGCTCCATTGTACTGCCACCTTACTGTCTCCACCCCTCCACCACCAAAACCTGTGTCCCCAGGAGCACACTGAATTGTTGGGAGACTTGCATTGCCCTCTGTTCCACACCAGAGGCCTGTCACACCAGGATGTTAGGCCCCCCCTCTCAATACCTGCTACAACAAAAAAAATCAAGGGACAACCAGATGGACAAAGGCTAGCATAAGAACACAATCAACAAAGGCCAGGATAATATGACACCTTCAGAGCACAGCCATCCCACTACAGCAAGCACTAGATATTTTAACATAACCAAAGCACAAGAAAATGACCTTAAATCCAGTCTAACAAAGATGATCAAGCCTTTAAGGTGGAAATGAATAAACCTTTTAAAGATATACAGGAAAATACAATCAAATAGGTTGAGACTTTTAAAGAGGGAACAAATACTATGTATTTGTTAAAGAAATGCAAAGAATACAACTAAACAGGTGAAGAAAAATAAGTAAAATGATTCAAGATATGCAAATGAAATAGAAGCAATAAAGAAAACAAAAAATGATGAAATTCTGAAGATGGAAAACCTAAAGAAAAGAACAGGAACAACAGACATAAGCATCATCAACAAAACACAGGAGATGAAAGAGAAAATCTCAGGAGTAGAGATACGACAGAAGAAAATGTTAAATATAAAAAATTCCTGTCACAAAACATCCAGGAAATCTGGGGTTCCATGAAAATGCCTAGCATAAGAATAATAGAAATAGAAGAAGGTGAAAAGTTCCAGCTCCAAGTACCAGAAAAAAATTCTCAACAAAATCATAGAACACTTCCCCAACCTAAAGAAGAATCTCTTAGAAGCATATAAGATGCTTGCAGAACACCAATCAGATTGGACCAGAAAAGGAAATCCCCCTGACAGATAAAAACCAAAACACTAAATCTACAGAAAAAAAAGAAAGAATATTAAATGAAGCAAAGAAAAAGGGACCAGTAACATACAGAGGCAGACACAGCCCCTTTGCTGCCTCAATCAGATGAGCTCAAAGAACAAGGTCCTAAAAACCACCCTATTTCAGATCTCACCACACTTACCCAATTAATGTGAGAAATAACACCCATCTACCCACCCTAACCCCCTTACCCCTAAGAGGAAACACTGAACAAGTCATCAGCCCCATCCACCTCCTTCCCACACCCAAAGGCAAGGCTTCATTAGAAAAACTAATGAGCTTCTGAGATAGCCTCTTCCTCTACTCCAGCTCCCCCACCCAACTGGAGAGAGGTTTCTCTCCTCCCTCCTCCCCAAGCCACCAAAGTCAAACACCTACCAGACTAGGGTGTTTAGACAGAAACCTGCCAACACCCAGAGTTCTCTACCCCCTATCATTTACCACTCAAAAACCTTGAAATTTTTGTAACTCTGTTGCAGAAACAAATCCCACCTCCCATGCTACTCAAGACTCTGATACAGATCCATAATCCCAAAACACCTGAGCATTCCCCATTAATATTAACCCCAATTGAACTAAGCCACTCAACTGGTACTCCAAAGGTTAATCTGCTCAACAGATTAAAGCTAAAAATGGCCCTGAACTAGCTCTCAATTCAAAATCTTCTGCACACAATGGGAAATTGCTCACCATGCAGGGATCCTTCACAACCTTCAGAGCCAAGGAATAATAAAAAGAACACATCAAAACCTAAAAGCTCAACTTCCAAAACAAAAGATAACCACTTACCCTCTAACTTACAATTAATGATACCTCTGACTACTCTAAACATACTTAACATCTACAAAAACTCCAAACACCCTCTTATCTCCCTGCATTACCACACACCAAAATTACTCCCCCCACTCCATCTTTGTATGTTGCTGTGATCCTTTGAGTGGAATTTAGAGGGGACCAGACCCTCTCTTGACAACTGAGTGGAGTTCCACTTTTGTTTTCCCACAGGACCAGTCTAAGCCTATCTGGGTTCCCAACAGAAATGTCCAACACCACATCACCAATCAGATCAAGGACAAAGGAGGAGAAGAAGGCAGAGGGAGCACAATGACCAAAGGAACAACTAGATCTCCTGGTGGGACATCCATGACCTAGTGACTGCTGTCCAGGCCTAGTGCCCTTCACAAGCCCTCCTCTCCTCTGTTCTCATGGCTGTTTTTGTCATTCCTAATGCTAACTCTGTTCCTGCCCAGCCTCTCTTTAGCCTTCTTAACACTTACTGCTGGTGATTCTTTGCTAGAGACCTACAATGGACACCACAAAAACAGGAATCCAGGATTGCTCTCTTGAAGGATGTCAGACCAGGATTGAGACTCCCTCTGCACCTGGATTCCATCTCTACAACCCTTTCCTGTTTTCCTAACCAAAGCACAGGTAAGTGTCTCCAGGAGGTCTCCACATATGGAGGTTACAGATATTGGAGCTACATAATTGAATCCATCAGTCATTGGCAGCACCATGCTCACCAACTTTAAAACTCATTTTCAGCTTTCCATTAACAATCCATGGGATGAACATTGGCAAACTGGAATCATGTGTAAACTCTACCCTAACTAATATGCCAAAAATCCCATAGCTAACCTACATGTCTCCCATGAGCTTGTTCCCACTTCCAAATCAGTCTGTACCCATGTTAATATTCTTCAACAGGAAAATCAGTCTCAGAAGGAAATCCAAGCTGTCCTCTCCTGGTGCATTCAATATGTACCTGACCTTCCTTTATCCATACATCCCAACTCCTCCCAATGCTTCTTCTGTGCTTCTCTCTCCTCACCACTATTAGTAGCCATTTCCATTAACATTTCCCTTCATGAACTCCACAAACTCTTACACTTAAGGAAGATATTCCTCTCTTTGACCTACCCCAAACCTTTTGCCTTGTAGGACCCTCCTCAGAATCTTGTATTACATGTATCCATGTCATCACCATCAAGAAATCAAATAACCCACCTGATCTCTTCTGATGGAAAGGCGCTACAACAGGTTCCTCTATTAACGCCCTGCCCCCTTTCAAGGTTCCTACACGTTGTGATAATTGTTCCCCAGGTTTATCTCTATGAACCTGAAGAACTTGGCTTGCAGATGGGAGGAAGCAGAAAGAAGAAAGAGATCTTCATCCCTCTTCTCATTAGACTGGGCCTCGCTGTCTCACTGGGTGGGAAAAAAATTAAAACCACTGAAGCAGCCCTTGTTCAAACATAGAAGACAGTCATTCTGATGACACCTCTTCTTTATACAAAACGAAAAAAGAGGAGTTGTAGAGCAGTGGACGTACCACCAGACAGAAATCTTGGTAAGTAGAGCAGATTCAGAAACCCTAGTAATTCTTATATCTGTGAACAGTAGAATCTGTTCGCTCTCGACCAGGTTCCCGTCCTGGAAAACAGGCACGACAACAATACCCCATGATGATGGCTGTGGCAATCACTCGTGTGGGGCAGCCTCCACATGCAGATGACACATCCCTAACATGTTAGACCAAGCCAACAGAAAGCATCTGCTTTTATACCCAACCCACCCCAAAATGTATATAAGACCCTGTCCAGAGAAATAAATTGCATGAGTTATTTCATCAAAGATCATCCAAGAGTGGCTGTCTAATAGAGCTGAAACACGTGGGGAAGAGAATCCTCCCACAAGCTTTTGTTGCTGGAAGCTGCCTGAGCCTACTGAAGTCACTTTCACTCAGTGTCCCCAACTGATCTTGACTCCTAGCCACTTGATACACCTACTAGCTCACTATGCCCTGTCAGCCACCAGCTCCCAAAGAGCCACAAAAGAGGTCAGACATCCCTCCTTGATCTGATTCTCCCTTCCTCTTGGAAACTGCAACTCTTTGGTGGCTCCTGCTGGGCCAGAGCCCCACAGATCCCTTCAGATAGGATCTTCTGTGAAGACCAGCAATCAAAAAGTAAAATGAATAAAAAAATAAGAAGAATTAAAAAAAGAAACAAATTGGTAACCGCTTTTGTATTTATGCCACTATTGTACCTATGGGCATATCTTGCCAGACCAGTTATTATATGTCTCTCAGTGGTCACAGAAAATTAATCTTGTTGATAATGTTTCTCTTTCAGAAACCTGCATATGAATGAAATTATTCAGTAGGGAGGAAGCTTCCTGGTAGGCACCAACTTCGTTCTCCAGTTTTCGTGACCAAAGCCAGTGATATCTTCAGCAAACACATATTATTGTCAAGTTCTGGTGGGCAGGAAAGAGCAAACACAATAGTCCATACTACTTTTGGGTTTTCTGGCACACTCCTGACCAACCACTAGAGGGGAAGTGTGCAACAACTGGCAGTAAACATTTTCCATGACAGCCTGTAGTTTCTTTGAGATACATTATCAAATTTGTAAGATAACTTCAATTAAATTATTTTAGGTAAAGACAAAAAATAGACAGATGATAAATGATAGGTGGATACATAAATAGATGATAGATAACTTGTGATATGTATCACATATATATGAAGTTTATAAAATAGTACATTTCCATATAGAGGTTTTAAATATCCTTAATCTTACTTATCCCTAATTCATATGGTACTCTAAATCTGGGCAATAATTCACGTCAAGGGAGTTTATAAACAGCAGGGGCGAACCTACTATCATTTTGTTAAATGGACCTAGTATCAAATAGCCTTCTACTATTATATATCTATACTCAGAGATTAGAGCTATTTTCTGAGAAGAAAGAAGCTTCTTTGTGCAGTGGGCATTTATTAACATGAAACTCAAAACTTGCCAAAGACCAGAGAATAAGTGTCTATAAAGTGTTCAGCTATAAACACTTGTATGGTATAAACATTTGTATTCCAGACCCATTGCCCATTATACAAGGATTTTGGCAGAAAAGAGGATGGAAATATGTAAAGATAAACTTGTGTCTGATAGTACAAAGGGAATGACATTTCTCATATACACAAGAATATTGCACATGTGAGCTCTGAGAAACCATGAGAGCATGCACAGGCCCTCTACAAGCCCATGGCAGGTGAAGTTCCAGCATGCGAAGTATGACATCACACCAGGAGCTAAAGTGTTTTTGAAACTTGAGAGCTGCTATGAGAGGAAGTGTCAGTTTTCTTTAATGATGCCGGGGAAGCCTCCACACTGTAGACTAGTTGGACAATACAAACTGGTCTCGTTAGGGGAAAAAACAAATAACACAAAACTCAAAGTTTGGTGTAAAGCTAGAGAAGGGTAGATGGAGTGGTTTCAAGAAGAGTTGGGGTGAGAGAAATATATGTGCAAGATATATTGTGTGATATTCTTAATGGCTTAATAATTTGTTTTAAGAAATAATAAAATTTTGAAATTTGGTAAACTAAGTGAGTTCAACCACACAAACAAGAGAGTTTTGAAGGCCTCTATAATAAGTAGTTAACATTGCTACAAGAAACCTGGCAATTTGCACTGCAACTACAATGTTATCGTTAGGGTGAGACCCCACCATTGCAGTTTCTATCTCATGAAATACAAACTAATTTGAAAACAAAGAACTTAAAGTATGACAGTCTTTGGAGGAACCCTTTTCTGCTCAAATGCAACTGTTTAAAGATCCATTTCCTCAAGATCAGCAAACAGCATCTGATACAACCCTGGCTCAAGAGATCAGGGTTGAGTTCAAGCTAACAGCAGATCTTGGTAGCATTGTTCACAATGCACTTATAGGCTGACATGAAAATGTTAGAGTTGACAGAGTTTCATAGTCTTACAACACAACCTTTCAAAAAGAGTCCAAAGTCAAGTAATATGTGTTAGGCTTGGAACCCTTAACAAGAAACCTAGGGACACCAAAGGGTAGCTATAAAATTGAAGATTAACTAGAAATGGGTAGTCTGCTTGGTAAGAAGGGAGAACAGCTGGCACGAAGGAGAGGCTAAATTGTGCTCCAGGCACTAGAGAGGAAGAGGTGGTGCTAGCCAAGGCCTTCGAAACCCATAAGCTTTCATCACAAGCTACAAATGTTGTACATAAATCTTCAGTATTTGGTGTTTGCCCTGTTGAGTTTTCAAATTTTAATCTGAAGTTCCCTATACATTCCAATTAGATAAAATGACAAAGTTTAGAGATCCAGTCTAACACTCTTTGCTTGGAACACTCATAATCTGTGCCTCCCTTGGTGACTCTATTCAGCATCATTTTTAATATGCTAGCGCTGTCCTCAGCATGGCTACCCTGAGTACCTATTTCTTATTTGTTGAGCACAAATCCAATTACTTTCCTCCTTTTCTGCATTCTAGAATATCTGCTTCTACTGAATGTTTTATTTTGAAATATTTTATATTTTAATCGTAATTTGAAAAGTAGGTTTTTAAGATGACATTCTACACATACTTAGTTTTCATTGATTATCACCTTCATCCACTCCTGCTCTTTTCTTGTCTTCCTTCAATACTTTCACTAAAATCCTTCATACCCAGTATCCGTCCTTTCTCTTTGTTCTGTTAGATTCTTCAACCTCATTGCTCAAAGCCTCCTGTATACCCCCACAAACCCTCCAGTTTTTTTTCTTTTTAAGTTTCCTGGCCTTTACATACATGTTTGTTTCCCACAGAAAACACACATCTTACAGAGGCTTTGCACTCTGTTTACTTACACTCTTTTGTTGTCTATTTACAGACACATGGATGAAACATCTGCATTCCAGAGTACATGGCCTCTTCCTCTATAGGCAAATCCCTCTGATTTCCTAGTGCGAGCAAAAGCTTAATTTCATCCTGATCTGCAAAATTGTTCTCGATTGTCAACCTTGCCAGTGTACATTCCTTTCTGCTTCGGTCCCCCATTATTTCCATTACCACTGTTCTTCCATCATCTGTATCATTGAACAATTACCGTGCAATTCCAAATTTTCATGCAAAACTGAGCATTAAGCACTCCAAGTACAATAAAGGAAGTCATATAATTAACTCCTGTGATTTTATTATTAGTATTGAGCAGAGAATTGAACAGTCTCAGATCACAGGGGCTAAACGGCTTCCCTAATATCCAACCACTGTTTGAACCTAAATTCACACCACAGTCTGGTGTGGGGGTTCCTGTGACCATAAGGGCTAGTGAAGTGTTGATCATAAAAGGCAAGAAGGATGTCCAGTTCAGCATGACTGGCTCGTGTTGGCTCAGACTTCTAGAGCCTGATACTCATCGTTTAATGTAGGCATATTTGGAAAGATCACAATGTTGTAAAACAGTTTCATGTTAACAGTTATCTGAAACCCATGTGAGCAATGACGCTTAAGGCATGACTACATTGAAGGTCTTTATGGAGCACATAGAGCTACTCCAAAAAAGAAGATGGATTCTATTGACTGAGAAACAATGCTCAAATCTTTCTTGAGGAGAATGGCTGAAATATGCATGAGTCTGGGATAATCAGTTGTGGCCATGACCATACAGTTTGCACAAAGGTCTCCAAGTTATAAATGACCTCAGTTCCTGTTTGGAAGAATCTGAGGGAACCATGTGTGGCATGGACACACAGGTAGCACAGTAGTCACACCAGGCTACATCTATTCCTAGCCTTCTGTGTGAAAAACAGGCTACATAACTCTTCCTTTAGAGAGACAACCATGCAGCTGTAACATTCTTGGGTTTTCTAGTGCTTATCTGTGAGCAAAAGGACTTGTTCTTCCAACAACCTGGTTGCTTTCAAACTAGCCAACTAACCATTACATTAAATTTCCTTTATTTATCAATACTTGTTTCAAGATAGAGGGTATAAGTTTAAAACTCCATTATTTTGACTACATATATATCAAGTAATATGGCTAAAAACACAAAATCTCTTGGTAAGCTTTACTGAAAACATTAAATATATAGGTAAAAACTCAGATGTTTTTTTAAAAAAACTCCCATTATTGTGGGAATGGACTATTATCAAACTCATTATTTTCCTGAAATGAGAAAAGGTTGAGAAAAAGAACAAAATAATTTTCAAACTAACATAATTTGATGTTATAATAAAAAACTTTTAAAGAAAAAAATGGAAAATTGTAAGGTTTAACTACATACTTTCAATTTAGGAAAGAGTAAGAAAAGACTTATACAAGTCGGCATGTCTGACTCAGTCTCTGTCTGTCTCTGACCCAAGTAACTGCTGAATCATGGTCAACTCCTAACCTACTCAAAAAACACCTCAAATTCTTGCTTTTAAAACAAGCATCAGTTGTACCTTCAGAACTGAAAAATAATAAAATAAAATAAAATAAAAATGGGATGGTGAAAAAATAAAAATGGGTATGGTGAAATTTGTATGTACACTCAATATAACAATTACTAATGTGACCAAGATTATAAACATTCAAAGTCTCCTTTATTTAGTTTCTCCCACAGGACTCATATCTCTAAAATACACTGAACTGAATACTTTACAGTTCTTTGTTGATGATTCATTTATAAATTACTCTTTCTAGACTATATGTTCATTATATAGCCATATCATATTTCTACCAAATCACTAACAGTAAGTTTGTACAGCTTTCATAATATTAGGTTAGAAAGGCTTATGTGCACTGTAACATGGCAAGAAGCTGGAGAGATGAACAAGACGCTAATAATATGTACTGTTCGTTCAGAGGAACCGAGCTCTCTTGAGCATGGCTTTTCCTTTAATTGCCACTACAAGCATGAAATGAAGTCATGGATAGTTTGAGATGTAGTCTCTATCCACCAGACTCCACCAGTTAACAACTGGGACAAACTGAAGAATGTTTAGGTATACATGGGATATAGTTATGTGAAATACTTTAAGACAAATATTTAATCTTATTTCAATTTCATACTTTTAAGTTTTCGAGACCAATAAAACTGCTGAAGTAATGTGAAATCACCATCCTAGTTATTCCATGGTGTGTCTGCAGTGAGAAGTAATTGCTTATTTCTCAAAAATACAAATAAAAATATCAACAACTTATATGTCTTAAGGCGCAAAATTATCACTGGCTATATAATGAAATATTCCTGTAATGATTTAAGAAACAATGAAAATCACAAGACATTTAAAAATGAGAATATGTACATCAGTCAATACTGAGGTCAGTCTGCAGAGATAAATTTGTTGGGAAAGTGCTTATATCATATGAGATAAGTACACACACACACATACACACACACATACACCTACACACACACACACACACACACACACACACATACCTACATACATATACACATACAAACCTACACATGCACACCTACACAAACAAATATACACAGACACAAATTTTTTAAATAAACAAAAGTAAACATTCAGATTAATATAAAATTCCTGACTGAAAAAAAATAGCTTCTATTTGTATTTATTTTCAAAAACGGTCCCTGTAAATGTTATGAGGTTTAAAACAAATTCTTAATCACAATAGATACATATTTACCTGACACAGGAAAAGAAAGATTACACATGTGGAAATGATAGCTTTCATTAGCAATATAATAAGTCATATGGTAACAAATAGCCTATAGAGTGTTAGAGCCCAGATATCACAAAATCTTAAAAACTACACAATGCAAACAACATATTTGAAAAGTTTAATTTTGCAATAAGCACAGTGAAAGATTTTAAACATTTACAGAGAGCAAGAAGAGAATTTAATCCAGCATGTTTTCTCACATTGCCACAAATGACATTTACACCAGTTCAGACTTAGGCAGCTCCACAAGACGTCTCTCAGAAATATCACTGGGTACACCTAGCAAAGGTCACACATGGTCGCTCTTTTCATAAGCTGGTACCCCTCCATTATAATTTGAAAAAAAAATTTTTGTTCCATTTCTGTTTTAAAGAAACACTAGAATTGTCAAAATCAGTAAACCTAGCTGTTGGCTCAGATATCAGACTTGGCACAAAATTCTTACCACACGTGTATCTAAAAAAACATATAACGTGCATGTGAGTGACATCTGAGAGGAACGTGTAAAACTTAAAGCTGCACAGCTGTTTGGGCAGCTTTTCTACAGGAATAAAGTCTGAAATTTTTTCCATTGATAACAGCGTAAGTGCCATAAAGCCTCAAAAACATGGTTCAAATTGTCCACATGTGAAAATACACATAAACCACAAAATAACTCTTTCCAACATATGAAAATAATCATAGGACTGAGCATGCGGAGGAGAGTAAGCAGAGCAGGTG
>JANHMN010000012.1:67357700-67401938 GCA_030674055.1 Rhabdomys pumilio
AACCAATTATAAGACAAGGTCCCAAATTTATAGTATTTTAGGAAAAATATAAATGCAGCAAGATACATAGAGAAAATAGGATATTATGGGATAATCTTAGATTGAATATTGGGCATAAATTAAACTCAAATGATATAGAATGTCATATCTGATATCAATGAACACATACTATAAAACACAGGAAAAGAAGGGAGAAGACAGGAACAGTTTTACAAACAAAATGAAATGAGGTACAAAAAGAATATAGAAAATTGTAGATGTTGTGTTTTATAAAAAGAAAGAAAGAAAGAAAGAAAGAAAGAAAGGAAGGAAGAAAGAGAAAGAGAGAGAGAACCAGGATATTTATATAGAGGTTCTGTATGGTGAGGTGGAAAGGAGTTCCTCTGTGGACCCATGTTGAGGCATCCCTTCCCCATGAGGTACCAGTCATAAGATAGATATAGTATGGAATAGTTTATTTAGGGCATGGAGAGAGGAGTCAAGAAGGAAGTAGAGACAGAGGAAGGGAGAAAGAGAGAGAAAGAGAGACAGAGACATAGACAGAGACAGAGACAGAGACAGAGACAGAGACAGAGACAGAGACAGAGACAGAGACAGAGACAGGGACAGGGAGAGGGAGAGGGAGAGGGAGAGGGAGAGGGAGAGGGAGAGAGAGAGAGAGAGAGAGAGAGAGAGAGAGAGAGAGAGGAAGAGGAAGAGGAAGAGGAAGAGGAAGAGAAAGAGAAAGAGAAAGAGAAAGAGGAGAGAGGAGAGGCCAGCCAGGAACAGATGGAGAGAGAGGAGGAGAGGGGAGAGAAGGGACAGAGAGGGTAAGAGAGTAAGATGGTGAGTGTTGGGCCTGACATGAGGTCTAATCTCCATCCAACCTACATCCTTCAGTCACATAGGACACAGGTGGAGGGCATAGGCCCCAGGCCTTAGAGAGATTTACATACTAATGAAGTACCTGAAGGCCAGAGGGTCGAGTCAATTAAACATTCCTCCCCAACCCCTCCCCCCTCTTTCCCTCCCTATTTAACTCAGGACTGCCCTGGGTTTTTGGGGGGTAGGGGGGTGCATCCAGATCCATCCACTATCTGTCATACCAATAAACTTGTTTTGGAAACTCAAGGACTTTCTCATGTTTGGGGCCATGCTGTAAGGAACCATGGAGCCACAGCAGCCAGGCCTAACTTCCCCATGGAGGAACTCTCTGTGTTTCCCAGCAGTTATTACCTACAAGTGAGAGAAAGAGGGTAAGAGAGAGAGGAGGGAGAAAATAGCTCCCTTTTATAGTGAGCAAGGCATACTTCGCTATTGCCAGGTAACTGTGGGGCAAAGCCTAGAAGGGATGCTAACAGTAGATACTTTATAAAAGTTCATACTATATACACATTGTGACTATGTGTTTAGATAGTAATTATGTGATTGGATATAAATGGAAATCTACTAAGGAGAAGCAGGGGATTGCCATTACTAGTGAAATAATTGATTTATATAAAGAATTAGTGCCCAGAAAAAAATAAAAAATTCCTTTTGCATTTCTACCTGAATAATGCAGTATTAGGACCTTTTTGATTTTAAAGGCAACATCTAAAATCAGCACATTTGAAATAAAAAGGAAATCAGTTGGTTAACACAACAGGGAAAAATAACTGAAATAGTTCAGAAAATCACAAAGTCTACCTCTCCCCCCACCCCCCGTTTCTCTCTGCAAAGTTGGCTTATTTTCCAAAGCTACACATAGGTACCTTCCATAGTGAGGAAATATGGTTGTTAGAATCACAGTTTAGCAACATAAATAGAAAGAAAATGTTTCACTCTCCCATCAATTAACTGTGCAATGTCACCAAGAATGCATTCTGAACAGACATCTGTGTACATAACCATTTATGCAAGAAAAAGGCACTTGGCTTTGGCTTGCTCACAGAAGCAAGTACTCTCAATAAACACAGTAGTTAAGTAGGTGGGTTGTTATTTCTGCATGTATCTCTAAGCTCACACACATAGTCCCAAGTTAATCTTAGTTATTTTCAAAATCGCTCTATGAGTGTTTACATAAAACAAAGTTTTTCTATGTCAAACTTTATCAAAAGTTATCTTCTTAGCTATTACTGAATTTTTACACTGTTCTACCTATGTGCCCAAGAGATTAATTGGCATGTGAGCTTATTAGCTACAAATTGCAAAGGAATGTCACTGAGGGCACCCTTGATGGACATTTGAATCACCTCATTACCAGCTACACAGTGAGAACAGCAATTTGTAAATAATTGAGCATAGTATAAATAATTCTAAATAAGAGCAAAGGTCCAAGAAAATTTAATTTTCTTCCCACATGTGAATTATGTGATGATTTTATTGTTTCCCAAGTTAATACATGCAAGGATAAAAAGTAGTCAAGGCTGGGAAAAGTATCTTAAGAAATATCAACGAGATTTTTTAAATAACATTACTTACAGTAAGGTAGAATTAACACATTATGAAACTCCAACAGAAAATGACAGGGAAAGAGGTCAGTGTAACAGGTAGTAGACGTACATTTTTGCCTCATAAAATCAAAAACTAGACAGACCTCTATGAAACAAACATATAGATTGATCAACAGGTAAGAGACTCCCTTGCAAAAGACATAGAATGAGTAAATAGCCCCGCAGAACTGCCAGTGCTTCCCAGTACTTCTAAAATCTCCCTGAAGTGGAAGCAAACCCCAGCACATTCAAGAACTCAAAGCTTCATAATGGGAGTGGAGGAGAAGGAGAAAGTGGTTTAGAGAGATAAGACAAAGTTCTAAAAAGGGAAACACCCCTAGAAAAAGACCTCTGTGACTGCCACATGTCCCTGGTGTCTCCTGGTAACAATTCCATCAAACTGAGCAAAGAACTCCAGG
The DNA here is from genome assembly GCA_030674055.1 of Rhabdomys pumilio. Taxonomy (NCBI): domain Eukaryota; kingdom Metazoa; phylum Chordata; class Mammalia; order Rodentia; family Muridae; genus Rhabdomys; species Rhabdomys pumilio. The sequence continues at coordinate 67,360,570 of JANHMN010000012.1, forward strand.
AGGACACAGTCATCTAGACAATTATCAGTGCTCACAAGGGACTAGGAGGTACCAGAATTATACCTAGTAACAGTGAGGAAACCATGCTTGGTATTTAAGAGGCTTCCAAGGCTAGAGTGCAATCCCACCAACAATGGAGGAGTGTTCGTCTTTCTCTACATCATTACCAGCATATGCTGTCACTTGAGTTTTTGATCTTAGCCATTCTGACTGGTATGAGGTAGACTCTTAGTGTCATTTTGTTTGCATTTCCCTGATGACTAAGAATGTTGAACAGTTCTTTAGGTGTTTCTCAGCCATTCAGTATTCTGCAAATGAGAATTCTTTGTTTAGCTCTGTACACCATTTTTAATTGGCTATTTTATTTATTCACATATTAAATATTACCCCCTTTCCCGGTTTCCCCCTCAGAAATCCTCTATCCTACCCCCCTGCTTCTATGAGGGTGTTCCCTACCCAATCCCGACTCCTCTCCCTGGCATTCCCCTACACTGGGGCACTGAGCCTTCACAGGACCAAGGGCCTTATCTCCCATTGACGCCTAACAAGGTCATTCTCTGCTACTTATGTGGCTGGAGCCATGAGTTACTCCATGTGTATTCTTTGGTTGGTGGTTTAGTCCCTGGGAGCTCTGGAGTTGTTTGGTTGATATTGTTGTTCTTCCTATGGGGTTGCAAACCCCTTTAGCTCCTTCAGTCCTTTCTCTAACTCCTCTACTGGGGACCCCATACTAAGTCCAATGGTTGACTGCAAGCATCTGTCTCTGTATTTGTCAGGCTGTGGCAGAGCCTCTCAGGAGACAGCTATATCAGGCTCTTGTCATCGAGTACTTCTTGGCATCTACAATAGCTTGTGGGTTTGGTGTTTATATCTGGGATAGATCCCCAGGTAGGGCAGAGCCTGCATGGCTTTTCCTTCAGTCTATGGTCCACATTTTCTCTCCATATTTCCTCCCGTGAGTATTTTGTTCTCCCTTCTGACACCTGAGTTTTTGATCTTAACCATTCTGACTGTTTTGAGGTGGAATCTCAGGGTTGTTTTGATTTACATTTCCCTGATGATTAATGATGTTGAACATTTCTTTAGGTGCTTCGTGCCATTCAATATTCCTCAGTTGAAAGTTCTTTGTTTAGTTCTGTACCCCACTTTTAAAGGGACTAAATCACCAACCAAAGTGTAGACATGGAGTGACCCATGGCTTCAGCTGCATATATAGCAAAGGATGGCCTTATCTTGCATCAATGAGAGGATATGCCCTTGGTCCTGTGAAGGCTTGATGCCCCAGTGTAGGGGAATGATAGGTTGGTGAGGTGGGAGGGTGGGTGGGGGAGCACCCTCATAGAAGCAAGGGGGAAGGAGATGGGGTGGGGATTTGCAGAGGGTAAATAGGGAAAGGGGATAACATTTGAAATGTAAATAAATAAAATACCCAATAAAAAAGAGTGTCTTCCGAGGCCCACTAGACAAAAGCTTCATCCTTAGCTTGCCCTTGCCATATGGTGGAGCTTTGAGAGGAAGCTTCTGGGGTCTGATGAGAGCTCTCTCCATAGTTGGAGCATAACCCTGAAGGTGACCGTGTGATCCTGACATTTGACGTTGTGCTCTTTGCTCTCTGTCTGCCAGGTAGATAGCAGTTCTGCTTCTTTATTCTTTCCTTCCCGAGTGCTGCCCTCCACAGGCAGGCCTGATGCAGAAGAGAGCAAATTCACTACTTTAAGCATGGGCACCATGAAGCAAAGTAAATATTTTCTCTATATAAGCTATTACAAGTATTTATTGAAGAACAGGAAGGCTGCCTAACACCAGGCAAAAATATCATGTAGTAGAGAAGCTAAATAACTGGTACTTAATCCAAAACCCACAGAAACCTAAATCTGTGTAGATTCATATCAAACTTGATTAGTAAGCTATGATTCCTAGTTCACATGCTAGTTAAAAAAAAAAAAAAGAAATACCTAAGATATTCAACAATGCCATTCAGCTCCTAGTCAGATAGCATCAGTACCAAGAAAATCAATGCAATAGTAATATTTCTGTTGTCAGTATTTATGGATGTTCTTTAGAGACAGGTCCTTAATTTTTGAGTCTCTGAATGGCATTCAATTTGCTATGTATCCAAGACTAACTTTGAATTCAAAGTCCTTAAGCCTTAGTTTCCAAAAACTGGGATTACAGGAATATTCTACTATATCCAGCTTCAAAAATAAATTTTAATGAAGACAAAAGTACATAAATAAAAACAAACCTATAAAAGGCAGAGATTATAAGATCCCCAAAGCTACTGGTTTAGAAGATACACAACTACATTTTTTAAATGGATGACTTGGCACTCAGGAGACAATGCAATGGTTAAGACAACTTTTTACAATTTCAGACAACTTGAGTTTGGTTCCTTGCACCTGCTTTGGGTAGCTCACAACTGCTATAACTGGAGCTTCAAGGGATCCAATGCTCTCTTTGGGCATCTGCATGCATGGCATTCATATGCATACATTCACACACAGACTCTTATTTAAAAATAAATATTTATTTATTTAAAAGTAGAAACTATTTAAATTAAATTATAACACAAACTTAACATATGATCTAAGAAATGCACTGGCTGTTCGTAGAAATGTAGCACTTCTTAAGAAGTGACGCATGACAATAAGATTAAAGCCTGTAAAAAGTGAAATACTACATCTCTGGATTCCTGTGGCAATTACCTTGAGTATGCCAGCCTTGAAATGCTACGGTATATTAGGTGAATATTTTGTGAGTAAATAGAATCAATATTCTCTCATGAATTTACCTACCAAAGGGATGGATTCCTTTTATTTATTCTTTAACTTAGCCTTTGTGTCCAGAAACCTGCAAAATACAAATCAGAAATAACATTTGTCTGCACTCTGAGTATGCTAAGTAAATCTGGATTATCAAGGAACCAATGTTTAAACAAATGTTAAATAAAGTTACTCATTTTCTGGCACTAGTTGTTAAATGTGTTTCCAAAGCAGTCCCTAAGGACATTTCAGCATATCCAGCCTATAAACCTGTTTTACTCATAGATGAGATGATAGACTCACTCTGGGTATGCTCAGAGCAGGCTGCACCTTTTAAATTCTTATAGAACAATGTTATAGTATTTGCAATGCAAATATAAACTTTGTCTGACTATTCTGCAGAAGCAAAGGCCTGATGTAAAATACTTAAAGAATTTCACCAAAAGCCCTTGAAGATACAGGACACAAGGGGTCTATCTTAAAGCAAGAATTTCATTGAGTAAGGGACAGGTCAACATATTAAAATAGACAAAAGAAGAAAGAAACAAAAATTATAGATTTGAAATAATGTTTATATAAAATATCTATAAAATCTCAAATGATAAAGGAGAAAGTAAATGAAAGGACAGAAATGTTAATTATTTTAAAGCAAGCATGAGAAAGAAAAAGCGTTAATTCTGCAATCTAAAATACATTCCATTTAACGTAACAATTCACTGCCTTCAAAATACCTATGCTTATATTCATAGACCAAAGAAACTTAGTCATTAATAGAAGACTTTCTGTAAAATTAACAGTAATTAGTGCAGAACTCTTGGTTCCCCAAGATGAAGAAAATAAGCAATGGATGCAGGCCCAACATTAAAGAATGTATTTATAGCCTGGCCTGTGAAGTTCAGGAAACATTTCAGAAAGCAAAGCAGGAAATACATAATGGGGAGAAGAAAGAATGAAGGGCTATGAACACTCTTCTTTAGACTTGCTACAGTTACTATGCTACAGCCTCTATAATCATAAACTCATATCATTTGTAGGTACTAATACTTAGATTCCACAAAAAAAAGTCAGCAGTCAGGAAAGGTGGGGAGTGTCTCACAGAGAGACCCTTTACATGTCAACTATTGGCTACTATGGAGGTTTCGATAAAAATGGCCCTATAAATTCATATATGTGCAAGCTTAGGCCCCAGGTGATGAATAATTTGAATCAGATTAAGAGATGTGGAGAAGATATGTAATTGGGAGTAGGCTTTGAGGTTTCAAAGTCCCAAACCAGGTCCAGTGTCTCTACCTAATACCTATGTAGCTCTCAGCTACTTCTCCAGCACCGTGCCTGCTGGCATATATTCCACCATGTTTCCCACCATGATGATGATGGACAACACTCTGAAGTTGTAAACAAATCCTCAATTAAATGCTTTCTAACGTATGGGTTGCCGTGGCTATTGTGTCTTTACAGCAAAAAATAAATAAATAAATAAATAAATAAAACAGATGTTCATAGATCTTAAAAGAGAATAAAAAACCTCACTGCGGTTTTGGTATGGATGCACTATTGTGCCCAATAGCTCCAATCAAAGGGTTAATTTTAAATCCTAACCACAGAGCTGGATATAATTAAAATAGATGGGTCACAAAACACAATGAACAGACGTGAACTCTAGTGAAGAGATTTCTTGAAAGGGTGTAGGAGACAGTGGAGTGGAGTCTAGGGAAGCAAAAGGTGAGAGTAGCCTTACATGTATGTATACAGTTTCATATATATGTATATATACACACATGTTTATATATGAAATTTTAAGATATTTTAACATTTTTAAAAAGAACTTAACACTTAGTGTGTGTATAATCTCAGCACCTGGGTATCTAAGCCAGGACAACTTTAAGTCCCAAGCGACCTTACACTATACAGCTAAATGGAAAAGCCTGAGTAAGAGAAAGAGAAGGAAGAATGAATAAATAAATGATAACAAAATGGCAAGCTTGGGTAGTAATGTTACAGGAGTTTTCCAGATACATGTAGGAGAATCTTTAAAAGGGACGTAATAAAGATAATGTTGAGGAAACACTTGAATCCTTGATGATGAAAATTTTTTTCAAACAAGTATGAGATGTGAATCCTCAGGTTGAGGAAATCCTTAAGTAGCAGCCCATAAGTATAATGCACTGATTTTCATATATATCAAAATGAAACTTCAAAACAACAAAGATAAATTAAACTCTAGAAACCAAGAAAATGTTAGACTTAAGTTCTCAAGAGAAGTACTTGATGCACTGCAAAGGTAAGTAATTTTTAGAAGTCTGCGAGAACAAAGATTAGATTTTTAAAAATATTTGGCTCTTGTTCTGATGTCTTTGTATCATAGAGAGAATAGACAAAGACTCAAAAATATGTAAGTCAGTGAACGCAGTTTACAGGTATGTTTCCACATCACTCCCAAATTAATCTGTAGACTTAAGAAATGTCAGTCTAAAACTCAAAAAGTCCTTTTATTGATTTTTATGATGCTTTTAAGAAAAAAATGACATGAAAATTGAAGGGAGACTAGTAGAGAAGAATATGGGTATTTGTAGGAGTAGGGAGAGGCACGGGATTAGGAGTGAGCACAATTCTACTAAGTAATATAAACGTATGAAAATGTCATGAGGAAACCAATTACTATATATCAATATATAGTAATGTATACTAATAATACTGAAATACATGGAAAACAGGGGTCAGATATCACCAAGGTATTTCTGAAGGATCACAGATTTGTTATCTTCCACACCAGCTTTAGCAGAGAGGGCTCCAAGAGACAAAGGCATTGCTAATCACTAGTGGTATAAATTGCAATCTAAGCAAAACTTAGGAAGGTTACTAGAAAATCTATATAAAGATTCTAGAAACATGTTTTTAAATCATTTCAAATTTCTAAGTATTTGATAGAAAAAAATTTCAACACAGTACTATTTAAGCAAAAATATAGAATTTGATTATTTATTAACCATGTAAACACATTTTGGAGTGTTTCTACCATAGGTTAATATTGGTGTCTAGGATATGACAGAAATGGTTATGTTTCTGGTTACTAAAATCTTATATATGTGGTACTGGGAGACAGACAACAAAGAAACATCACAGAAACAATGCACTGAGCACTATAAAGGTAGGATGTTTTCCCACATCAGTTAATCAAAACAATGTCTTAGAAAAATAATATTAGAGTAGTTTTTTATTTTAGCTTATTATTTCACAATTGCATGTGCACGTTTGTGTATGTGAATTGTCTACAATATTTCCCTCTATAGTACACTGTGTGTGTGTACATGTGTGTGAACTGTATTAAAATATTTCCCTCTATAGTATCATGTGTGTGCATGTGTGTGTTAACTGTACTACAATATTTCTGTCTATGGTATCGTGTGTGTGTGTGTGTGTGTGTGTGTGAACTGTACTACAATATTTCTTTCTATAGTATCCTGGCTTTCCCACCTCTACTGCCACAGTCATCTTTCTTTCCAACAAGTCCATGTGCAAACACTCCAGTTCCATGATTTTTGTGTGATCTATTATATTTAATTTGGATTGCTTGAATGAATACAGAAAAGAGCTTATCATCTTTAAAAGGCACTCAAGAAAATGACTACAGCATTGATGAATATCATTCACCTCCTCCAGAAACTATTAACTTCATATGTACCTCACAGAAGGGTGAAGTTCTGTGGTCTTGTGCAAAGAACTACTACTGTGACTTTGTGTGTTGAAGGAAAAAAGGAGGATCAGAAAGTGCTCTTAACCACTGAGCTATCTCTTCAGCACCTTCTTTTAAAGCTTTGTTTGTTTGTTTGTTTGTTTTGGATTTAGTTTTTTCTTGGTTTTGTTTTTTTGTTTTTATTTTGTTTCATTTTGGCAAGGTCTCCTTGAAGCTTAGGTTGGTCTTGAACTCACTAGGGTGCCAAGAATTATCTTGAACTCCAGATCCTACTATCTCTACCTGCCAAGTGCTGGAATGACAGCTACTACAAGATCCAACATTTAAAGCTCTTTAAGTCATAGGGTTGTTGAAGATGTTGAGAATACACGATTTCTTGGTTATGGACCTGGAGGGAAGTCAGATTTAAGCTGAGCTCTGTTGGAGTAGTAAGAATAATGTGGTATTATATTTACTAATGGTATACTGCAGGCTCACTGAGATGAAAAAGCCAAGTTCCCTCTTGTCTTTTTACCATGTTGCTTCTGAAACAGAACTGAAGGGTTCAATATTCTTATCCTAGTACATGCATCTGTGTAATGTCTTTTCCTTTTTATTAAAACCCAATATTCTTATCACAGATTATGTTGTGATTAGTTTTCCCTGTTGATATACCTCCAACTTTTCCCTCATTTTCTCTTCCATATGGATCTAGCCCTTTTTATTTCTCATATTAGAAGCAATTTTGTTTTTAAGACATGATAATAAAATATAAATAAGAGAGATAAAAATAAATGTAATAAATATAATAAACACAGACTAACACATAAGACTATGACAAAACAAACGGAATGAACCCTAAGATAAGGCACAAAAACTAGAGACTCATTCATTTGTACCCTCAAGAACAACTGTAAAAACACTACCCTGGATCCATCATATATACCTTTAGGGAGAGAGAGAGAGAGAGAGAGAGAGAGAGAGAGAGAGAGAGAATAATATTGGAAAATATATAAAGAAAAAAAAACCTTTACATGACATTATAAGACAAGGAACCTCCCAGATGCCATTGACTTTGTTTTCTATTGGTCAGCTACTGTGGTGCATGTAACCTGCCCTTAGTTTTTTTCCCCAGTGAGACTCCCTTAAAGGATACTATATTTTCATTTGTGTGTGTGTATTATCAGTTGGAAGTTGCTTCTGGATTATGGATAGGGGAACGTGTTCACCTCTCCTTTCAGCTCTAGGACCTCATTTGATCAAGTCTCCTATTTATGGCACAATGTCTGGTTGTGTGTTTTATAGAAACCCACATGTCCTCATATGCTACAAAAGGAAATGTCTCTGTTTGTGGCTGGCCTTTTAGTATATCAAAATGTCATTAGATGTTATTTTATTGTTATTTTATAATAACAGTTATACTTGGTGTTACTTAACATTCCTGGGCTATCTAACCTCAGGTTCTTTATCAGCCTAGCAGTATTAGGTATGAGTTCCATCCCATTGGCTGGACATTGAGTCACAACCAGAATTATACATTTTTAATTATGTTATTCTTTGTCATTCAAAAGATTTTCAATTAGGTATTGCTTTTCTGATAGATATTAATTAAATTTTGTTTTATTATGGGATGACTTATTTTCTCCATCAATTGTGAATGAAGATTTTCTTGGGTATAGTAATTGGGACTGGCCTCCTCTGTGGTCCTTTAGAGTCTGGAGATTATATGACCATGCTTTGGAATCTCCCCTGAGATGTTAGATGTTGTTCTATTATGTCTGCCTTTAGGTGTTACTGGGTCTTTTCCCCATCTAGCTCTTAATATTCTTTCCTTGTCCTGTACACTTAGTGCCTTGTGATTATGTGGTAAGAGAAATTTCTTTTCTGGTCCACTGTTTGATGTTCTGTATTCTTCTTTTGCCTTTATAGGCATCTTGTTCTTTCAGTTAGGGAAATTTTCTTCTGTGATGTGACTGAAAACATTTTCTGGGCCTCTGAGCTGCGTTTCGTCTTCTATGCCTATTATTCTTAAATTTGATCTTTTCAGAGTGTCCCAGATTTCTTGGATGTTTTATGTCAGGATATTTTTAGGTTTAAATTTTTCTTTGAACAATATATCCATTTATTCTATCCTATCTTCAAAGGCTGAGATTCTCTCTTCCATATCTTTTATTCTGTTGGTGAATCTTGCCTCTGTGGTTCCTGTTTGAATTCCTACATTTTTCATTTTCAGATATTTCTCAGTTTGGGTTTTTTTTTATTTATTTTATTTCCATTTTCATGTTTTGAAGACTTTTATTATTTATTTCCCTCAAACTGTTTAATTGTGTGCTTGTTTGTTCCTAGATTTATATAAGAAGTTTATTAATTTCCTCTTCAAAGACCTCTATAATACTCATAAAAGTTATTTTAAGGTCTTGTTCTTGTGCTGCAACTATGTGGCAATATCCAGGACCTGCTGTGATAGTGTTGTTCGAGTCTAGTGGAGACCCATTCTCCTGGCTCTTACTGATTTTGTTTAGATATTAATGTCTAAGCATCTGGTTTCTGGATAATTGTAATACTAAATGTTGACATCATTCTTTGGTGGATGTTTTGTTCCTTGGTTTCTGTTTCTATCTCTGGTTCTTAGGATGGTATGGTGCCTGTGTGTTGCCTGGTATGGAATTCGAGTATCCTGATAGATGTGGCAGCTGAGGTTTCAGACAATTCAAGGTATTCAGAGTTGGCACTCAGCAGTGGGGATGGGCTGATGGGAGCCACTTAGCAGATCCAGGGGATGGAGTGATCCATGTGTTCCACCAAGATCTACTTAGTCCCCTGAGAATGGGTACAGAGGGAAAGGAAAAACCACAGCAGATAGGAGGCTGGTAGATTTGGGATTGGATACGGAAGAGAGAAGGGAGAGGTGATATTAAATAGTTTGCCTGTATTTTACCAGAAATTACCTGATCCAAGTTTACTATTTTCTGATTGCATGAGTGTATATATTTAGCATATTAGTGACTTTTGTTTGGCTGTAACAAAACAATTAAATGAAAGATTGATTTACTTTTTAACTTAATATTTGAGAATAACAACCTACCAAGGCAGAGAGTTGGGATCACTGACATCAAGGAGAATGAAAGGCATTAGTAAGGACAGATGTCTGTAAACATCCATCTGAGTGTTTATCCCACCAGATACATCTAGTGGATTTGCTTACAATATTATGGCATTCATGACCTTATTAAAATATTTTCTAATTCCTTTCATAAGCCAGTTCCAACTGCATCAATTAATACTAAAATTCCAAACCTCCCAAAACATCTGGTTATAAAGTTCTCAACAGATGATCACTTCAGTAGATATTTATTATCCAAGCTAGAATCTTCTGAACAGATTCTCCAAAGCACTCAAGGAAGCCAGTCCATCTCCATGAGTCCTCATGGTCTTAACAGTTGTAACACTGTTCAACAACCCAAGGTCAAAATTTCTTTTTTTGTCTTACTATAAACTTAAATAATCCTTGGTAAAATTCTAAAACAAATTTCATATAGATTGTGGCACTAACTAACCAATCTTCTTCCAAGAGGAAAGGATGGGTGGCAATAAATACAAAATCAAGCAGGATAGATGTGAAACCTCACTGATCAATGCCTTGCAGCTAGGATGTGGAACATCATTACGTAACCTCCAACGTCGTCTTACAATCCTCCTCCAAGAGTTGTGCTGTGTTGTGCAAGACCACACAGTTTCTGTTTCAGTTAGTTATACTCACCTCCTGTGCCTTCTATTGGTGAACGTTCTATATTTTTGGCATCTACAAAGTCCTGGTATCATCGTGTCAGCTTAGGCTTCAGTCTCGCAGCTTCACACATAAAGACTCTCTACACAGAACTTCCAGATCATGACCATGACATATTTCATGACTTCCTAAGTCTTCTTTTGAAGTCTCAGTGAAGGTTCCATGAACAAGTAACTCTTGCATTCTGCAGTCTAAAAATTCACCAATAAATTGGTGATGTCAAAGTATACTAACAGCTCAAGAAATAGTTGCACACCATAGTTGTAGAAGCATCTGAGTGCCTACATGTCTGAATCATATAAACAGTTCTCTGATGTCCCTGTGAAAACAGGACATCCCAGTGATACTGTGTATTTAAAGTAAAGTCTGTCAAATATGTTTTAGATTTAAAGCCTATAATGGTTGAAATTTGGCCAATTTTTGAGAAGTCCATAGGATACTTTTCTATTATTTCAATTAAAAAAAAACCTCATATTTATTTAATGTGGCTAATGTCTTTAAAAGTATGCCTTTGTTATTCATAATGTTTAACTATATTCTTTCCTGGTCAATCTGCATGTCTTTGAAATCTTCCTATTATATTTTGGGGAGTCATAGTTGTGGGGTACAGGTAGAGGCCAGAACTTGACAGCAGGTTTCTCTTTTAATCTATTTTTCTCTACTTTATTACTGAGAAAGAGTCTCTCAAAACCCTGAATACACAAATTTGGCAAGTATGGCTAGTCATCTCACTTCAGGAATCCTGTTTCCACCTCCTGACTCATCAGATTTTAGGTCAAAGCCACACCTGCCTGTATGTTTGTGTGCACCCTTAGGCTCTAGTCTTCTGTCTTCGGTCTTTATACTTTTGTAGAAAGTGTTTTATCCACTCAACAATCTCCAACCCACAAGCTCATTACTTTTGAATCTAGCATCATTTACCTTTTAAAAAATCAGAGACGGCATGCAGGTTAACAATTTGCTAGAGTACCATATGAAAACCGTCTAGTCCAATTCCCAATCGAGTATTTATTCCACTCATATCCTGACACCATATGACCTGGCACTTTTGTCTGGATTTCTGTTGACAGCCTGGTATTCTATTTCCCATCAGAATCATTCATTAGCTTTGCTTACAGTATTCTAGGGCATTTCAAGTCTGATTCTTTAAACTCCTCCCACATTTTCAAATTCCTCCCACAAACTAGTTCCTAGCACCAAAGAGCCACAGGTGAAGGTGGTCTCAGCAACAATTATAATCCAAGTATAATATTCTATACTTGTAAAGTTTGTTCTTGCTGTGCCAAAATACTTGACAGAAACATCTGAAAATAATTCTGAATTTTAGACTACAGTTTCAGAGTGTTCAGTCTTTGTGGAGGGGTGGCAAGGAAGAGCAGATTTTTTTTCACATCATGAGAGTTACAGAGCAAGAAAAGGCCAGGTATTAGATAGTACTAAGTATCCACTTTCAATGACATACTTCCTCCATTTAATTCCTATCCCAATCCCCTTACAAAATAGTACCACACTCTTGTGACAAAGCCTATGAAATGTTAATCATTTGAGAATATTTCATAGAGAATGTAAGATTCAAGTAAAATACCTTCTATTAAAATTTTATTATAATAAACTCTAATACTATTTTATTTTAAAAGACCTCAGAAGTTATATTATAAATTTTAATTTAAAGTGAAGCTACTGATGTTCAATTATTACTATAACCAAAGGAGACATAATTTCACCCTTTGTTGCTTAGTATGTTTTATACTTTTTAGTCTTTAACAATGGTTTCTGATTCTTAACTTTGTTTTACTTTCTAATTGTAGTTATGCACTTTAATGGACCAGCTGTGGTTCCAGTCCCCCTTCCCTTCCTCTGTCTCAGGATTTTCAGGCACTGCTGCAAGCCAGGCTGGAAGGATGAAATAGATCTTAGTGTTACGGCTCTTTTGGACAAAGGCATTCTCTCTTCTCTTCCCTCTTTGTCCCCTGGCAATCACTTCCAGCTAAACCAGGATCCTGCAAAATTCCACTCATTCCAGACATCACTTCATTCTTTCCATCTGTGTGCATCAGAATCTGGACACCCTGAAAGGAAGGAAGTGAGGGACTTTGAACCACAGCTGGCTCCCCAAAACACATACAACAGCTAGAATCCAACATGGTGCTAACCTGACCTCCAGTTAGAGCAAAAATGGGTGATTGCTCCCAACCCCCCTGGGGCTGAGGCCCACACTCTGAGGCCAGGCAGTCTATCTATCTGTAATTGGTGGAATCTTATTACTGACTTAGCCTGAAACAACACAGGGCACCCAAAACATGGAATTTTCATAATTGTTTTTCTGAGTTTTGTTTAAATACTTTTTCTTCTCTAATAACAGAAATACCCAAAAGAATGTTTGTGGTTTTAACCCAGAATTGTTCACGAATTTCAAACAATGGTAATACTGACGTATGTAAAACTTATCTTTTTGTAAACTAAAAATTCTTTTAAACCTCAGAGAACCATCTTGAATCTACCACCCACAGGTCAAATGGACTACATTAGCAACTATTATATGTGCTCAATTAATCAAATTAAGAATATGTACTTTAGATAGCTTGTTTTTCATAGAAAAGCTGTTCCTGCCTCTTTCAGATACACAGCGAACATGGTGATTGCTTCCACAACTACCTCAAGAAGAAGAGATCAATGATTCCTAGCCCTTCCCTTTGCTTCCATTACTGCAACACAGGTGACTTCCCACTTAAAGGATTCCAGATCATGATTAAGATCCCTCTAAAGTTTCCAAACTTGCCCTTTTCCTGGGCCTATACCAATGGACCACAGACATTCTGCCAATGAAACTGTTACAGGGTTAGCCAGTACATTACTCCCTTTTCTTCTTTTGTTGTAAAGAAAAAAATTGACAGTGTCCTTTGCAGAAACTTTACAGAAACTTTGCAATTTTTTGAGGTTCCATTTGTCTATTGTGGATCTTAGAACATAAGTCATTGGTGTTCTCTTCAGGAAATTTTTTCCTGAGTCCATGTATTTAAGGCTACTTCCCACTTTCTTTTCTATTAGTTTCAGTGTGTATGGGTTTATGTGGAGGTCCTTGATCCACTTGGATTTGAGCTTTGTAACAGGATATAATAATGGATCAATTTGACAAGAATGCCTTCATTACTCATCATGGAATATGCATTATCAAAGGCAATGCACTTATGTCTTAGGTTGGTAAGGCTTTGTGCAGAATCTTTCCCATCCTTGGCTTCCCAGCCTGTTAATTTAAACTTTGTCTGGGGGTCCATTTTCAGGTTTAAGCCATGTACTTTGGCTGCCAAAAGTTGATGTTGCTAAAGATAAGCTTTAACACAATGGGCAGGAATAAGAGTATTCCCAGGACAAGAAGGGCTAGCCTGATCAAGCTATATATGCCATTCCTGAGGTTTGTCCAAAATGGAAATACTGAGCTCAGGCCATGGAAAATTTTATCGGGATAATCTGCATGACCTAAGACAGGCTCAGTCTTGTTAACAAAATAAAAAAGGGGAGGAGAGGTGGAGAGCCTTTGGGACTGCTTGGCAAGAAGCTGATATGGGCCAAGGACAAGGAAAGGGGCTGCTTGACAGGAATATGTCCAAGGACAAGGAAGTAGGCTTCAAGCAGGAATCTGATATTAGACTAGAACAAAGAAGTAACTTCAGATAGGAGTCTAAATTGTAGGCTACAACAAAGAAGTAATCTGAGGAAGGAATCTAAATATTAGGCCAGAACAAAGAAGTAATTTTAGACAGGATTCGAAATTTTAGACTAGAACAAGGAAGTAGGCTTCAGACAAGAAGATGACCTTGAGCTAGGATAGGAAAGTAAGCTCAGATACTTTAGTCATACTGATAAGCCTTTAGAAACAGTGATCATGGGAGTGTTCACGTAACTGGGTTTAATGCCTTGCTTTTTCTTTGACTATTTGTGTTTATTGTATTGGGTTTTCCTCAACTATTTGCATCTATTGTATTGCTAGTCCCTCAACCTAGAACTGACCTTACTACATGTGTGTAATCAAAATGGTATAAAAGCATAAAGAAAGAGGGGATCTGGGTTAGGCAGTTCTAGGGAGGGGAAATGGGGAAAGGGGATGACATTTGTACTGTAAGTAAAAAAAAATCCAATAAAAAAATAGATCAATTTGCATTCTTCTACATGTTAACCTCCAGTTGAACCAGCACCATCTGTTGAAAATGCTGGACAGTTTCCACTGGACAGTTTTAGATCCTTTGTCCAAGATCAAGTGACCAAGTGTGTGGGTTCAGTTCTGGGTCTTCAATTCTATTACACTGATATTCCTTCCTGTCTCTGTAACAATAGCTGCAGTTTTTATCACTCTTCCTCTGTAGTACAGCTTGAGGTCAGAGATGATGATTCCCCCAGAAGTTCTTTTATTGTTGAGAATAGTTTTTGCTATCCTGGGTTTTTTGTTATTTCAAATAAATTTGCAAATTGCTCTTTCTGATTCTATGAAGAATTGAATTGGAATACCACAACCAACAGATTGGAAAAAGATCCTTACCAATCCTATATCCGATAGAGGGCTAATATCCAATAAATACAAAGAATTCAAGAAGTTAGACACCAGACAATCAAATAACCCTATTTAAAAATAGGGTACAGAGCTAAGCAAAGAAACTCAACTGAGGAAACTTGAATGGTAGAGAAGCACCTAAAGAAATGTTCAACATCCTTAGTCATCAGAGAAATGCAAATCAAAACAACCCTGAGATACCACCTCACACCAGTTAGAATGGCTAAGATCAAAATTTCAGGTGAGAGCAGATGCTGTCAAGGATATGGAGGAAAATGAAAACTCATACATTTCTGGTGGGATTGCAAGCTAGTACAACCACTCTGAAAATCAGTTTGGAAACTCCTCAAATAATTGGACACAATACTACCTGAGGACCCAGCTATACCTAAAAGATGCTCCAACATATAATACTGACACATGATCCACTATGTTCATAACAGCCTTATTTATAATAGCCCAGAAACTGGAGAGAACCCCGATGTCTCTCAACAGAGAAATAGATATAGAAAATGTGATACATTTACACAGTGGAGTACTAGTCAGCTATTAAAAACAATGACTGCATGAAAATTTTAGGCAAATGAAGGAAACTAGAAAATATCATCCTGAGTGAGGTAACTCAGTCACAAATGGACACAAATGGTATGCACTCAGTGAATATTAGTCCCGAAGCTCAGAATATCCAAGATAGAATTCACAGACCACATGAAGCTCAAGAAGAAGGAAGAACAAAGTATGGGTGCTTTAGTCATTTTTAGAAAGGAGTACAAAATATTCATGGGAGGAAATATGGAGACAAAGTGAGGCTCATAGACTGAAGAAAAGACCATCCAGAGGCTGCCCCACCTGGAGATTCATCCCATATACAGTCACCAAACAAAGACACTATTGTGGATGCCTAAAAGTGCATGCTGACAGAAGCCTGATATAGCTTTCTCCTGAGAGGCTATGCCAGAGCCTGACAAATGACAGAGGTGGATGCTCTCAGCCAACCATTATTGGACTGAGAATGGGGTCTCCAATGGGGTACCCAGTGGGTTCCCCAATGGAGGAGTTGGAGAAAGGACTGAAGGAACTGAAAGGGTTTGCAACCCCATCGGAAGAACAACAATATCAACCAACCAGAACAACCCCGCAGAACTCCCAGGGACTAAACCACTGGTTGTGACATAAAAGGTGATATAAAGATGCTAAATTTGGGTCACAGAAAGCAAGGAGAAGTAGATATCATGTGTAAAAGGAGTTGAGAAGGAAAAGGTAATGGCGGGCAGACTGTTTAAGGCTGTGTAAAGCTATATTTTCGGTCACCTGGGAGACACTGATGAATCACCAGAAATGGTGCACATATTAGAAAGATAATTTCTATTTTCAGAACAGACAATGATGGATGAAGATCAGGATTTTGCATTTGCATCCTACTTTCATTCGATCATTTCCCTTTAGGGGTCAGTTACACATTTCAGTTACGAGTTTATTGAAGTTGACAAACTAAGTGGTGAAATTCTTTTTTCTGTGATAATGCTATAAATGTTTGATAGCATTTACATCTATTGTTCTGTTTTCTAAATGCTGGCATTTTGTATATAAACTAGTTTCTAGACGACTTTATCTATGGATAAAATTGGAGATCTATATTTGGCTTGTGAACTTTTGGAGAAGCAGTGTGATTGATCAAGACTGTGTTAACCTTATTCCTGCGCCCCTCATGGTGCCTGTCTTTAGAACAAGCACTGGAAAGGCAGAAGCAGATGGATTTTGTAAGGGTTCGAAAATCACTAAAGGAAGACCCCAGACTCAGAGAGTATGCAAAAACAAAGAGTGTTTATTCTGCGGAAGCAACCAGCATGTGAGAGACAACCACTCTTTGAAATGGGGACCCCAGATAAAGGCATACAGGCCTTCTCATAGAGAACTGGGGGTTATCTCTCTCTCTCTCTCTCTCTCTCTCTCTCTCTCTCTCTCTCTCTCTTTCTCTCTCTTTCTCTCCTTCCCTTCCTTCCTCCTTCCCTCTCTCCTTCTTCCCTCCCTTTCTTACCATAATCAAACCAAGTTAAAGAGGAAGCCTGCATATAAGTTCGGTGGCCTGTTTATTTCTCTAATGGCTCTGTTTTAGAATGTGGAAGCTAATAACCAGTGCTCACGTGTTTGGAAATGTCATAAATGATTAGATCACAAGAGGGTTGACATTGGGGATGGCATTGTTGAGTCAGCAGAAGTTCCTCTACTCGACCTCCATGAAAAAGAGCTAGAAGGTGTCATTTATGAACCTCATCATACAGGGCATCCAGCAAAAGCTTGATCTTGATATGACCATCTCCCAGAACTGGTGATAAATATTATGTGGATTAAGAACTAATTGCTTAGTGTTTGATGTGAGAGAGCCCAGTTCACCGGGCATGATACCACTCCTGGACAGCAAAGATTTAGAATGTTTGATTATAAAAAATCATCAAGTTGACCTAACTGACATTCATAAATAACTACCCCAAAACAACATAGGGCATATTTTTAAGTCAAACATTGACCCTAATAGATGGAATTCTCTGAAACCAATCACATTTCAAGCAGTAGAACTAATATACAGTATGTTTTTCTCACCACCATTGTTTAAACAGAAAACAAACCAACCTAATTCAATATAACCTTTACTACTTAGAAAATTATGTAATCACATTAAACTCTAAGCAGAACAAACACACTAAATATTATAAATTAATGAGCTGAAAGTAAATTAAACAACAAATCAAGAAAGTCATTTATGGAACTCTACACTAGACTTGCCATAGCCATTACCTATCTTGAAATCAGAAGAGCTATGCTTGCCTTTCAAAAGACCCTTAAAACATTCGGATAATCACTATTTCCTAATAACAAGGGGGGACTGGTCACAGGCTCAAGTGGTAACTATGAACCAACTAAGAACCTCAGCATTTTATCAAATGGCAAAAGAAGGTGTTGACTAGTTTTGTTGGACGCTTTTCATAGAGGAGCAATCTCTGCCCATAAACATCTAGGAAGAGAAAACTGTAGTTGAGAGTTTCTGCATAAAGTGACTTTAGCTGCAGGTCAATTATTTGTAATCACCCATGCTCTGAAAACAGAAAGGGTTTGCCTGTTCCCTGAGCCTCACCAGGGAGTGGTCTGCCATTTCCATGCATCTGAAGCACTGACATCCTTGACATAGCTATGCTCATTTCAACAATATACATCACTCAGGGTTTCATCCACTCCCAACATTTGGCTGAGTTATACTTGGGTGCAATCATTTATCACAATGTATTCAAACTGAATAAATATTTGTTTATATCATCCTAAGAATAGGTATGCAATATCACTAACATGGTAAACTGAGAGAGAGAGAGAGAGAGAGAGAGAGAGAGAGAGAGAGAGAGAGAGAGAGAGAGATTAGCAATATCAGAAATAAAAATAGCGCATCAACAGAAACATAAGAAACAAGACTGTGAAGTGTAGTTCTGTGAAATTCAATTCAACTGAAACTCCAAATTTTGGTAGTAACTCAAAACTGGAAAAAAAAAAGCCAAATAATCATCTGTGGACTGTTAAGTTGATCTTAGTCAATCTACACAATGAAATTTTGGTAAGGTGGTAAGCAGACAGTAAGTAGACCAAATACATAAATAAATAAAAAGATACAATCTTGCTGTTCCTCAGAAGTACTGAGGTAAGTGGAAAAGGCAGATATAGAGAATTGGACATTGAATACTTATCTGTGAGGCATTCTATAAAAGGCAACAGAAAAGAGAGCATCTGAAATCGGGGTAAGGACTTTCTGGAAATGGGTTTGTTTTACCTGTTTTTGACTTTATATGAAAAAAATTCCAAGAATATACAAACTGGTTTGATGAAGACTATGTTTCTGATCTGCATCTATAATTTTACATGTAGCTACAATATATCTTTTCATTCATAGCTCTGTAAATTCCTGCTGCAAGTTTGCCGGAACATACTTATCAAGCTGAGTATTTCTGACACACTCAACATTTTTAAATTATAACATAATTTGATAATTTTTAAGTCTCAATTATGACATGAAATTAACATATTGTCCTTTTAAAATCATTTCTCAAATATACACCCAAACCAAGTATCTTTCTATAAAGTCAAAATGATTAATTTGTTTCCATCATTTCCTGAGCCTGTATTCACCTTGAATTATCGTCACACCTGCCACCATCACCCTGCACTGAAATTTGATTTCTATAGAATTTTTTTTCTTGATATGTCTTTGATGTTGTAGTCCTAAGGCACTGTCATATTTCCCATTTCTGAAATCCAGTAGTTTCAGGCTCTTCATTTACCTTCTACTACAATCTACCGTTAGACTATTTCAACTACCACAGCACATCCAAGTTTTACACACACATATACACAGAAAGATCAGGTTTGTACTTGAACAAAAGCAAATTACCTCTCCCCTCAAATGCAGCATGGGCGATAAAGCATTCTACCTTAAAAAGGCAGTGCACAAACAACTTACTGTGTAAAAGAAGAAAATTCTTGAGTGCAATGTTTTCAGTTGCCACCAGAAATAAGTCTCATACATATGAGCTCATTTTATGATTTTTAATTTTTAAAATAATATGAGTATTACGTTTTTATCATTTCCATCCCTCACTCTCATTGTTTAACTCCTCACATAGGTTCCCCAAAAAACCCTTGTATTTATGACCTCTTCATAAATGTATGTATGTATGTATGTATGTATGTATGCATGTATGTATGTATGCATATATATACATACATACACACATACATGTAATATTGCTTCTATTTTCCTGTATTTAGGACTGACCACTTGATATTAAGTAACCTATCAAAGGCATAATCTCTTGAGAAGATTGATTCTTCCTCTTGCAGCAGCCATCAGTTGGGGGTAGGGTCTTGTGAGATCTACCTCTTATATTGGCATATCAACTGATGTTGTTGTGAAGATCTTATTTATGCAACCGTATTTCTGACATTTTATGGACGAAACTCCCTTGTCATATATAGAAGATACAATCTCTCAGATGCCCTTGTTTTCTGGCCCTTACCATCTGGTTACCCCCTCTACTTAACTATTATCTGGGCTCTCGTTTTAGAAGCTGTGTTGTAGATGCATCAAAATGACTAGGCATTCTACACTCCGTTGTTCTTTGCATTTGGCCAGTTGTGGACTTTTGTGATAGTTTGCATCTGCTGCAAAAGGAAATTTGTTTGATGTAGGATGAGAGCTTCCCTTATAAGTATTTAGAACACAGTTATGAATTATACTGTTTTAAGAAAATGGTAATAGGGTCTATAACTTTATCATTTATAAATATTTGGTTAGGTTTATAGTACTAGACAGGTACTCTCCTGTTGAGCAGGCCTTAAGTAAAATTAGATAGCTGTTGGTTATACCCTAGGATATAAGTGCCATTATTGTACCCTAGGGGATATCTTGTGATGCTGGTAATTGTGGCTTGTAGGCGTTAAACTCAGACTATTGGTTGCTTGTCTCCCTTGGCAGGTTGCATAGCACTTTCAGATACAATGAAAACTGGTCCCCAGCAAGAAGACTCTCAACTCAATTGCAATTAGAATCTTCCAAGTCCTGTGTGCAAAACGTGTGACATCTTCAGTAATAGGGGCTTACCTTTAACTTCTGGGAGGCAAGCTAGGGAAATAACAGTAGCCTGTAATATTTTAAGTCTCTTCAATTCCCCTGATTAATAAGTTGAAGGTTGATTTTCCAAGCATACCATTAGATCTTTTGTTAGGTAGCCTATGGCTCTTGGAGGAAGCATTATCATCCCAAGTAACATAAACTCACTATATACATATGTGTATATATGTATGCATATACATACATACATAATACATACATATGTACATAATCATACATACATACATACATACATAAATATACTTATACACATATGCATAGGGATATACATATACATGAATTATATAAATATACTTCCGTGTATGGGGTTTTTAAACTTCCTTAGTATCATTTAACCCTCCTCCCTCCTTCACCCTGCCATCAGCTTCCTTCCAACATTTTCAGTTACCCCACTGCTCCTTTGTTCCAATTTCTCCAACACCTTTTTCTGAACACTCCTCTCTCTAGAGTTCCTTTCCTCACCACCCATGGTTTCTTTTTACCCTCCTAGTTTCAAGGACATTTCCAGTTTATAGGCGCACATTTAGGAGTCAGACCTTGGATCCACAAATAAAAAAGAACACCAGGCATTTGGCTTTCTGAATCTGGATAACCCCCACAGTACAATACTGTAAACAGGGAATTATGACAAGATAATAATGAGAAGAGCTTTTGAAGAACCTTTCAATGAAACTTTCTGAGTCTTGGGACAAGCATACACCAAGAAAGCACAGTTAGACTGAAACTTGATTGAGTATTGAGGTTTTCGTTTTTTTTATTTTATTTTATTTTATTGTGGGAGTAAAAGTCATGTCATGAATGCTCCATTTCTTCCTTCACATAAGGATGATTCTAATTAATCTGTTATTCAAATGTCACAGGATTATGTAACAGCCTGCATTATTTCATGACATTGTATAAAGCTCAGGAGCAGGGTTTTGTGGCCTAATTTATTTTTCTAAGCCTTTTTCTCAGCAGGATGCTGCCTACCTGGATCTTTGAATGAAAGGATATTAATGAAGCTGCAATGCAGATGAATATATCGAGAGTGACGAGGAATTTATTAGGAAGACACTCATTGCAGAGATGCAGTATATGAGGCATAAAACTGCTGTAAGTAATGACACAGTGTAGTTTAGGCAAGTAATGGGCAGCAGAGCTACAAAACGAGAGCTGGCAGATATATTATTTAGTAATAAAGTTCCCATAAAATATGAAATATGAGGTGAAAAGATTAACATGGTCATAGAAGCCATCTCTAATGTTCATAGCTGAGTTCTGACTTTTAGAAAAAGTAAACTGAATTTATGTCTGGGACAACATGCAAGTAAAAGCACTTATTTATATGTTTCATGCAAATGAGTGCAGACCTTTGGTTTGCAGTTACCAGAGTAATGCACAGTAGCATTTGAATTCATTACAATAATAGTGGATCAGGGTTGTATTTCTACCTGTCAAGGGACTAGCATATCCGTAGGTCATGTCACCAATCAATAGACAATGCAGAATCTGCACTGCTGCCCCCAAATCTTTGCACTAAAGTTTATATTTTGCTTTTCCCCTTTAATTGAATATGGATGTGTTGTTGTTTACCTCTGTATTAATACTTCAGTGTTCTTTCTTAACATCTTCCATGTATTTCCTCCTCCTGTCCCCCTCCACAAAGAGGGGTAAGGCTTCACTGTAAGGGATGAGCTTTGGTAGAGGTTGAGCTTTCTGAAATCTTGACATCACTTATCAGCTCAGTAACCTTGACCAGATCATTAAAGGACTTTTGCTCATATATTTTAACTCTAAAAGAAAACATAAAAGACCAATTTTATGAGATCACTACACTCAATCATATATTATACATCTATTCTCTAGTAGTTAGCTAACTGGTTACTATTATAAATATTACCATTATATTCTGGGTATTATCCAAATGGATTGAGGCCAAGCATTGTCTGTTCCTCCCCCATTCTTATCTCAACTTTACTTTGAAAAATAAAGGTCTGCAGGTTATCTTGTATCTAATAAGGTATGTAATTAAATTGACAGCCATTAGGATTTGACTCAAATGGCTTATAATAATTCCTCCCTTTTATGAATTCTCAGAAGTGGACATAAAATAAACCTATAGTCTGAAATAAAATTAAATTGTAAAAGAAAATAAGATAAATATTTGCAAAACAATTTTATTCTGAACTTGAAATATTTCTCATTTAAAGTCAATCATATGGAAGATGAGAGCGATACTGCCATTTTAAATCGGATATTCACAGAAGATTCAGTGAGAAGCTACATCTGTCTCCTCTCATGTATCCTGGCAAAAGGCCTTCCTTATTCCCAGAGTTCATTTCTTCTCAGAAAGTCTTACTTTCCACTTTCTGCCCAGCTAATTGGACTTTAGATTTATTATTGACAGGTGCCACATCCACACTGACACAAGATATTTTCTCTACTGCTGCTGCTGCTGCTGCTGCTGCTACTGCATCTACCTACTTGTTTTTCATCCTATTAAGAGACTAGATCCCCCAGATTGTTTGAAATAGACAAAAGCATAACATTTGACATCAGATAGAAAGTCACGTATGAGTCACACTAGTAGCATGGGGTAGAAGGAAAATGCATACCTTGTAGAAGATTATGGGGAGTGCACTTATGAACAGAGTGAACCAAGGGGAGGAGCAGAAAGCGGGCTCTGCAGTGTAACCAGAGAGTGGTGGACCTCCTAGTTTTCAGGAACAGGTAAATCTCTTGACCAATTTTTTTTAAGCTAGGGAGAAAATGAAACCTGGATCAGATCCGTGCATCCAGTCTGACTGGTAAGTGCAGTTTTTGTCTGTGTGGCTTGTTTGTTTGTTTGTCTGGTTTTTTTTTGGGGGGGGGGTTGGTTTAGTTTAGTTTGCAGTACATCCAACTACAGTTGCCCTCCCTCTACTCCTCTCAGTTCTTTCCCCTTACCCCTCTCCTCTCCCTCAGAGCCACTTTTCTGTTTCCATTCAGAAAGGAGCAGGCCTCTCAGGGCTATCACCCAAACATAACATAAAGAGGTACAAGACAAGACACACACCCTCATATCAAGGCTGGACGAGACAACTGAGTAGGGGAAATGGGGTCCAAAAAGCAGACAAAGGAGTCAGGGACAGCTTCATGCCCAGTGTCTACAAACACACCAAGCAATCAGTCATAATATATGTGCAGAGGACCTAGCACAGGCCCATGCAGGTGGCCTGATTGCCAGTTCGTTCTCTGAGAGGCACTATGAGCCCTGGTTAGTTAATTCTGTGGACCCTGTACTTCTAGTATTTTGTTTTATTTTATTTTATTTTTTAGTGGTCATGCTCTTCTATTTATTTATTTTTTTTCTGTTTTTTATTGGATATTTTATTTACATTTAAGGTGTGATTGCCTTTCTCCATTTCCCCCCCACCCAAGAACCCCCTATCCCATCCCCCTCCTCCTGCTTCTATGAGGATGTGCCTCACCCACCCACCCACCCACCCACTCCCACCTCCCCACCAATGAATTCTCCCACATTGGGGCATCCAGTCTTCCCTAGACCAAGGACTTACTCTTCTGCCTATACCCAACAATGCCATCTTCCCCTACATATACAGCTGGAGCCATGGGTCAGCTCCCAGTCTGGTGGTTCAGACCCTGGGAGCTCTGGTTGGTTGGTATTGTTGCTCTTCCCATGGGGTTGCAAACCTTTTCAGCTACTTCAGTCTTCTCTCTCACTCTTCCATTGGGAACTCCATGATAAGTTCAATAGTTAGCTCTGAACATCATCTGCCTCTGAATATGTCAGGCCCTGGCAGACCTCTAAGGAGACAGCTGTATCAGGATCCTGTCAGCATGCACTTCCTGGCATCCACATCAACTTCTGCCTTTGGTGACTGCACTTGGGATGGATACCCTGGTGGAGCAGTCTCCAGACAACCCCTCTGATGATGGTTATGCTAGGCTCTAGTCTACTACTATATGAGAGTATCATTAGGAATCATTTTACTGTTTTCTTGTTTGTTTTGTTTTGATTTTAGGTCATGTTTGGTTCTGGGCTATCCAGACTATAGTTCCTAACCCTCCAGGCAGTGTGAGGCATGAGCTCCCTTTCTGGACATAGGTCTCAAGTTGGACCAGTCATTGTTTGGCCACTCCCACAAGTTCTGCACTGCTTTTAGCCCAGCTCATTTTATAGGCAGGACAAATTTTAGGTCAAAAGTTTTGTGGCTGGGTTGAGGTCCCTATCCCTGTACTGTAAATCTTGCCTCTTTGTAGAAGACAGTGAGCTCAGGCTCCAGATCTCCCATTACTAGCAGGCTTTACTAGGGTCACCATCATGGATTCCTGGAAGTTTCCATTCCACTAGGTGAGCATGTCTCCCCTGAGATATCCCTCAGTTCTAAGCTTCTCTCCCAGTATCTCTCCTTCCATACCTTCTACCTAATCCTTCCTCCTCCCATTCCCAATGGCTCCTAGTCCACTTGCAAAAATCTAGTCTATTTCCCCATTCCAGAGAGACCCATGCATCCCCCTTTGAGCCCTTTTTTTTTTACTTAACCTTTCTAGATCAGGGTTACCTCATTCAGGAGGATTTTATTCTAATAATATCAGCTTGCCTGTAAATTTTATGATGTTATTTTTATAGTTTCTGAGTAATACTCTGTTGCATGAGGTATTAGAAAAAACGGTGGTCAGGCTAGCTCCCAGCCTGACCTTCATGTTCCTGCTCTAAGTTCCCACATTAAAGGTGACACCAGCTGCCACAA
Source organism: Rhabdomys pumilio (assembly GCA_030674055.1). Lineage (NCBI taxonomy): Eukaryota > Metazoa > Chordata > Mammalia > Rodentia > Muridae > Rhabdomys > Rhabdomys pumilio. The sequence continues at coordinate 67,385,742 of JANHMN010000012.1, forward strand.
GCCCCACAAGATGTTGGTGTGGCTGCTGCTTCCACCGATCACCTTCTTGGTGTGGTGTCCAGCCACCAAAACCCAGGGAATATCTGCCACCCCTATGAGGTAGATAGAACAATTCCAGTACCCAGTAGAAATAAGATGCTTAATGCTTAAAGATTATCCAGTAGGTTTATATATCAGCAAATACTCAATACACAAGATGCCCACACAATTAGAATTGTTAACCCAATTACCTAACCTTGATATGAATAACTACCTGAGACTGCTAGAGACATGTATGTCTGCCACCATCTCTCCTCCTTCCCTCTCTTCCTCCTTGTTCCTTCCTCCTCCAAACTACTAACTCTACCTACTTCTTCTCTATCCAACAGCAGAGCTCCACTACAAATACAATGGGCAGGAAAGACCTGCCACAATACTTCATTGTGTTTATGTACCACATTTTATTTATTCACTCTTCAGTTGAGGTACATCTAGATTGTTTCATATTTCTAGCTATTTTGAATAGTGCAGCAATGAACATGGTTGATTGAACAACTGTCCTGTGGTAGGATGGTGAGTTTTTTGGTTATATGCCCAGGAGTAGCACAACTGGGTCTTGAGGTAGATTGGTTCCCAATATTTTGAGGAAATGCCATATTGATTTCCAAAGTGGCTGTACAAGTTCACACTACAACCATTGTTCGATGTGCAGCTCAGGACAGACCACACTAGGCCAAACGGTTCCACATGAGGTTTATTTTAAGAGATAAGGGCAAAGAGGTGGCAAGAAGGAAAGAGGGGGTCAGAGGGTTCTGCCTATTTATATGGATAGTTATGTAGCCTCTTGCAGGTAAAGGTGAGAGGTGAGCCAGTTGATTCTAGGAATGTGTGGCGGTTGCCTTGGCAATGAATGTAGGGGTTGCCTAGATGTGATGTCACTGGGCTCAGACCCGATCCTGATACCAACATACCTTCCTTTTTCTTATCATAAAGAGAAGAAAAAAAGGGAGAGGGAAGCTGAAGGTGAAAGGGAAATGGGGTGCCATGTCTCTTAAACTACTTCCTGCTGTCTAGGGACATTGTCAGTCTTGGAATGTAGTCACATCAGGTTCCATTTGGTAAACAATCCATCAGGTTCCTCTGTGGACAGTGGCTTCTCCGTGGACCTTGTCTGGCAATCCTGTAACAGGAACTGATTAATAGTTTGGTTAGAAATTTTTTGTATTTGTCATTGAAGGAATGTAGAAACAAGATTAATGAGGCAGGGAGAAAATAATAACACCAGGAAGGTGACTAGGAGAGGTGGTACAAAAGGGAATATCTACTTCCATATAGGGTTTCTGAAAATCCCAGAACTGGAGGTCTCATGTTCCCTAAATTTCTATATGTCTATTGTAGCTACTGGATTTTATTTTTCACTATCTTGGATTGGTTAATATATGAAAATCATCCTTCTTGGATGAACAGGTAAAAACCACTTTCTTTAGCTATCAAGGACATCTAACCCCCAGCAACTTCTGAAGCGCCACAGCTGCCAAAGAATTGATCTGGTTCTGGAGAGTAAGCATGGTTTCAGATATCTCTTGAAAGTCACTTTTAAACTTGAAAGTGAATTTATCATATTGGGTGATGAGAATCATTATCTTTGCAATTCCAGTACCAGCACCTATGGCTATTCCTGCAGCAAAAGTTGCACAACCTGAACTGTCGTCTTATGTTGGGCAGCTATCATATCTACAACGGGGATTTTCAGGGGCTAATTTCCCTGAATTACTCCTAGCTCAGGCAAAACTAGTACCAACGTGCAAACTCCTGACCACCTGGCAGGTAGGCAATATACCTGAGTGTCACAAAGGATTGATGTGTTTTGGACTGCAGGGCATTGTGGCAGAGATGATGTATCAAGGGTTGTGGTTCTATTGCAATCTAGGAAGATTAGCGTTCCTACAGAATGTGTCCTGGAGGTCTTAAAACAGTTTGCCATGCCAAAAAAGAGAAATAGAGGAAAGGTAAGGAGTTATGGCAACATCAGAGTCAGGGCAGCTGATGAAAGGTGAGGCAAGGTTACTTGGCAGTATCACCAGAGAGGCTGTAAGTGAGTTAGTTTTAGCGGCTATGCATAGCGAACAATCTTTACAGTGACCAGGTCTAATGACATTGAGGAGTTGGTATGCAGTGGTCAAGGTCTGAAACAAAAGGTGAAATGACAAGTTAGTGCCATTTATGAGGGGTGATGTCAAAGAAGTAAGCACCTCAGAGGAAAGCACATGGCTAGAAACTGAAAATGGACTCCCAGACAGAGTTATTAATTTAACAGGATGGCAAGACAAGGACTGTCAGGAGCCATAATGGGACCAGCTAATAATTAGCAAGTGATGATCCTGAAATGGCTTTCTTTGGATTATTATATGATCTGCAACAACTGAGTTCTTATCCAGCAAGGCTGTAAGGGACTTATTTTAGGCAAGATTCCTGCTAGTAATATGCTTTTCCTATTCTTATTAAACAAATATAATAATTACTAAGCAATAGCACACCAATTTGGAGCAGATCTCTGCAGATCCACAAAGATGTACTGTCTTATGGTGGTGCTGTATAAACAAATAGATGACTTCTTAAGTCTTAATGATGATACTATAAGAATTCCTAAAATTATATCAATGATTATTAAGCTTTTTTATAGTGGGACTGCTATTAGGTCCCTTTCTGATAGTCAAAACTGCAGTGAGAACTCTGCCAGTCTCCCAAGTGTCATCAGTTAATTGCTCTTAGATAGTAACCAGACTTTCTTATACTCAGAGCACATTCCAAGAGGCTGTAAAACAATTAACCAAAGGTCAGTAAAAGGGAACTAATGATTTATTGTAGGTGCTAGGACAGAAGATAAAATATTGCCTGGGTTTATCTATACAAAACTTCACTATTTTTTTACTTATGGTTTTAAACCTTCAATGAACCTGTGGAGCCAGACAGGTGATAGATGTTTAGCCAGATAATTGCTCCTAATATATATACATGTAAACATTCTCTGTTGTAAACTTCTCTTTCAATTTATGATTTGATTTTTGGTTTGAATTTGTGATGAACTTTGTAACATGTGATCATGTATTTTGAAAGTACTGAAGTACTGAAGACAAAGACAAAGAGAGGTTCATTCACCCCTTCCTTTCCTTTTCCCCTGCCTAGAATTTTTTTCCTTAGAATTTTTCTCTTATTAGAATTTTTTCCTTTTCCTCACTTAGGACCTTTCCACTTTTTTCCTTAGATAGCTTTCAAAGGAAACTTTTTACAGTTAGTAATAAATTTTATAATAACTTCTCTAAGTGTCTTTTCTTCCTGGGACCTCAGACTAGCAGGCATAAGTTAGAGCCCAGCAGTTCCTGCTGAGATAGAACAAAGGCCACATTGCCTAATCCACTGTTATTTAGCCACATTTGTTAATCACCTAAGCCAGCAGTCTTTCACCCTGAGAAAAAGTTTTTAGGACTTCATCAATCCTAAATTATTATCAGCATTTCCATACAGATTAGAGAGCCAGAAAACCCTGAGACCCTCAGACTTTAAAGCCATGACCAGAGTCCTACTCTGTGCCTCTGCCACTACCCTCTTCAGTCCAGGAGGCTCCCAGAAAAGGACAGGAAAGATTCTGCAGAGCCTTACCAACCTAAGACAAAAGTACATTGCTTTTGATAATGCATATTCCATGATGGGTAAGAAAGGCATTCTTGTCCGAATGACCTAAGAGAGGCTCAGTCTTGTTTATGAATAAAATAAAATAAAATAAAAAAGGGTAAGATATGCAGAGCTTTTGGGGCTGCTTGGCATGAATCTAACATGCACCACAGACAAGGAAATGGGCTTCAGGAAGGAATCTGACATTAGGCTAGAACAAAGAAGTAATCTAAATCGTAGGCTGGAACAAAGAAGTAGTTTCAGGCAGGGATCCAAATATTAGGCTAGAAAAAAGAAGTAATTTCATGCAGGAATCTAAATATTAAACTAGAACAAGGAAGTAGGCTTCAGTAACGAAAATGACTTTGGGCTAGGATAGGGAAGTAGGCTCAGATACTTTGGTCATCCTGACAAGCCCTTAGAAACAGTGATCATGGGAGTGATCACAGGATATTGTTTATTGCATTGCTTTTTTTTTTTGACTATTTGTTTATTGTCTTGCTTGTTCCTTGACTATTTGCATCTATTGTATTGCTAGTTCCTCAACTTAGAACTGACATTAATACTTGCATGTAATTAAAATCATATAAAATAGTATAAAATGGTATAAAAAAGAAAAAGAAGAGCATTCTGTTTTTATTGCTTCGGTTTACATTAAAATGCAATGTTACTCATATATGGATCAGTATAATTATCAATAGTTTCATATTAAAACAATTACTCTAGCTATTAAAAAAAAAATGTCTTCCAACCAAAAAAAAGCCCAGGACTAGATGGGTTTAGTGCAGAATTATATCAGACCTTCAGTGAAGACCTAATACCAATACTCTTAAATTTATTCCACAACATAGAAACAGAACGAACACTACCCAGTTCATTCTCTGAAGCCAAAGTTATGCTTGCATATTCTTCCTTGAGATGGAATTGTTTCTGTCTAATCAGGATCATGTCACAATTTCTTTTCATAGAGCACTTTATCCAAGGTCTTTTTCTGTTTCTATTATGTTTAATGTTCCAAATAGATTTTAAAAACTGATTGAGTGCATATTAATTTTAACTTTAGAAGATACCATGTATATTTAAGAGGTATTTAACTATTATAACTTATGTCTTTAAAATTGTCAATACTGAGTGGTATATTTTAAAATAAATTTTTTCTATTGAATATTTCAGATGTCATCCTCTTTCCTCATTTCCCCTCTCTAGAGAACCCCTATCCCATGCCCCCCTTTCCTTTTTGCTTTTATGCAATTTTTTAAAATGTTAATAAAAAGATTTATAAGTTTGGTAATGCTTAATCAGAACTGTAACCCAATACCCAACCTAGATATATCAACTATATTTGACTGGTGGAGACACATGAACATCTGCCTCCATGTCCCCCCCCCCATTCTCTTTCTCTTTCTCTCTCTCATCACCTAGCTTCTCCTGTCCTTCTCCTCCTCTCCTTACTCCTTTTCTTCCTCTCCATACTCCTCTCACCTTAGCTTCTCCTACATATCACCTTTCCTGTTAAAATAAAACTTTTCTCTTAAAATACAATTAGAGCATAATTATGCCGATTTGTACCAGTGATAGTCCTAATACCCAGTCCATCATTTTGTTGACTAACCAGAACCTCTGTCATCTCTCCTAACTAAAACACTTAGTTCTGAACCTGGATTTTTTTCTTGGCTTTAAAATGAATGACAGCTGAAAACCATCCACTCAAATCTTTTCTCTCAAAGTAAATAGCCAGGATTGGCTATGAGACTATAAGTTTTCAACCCCATCAGAAATTCAGAATGACGGAGTTAACTGAAATTATGGGAAGCACAAAGCATAGTTTCTAAAACTTAGCCAATTTATAGAGATCAATGAACACCTGGACAGTTCCTATACTTCAAAACGTTGGAGCATTTGATCTTCAGCCTTCTGACCCAGGATCATCTGACAGAACATAGTGATGCAGAATTATTAAGGGCTGATTACTCTGTCTAGGCAGATATAATCAGTTGACTATTCTGCAAGTGCCTCCTTTTCTGGACAGTAATTTGTCTGTAGATGGGAAGAGGCAATTATTGCCCGGTGGCTGTTTCACCACAACTGGAGTAACTCCAAAGATGCTCAATTTCTTCTTAGAATCCAAGACAGGAAGCTGTCAGTTAAAATAAATTTTATTAGTTTAAAAAAAGAGTAAAAGGTAAAAAAAAAAAAGTATTGGTATTAGCTCCTCTTTGATAATCTGATGGTATTCTACACTAAAAAGTTCCATCCCTGGGCTTTTTTGGTGGGTTGGGGATAGGAGATAGTTAATGACTACCTTTATTTCATTAGGAGATATGTGTCAATTTAAATTGTGTATCTGATCTTGATTTAAGTTTGCTACATGGTATCTATCTAGAAAATTATCTTTCTTTTAGATTTCCTATTTTTGTGGAGTACATATTTTGTAAGGTTTTGTAGTATGACCTAGTTTTTCTTAGAATCCTTGGTATCTGATTTTATAATTTTACTTATTTGGAAATTTTATCTTTTAGTTAGTTTGGATAAGGACGTATTACCTTGCTGGCTTTCTCAAAGAACCAACTTTTTGTTTTATTGATGCTTTATAGTTGTCTTTGATTCTATTTTATTGATTTCATCCCTCAGTTTTAGGTTGCAGATTTCTGAGATTGTCTTTGTTGGATGAATGTTATGTTTCTTGGTTTTTGCTTCCTCTTTTATTTTCTGGTCTTTTTGGTCTGTATTTCTGGTGACTGGCATGATCTCTGGTCCATCAAGGAATTTCACTCTGAGTTTGGGGCTGAACTTCTGGTAACTAGGGTAACCTTGGTTTAGCAGAGGCTCTCTGTTCTTTTGACCTGTATGGCCTATAGCTATTCTGACTGGTGTGGCCTGCACTTGAGATTTCTTTTTATCCTTGATCCCTGTGGCTCCTACAATTCTTTCTACCCATTTGCGATGGGGTTCCTTAAGCTCCAAGGGGAGGGATCCAATAGTAACTTTCAATTTAGAATCTTTCTCTTTCTCTCTCTCTCCTTCTCTGTCTCCATCTGTCTCTGTCCCTGTCTCTGTCTCTGTCTCTGTCTCTGTCTCTCTCTCTCTCTCTCTCTCTCTCTCTCTCTCTTTCTCTCTTTCTTTGTGTGTGTGTTTCTACCATTTGGCTGTGGGTGTTTGCTTCTGCTTCAATCAGTTACTGGCAGAGGCTTCTCTGATGACCATTGGGCTAGTCATCCAGCTATTGGTATAGCAGAATATCAATAGGAATCATTTTATTATTTTCCCTTCTATCCTATGTTTCTGTGCTATCCAGTCTCTGGTTCCTGGCTATATAAGTAGTGTTTGGTATGGGTTCCCTTTTATGTTGTGGACCTCAGATTAGAACAGTCATTCGTTGGCCACTCCCACAATTTCTGCACCTCCACTGTCCCAGTACACCTTGCAGGCAGGATAGACTATTAGTCAAACGTTTTTTAGCTGGGTTAAAATCCCATACCTGATACTTGAAACATTGCCTAGCTATAGAAGATGGCTGGTTCAGGCTCCTGTGTGTGTTTTAAAGAGATTTTATAGGAGAACAGCTTTTCTTGTTTGAAATAGACATAGAAGACAAGTTCAGAGTGGTGAATGTTAGCATTTTATGCAGCTGGGACACTAAATTTGTCAAAACAAGACTTAGTATGCCATTCTTGCTTTACAGAGATAGCTTTGGATAATGGGAATGTGAATTGGTGAAATCAACGAGAAGTGAACAAGTGCTGAATGTATTTTGAAAGAAGAACCAGAGGAAAATTTGTGGAAATTGATGTAGTGCTTGAAAAAGTCAAGCTAAACAAAAATGATATTTTACCATGGTGAATTAAACTATATCTATGTGCTCATATCAATAAATTTTACAGGAATGTTAGGTTTGGATATACACATGAAATCAAATATATGCAATTTAATGCATATTGAGTAATTTATTAGATACTTATTTAGAATATTTTAAGATATAGTAAGTAAAACAAGATACAGAGTATTCAAGATTTATGTTAAAACGATAAAAGAGAAATACTTGTTTTTTTAAGCATAGAGACTAAATAGAAAAATAAAGCCTATGGTGCAAAATCACTTAGTGAACAAAGTTACATGGTAGAGGGAAAGTGTAGAAACTGTCTGGATTGGAGTGTGTGATGGAGAGTAATCTACTCACTGCATTTTAATATTTTCTGCTGTTTTTATCTTGGAAAAACATTTTTTAACTAATTTAAACTTTGATGCAGAAGTTCTATTTTAATAAAGTCCCACCAGCATGACTGCTTAACCATTAGCTGAAAAGGGGTGATACTTAAAGACTTGACAAATTGGACAGGCTGTGAAACATAAAGCCTACACAACTAAGAAATACTTAGAGTGGGAGAAATAGTGTATCGCAGGGGAGAGCACAGCAATTGATATCCAACACTAAATGTTCTGCACTGAAAGCATATTTAAGTAGCATCATGCTAACAGAGCAGATTATACTTAAGAATATGTATATACATATAAATTTGTGCACTTAACAAGAATTAAAGGACAAAGACCCCATGAAGTCAAAAGAGGAAAAAAAGAGAATTATATGAGAGGTTTTAGAGCAAGGAAACCAAGGGGAAATTTGTAAAGACATTACAATAGCATAAAAATGAGTAATGGAGCCTCTCTCTCTCTCTCTCTCTCTCTCTCTCTCTCTCTCTCTCTCTCTCTCTCTCTCTGCTCTTATTGCCCTGGTAAAACATACACTAACAAAAGCAACTTAAAAAGAAAAAGTTTATTTTGCCCATAATCACAAGTTACAGTCCATCAGTGGTGGAGGAACTTGAAACAACAAACCACCTTACATACACAGTCAAGAGAAGAAAGGGATGATTTCATGCATTCTTCTTGGAGACTTCCATACCAGGTAACTCTAGATCATATCAAGTTAACAATTAAAACTAGCCATCAAATCCTGACACAGTGATCCTCAAAGGCTCTACGTAAAAACTGGTATTTATATTCACCATCATAACAAGAGAGAGAAGAACTCATAAAACATAATCAAATGTTGAACCTGAGCAGAGGCTCATTACTGACTTACAAATGTGAGGTCCGAATCCCCTTGACTATGGCTTCATTTTCTAAGGTCTCAATTACTGCTATGTTAACAGCAGTTTGAAAATATTAGATGGAATGCTCCAAAAATAAATAATTCATAAGCTTTAAATTGCAAGTTGCTGTGAGAAGCATGATGGAATCGTGCTGTCCTACTCCCTCCCACTCAGGATGCAAATTTTCAGCTCACTAGGCTATCTGCACTGTATGTGCTACCTGCTTGTACTATACATCACACAGTAGCTGTATCAGTTATCAGATCAGAAATCATGACATTGCCCAACTTGAACTTCAGTTACACTTATATAATTTAACGTGTTCCCAAAGTGCAAGAGTAATGAGACTAAGATATGCTAACAAATGGACGTACAGTTCTTCCTTCAATTCAAATGGTGAGAGTAGAAGCTGTGAACATGACTTCACGAATAAAGCTCCAACTATGTGAGTGTGAGAGTCAGAATTTTGATCCCTCCCAGCCATACATAAAATCAAACAGTTGCCTATAATCCCAGAAGGATTCAGCAGAACCCAAACTAACTGAAGAGTAACTTAAGTTTTTCTGAGAAACCCAGTCCAAATAAAATGGGAAGAAATCAAGAAAAAGTGCATTTTATCAACGTCAGCCTTCAGACACATAAACATCTATATGCACACACACACAAACACATACACACATCAGGTACATATTCATATGCAAGAAATCAAATAAATAAAAAGGTGAAGGTACTCAAATTCAAAGAAATGCATCATAGTTTTATATTGCTAATTTATATGTTAAGCACAAATCATCGGAGTTTGAAAGTATTGAAAAATAAAAAGGCATTGTACTAGTGTTGTGGGTTCAACGAAAATTGTAAAAATTTGTAGAAATGATAGGTGAGAAAGTATTAAATTTTTAGGCTTCACTCATAGACAAAATTTGTACTCTGATTAATGGCATCATAATAATAGGAACAAATAACACCAACTTATGGACTGCAAACAATAGATGATTATACAGATTTTGAAATGGATTTAAACCAAAAGATATAAAAATTCCTAAGTATTTATACCATAAATATGAAGTGTTCCTTACCTCCAAACTAAGATTCATGTATTAAAATATTGATCCCTAGATAGTGGCACTATTTTGTGAAGAATACAGAAACTTTAGAAATTGTCGATCAGTTGGGAAATGTAGGTCACTTGCGTCACGTTCCTTTGGGAGTTGTATCTTACCCTGGGCTTTTCTTTATTACTGTTTTCCCAATAATGACTACTAAGTACTACTTTATCCTACTGCCATAATATACCTCCTCATGGGTCCAGCAAAAATGGAGCCAGTGAGTATGGGATGAAACCACTGAACCTGTGAGCTAAAAGTATAATTTCTCAACTGCTGAAGTCAGTTTTCTCAAGTATTTGAGATATTGAGGAATATGTGATCTCATTTGCCACAAAGATCAAGTCAAAGAGAGAGGATCACATGTAAAGTATGCCTGTAGTTCTGATGAAACTGGTCTCTATTGTAATCACATGACAAGCAAAATCTACATTCATAAAAGTTTTGAGAAGGTGCCAGGACTCAGAACAAGAAAGGACAGACCAATCTTGTATCATGTGTGACCAGACCAGGTTTAGTTTAACAAGTGAGAATTCACACACTTGCAAAAACAGGAACAAATGATTCATATTTTGAGAAAGGCAAAGTGATATTAATTTGCTAAATATGTTATTACAATGATAAAGTTAATTAAAAATTGTTTTCTTGTTCTATTAGTAGTAATTATATTAGTTACTTTTCCTGTTGTTAGAAGAAAGCTAAGCAATGAAGGGTAAACTTTAACTCAAAATTTGAGGTTGAATTTCATCGTTACAAAGAAGGCATAGCAGCAAAGGAGCTGGTCACATTCTGTTCACCTCAGGAAGCAGACAAAGATAAAGGGTGGTATTCTTTCTATTTTTTATTCAGTTCAGAACTTCATCTAATGAAATTGCACCACTTGCATTCAAGTTACTCTCCCCTTAGTAGGTGGTCCTATTTTAATATATTTATACTCCATGTGATTCCAAATTCCATCAAGTTAACAAAGTAACCGTTATAGTAATTACTGGAATACTTTTCAGTGTTAAATTCTTACATTGAAACTTTGACACAGGGGTTGCAAAGATAGATCAGCAGTGAACAACACATTCTTCTCTTGCAGAGAACTTAGATTCAATTACCCTACTCACATTTGGCCGTTCCAACCTACTTACTGCAGCCATTGATGTTGGCTTAGAGTTTTCAAAACCTACTTTAATAAGTGTTCTAAAATGCTTCAATTCCCCTTCTAGCCCGCAAAGGCAAGGGAGAAAAGATGGTAAATAGGACAAGCAGACATGGATCTGTTCATAAGTCGTTAGTCAGGATACCAGTAGTCCAGTTCAGTAGTGTCAGGATAAAAAACATGAATCAGCAGTGGTAGCAAGATCCAGCAGACACAAACAGGCCCTGCCAAATTGGCACTAGTTAGCAAGAGTGACAAGAACTAGCTAGGAGACCAGAAGAAGTTCTCTGTCTTGCCTCTCTCAACTAGGCAAATACTGGAGACCAGTGGAGCATTGCATGCCTAGCTATGCCAGTGCCCCTCACTGCCTGTTTTAGTCCTAATTATACTCTCTCCAAACTTGGCATATCCTCTCATGAGTCTTATCTTACAAAAACATTACATTAGTCTACTTCAGCAAAACATAAGATGAATCTGCATAACATGACACAACCAGAAGTGTTCACTTCACTCACATGGGTGCCAATAACCTCTCCTCTATCTACCACCACCTGCATGCACATGGCTCATACACACATACAAATGCACATGCACACACATGTATGCATCCAAACAAACAAACAAATAACACTACATAAAAAAAATTTTTGATAGGTAAATACAGAGAGGAAATATAGAGTTTCAGGCATACACTAGCCATCATAAAAAAATCCATCTATGATGGATAAAGGGACAAAGAATTTTAGTAATGAATTATTCATTGCTATAATTTAGAAATGAATTTCTGCAAACATGACTTGAGAAATTGGACAGGAAAGAAAATCATTGACTTAGGCATATTTATTCATCTCACTAAAGGACAATCATCTAAGAAAACAGTCATAAGTATTGTTTGAAGCATTAGCAACTGTTTCACAAACTGTTCATCACTGAGCTCTGGGGCTTGGGTTTGTCATGCTTGCTAATTTAATTGGTATAAGTAATCTTATTATCAATTATTATTATTATCATTATCATTATTATTATTATTATTATTATTATTATTATTATTATTATTATCAACGCCTCACTGATTCTCTAATATTTTCCTTCTAAAAACTTAAATCTGTATATTTATCTTGTGTCCAAATATTCTATAACATTTTATTTGGGGGGGGGATTTTTGTTTCACTTTGTTTTGTTTTAAGAGAAAAATAGCTGTACTTGATTAAACCACCGCTCTATTCTCCCCTAGATTGGAGGTGCAAGTTTCATGTTACCCACCCCAATGTTTTAGATTCCTGAATGAAACACACACACACATGCAGTCTTATATTTAATATACCTTAATCAGCTCAATGACTGGGCCACTCCCAAACTTCCACATTGCTAACACCTCCTCTATGATACTCCTGAGTTATTATTTTCTAAAATCTATATTCTATCCTTGCTATCCTAGACAAAATTGAGGTGGGGAGTTTGAGGCCGCTTTTCCCTTGCTCCTACACAGCTAGTATTCTGTCTTCAGCAACTCTCAAGCCTGCATCTTATTCCTTTCCTGGAATGGTCATTCTCACTTCTTCTTTTGTTCCCTTTCCCAGGGAAAAAAGAAGTCTCACCTCTGTCTTACTGTCCAGCCATTGGCTCCTGCCAACTGTATTTATCAATCAGAACCAACTGGAGCCAAGAACCCTCAGCACCTTACATGCAGGATTCTCAAGCAATATTGGAAACCCAATGAAGCAAGTATTTAAGCAAATCCACAACAGGAAGGCACAGAGGCTGGGAGAAGGATCAGTCTATAAACTGACTCTCATTCACAAATAGGAGAACCAGAGTTCATATTCCCAGGATCCAAGTAAAATATAACCTCAAACCTCAGAACATACATGTAATTCCAACGCTATCTATCCATGGGCATGAAGAAGGGCAAATCTCTGCAGTGTGTCACTCAGCTGGTCTAGGTGAACAAATGGCTCCAGGTGCAGCAAGTGATGTCTCACAAAGTTATGGTAGTGAGTGATTCAAGAAAATACTCAGTATCCACTTGTTTATGAACATACATACAAACAAATCTACAATCACATGTGCATACAACCACACACACGAATACAAGTACTAACTGACTTCTCTCCAGGTCTATAATCTCTGTTTACCTCAAATTCCTTTTGTTATTCTGAGATATTTCTTAGACAATGTGTTGGAAAATTATCTGAACATGAACTTTGCAATAAACGATTCCATTATTTTAACACTAAATACTACCTGCTACTCATTTTCTGTGGACTGATTTCTAAAGGCAAGTCGAACATGAGTCTTGTCTTTGACAGTCAAAGGCAAGGATTTCCATGCATATTCTTTCTAGACTTCCTTTAATAGCATGGCCTTTGTTGAGGACTTCCTTTGTCTAATGTTTTTGGTTCTTTGTTTTTTTTTTTTTTTCATTCTCCAGAATTTCATGCTTTTCCATTTTATTATCTAACGTAAATTTTGGAAAATTCAGAATCATTAATACTTAAAACACTTTTAAAAGTAAAAGCTTTCTTATTCCCCCCACCCCCCGGAATTTTTTTTTTTTTTTTGCACATTTGTTTCATCCCTGTAATTGTCTCCTCATTTTAAAGTATTCTAATATTTTATTTTGCCTTTGCATTTGAAATGTGAAGTTGCTATTGATATTTTTCCTACTCATTCTTTTTTCAGCCATGTCCAATGTTCAAACAAAATCTTCCAAGCCATTTTTCATCATGTTTTATTTCTAACACTTGAATTCTATTGTCTCTCTGATTCTTTTATCTTTGATTACTTTTCATATCTATTCTTGCCTTTCCAGTTTTCCATCACCATATTCTACCCTGTCCAGTATTCACTTCTCGGTCTAAATTTTAGTACCCCTGGCAGATAAAGTGTGCTTCTCAGTACACTGCCCCCCTTTTCCTTTTGCATTTTGGGTGGTTTCATAAATATTTGTATAAAAAGCTGAAATTATTTGCTGGCAAACAGAACTGAAGTAAATAGTCCATGGTGAAGGTTCATGCATGACTGACTAGTCATGTGATGTTTCCTTTACGGTGAAGTGTACAATCAAAAGTTATTTCTAGATACTTATACACTGTATTATTATTATTATTATTATTATTATTATTATTATTATTATTCATTTGAATTGTTGAATGTTTCTATTTGAGATTTTCTTCTTTGACTTATGGCATATTTGTAGTTTTCTAGACACTTTCCTAAATAGGGCCTGGGATATACAGTTCCTTCACATGTAAATTTTAGTCACTGCGTAGAAGCCCTAGTGACAACATGAAATGGGATTAGAAGTGGTCTAAAGCACTTGTGATTCAGTCTCAATATTTTCATGAACTTATGTAGCTTGACTTTGACCTTCATTCTGGCTTCTCAGTTATTCCTCCTTACATGAGAATGCTAGAAACATCTCTACTTAATCCTACATTGTTCTTATCATTTTGTGTAGTTATGTGGATGCAGTTTCTTTTAGTTTTCTTTATCCCATATACGTGTACTCTATCTACTTGTTTCTTCCACTCTCTCCAATCCCTCTCACACTGCCAATCCCTCCTAAATTTATAACCTATTTAAAAAAATTTATTGGAATATATACAGGGAGATAGATGATAAATAGATAGATAGATAGATAGATAGATAGATAGATAGATAGACAGACAGATAAAAAGACAGACAGATATAATGCATAACTTGCTGAAACCATTTAGTGTTTTATATATATATATATATATATATATATATATGTGCATATATATATACATATATATATATATATATGCATGTATGTGTATGTTCGTGTGCATGTGTATGTGTGTTTGTTCGTGTGTGTGTGTGTGTGTGTGTGTGTGTGTAAAACTCATTGGCAGTTATTCATTAACAAGAACTCTTCATAAAGGTGGGGCCCTGTGAGACTTCTCTGGTCCACATTTTCATGTCAACTGGTCATTGTACATGTCTTGTTTAAGCAGTCATATTGTTGATATTCCATGGCTGGAACTTTCCTGTCTTACATAGAACATCCAACTCCTTAGCATATATCCTGGTCCTCTGGCCCTTAGAATCTTTTTTGCCCACTATCCTATGAAGGAAGTATTCTTTAAATGTATTATTTGGTGCTAGAAACTCAGTGTTTAAATTTTCTTTGAATTCTAACTACTTGTGCATTTCTTACTGTTGCAAAAAAAGAAGCTTATTTAGTGACAGCTATATTTATCTGTGGGTAGAATAATATAGATTTAAAATGCAGCTAAGAATTATACTCATCTAGGAAAGTAGCAATACTAGGTTCTCCTGCAAAATCCATGAACTTACTAGCCACCGGTAGTTGTCTAGGTCTACAGTACCAAGTATGAATTTCCTTCTATTGAGTAATTATTCAATTATATAGGGAGTGCTTTTCCCTAAGATGTAAGTACCATTACTGTAATCTCATAGATAGAGAGAATGTTGGCCATTATTCTGGTGAATAGGCTTCACAGATTCATAGGACTACTGACTGCTTTTCTCCCTGGCAATTTGCACAGCAGTTTCTAAACTGTGAAAGCTTGGCCTACTCACATGGCAGCTAACAAACCTCTTTAACTTGAATTCTGGTGGAATCTGATGCCTGCTTCTGACCTCTGTGGGAACTGTATGTTTGTGGTGCAAAGATATTGTGCAGGCTGACCACACATGTATTATTAATTTTTCTTATGTTTCATTGTTATGTTCCATATAAGTGTTTATTGTTCCAAAAAAAAAAAAAAAAAAAAGCTTATCCTAGAGGAAGATGCTTTCAGGTCAGTTTCAGATTGAATCTTTTGAATCTTATTTCTGAAGTACAGGCATTTATAACATTAGAGACTTACTTTCAAATTAGGAATATAACAACTATGGCCTGTATTGTTTTGGTAGCTGCTTGCATTTCTTTGATCAACAATGAAAAATAATATATTCATGACTGGTACAGAGATTTTATTTTTTAGCTAGTCTATGGCTTTTGGGTGGAGAATTGTTCCCTCAAGTGACATAACTCCACTTAAAATTTATATATATATATAAATTTTAAATTTATAAATATAAATTTAAATATATATATATATGTATATATATATATACATATATATATATTTAAATATATATATATATATGTATATATATATATGTGTAGAGGGCCGTAATAGCTGTGGGCACAGGGTCTTAGGGCACGCCC
>JANHMN010000012.1:67401948-67434694 GCA_030674055.1 Rhabdomys pumilio
CGTGTTCGTGTGAGTTCCTGCGGGCAGGGATACCTCGCGCGGTACATCTGGCGCCGAAACCCGGGATTATAACATCACCGCACCGAGCGAGCGATCTCTGCGCTCCGAGTGGATCCAGAATCGTGGTGACGTGGTAAGGTAAACAGTTGAGAGACATGTTCTGTCTGGAATTGAGCCAGCTCCTCCCCCAAGAGACAGGAGTTTCAATAGCCTTGACCGCCGTGATAGCAGTGGCCATACTCGTTCTCTTAGCTCTATGGGAGGGAAATCATTTAAAGATCGTGGAAACGGGCCGACGGTCAGAAACAGAGTCAAGGAAAAGGCTAGCCATTCAAGATGAGAATAGAAACTTGCGAAAAGGTTCAGGCCCTCCCGCAGACCCTCGGTCGGCGGAAGTGAGAATTTGGGAGAAGCAAGCCACGAGAGAGTTTTGTAATAAGAAAGGTATTCATGCAGATAACCAGCGAGCATCACAAGATGGAGAACAGGGGAAGTTGGAAGGCGGGAATTGCGTGGCGTCTCAGCCAGCCGCGTCCTCCCAACTTGCGATTCCCAGCGCTCTTCCGCCTTACGCGGATAAGCGCCGTTCAGATTCCTTCCTTTCAGAGGAAGACACAAAAAAGATGTTACAAGCCTTCCCCGTGTTTGAGGCCGCAGAAACAGGCCGTGTCCACGTGTCAATAGAATACGGCGTGATAAAAGAGTTAGCTGAAGCAGTTAGCAAATATGGAATTGATGCTAATTTCACAGTCATGCAACTCGAGAGACTCGCCGCCTTGGCGATGACTCCGAATGATTGGCAGAATACAGTAAAGGCTGCTCTCCCTAATATGGGACAATACTTAGAATGGAAAGCCTTATGGCACGATGCTTCCCAAACGCAGGCAAAGGCCAACGCTAACGCGGAAGGCAACCAAAAGCAGTGGACATTTGAGTTGTTAACGGGGCAGGGACAGTTTGCTAATAACCAAACAGATTATGATTGGGCGGCTTATAGCCAAATCTCCGCCGCCGCTATTAAGGCGTGGAAGGCTCTTTCAAAGAAAGGCGAAATTGGGGGACATTTGACCAAGATCTTGCAGGGTCCCCAGGAGCCATTCTCGGACTTTGTTGCTAGGATGACAGAAGCAGCAGACAAGATTTTTGGAGATGCAGAACGGGTTAAACCAGTGATAGAACAATTAGTGTATGAAAATGCCTCACCAGAATGTAAGGCAGTTATTACCCCTATAAGAGATAAAGGGTTAACTGACTGGATTAAAATCTGCCGAGGACTAGGAAGCCCGCTAACTAATGCTGGTCTCGCTGCAGCCATTTTGCAAGGTCAGAATAATGCAAACCTTAGAGCACGTGAGGTCTGCTATAATTGTGGTAAACCAGGTCACTTGAGAAAGGAATGTCGTACTCCCGTAAAGAAAAAACCCCCTGGGTTATGCACGAAATGCAGAAAGGGCTATCACTGGGCTGATGAGTGTCGTTCAGTCAAGGACATTCAGGGAAGGATTATTCAGCATGACCCCTCCCCAGCAGGGACTGTAGACAATCCAAAAAACGGGTATCAGGGCCCCAGGTCTCAGGGCCCCAAGAAATATGGGACACGAGCTCAGGGCCGGGGGATGTTTGCAGCCGCAGAGCTACAAGGGGCTCAGCAGGACTGGATCTCCGCGCCACCTCCCAATTCTTACTAATGCCACTGGAGGGCGTACAGCCTGTTCCAGTTGATTTTAAAGGTCCCCTGCCTGAAGGAAGTGTAGGCCTTATTTTAGGTCGCTCCTCTCTTGCCTTAAAAGGGCTCGTGGTTCATCCTGGTGTAATAGACCAAGATTATACTGGGGAACTTCAAGTTCTCTGCTCCTGTCCACAGGGTATATTTTCCATCTCCCCTGGGGATAGGATTGCTCAGTTAGTTATCCTCCCAAGTTTACATGATTGTTTCCCATCCACCGGGGTGCCCAGAGGTGCCAACGGGCTTGGTTCTTCAGGAACCGACTTTGCTCACCTGGTAGTCGATCTTAAGACTAGACCCACTTTACAATTAATGGTAGAAGGGAAGAGTTTTATAGGAATTTTAGACACAGGAGCTGATAAAAGCATTATTTCCTCCAAATGGTGGCCTAAGGCATGGCCTGTTACACGATCCTCCCATTCCTTACAAGGACTGGGATATGAGGCCAGCCCTACAGTCAGTTCCCGCTCCCTAAATTGGCAGACACCAGAGGGTCAAACAGGAAGTTTTATACCTTATGTGCTTCCTCTCCCCGTTAATCTCTGGGGAAGAGACATCTTACAAGACTTAGGATTGACATTAACTAATGAATATTCTCAGCAAGCCATTGGTATTATGAAAAAGATGGGATATAAGGAAGGAAAAGGTCTGGGCAAAAAGGAAGAAGGAAGGTTAAACCCAGTTTCACAAAAAAGTAATACAGGAAGGCAAGGTTTGGGTTTTTCCTAGTGACCATTGAGGGATCTATGCCCATACCCTGGGTTACAGAGGACCCCGTGTGGGTTTCTCAATGGTCGTTATCCTCTGAGAAACTGGAAGCGGCTACAAGGTTGATTAAAGAACAAGTACAGCTTGGTCATTTAGAGCCTTCTACTTCTCCTTGGAATACACCTATTTTTGTCATAAAAAAGAAATCAGGGAAATGGAGACTTCTCCATGATCTAAGGGCCATTAATGCACAAATGCGGGTGTTTGGCCCAGTGCAACGAGGTCTACCTCTGCTCTCTGCTTTACCTAAGCAGTGGAGGACAATAATTATAGATATTAAGGATTGCTTTTTTTCTATTCCCCTACACCCACAGGATAGGCAGAGATTCGCATTTACCCTCCCTGCAGTTAATCACCTTGAACCAGATAGGAGGTATCAGTGGAGAGTTTTACCTCAAGGGATGGCAAATAGCCCCACTATATGTCAGTTATATGTACAAAGAGCCCTTGAGCCAGTTAAGAAAAAATTCCCTTCCTTATTAATAGCCCTTTTCATGGATGACATTCTTATTTGTCATAGGGAATCTGCTATTTTACAAGCCTCATACCCCCTACTAATTAAATCTTTGGAGCGATGGGGCCTACATATTGCCACAGATAAGGTCCAAATGTCAGAAGTAGGCTCCTTTCTAGGAACAGTGATTTATCCAGAAAAAATAGTTCCTCAAAAATTAGAGATTCGCAGGGACCATTTACATACCTTAAATGATTTTCAAAAATTATTAGGTGATATAAATTGGTTGAGACCATTTTTAAAAATCCCCTCGGCTGAACTAAAACCTTTGTTTGATATTCTGGAAGGGGACACCCACCCTTCCTCACCAAGGGCCTTAACGCCAGCTGCAAGCAGCGCCCTACAAGTAGTGGAAAAGGCCTTACAAAATGCCCAACTAAAACGTATTGATATAACCAAACCTTTTGATTTATGTGTTTTTAAGACCAGACATTTACCAACTGCTGTGTTATGGCAAGATGGGCCCCTGCTATGGATCCATCCCAATGCATCTCCCGCAAAGATCATTGAGTGGTATCCAGATGCAGTTGCTCAACTTGCCCTTCGGGGACTAAAGGCAGCTGTTACTTATTTTGGGAAAGATCCTAAAGTGTTAATAGTGCCATATACTGCACATCAGGTTCAAACATTAACTGCTACCTCGGATGTTTGGGCGGTGTTGGTTACTTCCTTTAATGGTCAAATAGACAATCATTATCCTAAGCATCCTATTTTACAATTTGCCTTAACTCAAGCTGTTGTGTTTCCTCGCGTTATCTCTCAGAAGCCGCTCCCAGAGGGAGTGGTTGTTTACACAGATGGGTCAAAGGCAGGTGTGGGTGCCTATGTAATTGATGATAAGGCCACAGTCAGACAATACCATGAGACTTCACCTCAGGTCGTGGAATGCTTGGTAGTACTAGAGGTTCTTGAAACTTTCCCAGGTCCTTTAAATATTGTTTCGGATTCCCTTTATGTAGTAAATGCAGTTAGAGTTCTAGAAGTTGCTGGGTTAATTAAGCCCTCTAGCAAACTTACAAAGGTCTTCCAAAAGATTCAATTTATCCTAGTCAATAGGAGATCTCCTGTGTTTATTACACATATCAGGGCTCACTCAGGTTTACCTGGACCAATGTCCCGTGGAAATGACCTGGCAGACCGAGCCACAAAGTTAATAGCTGTTGTCTTATCTCCAAAATGGACCTTGGCAAAAGATTTCCATAAAAGGTTTCATGTAACTGCTGAGACTTTACGTCAGAGATTTAACCTAACTAGAAAAGAGGCTAGGGATATAGTAACTCAATGTAAAAATTGTTGTCAATTCTTACCAGCACCTCGTACTGGAATTAATCCACGAGGAATTCGGCCACTACAGATTTGGCAAATGGATGTTACTCACATCCCATCCTTTGGCAAATTGCAATATTTACATGTTTCTATTGATACTTGTTCTGGAATTATATTTGCTTCTCCCTTGACAGGAGAAAAGGCTACTCATGTCATTCAGCATTGCCTCGAGGCATGGAGTGCCTGGGGAAAGCCTAAAATTCTTAAAACTGACAATGGGCCAGCGTACACTTCGCAGAAATTTAGACAATTCTGCCGCCAAATGGAGGTGACCCATTTAACAGGTCTACCGTACAATCCTCAAGGACAAGGTATTATAGAGCGGGCTCATCGCACTCTTAAATCCTATCTAATAAAACAAAAAGGGGGAGTCGAGGAAGCTCTACCCTCAGTGCCACGAGTCACCGTTTCTATAATACTTTTCACCCTTAATTTTTTAAATCTGGACAGCCAAGGCCACACGGCAGCTGACCGTCATTGTTTAGAACCTAACAGACCAAAAGAGATGGTCAAGTGGAAGGATGCTCTAACTGGACAATGGAAAGGCCCGGACCCTATCTTAATACGGTCCCGGGGAGCTGTTTGTGTGTTTCCACAGAAAGAAGACAACCCATTTTGGCTGCCGGAACGCCTGACACGAAGAATCTTGGAGTCTCAGCCTGATCCTGCCCAGAGAGATGAAGACCCTCCTGCTGTCACTCCTGATGGCGGGACAGGCGGAGCTGAGACGGAGATCCCCTTTTCCTAGGTTTTACTACACAACTGGACCCCAGAGTTCGAGGAAAACCTGAGAGATCTTCAGCCCTCTCCTTTTAAAATTGGGTGGGAATAGGCCTGTTGTTAATAAAGATAAAAGGGATTTCTTATCAGGGGAAGTGTGGAGAAAAACAGACCTGGTTAGTATAACCCTGGGCTGTAAAATACATTCTTGGTTGGTCTGCAAACTCAAAAAACCCAACAAAAGTGTAATTAGGCGATAATTGCCCAAGTACCTGTTGCCTTAAAACAAAGTTTCTCCCCCCAAGGTTTGGCTGTTTGTGCTACAAAGTAACTAGCGCTTGAGGTCTCAGCTGTTGCACTCCACGGGTTCTACCCATTGCACTGGATCAGTGAGACAAGAGCCTGCGCTCTGTACATCTCTGGGTAGAGGTACACTGTGATGTACAAAGGATGTTCCTCAGAGATAGATTCCTTGAAGGCATGTCTAGTTGCATAGAGGTCGAATTGCCAAAATCCTCTCCCTGTCAAAGGCAATGGGGATGGGTAGATAAAAGTACACTCATGGAATCAACGACCAGGGTGGAAATTCTTTACAATATCCCAATATTCTGCACAAGGGACTAGACCTCTACCTTCCTCTACAAGAGAGATAATTCAGAGTCGCACCAGACGCCATCCAGTCATTCAATAAACAAAAAAAGGGGCGGATGTAGAGGGCCGTAATAGCTGTGGGCACAGGGTCTTAGGGCACGCCCACTTCCCGGCGTCACGCCATTGAACTGCGCATGTGTATCGCAAAGGAATCTGGGAATTTGAGTAAACAGCTAACCACGAATGACCACGCCCACGGGCCATAAAACGAGACGCGCCATGCGGCTCGGTCTCTTGGCGGGTAACCCTCTCTGTGTTTCTGTCCTTCCTCTATCTTACTCTTTCTGTCTCACCCACTCAGGTTAAAAGAATAAAATCACCACGAAAGGATTCCCCACGTGTTCGTGTGAGTTCCTGCGGGCAGGGATACCTCGCGCGGTACATATATGTATTTAAATATATATATATTCTGGGTGGGATCCAGCTTTGAGATTACTGCTTCTACCACAGCTGTTTCTAAGTTCACTCTATGCCCTATCCCAGGCTGATTTTCAACTCAGAAATCTGCCTGCCTTTGTATGTTTCTGACAAACTGGCTCATTAGTATAGATGTCTTTGTTCCTTTAAGTCTGTGAAATCCCTTATATAATTTATATTGCATCCTTATATTTTGCATAGTTGAGAAATTATACATTCCTTTTTTAACTGTAGAAAGCATCTTTAATGTTTTTCTGAAGTCACCCCTCAGCATCTAAGAATTAAATCCGTATCTTGGATTACATTTTATTAGAAAGCTTGAATTTTTAAATTTATTTATTTTTATTATTTAATCCTTTTTTTACAGTTCTGACTTTACCCATTTCTGGTCTGCTCTCCATCCAATACCTCATCCCCCATCCCTGTCTCCAAGAGGATGTCCCCATACCCCCATTCCACCTCAACAGTCCTCCGCTCACCCTTGGTCTTCAAGTCTTTTGAGGGTTAGGCAAATTTTCTCTCACTGAAGCCAGATCAGGCAGTCCTCTGCTGTATATGTGTCTGGGGCCTCATATCAGTTGGTGTATGCTACTTGGTTGGTAGCTAAGTGACTGAGAGATCTCAGCCTTCTAGGTCAGTTGAGATTGCTGGTCTTCCTATGGGACTGCCTTCATCCTCAGCTTCTTCCAGCTTTTCCCCAATTCAATCACAGGGTTCTCTGGATTCTGTCCATTGTTTGGGTGCAAATATCTATAGCTGATTCTTTCAGCTGCTTGTTGGGCCTCTCAGAGGGAAGCCGTGCTAGGCTCCTGTTTGCAAGCATACCACAGCTTCAGGAACCGTGTGTCAGGGCCCTGGGAGTCTCTTGAGCTGGATCCCACTTTGGAGCTATCACTGGACCTCATTACTCGCAGGGTCTTCTCCATTTTTGTCTCTGAAGTATCTTCAGATAGGAACAATTCTGGGTCAGAGCTTTTGACTGTGGATTGACAACCCCATCCTTCCCCTTGATGTTCTGCCTCTCCACTGGAGGAGGACTCTACAAGTTCCTCCTTCCCACTGTAGGGCATTTCATCTAAGGTCCCTCCCTTTGAGTCCTGAGTGTAAATCACTCCTAGGTCCCTGGTACAATCTGGAGGGTCCCCCTACCTCATCCCTCCCAAAATTAATAGCTGAGTAGTATTCCATTGCATAAATGAACCCCATTTTTTATCCATTCTTCTGTTGAGGGACATCTGGGTTGTTTCCAACTTCTGGCTATCACAAGACCTCTACGAACATAGTGAAACATGTCCTTGTGGCATGGTGGGGCATCTTCAGGGTATATGCCCAAGAGTGTACTTGGGCTGTACTTCCAATTTTCTGAGGAAATTTCAGATTGTTTTCCAGGGTGATTGTACCAGTTTGCAATCCTACCAGCAATGAAGGAGTGTGCTTGTTTCTCCACATTCTTGCCAGCATGTACTGTCACCTGAGTTTTTGATCTTACCCATTCTAACTGGTAAAGGTAGAAACACAGGTTTTTTTCTTACTTTTGTTTTAATTGGATAGTTTCTTTATTTACATTACAAGTGTTATCCCCTTTCCCGGACTCCCCTTCAGAAACTCTCATTCCCACCCACCTCCCCATGATTCTATTAAGGTTTTCCCCACCCACCCACTCAAA
Organism: Rhabdomys pumilio; assembly: GCA_030674055.1. Classification (NCBI taxonomy): domain Eukaryota; kingdom Metazoa; phylum Chordata; class Mammalia; order Rodentia; family Muridae; genus Rhabdomys; species Rhabdomys pumilio. Next base: position 67,409,737 of record JANHMN010000012.1, read on the forward strand.
CCTGATTCCTCTCCCTGGCATTCCCCTACATTGGGGCATCGTACCTACACAGGACCAAGGTCCTTTCCTCCCATTAATGCCCAACAAGGCAAGCCTCTGCTACATATGTGTCTGGAGCTATGGGTCCCTCCATGTGTACTCTTTGGTTGGTGGTTTAGTCCCTGGGAGCTCTGGAGTATCTTGGTTGATATTGTTTTCCTTCCTATGGGGTCACAAACTCTTCTGTTCATTCCATTATTTCTTTAATTCCTCCATTAGGGAAACCTTGCTCAGTCTAACAGTTAGCTGAGAGCACCCACCTCTGTGTTTGCCAGTCTCTGGCAGAGCCTCTCAGGAGACAGCTATATTAAACTCCTGTCAGAAGTGTGGATGCACTTCTTGGCATCTACAACACTGTCTGGGTTTGGTGACTGTATATGGGATGGATCCCCAGGTGAGGAAATCTCTGGATGGCCTTTAATTCAGTCTCTCCTCCACACTTTCTCTCTGAGTATTTCTCCCATGAGTATTTTGTTCCCCCTTCTAAGAAGAACCAAAGCATCTACACTTCAGTCTTCCTTTTTTCTTGAGCTTCATTTGCTCAGTGAATTATATCTTGGGTATTCCAAGTTTTGGGTTAATATCCACTTATCAGTGAGTACACTCCATGTGTGTTCTTTTGTGATTGGGTTACCTCACTCAGGATGAAATTTTCTATTTCAATCTCTTTGCCCAAGAATTTTGTGAAGTCATTATTTTTAATAACTGAGTAGTACTCCATTGTATAAATGTACCACATTTTCTGTATCTATTCCTCTGTTGAAGGACATCTGTTTTTTTTTCAGCTTCTGGCTATTATAAATAACGCTGCTATGAGCATAGTGGAGCATATATCCTTGTTATATGCTGGAGAATCTTTTGGGTATATGCCCAGGAATTGTATAGCTGGATCCTCAGGTAATGGTATGTCCAATTTTCTGAGGAACTGCCAGACCGATTTCCAGAGTGGTTGTACCAGCTTGTAATCCTACCAACAATGGAGGAATGTTCCTCTTTTCCACATCCTTGCCAGCATCTGCTGTCACCTGAGTTTTTGATCTTAGCCATCATGACTAGTGTGAGGAGGTATCTCAGGATCATTTTGATTTGCATTCCCCTGATGACTAAAGATGTTGAACATTTCTTTAGATTCTCCTTGGCTATTCAATATTCCTCAGTTTTGAATTCTTTGTTTAGCTCTGTACCCCATTTTTAATAGGGTTATTTGATTCTCTCAAGTCTAATTTTTTAAGTTCCTTAAGTCTCAGCTCTAAATCACACCTTTAAATCTCACACACCCAAGGGAAGATCCTGGGTATCTAAAACAAGATGTTATCAGAGAGTGCTCAGCTGTTGTAAGCTGTTGTAAACAAGTCTCTTATCAGGGAATATGGCTCAAGATGGCTGCAAGGATGATAGCCGCCTCCTGTCGGCTCCCCACACTATTGATGTTCAAGACCATCCATAGCTGTGGTAAAACAGTGTAGGGCAGATCAAGTTAAAGCTTGTTGTCCTTATAAATATTAAATCATTTTTGAATAATCATTTATTGGATTGTTAGAAGACTGATTAATTTCTAGTGTCTAAGAATATTTATTTTAATAGGTTTTGTATTTAAAACATTTTCATGCAATTACTGAATTATTTTTTATTGGATTTCAATGTGGATCTAAGCTATAGAATGTATGTTATTGCCTGTCCTATTATTCATTCATCTTTCAGGAATTGTAACGAGTCTGATACTTTACTCTAACCTTTTCCTGTTCAATAATTCTGTCACAGATTAAGACATGCTGTCAGAACACACACACACACACACACACACACACACACACACTAGGATGACTTGACAGTAACTCATGCTCTTCTTTAGGACCTTAATTCCCACAGGAACAAGTAATGAGGAAAAGTTTAGTGCTTTTTATCTATTATCTATCAATGATCTATCTATCTGCATATCTATCTATCATTGCTCACCTATCTATTATATATTTAAGTGTCTCTGTTAGTGCTACAGTTTGTCTACATTTATGTTTGTGTACTACCCAAGACTTTAAGAGCTAAAATTTCATCCCCACTATGAGGTATTAAAAAAATGGAAATTAAATTTGACTATGACTTTTAGAGGTGAGACATTTTAGGTATAATGAAAATTACATAAAGTCAATATGCTATGTCCTTGTGATTGGCTGCTGCTGATATAAAAAGCAGAAGGGACACAAATACATGTGTGTTTCTTGTTTCCTGTCAAACAAGTATCCACACCACTGTGGAATTCTCATATTCACGAGCACATAGCTAAATGTGATCCCTTTTTCTTGGACCAGAAATTAGTCAAAATAAATCTCTTTTCTTTAAAAGTTGTATATCACATTGTCATTACAAGACAAGACAGATTAATGCTCTGAGTGTGCATTAGGTTAGGTTAGGAATCCTAACATTATGGACTTAGATCTTTTTATAGTGAACTAGAGGTAAATACATCCTTTTCACTGTAGGAAAATTATATATATATATATATATATATATATATATATATATACTAAAAATTATCTGACTTCAAAAATGAATTATTCTATAGACATGCTATAAAAGATCATCAGGAACAAAATTATTCCATTTCTCTGATTATAAGACATGAGGAAATAAAAGTGATCCATACAGAATCATTTCCAACATTATAGGACAGAAGCTTAGAACCATTGTATCATGTGTATTCATTAGACATCTGTAGAGTAAAGTTGTCTTATTATTTCTATCCTGAAAATATTTACTAGTAAGAGAATACAATTTAAATTTCTTGAATATGCACAGAATTCTTGAATAAAAAACTAAAAATAAACACTACTATTGACATTGTCTACAGTAGTATGGTAAACTGAGATTATGAAAACTAGATTGAGTTTAATCATAAACTGAAATTACAAATCTACAAGCTAGCTTCTCAAAGGCACTCAGTCTTGTCTTTGGCACACTTCCTGCCGCAGTTCTGTAAGAAATATTACTGTATTTGATCAAAAGAGAAATATTAATTTAAATCACAGCTACACAGCTATATTCTTATCAATTTATCCTGTGATTTTCATAAAGTTGAGAATTAAAGAGAACATATGTGCTCTGTAACAAAGAGTCTAATATTTCACTAATTCTCTGTTCTGTTTCCTCCCTGTCTTATGGGTTCAGTTTGAAAAGAATCCTACCTTTGCTTATTATAACCCAGATGGGACAAGCTGCCTTGTCTCAAGATTTTAGACCTTGTAGAACAGGGATTCTAAAAGAGAAGTTATAATGACTTTTGTATTTTTCTTTAATATGATTAGTTATTCAGACTCAATCATGGACTGGTCAAGAAATCAATCCAATACTGGAAATCATAGTTTTCACTTGGAAGACTGGATCTGGACATTTTCAGAGATGTAATTCAAAGTTAGCTGCAGTTCTCTATGATGTTATGATAGCAAGTGATAAAAATGGGACAGGATCTGGATTTCAAACAAGTGTTAGCACATGTGTTAAGGCTCTTTTAATTATCCAGTTTAAATTACTTTTGTTTCTCCTACAGTATTTAATGTAAGTTGCATTGATTGTACATTTTCTAATTGTATTAGTGTGTTGAAATCCCGCATGTCAGTTATGGAAGTCTATCAACCAGCTTTTGTTTTATTGCCCTGAGTATCTCAGAAACATAGTATTCTGAACAAAAGCTTGCAAGTTCTGGAAAAAGTGAGTCAGACTTTAAGCAGAAGCAGGAGGGTAGTGGGCTTGATTATTACTGGTATAACAATTTAATTATATTAATTGCTAGCACCACTGCTTCTACAATTGCTTTGACAGAAGAAGTTAAAACAACTGCTTTTGTTAATCATTTAGCATAAATGTTACTAATGTGTTGAATATACAAGAGGATTTAGATAGGTATTTGGAAGAACAGATTGATGGTCTTTATTCTATTCAAAGTATTAGAAAGATGTTCAGTTTAAGAGTAAGGTCCATCTCGAGTGTCATGCCAAATACCATTGGATTCGTGTAACTTCAAAAATTTACAGTGATAGTCATTATAATTAGGTAAAATTTTAAAGACACTTGCAATGTATTTGGTATAATTCTAACACCTCTCTGTATGTTTTAACTTTTCATAGTAAGCCAATGAATTCAAAGACTGCTGCTCTGCTGAGTGTTGATGGTGCAGATATTGCTGATAAAATTACCCATGGCCTGAGGTCAGTATGTGTATTTTGGTCAAGCTTTAAGAATGACGTATACAGCTTAATCATACTAGCCCCTTTTGTCCTGAGAATACTTTTATTCCTGCCCATCATGTTAAGCTGTCTTTAACAACATCAACATGTTGGCAACCAAAGTGTACTGCTTGAAATTGAAAATGGATCCCCAGACAGAGTTATCAAATTAGCAGGATGTCAAGCCAAGGATGGGTAAGATTCTGTACAGAGCTTCACCAACCTAATACAAAAGTGCATTGCTTTTGATAATGTATATTCCATGACAGGTAAGGAAGACATTCTTGTCAGGATGAACTAAGACAGACTCAGTCTTGTTTAAGAAATAATAAAAGGAGGAGAGATGGAGAGCTTTGGGGGCTGCTTGGCAAGAATATGACATAGGTCAAGGACAAGTAAGTGAGCTTCAGGCAGGAATCTGACATTAGACTAGAACAAAGAAGTAATTTCAGGCAGGAATCTAAATATTAAGCTAGAAAAAAAAGAAGAAATTTCAGGCAGGAATCTAAATCTTAGGCTAGAACAAGAAAGTAGGTTTCAGACATGAAAATGACTTTGGGCTAGGACAGGAAAGTAGAATCTGATATTTTGGTCATTCTGATGAGCCTTTAGAAACAGTGATCATGGGAGTGTTCACAGAACTTTGTTTTTTGCCTTGCATATTCTTTGACGTTTTGTGTTTATTTTCTTGCTTGTTCCTTGACTACTTCTATCTATTATATTGCTAGTTCCTCAACCTAGAACTGACCTTAATACTTGCATGTAATTCAAATAGTATAAAAACAAAAAGGAGGAGGGGGGATGGGATAGAGAGTTTCTAGGGAGGGGAAATGTGGAAAGAGGAAATGTGGAAACATCTGAAAGGTAAATAAATAAAATATCCAATAAAAATTTTTAATCCTAAACAAATAAAAGTAAAATAAACAGAAAACAATCTTATAAAATTATTTTTACTTCAGAACTGGAAGTGGGCAGAATTAGCCTTCTTTCTGCCTTTTCTGAGAAGTTCAGGACAGAATCTACTAAAAGAAAAGGAGCCTACCTCATTCATTCACTGCTATTCTGTCTCAGAACATTGAACTATTTTTATATTAAATGTCAAACCTCTCTTGGTCCCACTTTGTCTTTAAAAAAAGAGATAGGACCTGAGTTCAAGATCTTGTATGTATGAGCATCTGCTCTTCGTGTTCTGTATAATTCAAGCACATAGTGGATTCCTAAGTATTAAATAGCTACAAAGGACACTGCTTCTCAGTCTTGTATTTGCTCAGGTTATATATTCTGGTTATATATTCAGGTTATATATTCTGCCTCATGTTTTTTTAAACAAATAGAAAATGCTATAAATTTTTACATAATTAGCAATAACAGAATAACAGTATATCTTCACAGTTTTATGAACAAGACTATTAGGCAGTGTTCAGATACAAATTACTTCTCGTATTTCTGTTCCATTGCTTTTCCTTTGCTTGTTTAAAATTTATATAATTTTAGTTCTTTCTCACTTTGTTTTTTCATTGAAAAGGATTCATTTTGTGTGTTCAGAAAAATGTGTTTACCACTGTGAATCATTATTTTTCCAGTGCCACCAACTGAAGTTTTACATTCGAGTTTTGGGTATTTTTGCTGCAAATATTTAAATTTCTTTATTTAACTCTCATTGAAATTTCTAATTTTTCCCTTGGGAATAGCTTCGCCAGATAAATAATATTATTTAGACTGTTTAAACTTTGTAACTGAAAATGTTATTTATTCACAATTTCCATATTCTTCACAAACCAGATATCTTGCAAATTCACACTTGCAATTACTTTTGAATAAGCTGCTTCTTGTTTAGAAGCTATAGCAATCACTTTCAGTGCTCACCACACAACACTGAGCAAGCAACCATTGTTCTTCACAAGGTCTTCATATTCTGTAGATCGGTCCTTTTGCCTTTCACCTTAATATAACTGTAACTACAAGCTAAATCTTGAACTCTGGGTAATTTTTCATGATAAATAAATAATTTTAAAAGGACAACAAAGAAGGAGATTTTTGCCCAGTCATTGTGTGAAGTTGTATATTCTCCCAAGGGTAAGGGAGCTATACTAATCTCATGCTTATTGCTCTTAAACAGATAGTAAGGCATGTAATAACGATATTTTCCTTGAAGTTCTGAATGTAATGAGTAATTTTAATATTATCACTTTACCAAAGCATTCAAATAGTAGATCCTCTAAACTACTAAAAGTATGGGCTTGGTAAACTATGATATATATCACATAAAGCAGATGTACTAATTGTCCTCATTTTTATATGAAGAAATTTGGATTCATTTTACACAGTTTGTTGTGATTAAACAAGATACTAATCAGAATTCTTCCCTTTTACACCTATATCCTTTTGATGTGCCATGTCTATTTTATATATCACAGTTCAGAGCCAAACCAAAACACACTTCCAATAGTCATTTTTCTGTCACTAACCAAGTTGTTTGTTTTATCTTAATAGATATTTTCATTATGTTATTTGACTTTTGTCACTTTATTCTTAAAATGCCCCCAGGTATCCCATAGAAAATATTGAAAATAGACGTTAGTTTTAAAGTTTCCACTTATAAAAGTATGATTTATAACTTGCAAAGAATTTGAGTGGCAGCAGCAAACACTTCTAAGTATGCGCAGTGTTCTTCCTTTTCAGTGTGACAGCCTTCCTATTCCAGTCACGACTGAAACAACAATGGCACTGTGGTGGCGACACTGCCATGTCTATGCCCACTTTAGCCTCTGCAAATTTTCTTTTCAAAACATGTCATTAGGTGAGAGGTATAGCTTGAATATTAAAATCAAAAGACATGCTTAAAGGAGGTAATCTTCAATGGGCTTTACTGAAGAGCAAAGTCCCTCTGGAACTTTTCTACCACTTTCATTGTGTCTATCTACACATTACCTTATATTTCATTTTTTTCTCGGAGCCTTTACACTTTATCTTCTGTCTCAAGAGTAGGTTTAAATGACAGGCCTCATGGAATTTCTTTTTTAAGATCTAAAGAAGGAATTTTTTCCAAAGGAATGCAGTATTTACTTGGAAATGACAACTCTCTGAAGGACACATCTTCCATGCACAACTTCTTACTTTCCCTCAGCACCGCTGTTTACATTAAGCTAGCCACTTAAAATAGTGAAAAACAACTTTGGGAAGAAGCAAAAGATATCTTTGACATAAAGCAAATGAGGAAACTTCATGAAAGCTGTGTGGCATCGTCATTAAGCATGAAAAGAAACCTCAAACCAGAAGCGAGAATAAAGACTTTAGCAATGGGGATTTTCCCTGGGTCAGCCCTGGGGCACCAAACCACATAGTAGAAAAAAAAATACTCTGAGAGAAAAGAACCCTTCCTTTAGATGAGAAAAAAACTTCCAAAAAGTACACTCTCTCTAGAATAAAGATTGATAGAAAATGTGAAGGTCTGATGAAGCTTCTGGATGCAGTATAAATCTTGTAGCATTCCTAAAATCCAGAGTTTACTCTAAGGTGACTCTAATATAAGAATGTGCTGCTTTAGAATACTCAATCCCCTAATTAATGCTGCTATGGAGGTAGGACTGTAAAGTCTTTGCAGAGCACTCAGACAATTTGGGAGTAAAATATGAGCATAGCTTTCAGAAAATCATAATAAATAGCCTATTTAAATATCATCCCTTTTGATGATATATCAAACATAGTGTTTGAGCAAGCAAAAATTATTCAAAACTATGGCTGCAGACATTGCAATAATAATGCTACTGTATTTTAGCAGTGATTTGCTTTCAAAATACCCAAGTAACCAATGGTTTCAGAATATAAATGCTAAACTGAAAGGCAGTGGCTTTCTTCTATAGGTGTGAAAACAGAGAGGAACCTTTACATTCTCTCGCTCTCCCTCTGTCTTTGTCTGTCTCTGTCTCTCTGTCTCTCTCTGTCTCTGTCTGTCTGTCTGTCTGTCTGTCTGTCTGTCTGTCTCTCTCTCTCTATCTATCTATCTATCTATCTATCTATCTATCTATATATATATATATATATATATATTTTCTCTCTCTCTCTCTCTGTGTGTGTGTGTGTGTGTGTGTGTGTATGTGTGGGGGGGGAGGCTGTGGTTTTCTTTATATCGTTTAACTCTCTCCTTGAAGCTCTCTTTATCCTGTTTCGAGAGTCTACCATTTTCTTCAAGTAACAATGAAAAAGTATCATTTAGCTGAGAGGCTTCAGTAGAATAATGGTCATTATTTCTTTTGTCAGTCTCTTTTAAGATTAAGTATTCCTGAACACGTTACTGGAACATGAGGCTTTTGGTGTGTTAGTAGTGGTTAGATATACAGGAGCAACACATTCTCTGACAACATTATTTTTTTCATGTCCATTGGCAAAAATTAAGGACATTAGTTTATCTACAATGATAATTTTAAAATTAAAAGATAGAGGGAACAGAGGACATACATGAGTTCATAGTTTCTTTGCAGCACATTGTCCACCAACTCTCAATTCACAGAAATATCTTTTGTGAATGTACAAGGATAATCTATCTGTATATCTTGAAAAATCCATTTTTTTCTGAGAACTCTTATTCATTTTTCTTCCTCACTTAACCTCCTATAGTAGTTTCCCTTTGGTGCAGGAGCATGTGAGTGCCTTCCCATTTTTCCCTCCCATTGTACTACACTCATGCTTGATGCCTCTGAGCCACTAGTCACCTTTTAAAGCCTCTACTTTCACAGCAAACTCCTTGGCGTTTCGCTTATAGCCCATTTTCACATGCTTCCACATTGTCTGAAACTCAGAACCCATAGCAATCAGATTGTCCTTTTATTTATCTCCACTAAAGTTACATTCACCACCAATTGCTTTATAGCTACATTTCATGAATAGTGCTTGGTGAGCAGAAACTTTCTACAATAATTTATGCTATTAAGAATCACAATAATCATGACATCTTAATCTACATTCCGATATTCTGCCTCTGGATAATCACATCAGTGTCTTTGGTTGAACACTTTCTTTCTGTACCTAGAAAAGTTACAAATATTTGCCCAAGCTTTCTTCCGCTTGGCATAGACACACTTATCTTATGCTGATTATAGCCCCCATTTCAACCAATGTTCACTCTTCACTATGAACAATTTTACATCATTCACACTCACCATTTATACACCTGCACAGACTGGATTCTGAAGCAATACTTTACTCTGAGAGCTGGTACTCACATCTTCTCACCACCATACCTTATTTTAAAATATACTTTATTTTTATTGGATATTTTATTTACACTTCAGATGTGATCCCCTTTCCCCATTCCCCCCACCACCCAGGAACCCCCCTATTCCATCTCGCCTCCTCCTGCTTCTATGAGAATGTGTCTCCACTCACCTGCCCACTCCCACATCCCCACCTGCCCACTCCCACATTCCCACCCACACCCACGTATGTATTCTCCAACACTGGGGCATCCAGCCTTCACTGGATCAAGGACTTCTTCTCCCACCTATGTCTGACAATGTCATCCTCCCCTACATATACAGCTGGAGTCATGGGTCCCTCCCTATGTGCTTCCAGGCTGGTGGTTTAGACCCTGGGAGCTGTGGTTGGTTGATATTGTTGCTCACCCCATGGGGCCTCAAACCCTTTCAGCTCCTTCAGTCTTCTGTCTCACTCCTCCATTGGGAATCCCATGATCAGTTCAATGGTTATCTGTGACCATCCACCTCTGTATATTTCAGGCTCTAGCAGACCTCTAAGGTGACAGCTATATCAGGCTCCTGTCAGCATGCACTTCCTGGCATCCACATCAGCTTTTACCTTTGGTGATTGCACTTGGGATTGATACCCTGATGGGACAGTTTCCAGACAATCCCTCCTTCAGATTCTGTCTTTTGTTACTCCTTCTAAGAAGAACCAAAGCACCCACACTTTAGTCTTCCTTCTTCTTGAGCTTCATGTGGTCTGTGAGTTGCATCTGGGGTATTGTGATTTTTTTGGACTAATATCCAATTATCAGTGAGTGTATACCATGTGTGTTCTTTTGTGATTGGGTTACCTCACTCAGGATGATATTTTCTAGTTCCTTCTATTTGCCTAAGAATTTCTCAAATTCATTGTTTTTAATAGCTGAGTAATACTCCGTTGTGTAAAGGGACAACATTTTCTGTATCCATTCCTCTGTTGAAGGATATCAGAGACACCAGCTGTGTTCTTTCCAGCTTCTGGCTATTATAAATAAGGCTGCAATGAGCATAGTGGACCATGTGACCTTGTTATATGTTGGAGCATCTTCTGGGTATATGCCCAAAAGTGGTATAGCTGGTTCCTCAGGTAATGCTATGTCCAATTTTCTGAGGAACCACCAGACTGATTTCCAGAGTGGTCGTACCAGCTTGAAATCCCACCAACAATGGAAGAGTGTTCCTTTTTCTCCACATCCTCACCAGCATCTGCTGTCAACTGAGTTTTTGATCTTAGTCATTTTGACTGGTGTGAGGTGTAATCTCAGGGTTGTTTTGATTTGCATTTCTCTGATGACTAAGGATGTTGAACATTTCTTAAGGTGCTTCTCAGCCATTCGAGTTTCCTCAGTTGAAAACTCTCACTCACCATTTATATATCTGCACAGACTGGATACTGAAGCAATACTATACTCTGAGAGCTGGTACTCACATCTTCTCTCCATCATACCTTACATAAAAATATGCTGTTTTCAGAGCTGAGGAAATAGCTCAGCAGTTAAAAGTGCTTCTTATTAGTCAGAGGACCTGATATTCTAACACCCATGTCAGACAACTCACAATCCAAGCCCCAGGAGATTTGACCACTTTCTGGCTCTGTGGAAGGGCATGCACGCATGTGCACACACACACACACACACACACACACACACACACACACACCATCCCTCAGTTCCCAGTGCATATTCATAGCAATCATAACCCACTGTATGTCTACAGATCAAAGAATACAGGTTGTAAATTCAGCTGTATACTAAAATCATCTGGTAACTTTATCCAACACACATATTCCTGAGGATCTTTGAGTACTTGCTGAATCACAATACATAAAGTATAAAATAATTACTTAGGTGATTTTGTACAAATACCGTAAAACTGTCTCACGGTCATGCCTATAAGTATGATGGACATGATCATATAATTATTCTAGTTCACAAGGATATACAATGCTGCCCTGTATTAGCTCCATTATGTCACAGGATGATTTAAAGCAGGCAACTCAGGTATCCAAACTTGATAATTATTAGATTTTGCATTTTAGATATATAAAAACTAGGGTAAACTTTCCAAAATAACAGGTCTCACACATTTTCACCATATGGTCTTACTTAGGGAAGAAATGCTAAGTAATTGTAATAGTATCTAAACTGGAAAATGAAACACAGGAGTTTGGGCCAGTGCACCATATGCTGAATGCAAGCAACTCTTTCATGTGTTTTTAAGACTTCTCCAAGCACCTCTCTTTAAAATACCACATAGCCTAATTTTAAAAAAAGATATCATTGTTTTCTTATAGAAAATATAAGATACTGTACTTTTAGTGAAACCTCTTTCCTCACCTTATTTTCCCATCAGTTGATAAGGTATACCCTATGCTATAGCAAAGTGAGAGAAAACGATCTTTTTCCATTGTTTTTCTCCCTTCTCAATTGTTTCTTAAGGTAAGAATGCCTAGCTTGGGAGATTCTGACTTGTATTCAATTCCTAGTTCAAAGAGCTTCTCACTTTTGAAGCCTGATCCATAGTTCTTCACAGAGTTACCTTCTTCTTCTGTTGTTAGTTCTGTTTTTGTGACTATTAAGTGGCATGTGCCTCCGAGGTTATTATGGGATCTATGTTTACCCTCCACTGTTTTGAAGTTCCTCTGAGATTGAATGCTCTGGCTGTGACTGGTGTATGAATGAGCAGATTGCATGCCATGGGTACTTCCAATACTGTAGAGTCTGTTGTCCAAACACAAACTTCAGGATCGTCATAACCTAGAATTCTCACGGGGCTCATGGACACACAGATACCAGCCCTTTGTTTTTTAACCTTCTCTTACAAATCTTTCAATAATGCTCTATTTCTTACTCACCAAGTTCAAACTTTTCTCCTTGACTATTCTTAACATCATTATTCTTAATTAGTCTACTCATAACTACCTGTTGCCCCGGGGGCCTTAATTTTAGTTATATCCTTACTCCTACTGTGTTTGGCTGAAGAACATAGATGATTCTCAGTGTTTTGTGTTGACTTTCTCACAAGGAGACTATGATACTGATGAACAAAGTTTTAGTGAATCCAATAATGATACGAATTTGGAAGAGAATAATTTTGAGAGCAGAGAGCAGCATACATGCCAGCTATTCATCACAGACTCAAAACAATAGTTTGCCTTTACCTGGTTAGTGACGACCTTTCTTAAGGTCCTTGGTATGTACCTGGCAGCATGGTAAGCTTTGGTCATTGTATATTGATTGATGACCCATCAGTGAATTTAGTAAGAACCACTGTCAAAAGTGTAGATTTTCAAGCAGGATCCTGAAAACTTTCCTTTTCAAAGGAGAAACTAAAGCAAACCAGATGACAAGGATTTCAAATGCTACAATGTTCTGGTTGTCAGATTTAAATAGAGATTTCCTGTGCAGTAAGAGGCTAGCTGCTGCCAGTTTCACATTTTGTTCTTTTGTATTGGGTGAAAGCATACTGTGCCAAAGCTGACAGGTCGACAGTGCTCCATGCTCTGTGGGCACAGGGAACATTTTGTTTTGCCTCATGTTTCTAAGTTTCTCAGGGTAGAGGCCCTATTCACAATGAAAACTGCTGGCATTAATTATCAGAAAAGATTCCTCCATTTCCTGGGACCCACATTGGGGTCTGGTTTAGTCCTACAGTGCCTACAAAATAGATGATATATTGAAATGAAAAAATCTATCACCAATATGACCAGAGAGACTGAGGGAGTTGACCACTCTGACCACAGGAGATGTCTCTAATTCAGAATCTTAAGCGTGAACACAATGATGGTGACAGAGGACCTTACAGCATAAAAGGGAGTCAGAAAGCACATTAATCCACCTTCGCTAAGGCTGCCAATTTAAAAGAGTGATTAGCCTTCCTTTCCACTTGATCCCACCTGGCATGGGTTTTATGCCACTTCAAATTCAAGCAAGCTTCATGCTTATGGCTTCCATTAAGTAGCATTTAGCATCCACGAAAATTTTCTTCATGAAGTAATTACTTTTGAGACCATAGACCTTTCAGATGGGGAAAGAGAAAAGGAGGCACAAATAAAGGGAACTAGGAAAAAATAATAAAATATAAAAGGTAAAAGCAGCTTGATTCAAAAGGGACTTTAAAAGTGATTCAAAAAAGACCGGATTAATTCCAGTTCTCTCTGTTTTAAATAAAGCATTCTGCTCTTTGTTAAGAGTTGAAACTACTTATTATTTAATGACCCCCTAAAAGCCTCTGAAAATACAAATATACTCATTCTCATTTCCAAACCACATTGCTCAACCAACAGTATAAAAATAGTAGTCTCAGGATATAAAGACCCTGAAAGCCTAGGAACCCAACCCTTCCTCAGAACTACAGAAGAATCTAGATATTGTAGATTATAGAAATATAGACCATAATTAATGCCTTGTTTTAGAAAAGGAGGTGTATGTTATTTGCTCAAGGGTTTCTCTGGGAATCCTGTACTTCTAAAGAAGAATGTAATTAGCAAATGACTGATTGGTTTGTCTCTGTGTTTTTCTTCACTGACAATATCCAGACAAGGTTTTTCTTCACCTGATCTGGCTTGTATTCCAAACCTTCTTGGATAGACTACTTTCTATTGTTTTTCCAACCCATGTAACTGAGCACAGCATGATCTTTGAGTAAAAGACAAAAAATTCTGGAAAAATGAAAGGAAAATATTGGTCATTGCCAGCTCCAGTAGAGCTATCAGAGCATTAGTAAGTGACATCAGCAGGGCTAAGTAGACAGCTTCCTGATATGCTAGGACTCAGACAAGGCAGGCAATAGAAAGGAGGCAGCAAAAGGGAGAAACATTAACCATGGGTAGTGTTTAACTGTTTTGTAATTATTAAAGTAATGATGACTTTGATCCTATTTTACGAAAATACTTAATACCAAAATTCCTCCAACTGACACAGTATAATGTAATCTCACTGAGCCCCAAGTCTTTCTGAATCACACTCTAACACGTGTAATGTCCTGCTTGCAAAATCTAATAAAAAGACCCAAGTCTAATAAAATGACCCAAGTCAGTCATACTCAAAATCAGATTTTCTCTTGTTGATTCTCTAAAATGAAGTTAATACGAATAAAGAGTAGACTTTTTCTTCAAAAGCTGATATTAAGGGCTACTGAGATGATTCAACGGGTTAAGAAATGTAGTGAAAACTGTGATCACCTGAGTTCAGTTCCAAAAGGGAGAAACTGACTTCTAAAACTTTTACTCTGACTCCAATATTTGCTTGTAGCTGTACACACATGGGCCACGTACACACACAAACACACACAAGACATACACACACACACACTACTCATTAAGTATATAAATGTTAAAAAAATTTAAATTATTTTTACAAAAGAACTAGCTACCCTCAGTTTCTGTGCAAAGTTTTGCTCTGCAAAACCTGTATTAACCAGAAAGAAAACTGACCAAGAGTAATTATTCAAAAACAATTTTAACCTATGAGTATGTGGACGAACTGCTACAAAACTGTTCAGATTCTATTCATGTACAGAAATTTTATGCCACCACCTTAAATCAAGAGGCACATCAGCACAAGATAAAGTTATTCCCAATAATTCTACCAATCCCTACAGTATACTAAATCCAGGCACCAACAAGTAAGTAGTCATTGATTTTCATCAGTAGACTGATTATAGAGGTAAATGGTGTCTGTGATTCACATGTGAGAGCTAATTTTTTAAAATTAGGAAAATCCTTTCACTTGAAAATTCTCATAAGACATTGCATTAAAAATATTCCTATTTTGGACCAAGGAGATGGCTCAGCAAGAGTAAAGATATTTGTTCCCAAGCCTAATAAACTGAATGTGACCTCTCAGACTCAGAAAGTAGAAGAAAAGATTTCACTGCTGCATGTTTTCCTTGTGCATCCCCTACATAAATAAATAATTATAATCTTTCTAAGTCTCTTGTACTGGGCTGGGGTGAAGCTCAATGTTAGGATACCTTAAGAACATGAGAAAGGTCCAGGATTCAAACTCCAGCACTAAAAATTAACAAACTCTTCTTCATTAATCCTTATTGTTAACAGTCCATACATCAGAAAAATACAATAAACACTGATTATTGATATACTGGCATGCAACCTAGAGTCACCAGTGAAGAGTGACCCTTTGGCACATTCAGGTCACAGCCATTGTTGAAGAAAGGCAGAGTGGAAACTAATGTAGGAAGCATGGGGGGGGGGGAATGGGGAGGGATGCTTACTTGCTTCTCTGCTGCTGCTCATACTCAGCCAGACATCGTAGAGGAACTGGGAGAGAACACACTTTGTGTCATAGTCTATTAAAAGGGGGAAAGGGTTTTTCTCACAAATACCTTAGTCCATGTTATCCATGGAAAGAAATATGAACAGTTGCCTATGAACAGTTCAGTGGTGACATATCTGTATTCTCTCACCTGCCTCTGGTGTGGAAAACATTGATTTTGGGGATTTGCATGGAGTTTGGCAGGAAAAACAAGCAAAGCAGTCTCATTAACACTGCTCAGCTAGCACAGCTAATGGGCTTCCAGAGTTCCAGTGAGAAGAGGTGAGAGAAAAGCTTTAAATCTCATACATTTTTCAAAAAGGATGAAAGACTGAAATGCCTCTACCCGGGTTTTATGATCTCCAGGGTAACAAGTGTAATTGCTCCTTGTCAAAGCAAAAATCAACCTATTGCAGAAAATCAAATCTAATTAAGAAAAGTAGAGCAAGCACATTATATTAAATGTATTTGCTTCATTCCTGGGCTTTAACTGCACAAACTCTAACCACAGATTCCAGAGTGACCACTGATGTTTCCTAAGAATGTTCCCACAGCGATCCATCCAATTAGTGGATACAATGTATACTCAAAAAAATTGGATGTATTCAGTGAGCAAGATGTGAGAGAAAATAAATGGAATGAGAACGGTTTCTTATTTAGGGTTTTTGCAAAGCCCTATTTTCTTAAAGCTTTTCTGGTACTTCCATGCCTAGTATATCCTATCATGTAATTTAAAATTACATAATAACATAAAATGAAAAATTCTCCAGGAAAAATGATAAAAATTGTTCAAAGTAAAAAAAAGTCTTCCTGTCTGAGATGAAGAGAAACTAGACTTATCAGGAAATATGTTTTCAAAATGTTCCCAAGTACACACTGAATGGTCTGTGAGTGACTTTTCTTCACACTTTAAAAAGGGTAACTGAGTAGACTCTTAGTTGTAAACTTCAGTACATAACACAAGACAGATTTCTTTTGTTTATCGTGAGGTACTTTTTGACGAAGGTTTCGCTGATGATGTAGCAGAGTTATCTGTTCTAAGATCTGTCTACACAAGCATCTATGCACTCAGTGGATGCTGTAACTTCAAATACCACCAAACATTGCATACATTATAATTTTCCTGTAAATATATGACTATGGTAAAATTTAATGCATAAATTAGGATCAGTGAAACAGCAACAATAAAAAGAAAATACACCTGTAACAGTATATTTTCGTAAAAAGTATATGCATATAACTGGATTATCATAGTGTACCATTATCACTGTCCTTCTGACAATGGTCTGAGATGACACAGTGTCCAACTGATGAGACTGTGGTGCACTGGGTAGACTTTATGACAAAAGTGTATAAGATGGGAAAGTTACTTAAACATAACACCACATCATAATGCTGTAACAGTGAATATGAAACCAAGCAGGCTAGTTACTGATAAGAAAGGGGCCTATGTGTGGTGTAGATGCACTGCACAAAGGGTGGGTGATGCCCAGGTAGAGTGAAATAAGAGATAGTGAGGTGTCCTCATGCTGACCACAATGGGATATGTTTTATATACTTAGGTAGATAGATTATATGGTAGATAGATAGATAGATAGATAGATAGATAGATAATATAGATAGAATAGATATAGATATAAATAGATACAAATATAGAATAGATTATAGATATAGATTAGATACAGATAGAGATAAAGAGAAAGAGATATGGATGATATAGATATAGGTGATATAGATGATATAGATATAAATGATCATATAGATAGATATAGATAGATAGAGATAGAGATAGAGAGAGAGAGAGAGAGAGACAGATATAGACATAGACATAGATATAGATAGATTAGTTATAGATGATAGATATAGATGATATAGATATAAATGATCATATAGATAGATTAGCTATAGATGATACAGATACAGATACAGATACAGATACAGATACAGATACAGATACAGATACAGATACAGATACAGATACAGATATAGATAAATATAGATAGACAGACAGATATAGACAGATATAGACATAGACAGATATAGATAGATTAGGTATAGATGATAGATATAGATGATAGATAGAGTAGAGATAGAGAGGAGAGAGAGAGATGATATAGCTATATAAAACACTTAATGATCACCAATTACTGATTTAGTCGCTCATTTTCATATTTCCTATGATGTTTTCAGACCACTTGATTGCAGGAAGCTATGGGCTGTGTGAAACTGCAGATATCAAGTAATCCCAGTAACTGATGTGTACATCTTCCGAAAGTGGAACTAGAGCATTACTGTAATGCTGAAAAGATGGCCCAGGAAAAGTTCCAGTATACTCATAAAGAAATCAACATCCAACAAAAAAAATGATTTTTCTATGTACCAAATAATATAACCTTTGAATGTATTTATATATAACTCTGATGTCCTTAGCAACCTCTAAAGATGCTAATAGCTTTGCCACAATGAGTATTTAATTGCTCATAAATTTCACACACTCGTGTAGCATAGTGTTATGGATAGTAAATTTTACCCTAAATTCAATACCAGTGTTTTTATGTTGCATAAACACAGAAATTACTGTGGAATATCTGGTAAACCTGATAGGAAATCCAGATGTCAGCAATTTGCTGTGTAAGATTTAAATTGGCCCACACAGTTAACCTTCATCAGGAATTGTACTTGTGGGCCAAACAACAGGGGCTCTCCTATCCATCTCATTCACTCAGGATAATGTGAAAATCTAAGGTCATTCAGATGTGGACTACTATACACAGATATTTTTGCTGCCAAGAAATAGCCTTCAGCAACTCTTACAATTGAAAAGAAAAATAACCCTTTAGGACCCAACAGGAATCCCATTTTTAGTTCTAGAGAAAGCCTTAGATAGGTAAAACCTTGATTAACTATAATTCATGGTTGAGTATTATGATGTTAGCATGTAATTTCAGAACCTTAAGATTGAACCTTAAGGTTGAAGCATAAGGACTTCAGCAAGTTCAAGGCCAGCTGGTATACCTGGTGAGTTCATGGCCAACCAGCAGTACACAGTTATACTCTGTGTAATTCAAAAGAAAGAAAACAACTATGAGATTTCATCAGTGTGAAAATGGGGAAAGCTCCTGGGACATCAAGCCAGGCCAAAGAACTGTGAGAAATTAAGGAATGTGAAGAATGGGATAGTTGGTCTCTCCCAGAAAGAGTTCACTAATTGATGGTCCAATGTCAAGTGGTCAACCCTGAAACCATATACATGTTGTTCATATTATACAACTGAGCAGGTTGTATTTATGCATTTAGAACAAAACATACACACACACACTCACACACACACACACACACACACACACACACACACAGAGAGAGAGAGAGAGAGAGAGAGGGGCAGAGAGACAGAGAGACAGAGAGACAGAGAGACAGAAAAAGGGAGAAAGGTTGAGGGAGAGAGGGATAGAGAGAGGGAGAAAGGGAGACAAGAGAGAGAAACAATTGAAGAAAATGGGTAACAAATTTGAGAGCAAGGAGGTGCATAGGAAGGGTTGGAGAGGAGAAATGAAGGAGGAAAAGTAATTGTAATTTCAAAAATAAAAAAAATAATAAATAAAAGTTTATAAATGTTAAGTCTTGGGCCCCTCTCACGGATCTGAGGCCTGGCACAGACCCCTGCCTGGTCTGCTCCTGTGTGGACACTGGATTCCTCTTGAGACATCCTAGAGGGTCCACTGAACCTAGAGCGGCAGAGGTACCACTGAACCCAGAGTGGCAGAGGAACATATGAACTCAGAGCGACAGACAACATACTCCAAGACATCCTAGAGGAGCCACTGAACTCGGAGCAGTGGGCACCTGATCCTGAGACATCCTAGAGGAGACACTGCACTCGGAGCAGTGGGCACCTGATCCTGAGACTTCCTAGAAGAGACACTGCACCCAGAACAGCAGACACCTAGCTGGCCTGCTACCTTGGAGACACCATATGCTGAGTCATGCTAGAGGTACCACTGTACTCAGAGAGGTGGAGAGGATAACAGAGACATCTGGACCCCAAGGAGATCAGACTCAAGCAAGATAACTGGAAAGGCAGGCTTCAGTCAGAGACAGTGAGTACAGGTACCACTAGAGTTAACCAGATGGTGAAAGGCAAGCGCAAGAACATAAGCAGCAGAATCCAAAGTTACGTGGCATCATCAGAACCCAGTTCCCCCATGATAGCAAGCCCTGAACACCTCATCACACCGGAAAAGCAGGACTCGGAATTAAAATCACTTCTCATGATGATGATAGAGGACTTTAAGAAGGACATAAATAACACTCTCAAAGAATTTAAGGAGAACACAGGGAGACAGATAGAAGCCCTTAAAGAGGAAACGCAAAAATCCTTTAATGAATTTCAAGAAAACACAACCAAACAGGTCAAGGAATTAAACAAAACCACCTAAGATCTAAAAATGGAAGTAGAAACAATAAAGAAATCACAAAGGGAGACTACTCTGGAGATAGAAAACCTAAAAAAAAGACCAGGAGTCATACACACAAGTATCACCAACAGAATACAAGAGATAGACGAGAGAATCTCATGTGCAAAAGATACCATGGAAAACATTGACAAAACTGTCAAGGAAAATGCAAAATACAAAAAGCTACTAACCCAAAACATACAGGAAATCCAGGACACACTGAGAAGGCCAAACCTAAGGATAATAGGTATAGATGAGGGGGAAGACTCCCAACTTAAAGGACCAGTAAATATCTTCAACAAAATTATAGAGGAAAACTTTCCTAACCTACAGAAAGAGATGTCCATAAATATACAAGAAGCCTACAAAACTCCAAATAGTTTAGACCAGAAAAGAAATTCCTCCCATCACATAAGAATCAAAATATCAAATGTACAAAACAAAGAAAAATACTAAAAGCAGTAAAGGAAAAAGGTAAAGTAACATATAAAGGCAGACCTATAAGAATTACACAAAACTTCTCACCAGAGACTATAAAAGCCAGAAGATCCTGGACTGATATCATACAGACCCTAAGAGAACACAAATGCCAGCCCAGACTACTATACCCAGCAAAACTCTCAATCAATATTGATGGGGAAACCAAAATATTCCATGACAAATCTAAATTTAAACAATATCTTACCACAATTCCAGCACTTCAAAGGATAATTGGTGGAAAACTCCAACACAAGGAAGGAAACTACAACCTAGAAAAAGCAAGAAAGTAATCTTCCAACAACCCTAAAAGAAGATAGCTACACAAACATAATTCCATTGTCAATAACAAAATTAACAGGAAACAACATTCATTTTTCCTTAATATCTCTTAGTATCAATGGACTCAATTCTCTAATAAAAAGACATAGACTATCAGACTGGATACATAAATATGACCCAGCATTTTGTAGCACACAGGAAGCGTACCTCTGTGAAAAAGACAGACACTACCTCAGAGTAAAAGAATGGAAAACAATCTTCCAAGCAAATGGTCCCAAGAAACAAGCTGGAGTAGCCGTTCTAATATCAATCAATTTTCAACCAAAAGTAATCAAAAAAGATAAAGAAGGACACTTCATATTAATCAAAGGAAAAATGTACCAAGAGGAACTCGCAATTCTGAACATCTACGCCCCAAATGCAAAGGCACCCACATACATAAAAGAAACTTTACTAAAGCTTAAAGCATACACTGCACCTCACACAATAATAGTGGGAGATTTCAACACAACACTCCACTCTCAGCAATGGACAGATCATGGAAACAGAAACTAAACCGAGACACAAAGAAACTAACACAAGTTATGAACCAATCGGACTAAACTGACATCTATAGAACATTTCATTCTAAAACAAAAGAATATACTTTTTCTCAGCACCTCATGGTACCTTCCCCAAAATAGACCATATAATTGATCACAAAACAGGCCTCAACAGATACAAAATGACTGAAATAATCCCTTGTACCCTGTCAGACCACCATGGACTAAGATTTGTCTTTAATATGGACAAAAACAAAGGAAAGCCCACATACACATGGAACCTGAACAATGCGCTACTCAGTGATGACTTTGTCAAGGAAGAAATAAAGAAAGAAATTAAATACTTTTTAGAATTTAATAAAAATGAGGACACATCATATCAAAATTTGTGGGACTCCATGAAAGCAGTACTGAGAGGAAAACTCATAGCTCTAAGTGTCTACAAAAAGAAACTGGAAAGAGCATACACTAACAACTTGACAGCACACCTGAAAGCGTTAGAACAAAAAGAAGCTAATATACCCAAGAGGAGTAGATGGCAGGAAATAATCAAACTCAGGGCTGAAATCAACCAAGTTGAAACAGAACTATACAAAATATTAACAAAACCCGGAGCTGGTTCTTTGAGAAAATCAACAAGATAGACAAACCCTTCGCCAGAATAAGCAAAGTACACAGAGTCGGTACTCAAATTAATAAAATCAGCACTGAGTAAGGAGGCATAACAACAGAAATTGAGGAAATTAAAAAAACAGTCAGATCCTACTACAAAGGTCTATACTCAACAAAATTGGAAAATCTGGATGATTCATTAAAAATAATGAATTTGAGAAATTTTTAGGTAAGTGGATGGAACTAGAAATAATCATCCTGAGTGAGTTAACCCAATCACAAAAGAACACACATGGTATTTACTCACTGATAAGCGGATGTTAGCCCAAAAGCTTGCAATAATGAAGACTCAACTCACAGACCACATGAAACTTATGAAGAAGGAAGACCAAGTTGGGATGCCTCAGTCCTACTTAAAATGAGTAACAAAAATACGCAAAGGGAGAAAATATGTAATCAAAACATGGGACAGAAACTGAACGAGGGGCCATCTGGAGGCCATTCCACCTGGGTATCCATCCCATGTACAGTCACCTAAGCTAGACACTGATGTGAATGGCTGGCAGTGCATGCTGACAAGAACATATTATAGCTGTCTACTTAGAGGTCTGCCAGAGACTGACACATTCAGAGGACGATGCTCACAACTAACCACTGATATGATCAAGGGTTTCCCAATGGAGAAGTCAGAGAGAAGATTGAAGGAGCAGAAAGGTTTTGTGACCCCCATGAGGAGAGCAACAATACCAACCAACCAGAGCTCCCCAGGGTCTAAATCACCAGCCTAGGAGCACATAGAGAGGGACCCATGACTCCAGCTGTATATGTAGGGGACGATGGCCTTGTCGGGCATAAGTGGGAGAGGAGATTTTGGTCCCATGAAAAATGAACAAAGAGTGGGAGGGAATGTGAGGGTGGGGAGGGGGTAGTGGGGGCGGGGGTTAGGTGGGGGCACAGCCTCATAGAAACATGAGGGGTGGATGGTATAGGAGGTTTCTGGGTGGTGGGGGGAAGTGGGGTAAGGGGATAAAATCTGAAACGTAAATATAATACCCAATTTTAAAAAAAGAAAAAAGAAATAAATGTCTTGAATAATTTTTAGAGATACAATGATTCAATAGGAAGTCAAGAGTGAAGAGATAGAATGATTGACAGCTGATGCCCAGCTCAGCCTCTCTGCTGTTAAAAAAAAGATGGCATTAATATAACTAACTAATAGATTTTCCAAAGTAACCAAAGTAGTTATTGCTTGGGAGTCGTACTGCCTCTGGACCCAATACCAAGCTGCTCATGCACATTTATTTCTCATCTGTTGTCTTCAGAAGTGCTGTACTTTGTACAGCTACTGTACACTAGCTTTGTATAGCTATTGTAGCAGCTCCTTAGATCAGTGGCCAACAATAGAAGTACCACACACCACCTGCTTCCTCCTGCTTTCCATCCTCTTCACATTGGACCTGTGACTTATTTTGCTAACAGCATATAAGCAGATGTAGCAGGAAGGATCTTAAACTCTAAGTCATATCTTGGACTAGCCTAATGGAAGCTGGTGACAGTGGTCAGGTATGACAACACACAGCCCCACTTGAATATCCACAGCCTCACACGTAACCTCAAATGAAAGCAGACCATTCTTATCCACCCAGAGCCTCAAAAGCAAAGTGCTAACTCAGGCTTTGTGGAGAAAAGATGGTTGCTGCTTCAAACCACTGAATTTACCTTTGCTAACACCTCAGTGGATGACTTCTTCATTATTGCCTTGCTTTCTTATCCTCACCATCTGTCCTTTTATATGGCTGTAACTCTTCCTCACATTCTATAACTAAGATAACAAGTGATATATCCTTGATACTTTGTTCTATGCATACATACATGTGTGCTTTTTAAATAATCATATTTACTTGTTCACAAAAGTATTTTCTTCTGCTGTTTAGAAATGTTGAAGTGTAATACAGTTATATTTATAAAAGTCTTCAGATATTTTATCCCATGATTTCACATCTAAAATGGCTTTATGTAAACCTGAAACTTTATAATATTTTTCTAACAAATGAATCATTTTATGTATTTGGTACAATTTTTTGATTGTTTTACTTAAGAAAGAGAGTGCCTGATACACAAACAGCTATTAACCATGAACAGTAAGCATTCCTGTCCAGTCTCCTCCTCCTAAGAATTTCAATTATGAGCAGTCAGTCGCAGCTCCAAACTATTAAATAGGCAACATTAAGATAGAAGTGTCTCATAACATGGTATAAATAATTTTTATTGGATATTTTATTTATTTACATTTCAGATGTTATCCCTTTTCCCCATTTCTCTCCCCCACATACCCTCTATTCCATCTCCCTTCTCCTGCTTTTATGAAGGTGTGCCCCCACCCACCCACTCCCACCTTCACGTTATTGCATTACCCCACACTGGGGCATCTAGCCTTCAGAGGACCAAGGGCCTCCTCTCCCACTGATGCCCAACAAGACCATCTTCTGCTACATACACAGCTGGAGCCATGGGTCCTCCATGTGTGTTCCCAGGCTGGCTGCTTAGACCCTAGGAGCTCTGTTGGTTGGTATCTTCTCTCTCTGTGTGGGGCCACAAGGGCTAATAATTTGGGGGAAACTCAAAAGTTTGCCAGTTGAAAACATATATGTTTAGTGATATTACTCTTCGTTTTGACAAAATATTTATTTAAACTTTCGACTGTGTAGAATTAATATGAGAAAGAATTTTCTTAAAGCATTGTTAATACTGTGAATTTGAGGTTTAAGTGTTGAGAATAAATGTAATTTTGCCTATCCAAATCTCTGAATACTACCAATA
>JANHMN010000012.1:67435094-67446828 GCA_030674055.1 Rhabdomys pumilio
CAAAGCAAAGAGGAATTTTATGTCTAAAATGTTCAACATAATTAACATTTCTTTTGGAATGAAAAGGTCCAAACCAAAGGATCAAACATCTAAATGATTGAGTACTTATTTTTTGTATGAAACAATAAAATGAAGCTTATATTTTTCCCAGTTGAAGGAACTACTGATTTATTGCTAGAGTCAGAATTCATCAGCCATTCCTTCATTATCTAAGGTACTATATCAGTACAAAATTAAACTGTTCTTTATATAAAACTAAACTTAAAAACCTTTCATCAGGGTTACTTCATTGGGGTAAAGAAAGGATAAATCAGACAAACATTGACCTATTGAGAAATGGTCCTTTTGTGACTTGCCCTAGGTGGACCCACTTTCAGGCAAGATTAGAATTGGAATTTGGATTCTGATATGGACCATTAAGCCACAGTTCTCCTTCCCCTCTCAAAGCCACAGGAAATGAATATGCCACCTGAGCTTGAGGCTCTGCAACAAGGCCATATTTCAGTCCTTCATGCCTTTCAATTCCCTCAGCCCTCTCTTCAGTTTCATCAGTGAGACAAAGAGTCCAGTGTGGTAAAACAGGCAGCTAGCATACTCTTGAAGGCAACTTGTTCCAAGAATAAGCAAGTTGTTTTACATGATTGTTTGCTCTGAGGTCTTTGTTAAAGAGAGAGCTCAACTAAGACAGCTTTGTCACCAGCAGTACAAACTGCAAGTACTAACAAAAAATATATATATACAAAATCAAATTGAATCCCAAATACATAAATGTATAGCTTCTTTAAGACTAGAGAAATATTCCAATAAATAGTGAGGAGGGAAATATATAGCTCACACTCTCTTTCTCCCACCATATTGTTGGTTTACTGTCTCTTCATCCCTTCAGAATATTACAGAATTTTTATATTATTTGACCAGTTGAACTGTGATTCTGAATTACTAAATAGTTAAAATTATAGAGATTGACCATTATATTCTATTAAATCCCAAACATGCTTTAGAAGGTCTTTGAGCTGTATGAAGTTATTTATTCCCACACTAAATGGAACTTTCTTATGTTTCCTGTTGATGTATCTATGGCTGTTCCAGGCCATTGTTTGCTTTGATGTTTTGAGGGTGAAAGTAAACATTTTCCCTTTTAGAGAATATCAAGGTTAGATTTGACCATTAACCATCATCATTAGAAGCATGCTTTCCACTTAGTCGCACCATAAGTCTGTTAGAAGAGTACTAAGATGAATGAATTAACTCTTCTGGCAAACTGTGGAACCATTTTGTTGTTATCTGACTTATATTCAAACATGGCCCCCATCCATAGCCTTTGCTAGAGATGCAGCCACATCTGTTGCTACAATCTACCAGTATTCATGGTTCTCACCATAGTAACAACAAACTCAGTAACAACTGAGTTTGAATGTTGATAGCTTTGGTCGTTTTTAGGGCTTGACTGGGACCCAGTGTTTATAAAGATTTGTGGGAGTAGAAAGAAGGTACTGAAGAGATGCTGCTATCCTGAGGATGCACAGGTCAGCCACGAAGGTATATCATCTGCCAGCGATGGCTACACCTCTCTTAGAAGCCAGCACAGGAACCATCCCTACAACAGAATCCAGGGTGTCTTGGGATGTTTCTCATCTCAGATGCTGAACACACTATGAAAAGGACTGACCTAAGTATCCTCTGCTAATGCATGGTTCTTTAACAACTTTCTCTAAATGATACCCTCAATGGTTCTCAAACAGAAGAATTAACATGGAACAATAATTCCCAAACTTCTCATCACCACTGTTTACACCAAAAGAAACATCATGTTTGAAGAATCATGCAATCAAAGCATCTTTGAGATTTTTCTTTGTTACCAAGAGTACATTTAGCAGGTATATATAAGTATGAGGAGAAAATAAGAATTAGAAGTTTCAGATTTTACACAAACATCTCTTTCTAGGATTATTTTTCAATTTTGAATTAAATATAAAAATCATTTGTTATCTATTTAAAGGAATGAGCAATTAAAAACAGTCCTCCAGTGTGTCTGTTACATGTTGTAAAAGATTCGTCAAAGTACTGCTAAATACCTAGTACACTCAGATTTTGAGGGATGTTGGAAAAGACACTCTTGTTCCAATGAATCTTTGTTTTATGGAGGACAGAAGGACTTCTTTCCCTTGAGTTAAGAAAACATGGGTTTATTCATACAATTAAATGAGAAATTTCCATCAACAGAGGGATACAGATGATCAAAAGATCATCTACCCTGTCAAGTACCACAGAGTAAATATTCTCAGCAAGCGAAATATGGACAGGCAATTTGTCAAGGTACCATGCCATGCTCACAATGGTGATTGCCTTTGGAAATGTAAGTCTCAAGTAATCTCTTTATTCTATAACTCGCCTAGATAGGATGTTATTACAATAAGAGAAAAGTAACTAATTCAGATATAATTTCATGTTTTTATTTATTTCTCAATTTTTTTCATTTTTCAAATTTAAAGAAGCAATGACTTTAGCACATTTCTAAGCAAAACAAAAGACTGAGGATAAATCTGTAGCTAAGCCAATTATTTTTAGCATCCAATATTTATTAATTAAACTATGTTGGGTGCTTTGCTATAAATTGTGTTCTCAACTTACAGATAGAGGAGCTAAAATTCAGAAAAATAACCCAGCTTGCTCAGAACCAGACAATAAGTGGTCTGTCTAGAACATGGGCATTCTGGTTCAAGCCAAACCAGTTCTTGACAATGACAGCTAGTCAAAAACAGGATTTTGTATATGAAGGTCTGTGCAAGAAATATATTTTATCTCTAGAGCCATATAATGTGAGAATGAAAATTATGCAGCCTAGAAGTCAGTTATACCTGGACCAAAAAATGCAGATATGGCCAGACTGTGAAGGCAGCTGTTGTTTAAGGGTTGCTGCTGCTTACTGACAACCCTTCTGGCCATAGCTAAAGATTTCTGGGTTCTAGGAAAAACAAACCAAACCTCAGAGGTGAGAACCTACAGGGAACTGATTGGCAGCACATTCCAGTCAACATTTGAACATGTAGTGATAATGCCTCAGCAACAGAGCCAAGGGCTTTCAATTATCAACACTGTTTCTGAACACAATCCTGAAACATCTCTTTATGTAAGAATCACATTGTGTGTCCTTCTGATGGACTAGTAACTTGACTCCTAAAGACTAAATCACCTGGAAAACTACCTTACCTTCCATCATTTGAAACATATCTACAAAAGAGGAAATCTATGTGAGAACATAACAAATTTTATAATTAATACAAATATATGTGTTTGATATAATTATTATTTCCAGTCAAAAATGAAGTCACAGAACTTGCTTATTCAAGCCTTAAAATGCCATCTGAGAGGAGCCTATTAGTTCCACAGACTTACAGGCAAACAGGGTTAGGTGACTATCTCAATGACATGTAGCAGTCAGATTAAAAAAAAATTAGATTATAGTTATATGTCTCCTTCTCTTTCATTTCTCCAAATCCTTTGCATATACAACTCCTTGCTCTGTTTTCAAACTTATGGCCTTCTTTTACATTAACTGTTACACACACATGCACACACACAAACACACATGCACAACACACACACACACACACACACACACACACACACGCACACACACACACACTCCTAAATACATAAGGCCAATTCATTTTAAGGAATAGAATCTGTTCACATAGCATTTCTGTAAAACAATATTTAAAGCAAAGTATAAAACACTGTACAAGCAAATCTTTTAAATGTTTTATATTGAATCATAATTGAGTAAATTATTTTCTTTAATATACATTATATTTTTAGAGTGCTTGAATAACTACTACTACATTATGATTATAAGTTTATTGTGATCTATAGTATAAAATATAGTGTATAATTTATACATATTGATAACTAAGAGACTATACATAAGAGTGATGTGTTCGTTTATGAATTTCAATAAAATGTGACAGGTTTTACATTTAAATATCACAAAATTATTTGAAGTTCAGAAAATCATAACTTTAAGTAACTAATATACTATTGTAGATTTACTTACAATAAAAGTAAAAGTCCTCAAAGAAGTTTCAAGACTCCATACTGTATATTTAGTACTGATAGGGAAAACACCCTAATGCAAAGGTTTGGTTTATACTATAATTCTATCATGTGGACTTTATAACTTAAATTTCAACATGACTATTAATTGAAAAACCTTTTAAGGTTTTTCCCTCCATTGTTCCTGAGTTTGTTTCTTTTATATATTTACTCTTAATTAATAGAAACTTCTAGATTTGGAGATGATTCTGTGGGACAGAGGAAGAATAGTAAGACCCAAACAGGGCAGTGAACATTGTTCATTTGTCATGATGACACATGGAAGATTTCAAATCTAGATCCCTTTTGGAAGGTGGCTATTATGGGCTGATATAAAGCTCAATTCTTAGATTCTAAATCAAACCTCTAAGAGATTTACTTTCCCACTAAAGGAGCATTTCTTTACCTTGAGTGTCATCAATCCTGAATTCTTAAAAGGAAGATTTAATTCACATTCTCAGCCTGCTCCGGCCAGTAGGAAGAAAGAGGAAGAATCACTAAATCAAGGAGTTCACATACTGATGGAGCAGAAGGCACAATACAATTTGTCCCTCCAGGTCATACAGCTGGAGGAGCTGACACTGCCTTCTCCAGGACATAGGGATTAGGAGATAATTCAGTCACAATGTTTTGATCAGACAATTGAAACATGAGTCAAACCTTGACTGTCTTATAAATGGGTTTGGAAAGGTCTATACACACCTAGATATTTGTATAGAGACTGGTCTGATAGTTTAAAACCTGATCCACTTAACTTTAAAGTCATATTGCTAAAACTGTCCAGACAAATAATTTGTAAATACCACTTCTAAAATTTCAGTTAGATCTCATATGGTAGATTGGAACATTTCTTATTGAGTTGGTAAGAAAAATATCACAAAGTAAAAAGTCTATTGGTTAACACTGATAGGTTGTTGGGGGTCAGACTACCAGAGGCAGTGGAATATGGGAGCATATAAGTGCTATGCTGCTTTGTTAAGAGTTTGTGTCTCTAAAATTGTATATTTGAGTCCTGACCATCTCTAAAATTGTATATATATATATATATATATATATATATATATATATATATATATATATGTATGTATTCATTCTAACTATGTCAGAATGTTACAGCATTTGGAAATAAGATTCTTTGTAAATGCATTATATTAATATTACATGAAAGCCTGGAACTGTAAAATGATCAGCAACTGTAAAAGAAACAACACAAGGGATAGGTGCTTAGAAAAACACAACATGATGGCTGGAGAGAAGGGTAGGGATGAGTCTGTAAGCAAGAAACTTCATGGAAGACAAACAACAGCATCAGTTAGACAGGGAAGAATAGTGCCCCTCCCTTGTCCTCTGAACAGAGATCATGGCCTTCCCAGTAATGTGGTCTTTTAGTCCTTCCTCAAAGACTTTGAGATAATGTATTCTCATTATGGCATTGAGTTTGCAGAACGTGGTGGATAATTCTGATACTTGCATCTTTTCTGGGTTTGCAATATGTGATTATTGAAATGATACCTTCATTTTAGCAGTGAATTTACTCTTGATAAACAACCAAGCAACTAGAAATTATAGGTGAACAACTGGAACTAGAGCCTGGGTCTTTTTGTTCATAAAAATAAGCATATGAAAAGTTAATATGCATGGAATGAAGCAGTATTGATGCCATGTTTATAGAGATAGTTAATGCAAAGTTTATGTGAAAAAACAGAATTCTCTGACTTCATGCATCATAACTTCTGATTTATTTAATCACAAAGATCTTTTTTAAACAAAATATATTTTCTAGTATTTACAATATACACTTAAACTTATTACTCTTTATTATTTTGTCCACTTTTAAATGTTACCAGTTGTGTTTTTTAAAACAACATTGGACTGTTCTTGAAAACAAAGTAAGATATAAAGGACTTATCCCTTCTTGCGGGAAATTTATGTGTGTATGCATGCATGTGTGTGTGTGAATCTCTCTCTCTCTCTCTCTCTCTCTCTCTCTCTCTCTGTGTGTGTGTGTGTGTGTGTGTGCGTGTAAATATTTATAACATCCTTTATGCTGGTCTCACAAGTTTTGATTACTGAAGCTTTTCTGAGGTAAATTTTGAAATTGGAAAGCATAAATTGTAAAAGTAACTTATTTTTTATTTTTTATTGGATATTTTATTTATTTACATTTCAGATGCATTACCCTTTTCCCATTTGCACTCCATAGAAACCCCCATACCATCCCCCCTCCTCCTTTTTTCTTTTATACCATTTTAATTACATGCAAGTATTAAAGTCAGTTCTGGGTTGAGGAAATAGCAATACAATAGATGCAAATAGTCAAAGAGCAAGCATGAAAATAAACACAAAAAGTCAAAGAACAAGTAAGGCAATAAACAAAATTCTATGAACACTCTCATGATCACTATTTCTAAGGGCTTATCAGGATGACCAAAATATCTGAGCCTACGTCCCTGTCTAGCCCAAAGTCATGTCTGAAGCCTACTTCCTTGTTCTAGCCTAAAATTTAGACTCCTGACTGAAATTACTTCTTTGTTCTAGCCTAATGTCAGATTCCTGCCTGAAGCCCAGAATCAAGAGGGTAGTGGGCTTGATTATTGCTGGTATAACAGCTATAATTACATTAATTGCTAGCACCACTGCTTCTGCAATTTCTTTGACAGAAGAAGTTAAGACAGCTACTTTTGTTAATCATTTAGCAAAATATGTTACTGATGTGTTGAATATACAAGAGAATGTAGATAGGTATTTCGAAGAATGAATTGATGCTCTTTATCCTAGTCAAATTATTGAAAGGAGGTTCAGAGTTTAAGATTAAGGAGCCATTTCGTGTGACATGCCAAATACCATTGGATTTATGTTAGTTCTAAAATTTACAGTGGTAGTCATTATAATTAGGAAAAATTTAAAGACATTTGCAGTGCATTTGGCATAATTCTAACACCTCTCTGGATGTTTTAACTTTGCATAATGAGCTTCTGAACTTAAAGAATGCTGCTCTGCTGAGTGTTGATGCAGCAGACACTGCTGAAAAATTACCCATGGCCTGAGGTCAGTATTTCTATTTTGGTCAAGCTTCAATTATGGTATGTATAGCTTGATCATGCTAGCTCTTTTTGTCCTGGGAATACTTTTAATTCTGCTCATCATAGTAAAGCTTGTCTTTAACAACATCAACATGTTGCCAGCCAAAGTACATGGGTTGAACCTGAAAATGGACCCCCAGACAGAGTTATTAAATTACAAGTAACTTTTATTAACTAGATATAATTGTCATCTTCAAGGATTACTACTGAATAAGCTCACCCTTTCTAGGTCTTTCTGAACTTTGTCCAACTCGTTCAACTCAGCTGTTCTGGCCCAAATTTGTCTCCAAGCTGACTGATTTATTAAAGAAAGCTTTTCTTGGCTTCTGACTAAATTGATCTGTTTGTTCTCAAACTAACTCTCCCAATATGTTCTAATCTGCTCCCTTCTCATTCTTCGGCTCATTCTGTCTTCACCTGCAACCTATCTCTGTAAAACTGTCTCCTTTCTCTCTGTGTCTCTGTCTTTCTGTCTCTCTCTATCACTCTCTGTATCTGCATGTTTGTTTGTTTGTGTGTGTGTGTGTGTGTGTGTGTGTGTGTGTGTGTGTGCGTGCGCGCATGCATGTAAGTGTCCACACTGTTCTCTTGAGTCTTCTCTTTCCTGCCTTTTCTCATGAGAGTATGAAAGTTGGACATATCCTATCTGACTCTTTCAAATCTTTCTCTAATTCGTTCCTGACGTCTTAACAAATTTTCAACTGAACATTTGCTAGTTTTACAGCAGTATTATATATAACCAATAAAAGTGAGTTCTATTCATCATACTTTTTTCCCTTATCTCCCCAAATTCTGCATGCCACATTAGTCAGCTTTTCTAAGTATAGCAAATATCTGGCATAACCAACTTACAAAGAATAAAGGTTTTTCTGGAGCCCACAATTTGAAGGTTTTGGTGCATTATCAATAAGCTCCATAAATTTGGTCTTCAATGAATAAACATGCGGCAAGAAATTC
This sequence comes from Rhabdomys pumilio, assembly GCA_030674055.1. NCBI lineage: Eukaryota > Metazoa > Chordata > Mammalia > Rodentia > Muridae > Rhabdomys > Rhabdomys pumilio. The sequence goes on from JANHMN010000012.1 coordinate 67,443,227, forward strand.
ATGTTCTAGTGAAGACACTTGCCTAGTCATCAAGAAAACAAAAAAAAAAAATGACTAAGAAAAATCCAGTAACACATCATGTCCTTCATTTTCATACACTAATGACCTGAAACTCTTACTGGACACTAACAGAGAAGGACTAGAGAACCTCCTAATGTCACTAACTGAAAAAAGGCCTGTAAGAATCAGGTGTTGTGAGTTGTCCTGATGTTTGAATTCTGATGTTATGTCATGAATGGAAACATACAATGCAGTTTGATCATGCGATCAAACTAACCTCTAAGGAAAGGAAGTTGTCTTTCTTTATTGATCTTCCTTAACTGATCTGTGCACCTTTCACATTCGATACACATGTTTTTGCAGAGCTATGTGTTGCTTTTTAAGGTTTGTATATTGCAAAGTGGGAGACTAGAAAAACAGCTCTGACAAGATTTGCACTTTGGGATTCTGAGACTCTAGGATCTTTTATTCCAGCTTCCTGCTTGATTCTACCTCAACTACATTGAAGCTGTTTCTTCTAAAGACTTGCTTCCATGACATTTCCAAAATAGCTAGCTTGCCCATCCAGCCTTTCAGACTGTTACAGTCAGGACTTCAGCTAAGCCATGAACATTTTGGCACATAGAGACTAGACAGGAAATGATGCCTGCTAGCCTTTTTTTAACAAACCAATTTTTCTATTTCCCTTTGGACCCCCAGAAGGGAAATATTTACCCTAATTCAGCTAAAGGTAAGCAAAAAAATCATCATCCAAGTTCCTTAGGTTGGGGTGATGGTTCTGGTTATTTTATAAATTATGGATATGTTGTCATTTAAGGGATAATTTGCAAGTGTTGTAGCCTTGAACAGAGAGAAAACTAGAGACAGTAGATTCAGGGATTTTTACTTTTCCTTTCCTCTTCTCCTCCCTTCTTTCTCAGATGAAGGATGGGGTGGAAAAGAAAAGGAGGGATATAGTAGTATTATAGAAATTAAAGAAATAGACAAATATAGATAGGATATTAAATTTATCTTAAAGTATTGTATAGCCAGAATATTACATTGATATTAATTTTTTATTTAAAACAAAATTGAAGTCATAATTTCTTATATTGGTACTGAAATTATATATTGATACAGGTTTAACATTTTTATTGGTATAAAAGTTTGTATACTGATAGAAAATTTAAAAGTAATATTGTTACTTTTAGATAGGCATTGTGCCTATGGCACTCATTTAAGAATACAAAGGCTTAGACTCAGTCCTTATAATAGCTGCTATTACAAGCTATTTAGAATGACTAAGTAATGAAAGTTAATAGTCAGATAGTAAATCTCATCATGGTCATATTAGATTCTACTTTAGTTAACTAAAGCAAGTGTTTTCAAGATTATTCACATATTATTCACATATATATATATCAAGAATTTTCCTAGTATATCTGCAGACAAAAATGCTGTCCAAGAAGAACAAACAGATGTGGGATAGTCAACTACTAAGCTATGATAATACGAACTAAGCTATGATAATACGAGGTAAGCTAGTCCTTCATAATTCCTGCTTCACTTAAGGTCTGTCAGATAGTTCTGGGCCAAAGGGCTAAAGACAGGTGCTCCAAATTATAAGAAATTAGTGAACTGCCCATGCAGTCAGCTGTTTCTACAAATTGTATAGTTTTGGAAGCTATGTTTTTGTGCTTCCTACATATTCAGGTAATATATAATTCTTTCTCAGATCTCTAGCAGAGTTGAAGACTGGTTATAGCCTCATAATTGAACTTAAGTTGTTAGCATTAAAGAAGATGTTCCAGATTTGAAAGGATGGATTCCACATGGTAATAAAAGTTAAAATCAATATAATTCAAGCACAGAATTGTAAACTCTTTAAGTTAGAATAGACAGTAGTGTACATTATATAAACTGACAAATTTGATGGGCTAGATGTTAAGTATATATCATACTTTATAATTTACATAATTGCCACCTCCTGAATCGACCAGCAGACAGAAGACAATGGACATGGGTTCTTCCCAACACGGTTTATTCAGGAACTTTGAAGTACTGCGAAAGGCCCATGAGCTCTAGCTCTCAGCCCTTAAATCTCTGTTTCCTCTCCAATCAGAACCTGCCACGTAGTCCTTTTCAATTGGTGCTGAGCACGTACATCACATGGCCCGATCTTACATAAGGATGAAGAAGCAAAATGCATGCGCAGTAAAGCCTAGCCTACTTACCACCCAGCCTTCCTGAAATGGTGAACCAACACACCAGGGGTATCTAGCACCCAGCCAGGAGCCATCTTGAGTTCCGCTCGCCACACATAATTGTCATGGTTGTGCTCAATTTATGTCTGAGAGAAAAAGCCTTTATAACTAGACAAAAAGGGAGACATATTGTGGGTAGTCCTGATGCTGTTTGAATTCTGATGTTAACTCTGCTTCCTCAAGAGGGGTTGCCCCTGATGAGTAGTCAGTCACATACTACGATGATCTCACATGAACCTTCTCCCCATTTCAACTGTTCAATAAAGGCTAGAGCCTGGGATTGGGCCATGGAGGGGAAAGTTGGGATGAGAGGTCCTTGAGAGTGGGGGCAGGTAGAGGGATAAAGAAGAAGGGAAGGAGGACAGACTGGAAGAGGAGGAGGAACTCAAAATGGAGTAGAACCATGTTGCCATGAGAAATGGCAAGTAGGAAAGAGTCTCATAGCTAGGGAATAAGTTTGCATAGGGCTAGATCTTCCCAATCTAAGTATATAACTTATAAATATAATAATGTGGTATTTTATATGGGTTTATTGGGGTTGGAAATTACTGCAACACTCAGGTATTTGGGGACATTCTAGATCTAAATTACAGTGTCTATGCTGGCTTCCTTTGCTAAGCCAAAACACTTCAAATAGAAAGTTTTAGATTTACACAGAAAAATATCTATTCTTTGATTCTAATATTCTAGCATGGCCAGGACAGTAACTATATATCATTAAATGATGCTAATTCTCTTCCATATTTCATTCAAGTGTCAAAGAAAGCTAACAAACATTGTTTCATTTTTCATGAACTAAAAACATGCAAAGTGTAGAGAAAATAAATGAACATAATATATACTCATTGTCAGCACTCTGATCTGGACTTTGAGGGAAAGATTGATATGTACTGAGCTTTTGAGCCATATCTACTCACACATTCACAAACATGCTGACCAATAGAATGAATATTAAAATAATTCTCATTCCCCTTTCCCTCCCTTTTCTTCTTTATTTCCCCATCCTCATTCCCCTCTCCCTCACTGACTTCCCACTCCCTCTTTGTGTCCTCTTCCTCCTCCCTTCTCCTTTTCCTCCTTTCTCCTCCCTCTCCCTCTCTCCACATTTCTCTTAGCCTTTACTTCCTTATTTGGAGTTTGCTACCTTATGTTCATGGGGCATAGTTTACAACTTATTCCTGAGAAATATCATATGTGATATGTATGTTTTGGATTGCAAGGATCTTTATTCTCTATCACTGATTGATTAGTAGTTTGGACATGTATGTATAGAATTATATATATATATTTAATTATATATATATATATTTAATTATTATAATATATATATATATATATATATATATATATATAATTTAC
>JANHMN010000012.1:67457959-67479349 GCA_030674055.1 Rhabdomys pumilio
AAAAGTGGCCTTGAATTTCTGTTATGTATTGTAACTCATACAAACTATATCTGGAACTCAGAAAGTATTTTCTAGAGTTCCTGAAGAACTGCAACAGCAGGAAAAAGAGCTAAAATTCTCCATGTTTTTCTCAAGAATCTCCTGTTTCTCTCTCTCTCTCTTTTTTTTCAAAAGCTATTGGTCTTTTAGATAGCCACCTCATACACTTCTCATCAATGTAGAAAGCCTACACTTTTTATATGCTTCTACCCACCAGGAATGAGACATCCTGCCCTCGATTATCACATTTCTTTGAATATCAATATACCACAAGGACATAAAATTAATGTGTGCTATGTGAAAAGCTAAGCCATCTGGTCATTTTAGTTTAAGGAACACATTACTAAGGACACTCCATACCTCTTAGTGCACTTTCCCTTCCACCCCATATATTTCCTCATTATCATCTCCCACCTCTGTAATTTCAGTAACTAAAAACAAATAATATTTAGGTTGATATGTTATTGACTATTTAGGCTTATATGTTACTGTAATGTTTAATATATGTAAAGATAATTGTAGAAATTATGTAACTTTCTCTCAATAGGCATTTAGATATTAATACTGAGTCTAGTTTTTTTTCTATAAAGTAGGTGCATTTATTTATTTCTAATAGAATTATGATAATAATTTCTGAAATGATTATAACTAATAAGTGAATGTTTACATTTTGAATTTAATAATACTATAACAACTTGCTTTACAATGTAGCTTAATGGAAACAAACTTTCCTCAAAATTGTAGATTTGAGTTTGTTTCAGTAATACTGTGTTGTTACATTTCCTAAATATTTCTGAATGACTAAGTATGAAATTGTCTCTTACTACAGTTTTAATTTGATTCTCTGGTTACTAACAAAGTTAAGGATACTTTATATTTTCATTCATTGCCAGGTTTTTACATTTTGTAATTTATAAATTTATTGGCATCATGCTAATTTTCTATGGTATTTTTTATATCCTCCTTGGGAACATTTTCCCTAAAATATAAACTGAATTTTTTTAAGATAAAAGATTTTACAACACCTTTAAAAGAAAAGAAAAAAATAAAATACATGTATTCATTAACAATAAAGCAATCTAGACAATACATTGTGGAAAAAGCAAACAAGCTTGTGAGAGTCTTAAAATGCCTGAGTGTCACTCTTGAAAACAGCCAACACCAAATCAACATTCACTTATGTTTTCAGTGTTCAACATAATCATATTTTATACATTATTTTAACAATCCTCACCCTCTAAAATTTGCATAGCTAAGATTGTTGCTTAAATAACAAAATTCACTAAGTTTAAGACCACATAAGAAGATCCTTAGAAGAATAATCAATTAAAAACACAACTTAAGATTCAGACTCCTGGGATCTAGAGAGAAGGCACAGTTGTTAAGAGCATGGGCTGCTCTCCCAGACTTGGTTCAGTTCTCAGCACCCATGTGGCAGCTCACAACTGTCTGTAACTCGAGTTCCAGAAGATAGACACCCTCACTCAGACACATATACAAGCAAAACAACAATGCATATAAGATAGTAGAAATAATAGTAAGTCCAAGTTTCCCAGCCACTAAGTGACCCCTTAAGAGTCTTATAAGGGGGCAGGCTTTAAATTCATAATTCTTTGTCAACAAATATCAATTTCTAATCATTTTTAGGTACTGCCTTTAGTTTGGAAAAGTTAAATTTCAGTTTATTTTATTCTCTTATAGATGATACTGTCTTAAGCTTTAAATTAGTTTACTTTGTCTTATACAAGCTTTATTTCTGTTTCGTTATCTATAGGCAATGAATTAAGTAGCAGACCCTGAAATTGCTGTTTGTTGTGTTTCTGTTTGGTATTTTTTTCAGCTATACATTTATGATTAACGAGGCTAGAAATGAATGTGAAGAGCTAAACTAAAAATGGTCCCTTCCAGGGCAGTGCGTCTAGGCTTCTGCCACAGTTAGATCATTCCAAATCACTGTGACTACTAAAATTGAACTTTGGGGTTTTCAATTTCTCTGGGGTTACAGATTATAAAAATTAGAATCCTTAGTGATGTGAAACAGGCAATCATAAGGAATACATTGTGAGAATCTGCTTTCCACCTCCCCAGGTGTCACCAAAACAGTCAAGTTTCCATGCCTATTGATTTTTTCCTTATTTGGATGACTGGGTTGATAGACGGTTGGTTGGCTAGTTAATGTTGTGTTGTTTTCACAGATGCTGTGATCCTCAACCCGGGGTCTTATGTAAACCAATAAGCAAAGTACACTGCCACTTAGTTTCATCTTCAGTTCTTGTTTTATTAAAACCAGCCACGGTTTTCTGCACAGTCTAGGTATCTTTATCTGAGTTTCTATTGCTGTGAAGACACACTATATCCACTCCAACTCTTAATTTTTTAATGCTTCTGTAAAAATGTTTTGTATTGGTTGTCTTAGTCAGGGTTTCTATTCCTGGACAAACATCATGACCAAGATGCAAGTTGGAAAGGAAAGGGTTTATTCAGCTTATACTTCCATATTACTGTTCAGAACCATAGGAAGTCAGGACTGGAACTCAAGCAGGTCAAGAAGCAGGAGCTGATGCAGAGGCAATGAAGGAATGTACCTTATTGGCCTGCTTCCCCTGGCTTGCTTTCTTGTAGAACCAGTTCAGGGATGGCACCACCCACAAGGTGCCCTCCCACTTTTCATCACTAATTGAGAAAATGCCTTACAGCTGGATCTCATGGAGGCACTTTCTCAACTGAAGCTCTTTTCTCTGTGATAACTCCAGCCTTGTGTCAAGATGACACAAAACCAGCCAGTACATTGGTTATTTTCTTTATTTTTATTTCAAATGTTATCCTCCTTCCCAATTTCCCCTCCACAAACCCCCTATCCCCTCCCTTGTCTCCTGCCTTTATGAAAGTGCTCACTCACCCACCCACTCCTGCCTCAGTGCTCTAGCAGTTCCCTACCCTGGGTCATCGAGTCTCCACAGGACCAAGAGACTCCCTTCCCAGTGACGCCAGATAAGGCAATCCTCTGCTACATATCCAGCTGGAGCCATGGGTCCCCAGTGTGTACTCTTTGGTTGGTGGTTTAGTTCCTGGGAACTCTGGAAGGGAGGTCTAGTTGGTTGATATTGTTGTACTTCCTGTGGAGTTGTCTCCTTCAGTCTTTGCCCTAACTTCTCCATTGGAGTCCTCACACTCAGTTCAACGTTTGCCTGCATGCATCTTCATCTGTTTTGGTCAGGCTCTGGTAAAGCCTCTCAGGGGACGGCTATACCAGTCTCCTGTCAGGAAGCACTTCTTAGCATCAGCAATAGAATCTAGGTTTGGAGTCTGCAGATGGTATGGATCCCTAGGTGGGGCAGTCTCTGAACAGCCTTTTCTTCGGTCTCTGCTCCACTCCTTGTCCCTGCATTTCCTTTTGACAGGAGAAATTTTAGATTAATATTTTTGAGATGGGTGGGTGGCCCCATCCATTTCAAAGGAGGTGTGTAGCAGTGGGGGAGGAGGATGTAGGGGTAGCCACTAGAAAGTCCCAGATGCCAGGGACCCAAGATGTTCCTGAGACTCAACATGAGGACATTAGCCAAAATTAGCCAAAATACACACTGCAACTCTTCTAAAGAAAAACATTTAGTTGGGGGTGGCTTACAGATTCAGAGGTTTACTTCAATGTTATCTTGACAGGAAGCATGGCATACACAGGCAGAAATGGTACTAGAAAGGGAGCCAACAGTTCAACAGTTCTGCATCTACATTTGGATCAACAGGCACCAGAGAGACAGACAGACAGACAGACAGACACACACACACACACACAGAGAGAGAGAGAGAGAGAGAGAGAGAGAGAGAGAGAGAGAGAGAGAGAATATACTGGTGGGCCTGGGTTGTGCATCTGAAACCTCGAAGCCCAATGACACACTTTCTCCAACAAAGCCACACCTACTCCACTTCCTGGTGAGCTGGCATTTGAAACTATGAGTCTATGGGTACCATTCTTAGCCAAACTCCCACAGCTGCCTTCAACCTATCATCTTTTTGCTTCCCCCTTCCAAATCCGAGGGTTATAGTGTTTTTACTACATTAGGCTATGATTGATTTCTGACTATGTTTCCAGCCTTCAGATTAAGAGTTTTGTTTTTTTAGATATAGTTTCTCTTATTTCCACAAACCAAAGACTTCATATACAAATTCCAATTCAGCTTCAGTGTGTTTTTTGTCCACGGAGCTGAAAGAACAGTCCTAGATTGCATGTCACTTTACAATTAAGTTCTGAATCACTGATGGAAAATAAACTAATCTGTAAATGTGAATGTTCTATAAAAATGCTGTTTTATGTTATTGAAATTCAGACTAAATGAAAAAACAAAAAAATAAATAACTTCTTAAGTTTCTCAATACTTTAAATATAAAGGAAATACACAGATATTATAATATTTTTCTAGATGTTCCTCAATAATATTTTGGAATAAAACATGTTAACAAAGTTAATAAATTTGAATCACAGCTAATTGAAAAGTAGAGAGTAATTCGTGCATTCTTTCAATCAGAATAAACTGACTCAAAATGAAATATTATATTTCATGCTTTGTACTAGAGGTTCAAAGATAAATTATATGATTTAAAACACTTATATTGAAGTCAATACTGGAACTATGCCTTTTAAAAGAATACTTTATTATGACTATATTATTGATGATGCAATATAGTTCTGTAAGCATTTATTGAGCACCAAGTAAAATTCTGTAGTGAAAATAAAGGAGCAGAATGGAATAATTATGAGAAACCTGCTTTATTACCTACCAACAATGTATATCTAAAAAGAATTGACTCATATGTGTATATTATCTCTGCCTTTCATCTCAATTTTGATTATTTATTAATCCTTAACAAAAAGATCAATATATTGTGAATTCATTTATATACACTCAATATTGTGAGATAAAAGATCATTATGGAAGTATTATTATATAAAGAAGTACTAGATGGAACTATGATATGTGGAGATGAACGATGCCTCTCTCATTTCCTGAACTACACTGAGCAAGTAGATATAACAGTATTTCTTTCCATATGAATGGAAATATTTTTAAATTTGTTGAAGAATCTCAATAAAGCCAATGAAAAGAATTATTATTCATCTTGTCTAGCCATGGAAAGTGCACAATAATTGATAACCTTCATATCAGTGTTCTTGGAATTTCTCCAACTGCATTAGCAATTGGTCATCTTAATTGTGTGGTCCATTAGCTGAAATCTGCATCACAAAGCTATCATGTAAGATTTTTGCTAATTCTGATCCATTCATTATAAGGTCAAAGTTTTCCTACTCATTGTGAAATAAAACTAAATACATTAAGTCAAAGTATTTTGGTTCATTCAATAAGGAAGCTCAAGTTAGTCATTGTACTACATATAAAATAAAATTTCACAGACAATGCCTTTAGTGCTTTCAGACAATTTTATACTGCAAAAGTAGCTTATTTGAAGGTCTGAAACCTTCAAAAAGTTGGAAAAGCCTGTAACAATCATTGATTCTATTTTCTGTAATGTATCTGCTGGTCCACAGCTTTGCTACATGTCTCAGTCTAACTGATAATAATCATTCATATGATTCTAAATAAAAGGTAGAGTCAAAGTCAACTTCATGGTTAAAAAAGCATCCTAGTACATTAACAGAAGCCACATAGTCATATTTGCTTAAGCACAGTTCTTATGCAGATGTGTTTAGGCAACCAAATATTTAGTAGATCTGTTCCACATTTAACCCTTTATTCAATCAAATTTTAATATTTTTGAGGACCTATTATGCTTTCCATGGTGCTACACCAAGACAAGAAAAATGAAACACTATGCCTTTTAGATTTTTGTGACCTCATCTACTCTAATACTTTTTCAACTAATTTAATGAAGATTTATCAAATGCTATTGTCTATCTGAGACCTTATTTCTCTGTTTTCTTCCAGATGACATAGCAAGTAACTACCCAGCATCCTTGATGAAATCCAAAAGCTACATGTGTCTACATATCAAATTTTATTGACTTGGCCAAAATATTGAATTAACATAAAATACAGGTATGTCAATCCAGCATTGTTCTAAATCATACATATCTGACAAATTACCTAAGTAATTATTGAGTTCATATTAGAAAATTTAAAAACTATAGTAGCTAGCTCTCTTTTTCAAAGAAAATGGTAAGTTTGTGTATGTTTCATATCTTCGTATATTTCTTTCTCAAATCCTCCCTCATATTCCAAGCCTGTAAAGTCATCAAGAAAAGTCTAAATGTATAACCAAATTCTTACAATAGCTAAGCTTTTCTTTTTTGTGTTGAGATAGCTTCTAGGTTTTTCTAAATGATATTTTACTCAACCTAAGTGTTTTAGTTTTTCTCTTTTCCCATTGATACCATCAAATATCATGACAAAAGAAATGTATGGGAGAAAAACACTTAATTTGCTCACAATTTTAAGTTATCTTTTATCGTAGACTATCAGAGAAAATCACGATGACAAGAACTAATCACATTAAGAATGTAAAGTATCTAATCACATTACATCCACAATAAAAATAAGAAAACAATTAATGCATACATGCGAGTGCTCAGATTGCCCTTTCCATGTGTACAGTCAAAGATGCCACATTCAGAAGTTCTGATGAGGGTCTTTCTTCAATAAATATAGCTCTTCCCAAATCATTGAACTTAATAATGACAATCTCTGATAGATTGTGTCTTGGTTAGGGTTTCTATTAACACAACAAAACACCATGACCAAAAAGCAAATTGGGATGAAAAGGGTTTGTTTGACTTACACTACCAGATTATAGTCCAACACTGGAAAACATAAGGACAGAAATTAAAGCAGAACCCAGAGGCAGGAGCTGGTACAGAGGCCATAGATGGGTGCTGCTTACTGGCTTGCTTCACTTAGCCTGCTCAGCTTGCTTTCTTATAGGACCCAGGACTACCAGCCCAGAGATGGCACTACACAGTAAACCTGGCCCTCCTCCATTGATCACTAATTGAGAAAATGCCTAAGAGCTGGATCTCATGAAAGTATTTTCTCTACTTAAGGCTCATTCCTCTTTGATAACTTATGTTTGTCTCAAATGGACACACAAAACCAGCCAGTATAGATGGCAACCTTAACCTGGACAATCCCTTATATGTGTGACCAGAAGGCTACCTCAACTTGGCAATTAGTTCATCTGTTGTTAATGTGATAATCAACCGCATCACATTTTAGCCATAGTCTTCTGCCCCTTGTCCCATGAATTCATGGCTAGGTTGTATTATAACATAATTCAGTGTAACTGAAAACATCGCCAGAGTAATTTATAGTTCCAACACCTTAAAAGTCCAAGGACTCATAACTGTAAAACCCTATCAAATAAAAATCAGATTTCATATTTCCAACAAAGTAATGGAGCAGTAAAAATTCGTATTTCAAAAGAAATGAATTGGGTCTCAAAAAACAGTTCCACCAAAACAGAACAAATTCAAGGAGGGTTTTTTTGTTTTTTGTTTTTGTTTTTGTTTTTGTTTTTCAAGACAGGGTTTCTCTGTGTAGTCCTGGCTGTCCTGGAACTCACTCTGTAGACCAAGCTGGCCTCTGACCTCAAACTCAGAAATCTGCCTGCCTCTGCCTCCCAAGTTCTCCCAAGTGACTAAAGGCTTGTGCTACCGCTACCCTGCTCAAGGAGGTTTCAAAAACACAAAATCTTTCATCTTCTCGCCTGATATCTGGAGCTCACACTGGAATTATAGAGTGCCCAAAGAGGCTTTAGTAGCCCTCTTCAGCAAGTTCTACTTGGGATAGCTCTACTACAAGCCTGCAGCTTTCTTCAGGGTGCATTCTGTGTCCCTAATTTCCCCAATATCCTCTAGTCTACATTGTAACTGAGGTTTTTAACCTTCATAAGTTCACACAATGACATCTTCTGACCCCTTGAAAAGACTCTGATTTTTTCTCATATTACCTGGCCTCAGGTGCTCTCTGGTCCACTCAATCATGCATCCTCTCTGCCTTCAAAACCAATAGCGGGTAGAAATTGCCATGTTCTGTTGCCAACTTGAGAAATAGCATAGGCCGATTGGAACAGAGTTATATCAACTTGTGTATGCTAACTCTGGGGAAGAATTTTTCTAGGCTGCTTTTAAGCCTAGATTTTCTTTCTTCAAATGAGTCTGAATTGTTACAAGATACCACCATGGATATGTGGGGTTTGACCTCAAACAGCCCTCATGTTGGCTTAACACATCACAGGAGGCTTCTCTTTAGACTTAGTAATGACCATTTTAAAATCTACAGATTTCTTCTTTTTTGTGTTTGCTTTTTAATAATTTTTATTGGATATTTTCTTTATTTACATTCAAATGTTATTGCCTTTCCCAGTTCCCCTCTGAAACTCCTATCCTATCACCACTCCCCTGCTTCTATGAGAGTGTTTTCCCACCCACCCACCTATTTCTGCTGCTCTCAAATTTTCCTACACTGAGGCATGAGCCTTCACAGGACCAAGGACCTCTCCTCCCACTGATGCCCTTCTTAACACATGCCTGAATGCTTTCCTGTTGGAAATTTCTCTTCACAATCCCTTCAATTCATTTTCTCTCAAATCAACTGCACTAAAAGTCTCAGGATACAGGAAGAATACAGTCATCTTTTTTTGCCAAAATAAGCCACTAGTATCCTTTTTCCAAGATCCTGAGAAAACCCTCGTTCCAGTCTGAAAACTCATGAGCTGGGTCTCCAATGTCAGTGTTTCTCTCAGTAATCTTGTCTGTCATGCTCTTTCCAACACCTAGGATGGCTGGTGAAGTGCTGCTCATAGCATCTAATGACTATCCTATCCAAAAGTTCCAAAATCCTCATTCCCCTTACAAACAGTTCTAAACTCCTAGAAGGTTCATCACAGCAACAAATTCACTTCTTGGTGTCTCCTGTCCTAGTTTCTTGTTCTGTAAGAAAGGAGGGGATGATTTGGATCAGAATCCCATAACAGAATCCATCATTAAAGAGAAGCCAATCAGCTTGAACATGAAACAGGGGGTCACATTACAGCCACAGCCGAGAGCAAAGAAAGGAATTGAGTGAATGCATGACAGCTATGCTCATCTTGTTTTCTCCACTTACAGTTCAGGATCTCCTGCTTAGGAAATGGTCCTACCTGGAACCAAGAGGGATATTCCCATTCTAACAAATATTACCCATCATATGTGATTTCATATCAGCATTTATTCTGAACTTCTCATCTGAATGTTACCTCCTTTCCATAAGTTGTGGTGGGCATATTGAATTACTTTTTCTTCAATTTTACATAACACCTTTGATCTAAATACATAATTGCACCCTAACTGTCTCTATGCCTTGAACAAAAATAACAAAATAAATTATTTAAAAATTTTAATATTTCACAAACATCTTCCATGGCACATCTCACATTGTTCTATGTTATTGTACTTTTTGTATTTGATTAAATATAAAGGATATGTTTTGTCTTTGTCTCAATTCTTTTAAAAACTGTATCTTACTGGATTCATTCTGCCTTATTGGAATGAATATATATATATATATATATATATATATATATATATATATAATCTTTCTTATATTCTTTCTCATTAGAATCAGTTGCATTTGTAGACTCTGATACTCATAAAAAGAGACTCTCAGCCTCTTAGCTCATCCTCCCTTTTAATGGGTCAAGGCTTGGGAATCAAATCTCTTGTGTTAGAAGCTTTAGGGATGATACTACTTAAGTCAAATCACTTTATGCAACTTTGTCTGCCTGGACAGAGAAGTGAAGCAGTTTCCTGGAATGAACTGTTTAGATAGGACAAGCTCTGTGGCATTCAATTTACTTCCTAATCCTATTAGTCCCAGGGAAAAGAGATAAATGGACCATTAGAGTGGTGTGGCTGTGTCCTGGCCTGGTGATTGCAAGCTAGGCTCTGTGAGAGGTGACTTCTTTGTGATCTGCAGAAAAACTGCTGGTGAGGAGGCGTTCCAACAAGACTGTGCTGCCACAAAGACAAAGCAAAGTGAATCCTATTTCTATACTTCTTAAACATGAATCAAAGATTTATTCTGAAAAATTATTACAAAGAATTGGAAGTAGCTTCGATGATCCTAAAACATAGATAGGTGAGAATATGAGAGTGGTAGAAGTTTTAAAGGTCAATATTTTAAAATTAAAAATGTAGGACTACTATTAATTATGTCACCATGATCATTTAGTTCTATAGTCATAGCTCTGAGTTTCTAAAGCAAGCAACTGCACGTATTCAAGGAATTTGTGTTTTAGTCCAACTATATTGGACAAGTGACTGGCAATAAGCAACCCTGAGATTCTAAAATATACTCCTTTTTATAAGGTTTCTATAATTCTCTTGATGAAACTAATTTCCTGTTTCAAATTGTGGACAAGGAGAAGAATGGGTGTGGGTTGAGATCAGATGTGGGGAGGAACAGAAGAGATGGCCAGATGGCCATGAGAATGAATAAAAATCTACAACTGACAGGAGTGGGGAGGTGGGAGGCATCTCCAGGATAAGTCAAAGCCCAGGGAAAGTACCCAAAAATCAATAGGGATGACCTTAGCTATGGGGAATATGGAACCTGAAGAGGTCACCTCATGTAGCCACACAGGAACCCCAGATAGAGACACAAACCCATCCACACAATTTTCAATCCAAAGTTTATCTTATCTACAAGAAATGCAGGCACAGTGGATGAAGCAGAGACTGAGGGAATAGCCAACCAATAATTGGCGCCCAACTTGAGACCCATCCTATGGGCAAACATAAATCCCTGACACTATTAATGATACCCTCCTATGCTTGCAGACAGGGTCATAACTGTCCTCTGAGAGGCTTCACTCAGCAGCTGACTGATACAGGTGCAGATACCAACAGCCAAACAGTGGATGGAAGGTGAGGAGTCTTATGGAAGAATAGAAGGAAGGGTTAGGGTTAAGGTTAGGGTTAAGATTAGGGTTAAGGTTAGGGTTTAGGTTAGGGTTAGGGCAGGCTCTGAAGAGGATAGGAACTCTACAGGAAGACCAAGAGAATCAACTAACCTGAAGTCTTGGGGGTCCCAGAGTCTAAACCAACAACCAAAGAACATACACTGGCTGGATCTAGGCCTCCCCTCACATAAATAGCAGATGGTCAGATTAGTCTTCACGTGGGTCCTGAACAACTGGAGTGGAGGCTATTCCAAAAGCTGTTTTCTGTAAGTGGGATATGTCCTTTTAGCTGGGCTGCCTTGTCTGGCTTCAGTGGCAGAGGAAGCGCCTATCCTTGCAGAGACTTGGGGTTCTAGAGTGGGAGGATACCTAGGGGGTGTCTACCTGCTCAGAGGAGAAGGGGATGGTGGTGGGGAAAAGATTGTTGGAGGGAGATGAATGGGAGGGGAAAATTGAGCAGGATGTAAAGTGAATAATAAAAAATGAAAATAAATTTAAAAACAACAAAAAAGAATTTTTGCAAGTACATTTATCAAAACTTCCTTTATTTGTTCTCACTGTTTTCTTCTGCTCCTCTTTTTCTCTGTTCTTCTTTTCTTCCCCACTCACCTGTGCTTTTCTGTGTATTCCTGTTTAGACATAGCGGCAGAATGGTGATAGGTTTGTCAAATGAGTCGAAAATTTTTCCTCCTTTTCAACATTTTTGGAAATATTTTACAATGATCCTATGAATCTGTGGTCTAAATCTCCAGTGTATCAATCAGGTCCTATCCATTTCTTTATAAGATAGATGAGTTAGTGCTTCACTCTTTTGTCAGTTATTAATGAACCCATTAAGATTTTCTATTCATGACTTGTTGGTATAGTATATGTTTCTAATAATGTATTAATTTCCTCAGCTTATCTGATTAATTTTACATATTTGTTAGTTGTAATCTTATATGATTTTTCTGTCTCTGGGATATAAATTGCAATATCTCCATTTTATTTCTGATTTTGGCTTCTCTCCTTATTATATGCTATGTAAGGGCTTGTCAGTTTCATATTTTCAAGACAGCAACTCATAGCATCCTTGATTATTTCTATATAGTCTTTCTCATCTACATTATCCTTCTGTAAATGGTTATAATGATTTTCTTATTACAAATTGATTTGTTAGTATTTTTCCTGTTCCTGTGTGGTACAAAGCAAGATATAAGAATGTGATGATTTTATCTTCTGTTCATGTAGATAAGTAACACTATAAGCCATCTTCTTCTCACAGCTCCATTTGTACTTGTAGAGACTATGTTCTTATTCAACCTCAATTCATTTTTAATTTTCAATTATTATTTCTTATTTAGCTCATTTTTAGGTAGAAGTTTGTTTTTTTATTTTTTTAAAAAAATATTTTTGAAGAGCCTTTTTTCTATTTTTTATTGGATATTTTCTTTATTTACATTTCAAATGTTATCTCATTTTCCAGTTTCTCCTCTGGAAAACCCCTATACCATCCCCCCTCTCCCTGTGTCTATGAGGGTGTTATCCCACCCACCCACACACTCGCTGCTCCCCACGCTGGAATTCCTGTACACTAGGGCATCGAGCCTTCACAGGACCACGGGCCTCTCCTCCCATTGATGACCAACAAGCCCATCCGCTGCTACATATGGAGCTGGAGCCATGGGTCCCTTCATGTGTACTCTTTGGTTGGTAGTTTGGTTCCTAGAAGCTCTAGGGCTTCTGGTGGGTTGATATTTTTGTTCTTCCTATGGGGTTGCAAACCTCTTCAGCTCCTTCAGTCCTTTCTATAACTCCTCCATTGGGGACCCTGTGCTTGGTTCAATGGTTGGCTGTGAGCATCTACCTCTGTATTTGTCAGGCTCTGTCTGAGCCTCTCAAGAGACAGCTGTATCAGGCTCCTGTCAGCAAGCACTTCTTGACATCCAGAAGTGTCTGGGTTTGGTGACTGTATATGAGATGAATCCCCAGGTATATTTATGGCTGTTTCTATTTTCTTTATGTTATTAATTTCTAGATTCATATCATTGTGGTGATGTGATAGGCTTGATAATATTTCAGTATTCTTGAATTGTTTTTGTTTTGTGTAATTATTTTCCTAGAATGAATGATCTGCTTTATAACATTCTAGACATACAAAATTGATGTCGATTCTGACTCTCCTTTTCTCTTGGCTTGTTGTGTTCATATCACTAGTCGCTTTTGTGCGTGGTGATATACAATCTGGTGATGTCTGTACATTTTCTGCCTGGATGAACTATCCACTGTAGAAAACAACGCACTGATGTTCCCTCAAATTGTTCTATTGCTTCTTCTCTCCTCGAGTCTACTGTCATTTGCTTTATACATCTGTGTGCTCTGATGTTGGAAACATATACATATTGGTTTGGTCATATGATGTTAATAATGTTCCCTTTTATCATTACATAAAGACTTTTTAATCTCTTATTCAATTTTTACCTACAGCCTAGGTTACCTGAGACAACACCCTTAACATCTACTCCCTTTTCTTCAGCAGTTACCTTTACCATCCCATCACCATACACCATGTATGTTCCTTAAGATAAAATAAGCCTCTTTCAGGCAGCAGATAGGGATCTAGTTAGTGTATTTTGTGTGAAATGTTTACATGAAAGTAATTATTGATAATCAGGCTCTGCTCTTACCATTTTCTTGATTGTTTTGTCTTCTTATGCTCTCTTTATTTGTGACTGATAAATAATAAAATGTGATTTTTGTGTGTACAGGCATTTATTTTTTGCTTTCAGTTGTCTTACATAAAGCCTCTTAGGGTGAAAATATCTATATTAAACTAACAACTGAACATCAACTATACATGAAACTCTGCCTTTAAGTTTTCCTCACACTACATTTTTGTCTCCTGATGTCATAGTTTACCTATTTTAAAATTGTGCTTTTATGAATACATGATTTAGTCATAGGTACTTTTATGATTTTTGTCATAACATGTTTTGGGGGGAAAGCCTGGCATTAACAGTACATTCAAAAGAGTAAAAATTTTAATCTAGGCAGGAGGATTATCATTAATATCATCTCTAGAATACCCAAGTAGTATTAATAGTGCTTCTTAAAAGACACATTTCTGTTTCTGTACAGTTTCTATACCTCATTCATGATTACATCAAGTCTTCATGGGTAACAACTAGCAGGATGTCTTTCACAAAATAAACCTTCAAAGGTAAATAAATGTTAAGTAAGGACCATAGAAAATATGAGGCCAAAGTGCACAATTCTAAGATTTTTTTTCCCTGTGAATAGAGAATGGAAAAATAATTTGGGGAACTAATTTATCTTCCTTAAAGTAAATATTACTGTGTTTCATGTCTTCTGATAGTTTACATTATTTTACAGTGAACACTCAACGCAAAACAAAAACCCTAATGGGCACCGTATCGCTCATAGAGAAATCTGAAATAAAGAAAATGTGAGGATTAATGTCCTTAATCTTCATTTCTGACAGGTACTGTTCACATTTTGATTGTCTGGTCAACATTTGGGTCCAATTCCTAGTTTCCAAATCATGGTGTGTAGTGTTCTAAGTCGGTTCCTGGGAGAGCTTTAGGGGCAACTTTTCAACAGATTTTCTCAATTAGAGATGCATCTCACTCTTCGCACACATCCCCCCACATCTGCTCATAAGAAATGAGTAATGGGATGCACATGTGCTGACTTGCGATCCATTTCAGCCTTCGCAGGTGCAAATGCATGTTTTAAGGTGCAAAGTGGAGCCACAAACGTTGCAGGCAGTCCAACTGAAGCTCTGGGCCTCAGTCACATCTAAATAACGCTTTAGCACAACAATCATGTGATGTTTTTCATGTCTTATAAATGTAGATTGAACTGGTACATATTAGCAAATGAGACATTATTTACAGACAATAAACTATAACTGATTTTCTCCATATCTGCTGTTAGATAAAGCAGTATTCTCATATAGAAACAGAAACTTTATATTAGTGATTTTCAAGAGAACTTTTACCAAACAAGATAAAAAATAAGATATTTTTATTTGTTTAAATAATTAATTTATAGAATTTATGTTGATATTTCTACCATAGTCAGGATATATTCTTACAGTTGTATTATATTTCTGGCAGAAAAGCTAAGTGAGTGCTTGATTACAAAGAGTAATAGAGGCCCTTATGATGCAATAATCCCCTATTTCTTATTTTTAGTTTGAGTATACATTTAGAGGGCCCCTTTTCAGCAGACATGCATTTTTAATTTCATTTTCAATTAAGATTTTTTAAATTATACACATTGACAGTGATTAGATCACTGTTCTCTTCTCACTAGTTAGGGTGAGTGTGTGCTGGTGTCTTATGTTGGTTAAGTTGCTAGTGGTCCTCAAGTTCTGGGATGCTGGATTGTGAGCTTTGTTTCTATGGAGACACATCTCCACAATGGCCTGAGTTGATTAAATACAATAGTCTCTTTGTCTTAAGATGCCCAACTATATTTCAATGTTGTTTATTTTCTTGCAAAGAAAAAATACTTTTTTTCTCTACACTGATAGAAAACAATACAACCTGGTTGTACCAAACAACACAACACTCACATTACAGAGTAATGCACACGTTTTCTATTTACAAAGCAATAAGGAAAGTTGCCCAATGATGGAGGTGAATTATGTTCAAAGTAGTAGAAAAGAATATAACTTTAACTGAGAATTCATTTAAACATGAGAGTTGTCGAGCAAGTCTTACTTGGAAGATTACTGTGTGATGATGGGGGAAGTTCCAAGGTCAGAGAAAAGGATTAATTAAAGTTATTTCTTTTTATGTTTCATGTGAGAATATGTTCATCTCTTCTCATCAAGCCCAAGCAGAAAGAACAATGCTAAGCCTTCTTTACACTTTTCTCCTGTTATAATACCTAATGCCCAGCCTTCCTTGTTCTGATTACCCAAATCCTGCCCATTTTTCAAAGTGCAGTTCAAATCCTACTTTCTTGTGAGACATTCTTTGACCATTTCATCTGGAAGCAATCATTCTTCCTTTAAACTTCCACAAGCCCTATTTTTCCATACCACTCATTTACTATATATTATTTACTGTCCGGTAGATGTAATGTTTTTAGAAATGTTGAAGCCATAGTAGAAATTTTTATTACTTTGTACACACAAAAAAATTATTTTTAAAGTAAAATAGGCCTATGACTTTTTATTATCCTTTATGGATTCCAAATCTAGTTTGTTAGATTACACAATACATCATTATAGCAAAATGAAACTCTGAGGTAATGCTTACTGTAGGCCAGATATTGTTTTGGAAGCATTGAATTAAGTAAATGTTTAAATACTTTATACATGTTATGTTTTTAATAATAGATGTTTCATGTATGCATGTAGATTTGTGCACTTTTTAAGCATCCATATATTTATCGATGTAGATATATGTGTGCACTGCATATACACACATATATTTAAGTGTAAATAAACTTATTTGATGAATTGAACATACATATACATATTTTTGTTACTGAATTTGTTATGCTTTTACTCTTGTAAAAGATTAAGGAGCTGGTTTATAAAAATGAAGCACAATATTTTAGTGTTTTCTATCTTTAAATAAGAAAGGAAATCTAAGACAGTTAAAAAGAATCTATACACTAAGCAGATCACACAACTCAATTATATGTCTCTAAATTTTGGACACTCTTTTTTTAATCCAGTAGACACAAACCCGCTTAATTGTTTGAAAAACTAATGGCGTAAGCCAAAAAAATAAAACCAAAATCCATATTTAACTGTTATATCTAGAGTCTAGTCCTTGCCAATCAACCATTTCTGTAAGAAGCAAGCTCCCTTGAAATTCAGCTTCTTCATCGAGAGATTAAGACTTCCAACTTGATGGATAGCAGTATTTTATTTGATTTTGAAAGTGGTTTATGTGATATTGCTCATTTACAAGCTAACCTACTTAAGTGTACTTGAGGAAAGCACATGTTATCAGCTTCCAAAATAGAATGACTTGATTTTAATGAAATCTTGGAAAACTTTTCACTCACCAGTAATTGATAAAGATAAAAAGAATGAAACTATATCATAGGACAAAATTATTACAAAAGTTTCAGTCTTGTGTAGGTATAACTTTTTCTTCAATTGCCATCACAGTAAACTTTTAAACATACTAGAGTCTAACCATGAAAATGAAAATATGAATCAATGCATCCAAATTTTTGCAGTTTTATGACATTCCTCATATGGAATCAACCTAAGTGCTCAATAGCATGACCAAAATTGTCTCTTACTACACAGAACAGCCCTTTGTATGCCATAATATATACAGCAATAATTGATGAATATGTAATTCTAAATCTTAACTACATAATCAAAATAATTCATGCATTTGTATTTTTTTAAAAAATCCCATATATTCTACACAATATGTAGTGAGCTTTCTCTTCACGTGCCTTTCAATTATCTACTAAGTGTTTTTCATACTGTATGACTCTACCAAATTCTTGATATCATTGTTATTCTATATTTCGGGTTGTCACTCCAATATTTCATTCACAGCAAAGGGTTTTGATTAACATCTATCATATTTTCAAATGAAAATATATTCATATTTTCAAATGAAAGGACAAGAATATAGTTCCACTCTTGTATTACTAGCAAGAAAAACAACAAAAAAAAGCCACTTAAACTTCATTTTTTTCAAGTAGAGTTGACCTAAAAAGAAACTATTTTTTACTTTCTTTTCTAAATCATTTATTTATGTATTTATTTATTTATTTATTTATTTATTTATTTATTTTACACTCCAGATTTTATCCCACCCCCCAGTTCACCCTCCAACTTTCCACATCCCATACCTCCCCCCTAACCCTTTGTCTTCACGAGGATGTTCCCACCTCCCAGCCCCCACCCAACCAGACCTCTAAACTCCCTGGGGCCTCCAGTCACTTGAGAGTTAGATACAACTTCTCTGACTGAACCCAGACCCGGGAGCACTCTGCTGTATATGTGTTGGGGGCTTCATATGAGTTAGTGTATGCTGCCTGGTTTGTGGTCCAGAGTTTGAGAGATCTCAAGGGTCCAGGTTAATTGAGATTGCTGGTCCTCCTACAGGGCCATCCTCCTCCTCAGCTTCTTTCAGCCTTTCCCTAATTCAATCACAGGAGTCAGCAGCTTCTGCCCATTGGTTGTATACAAATATCTGCATCTGACTCTTTCAGCTGCTTGCTGTGTCTTCTTCTAGAGTAGGGTCATGATCGGTCCCTTTTTCTTTTTTTTTTTTTTTTTAGTGCTCCACGGCCTCAGTAATAGTGTCAGGCCTTGGGACCTCTCCTTGAGCTGGATCCCACTTTGGGCCTGTCACTGGATCTACTTTTCTTCAGGCTCCTCTCCATTTCCATCCCTGCAGTTCTTTCAGACAGGAACAATTATAGGTCAGAGTTTCGACTATGGGATAGCAACCCCCTCCCTCACTTGATGCCCTGTCTTTCTGCTGGAGGTGGGCTCTACAAGTTCCCTCTCCCTGGTGTCAGGCATTGTATCTAAAGGTCCTCCCTTTGAGTCCTGATATTCTCTCACCTCCCAGGTCTCTGATGCATTCTAGAGGGTCCTCCCAACCTCCTACCTCCTGATGTTGCCTGTTTCCATTCTTTCTGCTGAGCCTTTTATAATTTTTT
This sequence comes from Rhabdomys pumilio, assembly GCA_030674055.1. NCBI lineage: Eukaryota > Metazoa > Chordata > Mammalia > Rodentia > Muridae > Rhabdomys > Rhabdomys pumilio. The sequence continues at coordinate 67,476,605 of JANHMN010000012.1, forward strand.
TCTCTATTATCTCATGTTTCCAGTCTTCTCAAAGTTCTTATTATTTCTAATTAATCAAAAAACTTCACAGCCTGAGTCTAAACATGATGACAACACCAGAACCAATGTATTGGTGTAACTGCCTGTCTATATAGCTGTCTATCAGGGTTCCTATCTACTAAGCTGCCCATCACATAGAAAAGCTGGTCGAGCTAAGGATTGATCTTAAAGAGAATTCCAAGATGCCTCATATATGATTTTTAAATTTATGTACCTATTTATTTGTTTGTGTATAAATATTTTGTCTGCAAATATATATGTGAACCACATTTATGCAATGTCTGAAAAGACTAGAACCAGCCATTGGTTCCTCTGGAATTAGAGTTACTGATGGTTTCTGAGCCATAATATGACTCTTGAGAACAGAATTCAGGTCCTGAATGAGATCATAGATTGCTCTTCATCACTGAGCCACCTCTCAGTCCCATGTATGTTAATTTAGAAGAGCAAAGCTAATACACACAATATCTAACAGCTGTGATATCCGATCATCAAGAGATAAACCCCATATCTTAAAGAGCTAAACACTGTGCTCAGTAGAAAACTAATTAAATGAATGAAAAATGCTACTTGACAAACAAAACAGATTCCCTGTTAAACGGTAAGACTGGCAAGTGGAAAAAAATATAATTCCCATATTGACCTCCAGTTTCAGAAATAATAGAGGAAAGAGAATAGTTAAGCTGACAAGCCCAGGATTTCATATGGGGCTGAGAGCATTCATTCCACTTTTCACAAGGTTTGGTGATAGGTGTTTCTTTTGCTGGGCTGACTCCAGAAGCAGGGCAAGGAGGAGTAATACACATTGTTGTGAAGTACAAATACTCTTCCTAAATCATACACTGGCTGAAATACCATCACCAGGTACATTGAGGGACATCACCTCATTTGGTTGGGAGTAGTCAAAAGAAAGAGGGAAAAACGGAGGGTGAAAGAAAGGAGTCTGACAACACTGGCTTCACACAGCACTGGGAGGAGGCCCAGAAGCCATGACAACTAGAAAGAAAAGACTCATTGGTACATTTTAAACTCTTTATGATGGTGTATATCAATGCACAGGATAAGAAAACTAAATATTACAGTCAAAAGAATCTTTATATTTCACAAAATGAAGAATTCAAATGCATATTATTAAAGGCTATTTAGCCAAACTTGTTCTTCTCATGCACTTATACAAAAACATTTGCATTGCATTTAGATTTTTTTTCTATCCCCAAAGCATCTTTTGACATTTATATTCACTAATATCTAAGGCCTGTAAATGGTCCCTTGTTTGTTATTAACTGTTTCTATGTATGCCAAGGTTTTCTCAATCTGAATTATAAATACTTCTGAAAAAGACATTTTACGTTGATTTAATTCCCTCTAAATGTGCCACAGAAATATAGGCATTTGATGCTTGGAGTTTCCTCCATAGCAGTGGATTCATTTGTCTGATGCATTATATCTCATTTACCAATGAGAAATACAGGGCTACAGCTGAGCTAGCTGCCCCTGACCTTAAACAAGATTAATTAGGTTGTCAAATTAGATTATAAAATGTATACACTATAAGAAACTAGAAAAAATTTAAGACTTGACATGAAAGAATATTTTAAAGTATTTTATATCATTTCTCTTTTATAATAGTTTTCTTATTAACCAACTGGTAAACCTATGTATTTCAAAAACAATTTATTTGTTTATTTATTTGTTTATTTCAAAAACAATTTATTTATTCAGAAACAATTTAGTTGTTACAGTTACATATTTTTCTTGCTGTAAAACAGGGAGTTGAATTAGTAATTGTGTATTGGACACAATAATTGAATAAAAAGAGACAGAAAGTGGCTCATATAAAGAAAGCTTAGAGGTTGTTTCCAAGCTTAGCAAGGGACTTACTAAACACAACATCAATTATTTTGCTTTATAGAAAAGGCATACATATTCAACTGCCTTTACTGGATGCTTCCTTTTCTTTTTCTGTTTTTTCTTAAATAAAATTCAGAGTAAATGACAAGATGAGTATTATTTCCTACCCTTTAGTGCCATCGTGAGGCCAAAACAGCAAAATACTAAGGAAGTAAGATTTACAGGCTAGCCCATGCCTATGATATTTCCTTTTCATTCCAATATAATTACTCAGAGAGTGAGTTTATTTCAGAAATATAATTGCCTTCTTATTGAGCTGTAATCCTACATCCAACAAATTATAACTTGTATGCCTACATATACAACATATAAGACCTTGAATTTTTTTTATCCAAATGTGAAATTAAAATTTTGGTAATTTTTACCCATAACAAATTTATATTTCACATTACATAATCATACACCTAAAGCTTTGCAGAAATAAGGTTTTGAGAGTGTTTTAAATCAACAGTATTTTAGTTTCATGTCATTTATACTTCACTCTATGGTATCATATTTTAACAAACAACACTGTATGATATACAGCCTCTGAGACTTCTAAGAGCAGTGACACCACCACAAGTAAGTGTGCCAAGAGCAAATGTAACAGTATTCAAGAGAAAGGCTGTCAATCAAAATTACTGATTGACATCTAAGGGCTGTAGACTCAGGTGAGCTCAAAGCATTAGAATCAATCAAGTGACTATATATTTGATTTGAAATTTTCACCACAAACTACATCCAAAAAGTTTAAATGATTTATTTCAAATCTCAACCATATATATATATATATATATATATATATATATATATATA
>JANHMN010000012.1:67479359-67489456 GCA_030674055.1 Rhabdomys pumilio
TCTCAACCATATATATATATATATATATATATATATATATATATATATATATGCTTGCTTGCATATTATAGCTATAATAGGTCTTGCTTACCATGGCTGTTTTGAAAAGCCACAGAGGAGAGAAAAAATAAAACTATTGACAAAATTTTTATCTGCTTTGTTTTCACATATCCAAAACACACACCATTGGCTACAGATATAACCAAGACAATAAAAAAAATGCACTCTTTTTCTCCTATCTCAGAGGCAGAAGTGAAATAGAGAAAGAGGAATGGACTCAACTGACTCACAGTTAGTTACTTATGATCCTTTTCTTGGCTTGGATCCACACAATCGGGAGAATTGCAGAACCCATTAGGGTGATGCTGTGGGTATATATTGCCAGATTTTGTACCCGTTACATTGCTTAATATGGATAATTTCCTTCAACAACTATCCCAGGGAAGTAAAAACAAGAAGATTACAAAATGTTCATCTCACCATTGGGAGTTACCAAAAAGAAGATAGTTTCTACCCCCTCTCCCCAAGAAAAACACCTCACAGGTCCCCATATGAAACAATCACTTGTACAAGAAATTTCTAAGCCCTACAAATAAAGCATCTTATTCACCTTTAACTTCTTTCTGACAAGGAAAGACTACTTTGATATTGTATCATACTCTATATTCAAGAATTTATTATAATTTTATTCATCTCATGTGACAAGATTTCTTTCTGTTACCCCATGCTATCTTACTTTTACTTCATTGCATTAGTTATGGTTGTTAAAAAAAAAAAATAGAAGCGTTAAGAATATGTGTATATCCAATATATATATATATATATATACCAGATATCAATAATTTCTATGTAAGAAAAAAATAGGATCACTAAGAATATATGTATACCCAATATACATATATGTGTACCAGATATCAATAACTTCTATGTATGAATATCATGCTTATAACTTTGACCTTTTTATATACATAGAAAAATATAAGCTAACTAAAAATCAATTCTATATAAACCTGTAATTGGCTCATGGAACTGTGAAGGTGGGGATACCTTATGATCTGCAAGCTGGAGACTCGGAAAAACCAGTGGAAAATTTTTATTTGATTCTGCAGATGTGAGATCTGGAGTCAGAGGGTGTAAGTCTCAGCCTGAGTCTAAAATCCAAGGACCTGTGGGGCCAATGGAAAAAGACAGAAAATGCTGGGTGACTGAGGGCCAACTCAGAAAGGGACAGCCAGTTTGCCTTTCTTCCAGCTGTTGGTTCCATTTGATCCCTGAGTAGATTGAATGCTGATATTCTGTAAAAGGTCTAAAAACTCCAATGTTTATCTTTTAACATCCTTGGTAGACTCATGCTATATACCAAGACTATAATTATAGCATTGTGGTAGCTAAACAAAGAAAAATATCTGCTTCAGGCCTGTATGTACTATACATCAAGACTACCCCAAAACAAACAAATAAAAGATCTCAAATAAATGTAGAAGCAATGTTATATTGAATAACTCCACAACCCTTTTGTAGATGAGCTGATCCATAAAATTAACCATGATATATTTGACATACTCTGGGGATAAAATGAATCATAGGAGACAACTAAGTATGCAGTCATTTGATATAATTGCAACCTAAAACAGAGAGTTTAATTTATGAAAGAAAATAATGCATATGGCTTTATGCAGATTCTGGAAATAAATAATGAAGACCTGGAAGTTGCCATCAGTAGAAAGCCAAGACTCTAAGCACTGGACTTTGAAGAAAATGGATGTGTCATCCACCACAAGAGAAGCCCAGGAGTCATTGTCATGCTGAAGAAGGTGGTATCATGATGCTCCTGAAAGAGCTGACACTGAAGTCACCAGTAGGAAACTACAACCTATCCCCCTGCCTTTCCATTGCCTTCAGTCTCAGGCCAATAACTAGTCTCATGCAGACTTACTATTTTTAACAAGGAAACCTGAGCTGAGAATACTGCTCTCAGTCAGTGAAATCAGAGCTAGTGGTACAGGGACACATGATTCTGACATGCTATAATCAAGAACAACTCTTTTACTAATACTGATTTTGCCATATAAAAGCTGAAATACTCTTTCTTTTGTCTCCAAATGGAGTTTCCATGGAAATAAGCTTAGCCTAAATTCTTTCATTTTATTCTCTGCTGCTAATAAAGAAAGCACATCTCTCACCAGAGACAGAAGCATCATTTCTAATGCTGTATGAGAAAGAGTTCTCACTTTTAGTAAGTTTTAGATAGTCAAAAGCTAACTCAAGGGGCTGGAGAGGTGGCTCAGTGGTTAGGAGCACTGACTGCTCTTCCAGGAGTCCTGAGTTCAATTCCTAGCAACCACATGGTGGCTCACAACCATCTATAATGGGATCTTCTGCTCTCTTCCGGCAGCCACGGTGTACTCAAATAAATAAAATAAATCAATATAAAAAACAACTAACTCAAAACTGAGGTCATTCTATTTAGACAAATACACTAAAAATTATATTATAAAAGAACTGTTTCATCATTGTTAAAATTTTAATTCTGAACTCAACACATTTTATATTAAGAAAGTATATTCATGTTTAGTGGACTATTCATGTACATAGGACTATGTAACCTATTAACTAAATTATAAAATACCTTATTATCTCTACTATGAAAATAATCATTGATTTTTTACTATTATCCTGTAATGCATTATAAAATCACATAAAGACATGAATACAGATATTTTCTAAATATAGCCAATTTCCTGTAACATCTTGTTTCATAACTTTTGCTTAACACCTAGAAATTTTGAACAATCTAAAGATTCTGTGGTTTGATAACAAGCAGTGTGAAAATACAAAGTAAAAACAAAGAGCGAGCTAACCCTCTAGATCGTCAGCTCACTAAGTGAAGACCACACCAAGCCAAGATTATGCTCGCATGTCTAAGTTACGTCCATCTACCTGAGGATAATAAAGGAAGCATGCTAAGTGCTTTTAGCGTGTCAGCCAGGGCAGTCAGATTTTAGTGATAATAGGCAATTCACATCCTTTGACCTCAGCACATAGCAGTTAGAATCCATTTTTTTTTCTTTTTGGCGCAATCATTCATTTGTTCACAAGGGTATTTTTTAAAGTTCTTTTTAGTTTTACAGTTCCTCAGTCTTCATGTTCTTTGTTATACAAAGTTAATGATAAGAAAATTTTAAGTAATCTGTTGGATCACCATGACCTGGGACAAGTTTAGTGTCATTAAAATTGCACGCAAAGCTCTCAATGATCTTCCCGTCCCACACGCATCTCTTACTGTTCCTTCTTTCCCGTTTTTACTGCTTCATTATCACATGTCGCATAGAATTTAAGACATGCCATGTTAATTACTTTGAACATGTTGTCCCATCTACCTGGAATGGCCTTATCTGCATTAGATCTTCTGGGTGAGTTCTCTTCATTCTTGACAGCTCTAGGAATTATTGTTTCTTTAAGAAGTCCCCTGTGTGTTGTTGTTCTCCCCCCATAGATCACTGTGCAGTAGATTTACTCATCAACACACAACACTTTCCAGCGAGTGTCTTAAAGGCACAGACTACATATGTATCACTGTACTTGGACATGGTAGCTGCTGACAATGGGAAATGTGTATTTCTAGCTCCCCAAAAAGTGCATTGGAGCTGCAGCGGTGATGATACATAGCAAATGCATTTTTGATGGTTTGATGTAGATAAAACAAACTTACGAAATAAGTAAAGTTTTGCCGATAGCTTAGATAGAATGTAAAATTTCAATCTGAATCTTGCATTAGCACCGCAGGCAAGCAAAACCTGATGAGTCTAGTCTTGTGATTTTTGTGCTGTTTTCTTTGATGAAACTTGAAGCAGGTACTGCTTTCACAGGTTAGTAGCTACACGTGGAGTCACCAACCAACCTTTCTCTGAATCTGGGACACATGAATTCTTCCAAATCAAGAAGTCTTCATTGAATGCTGACAGCTTTCTTATGATACTCAAAATCTCCCTGAAGAAAATCACAAAATAGTGAAGAAAAAAAGAAGGCTATCATAACAAATCCATGCAGTAAAGGACCATCAATGTGCTTGAACATGAAGGGAAATTCTGTCACATGACACAACGTGACTAAAAAAGTGAAGCCTGTCACCTTACAGATAATTGGACAGAGAAAAGTACACACCAAGGTTTTATATTGAGTTTTACAAGATTTCACCTGGTTATTGATCATCAAATATGAGGAAATTACATGAGACTGGGGAAAGAACTGTCCTACACAACCTAAAGGTAAATGTTTAATACTTTTAGCCTATTGTATTGGCAAACACCTATGACCCCTGGTACAGATGTCAGAGACAAAAGCACTGGCTGAGCTAAAGTCTTAGAAGAAGCCAGAGTAATGCCACCGGATTTTATTTCAAATGTTTTAAAAAAATAAAGTTCACATTAAAATAAATTTTACCCACTGTTCAAAATAGGAATTATTGTGATTTCTGAATCATGGAGAAAAATTTAAAGAGAGTTCATTTAAAATAGTTAAAAATTAGTCCTAGTCTAATTACCTCTCTGCTCCCATATTACAAAATGATATTCCAAAAATCCAACTGTTACAAAGAGACTTGCCCATGACTACGGGAAAACTTATGGAAACAAAAATATAGAAATAAAAGCTGTCCATTGTCCAATAGCCAAATTCATGCCTAGAATCCTATCAAAGTTTACCAGGGAAATGATTATACAGAAAGAAGTAAAATTCCAAAACTGTAATAACAACTATAAGTCTACACCATATAATGTCTTTTACTTTTTTTAAGAAAAGGGAGTTTAATTTTATTCTACTTTTCTAGAGGGATACAGTCTTCACAGTATGACATGGCAGCAGAAACACTAAGCTAGTGAATTACATTTACATCCACACATAGGAACCAGAGAGAGGGAACACCTCCTAAATGTTCCATAACCTTTCCTAAACATTGCCACCCACTAGAAATCAGGGGTAAACATGAGCTTTGGAAGCACATTTCTAATTCAACCACCATGGCATAGGTAGGCAGAGTTAGAGAAACTATGTCACTGGGTCATATCCTTGGGTTCTAGATCATACTGCTCTTTGTTTCTTCTTCCTGCAAACCACAATGTGGATGACTTTATCTGGCTGTCGGTCTCTATTTGTTCTCATCTACTGCAGGAGGAAACTTCTCTGATGATAGCTGAAGATAGAACTAATCTGTAAATATAGCTGAATATCATAAGAAAAAGCAGTATTTTGTCTTATCCTAGATCAGTGGATATCTAGTCTCAGGTTTTTGGTCACCCAGAGAGTGTCAGGTGTGAGTTTGATCTCGTGGAGTGGGCCTGACGTCAAATTAAGTGTTGGTTGATCACTCCCGCATGCTTTGTGCCACTATTGCTCTAAAATATTTTGCAGACAAGATAGATTATAAATGAAAGAGTTTGTGACTGGTTTGATGTCTACATTTTCCTTTTGGTAGCCTGAAAAATACCTTCCTGTACAAAACATGTCTTTAGGTATATAGGTTTATGTCTGGGTCTTCAATTCGATTTCATTGGTAAAGGTGTTTATTTTTGTTCCAGTGTCATACTTTTATTAAATAGATCTGTGGGGATGCCTCCATCAGTTCTTTTATTGTTCAGAAATTTTTTTTACCTATCTTAAGTTTTTCAGTATGTTTTCATAGGAAGTAAGTAATCCTTTCAAGATTTGTGATCCAAAAAAAAATCTAGATGCAAATTGCTAAACACAATTAATATGGAGGGAAGTATAGACCTTGTGTTACAGGATAACAGAGGCCACTTGCAGTTAGGAATTGTGAACCAACTTCTAGGAGGAAGAGTAAACCAACTGTGTGTGAATATGAGTTGGGGGATAAGTGTGAAAAAGCAAATCCTGGCTAGAAGAGGCAAGATCACTCAGTGTCTGTGTCTTGTCCCCTCCCCAGCTCACACTTACTTGGTATGCAATTGTTTTTACACTCTCAGAGCTTTAGGAACACTTGGTGGAATTGCAGAAGGCCATTGTATTTTTGTCAATGCATGTGCACACCAGCAGCACACCTCTAGTGCAAGAGGGCATCCAAGTAGGCAGTCATACTGCTTGCCTGGCCAGAAGAGCTTAAAGATGACTCATATATTTTCAACTTACTGGATATGAATACCAAAAACACTATGGGAATTCAGTACACCCAACTGTACTCATGGTCTTCTACCTGGTTGTTTTGTCCTGTCTTGTAGTACTTTGTGCTTAATCTTATTCTATACTTTTAATCCATACATTTTCCTACTTTCCTTGATCCTTTTACTTGCTCCATCCCTCCTTTTTACCATGGAAAGATAAATAATTTTACCTTTAATAATTTTTGAATACCTAAGTTATCTTAAATGTTTACCCTTATTAAAAGAGTATTGACATTTCTAATTGTTTATTGATGCTTAATTTGTTTCTGAGTTATTATTATCATATTCACTCTGCTTGTGTTCCACCAATCACAATGATTATAACGTGCTAAGACACAACACAAAATTCTGCAAGAAATATCTGTCCTACAGATGTGCAGATTATATTATAGAAGTGCAAGAAATACAAAAGTACAATGCAATATGATTCCTTTAACGGTTAAAAGTCCCTTAATCTCTGCATCAAATGACTGAAATGTTTTAAATGTCACATAAAGATTCATTGCTCTAGTTTTATGGATCTATGACATCAAAGATGATTCATGTGAGAGATAACTTAAGACAGGAAATTTATTCAAGAATTTCAATGAAAAGTTCTAGAGACAGAAATTCTAGAAGGATGAGAAAGATACCACAAATCCCCCCCAAAGCAGTAATAAGCATAAACAGTATAATAGTCTAAACAAAAGAAAGAATATCAGAGATTGAGAAAAGGTTAGGAGTTGCTGCATTCAAAAATCAATAAACAAAAAATAAACAATCATTATTTATTAATTTATTAAATAAGGTACCTAAAATTTTAGCCATAACAATAAGGTAAATAAATGATCTAAAATAGGAAGAAAGAGGTCAAATTTCCCCATTTTCAGATAATATGACTCCATGTATAATATATTCAACAAAAATATATTCATTTTCACAAAGTAACAACATATAAAGCCAACATAAAAATCACTGGATGTCCTATAAACCAATGATAAACATAAGCAAAGTTAACAAAAAAAGAAAAAAAAACTCTTTTTCAAAAATTGCTTCAATAAAATGAAATGAAATAAAATCTCTAGCTAAAAACTCCTTCAAAGATGTTAAAAAGTTTTAAGATATCAGATATAAAACAATTAAATGTAGAAGAAACAGAGCATTGTAAGATCTCTCGTGCAAACTTGCCAAACTAAAATTGCTAAAAACATCATATAGACTACAGCTTCAACTGGATCCTCATCAAAGTTCCAATGACAGGCTTTATACATATAAACAAACACAGAATTCTGGAATCTTAAACGTCACTCATTAAAAACTGGATATTCACAGCAAGCAGAAGCAGGAGAATTGCTGGATGTACCACACTATCTGACTTAAGCTACAGTGCAGAGCTGTGGCTACACACATGGGATGCTATGGGTGACAGACAGAGAGGAATCGCACAGCTACAGACATCTGGTTTATTTTCAAATATATCAAAAGCATATACTGGAAAAGAAATAGCCTTTTCACAAGTAGTGCTTGGGAAAACTGGTTATTTATACGTAGAAGATTGAAACCAGGTCTCTATCTCTCATTCTTCTAAAAAAAAAATTCAAATTTGATTAAAGAGCTTAATAAAATACCTAAAACGTTGGAACTGTTAGAGTGGGACATAGGAGAAACCCCACAGAATAGAAGCATAGACAGTGATATCCTGGGTGGTATTTTGATCTCTCAGGAAGTATTAGCATGAATTGATAAATAAGAATTCCATTTTCTTTTCTTTTTTTTTTTTTACTCTCATATGTGTATGGATGTTTTGTCTGCATGTATGTCTGTGCACCTCACGCATATAAGGCCCTCAGAAGCAAGGAGAGTTAAATCCTACTTGACTAGAATTACAGATTATTTTGAAACATTTTGTGGGTGATGGGTATTGAACTTGTGTCTTCTAGGACAGTAGAAGTGTATTTGGCTTGGATTGGCTCAATGTTAAAATCCCTGAACAATAGAAGAAATAATGAGTACAAAGACAGCCCACAAAATGGAAGGAAAAAAATCTCATTATTCATCTAGTAGGGTTAATAGCATCCAGAGTTTGTAAAGAACTCAAGAGTTGAAATATTAAAATTTAAAACAAAAACTACAGTTCTAAGTAGGCAAAGGAACCGAGGAGACACTTTTCAAATAAAGAACAAATAGCCAGCAAGAAAAATCCTCTATCTTCAGGGTCAATGAAATACAAATCAAATTAAGAATAAATCCATGTCACCAGGTTAACATAATGATCACCAAAGGGAAAAATGCCTTTTGTATGGAGTACAGGGTGTCTTTATACTGGTGGTAGAAAGCAAGTTGGCCCAGCAACCATGGAAATCAGCATGAAGGTTCCTCAGAAATATAAAAACTACTATATGACCAAATATGCCACTGGGTATTTGGTCAAAAAGAAACCAAGTGAGCTTGTTTTGAGGATTCTTGCATGCTTCAGTTAACATCTGGACTATTCACAGAAGCCACATTATGGAATTAGTGTGGCTTACCTCAGCAAACTAGTAGATAAAGAAAACATAGAATCAACCCAAAAGGCAGTTTTATTTTGCCATACAAACAAAGTGAAATTATTTAATTTAAATGGGAATTAATTATACTGGAGTCAAGACAGAAGGACAAAAATTTCTTGCAAGAACCAACATTACAGATGTTTTCTCATGTCAGAGTTAGAAGAGAAAGGATGAAAGCAATAAAGAAATATTAGGAGGCTGGGCAGTTGCTAGGAGTTAGCAGCACTGGCTGCTCTTCTAGAAGACCTGGGTCATATCACTCTATTCCCAGAGCTTCCTACTCTTCTGGCCTCAAAGAGCCCTATGCTCACATGCTGCACAGACACGAGTTGGCAAAGCACAGATAGACTCTCAAACATTTTTGATAGGAAATATTAGACATGAAGAGGAAAAAAGTGACAGAGGGTAAATATGATTAGAACACATTGTACACTTTGTTTAAAAGTAATAATAGTACATACTAATTTATATAATTAGCATTTGCTAGTATTTCTTATATTGAATATATATCCAATATTATACATATATTTCTCACATATTGTATGTAGCATATATACGGATAGCTTTTCTGCATATGTATATACCATATTAAGCCACTAGAGGTCAGCATAATACTTAGACTATATATGGATTTTCTTATTTTTTTTTTCTTTTCCTTTTTTTAAATCCTGTTTTCAGTCAAACTATAAAAGTAAAATGTAAGGATTGTTTACATTTTCAGCCTTCTATTCACAGGTTGAAAGAATGTTGCCTCTTGGAGAACCTCAACTCTGTCTAGTCTTTTCCCACTTGATGTAATCTGATGCTTCCTCTTATCCTGGTTATGAAAACACACACACACACACACACACACACACACACACACACACACAAACACACACATACCTATTAATGATGCACTGCTAGAAGCCTGTTTGTTTTCTAATGAGACAGAAAGAGAGTAGATGGGGGTGGGAGGAAAGTGGGGAGATACTGGGAGGAGTAAAGAAATTGGGAATTATAATCAAGATACATAATGTGAGGGAAAAAAACAATTTTCAATAAAAGAAAAGAATACTTCCTATACGAAGATTTGCTTCATAGTGTAGCAGTCACACACACAAAAAAAAACCCTTATATTTAAGAGAATAGTGATGCCAATCCAATTGTTTTATAAAGAAAATCTAACAACAGTGTAGAGATTTATCAAAAGAGAATTTTAATATTTGACATTGACCAAACACATGTGGTATCTTAGAAATTTACAGAAACTTTCATGAATTAGTATTTTTAATGATCAAAACACTGAGGAATGAGATACAAAGGCAATCTCAGCCCTAATGGGAAGGTTGCCAAGTAAGTGGTGCGGGCGGTGGTGTGGGCGGTGGTGTGGGCGGTGGTGTGGGCGGTGGTG
>JANHMN010000012.1:67494809-67526923 GCA_030674055.1 Rhabdomys pumilio
CACACACACACACACACACACACACACACACACACACACACACACACACACACCTTGTGCATGCTTAGAAATAATTCCCTAGCAGGAACCCCCAGGGAATCTCCCCACAGTCTGCTCTTCTTTCCCACTTCGTTGCTGGGCACACATTTGAAGAAATGTTGTTTCCTACACTGTAAAATACATGCAGATATTTTAGCTTGGTTTCCTTGACCTTCAGGCTAACTTGTAACAACTTCTCTCTCACTACAAACTCTACACCATAGCCAATAAACTAGTTCATTCCTGGGCTTCTTTCAACACTGTATTTGCCAATATATCCACAGCATGACTTCAGAGGGCTCACTTTACCTTAAAAACTAGACTCATAAAAGATATTTAAAGAAAAAAGTTGAAGAACTCAGAATTCCTGAGCGAGCACAGATGACTGGAGTAGTCAGTGCTTTAGATGGAGTATGATTGTGTGCTCATCTTCCTCTTCCCTGGTGTATGTACTGAAGCCTCCATCCTCAGGGTGGCACTGCTATAAGGTGCTATGAAGCTTTCTCATCTGAGCTTCATGAGCCATCTTTGGGCTGCGTAGCTGCGAATGACTGTGGAGACTGGCCTGTTCTTATTTATTGCTTCATGAGTAATTCACTCTGCTACCTACTCCCACTGTGCTATGCTACATGCCAATCCCAAAGTAAAACAGACACCTGATCTTGAACTTAGAACCTTCAAATGAATGAACTGGGTGAATGTTTTCTCTTTATAAGCTTAGGTATTTAATTAGACTGTACAAAACTAACTAATATAGGTACAAATTAACAGTCAGTCATCTCAAGACTTTAGCCAGCACTAGTGTTCATTGGTTGTTTGTGAACCTCAGGAGTGGTATTTAGCATTCCGAATCTGCTTATTTCCACATATTTCCTTTGTTAACGACAAAGAAAACACTATTTGGTCCACCTGTTATCTGGACAGAATCAACTCAAATACTAGTCAAACTCAAGTCAACCTGAACTGTTAATTCAAAGAGATCACTGGCCTAGTAATGGTTCTAGAATACTAATGAATATGAGACTTTTTTCAGTATCATAAGTGAACAAAATTTCCAAAATAAGAGTTCTATAAATAAAATGTTTTTTCTGGTGAACATATGGTTTTATTTACAATAGTCTTTCATTCCTGAATAATTGCATTCAATATTCATTTTGAAGTTGGTATGCAGCCATGACAAAGAGGGCTAAGTATTTGGCAGCACAAAGCCACACAATTTATCAATGTTTGGTAAAGCAGAAACAGCATTTATAAAGACCAGATGGTCTTTGCAACATAAAATTTTAAGTAATGGATATCATTTGTGTATGAATTATAGGGTGAGAAATTGGAGTAAAATCAACTGTTTCCAATTTTAGGAGAAAGACACTTTTCTAACCCCCTTTCTGGTTATGAAGTGCAAGATTAAGTAATTTTCATTTACCTTTATATGAGGGTACAAAAAATTTACCATAACAATTACTATAAAATACAGATGATAGAGTATTAATAGATATTAAAGAATTCGAGGTCTGACTTTTGTAGATTATGAGGTTGAAGTTAAGAAAATTTATATGATTGAATTGTGCAACTGCAGGTCTGTCAGCTCCAAGTCCATGAACTTTTACCTTAAAAAGAATATTACCTCACACTATCATAGTCTCTGTGAGTTTATATGTTTATCCACCCTGTTGTATCTGAAAGAACTTTCTTTGGTGTCATGAATCCCTTGCCTTCACGTCTGCATAGTTTCCTGAACCTTGTGAAGATGTCACATTTAGGACTAAGTGGTCCAGAGTCTCTCACTCTGCACATTGTACAGTTGTGAGTCTCTGTATTTGTTCCCATCTGCTGCAGGAAGAAGGTTCTCTCATGATGGCCGAGAATGATACTGATCTATGAGTAAAGTAGAATGTCATTAGGAGTCATCTTATGTCGTTTATTTTAATGTCATTTTATTGCTATGTTTGTTTAGATCAGTAGTATTTGGTTGTCCTGTAGGTCTCTGGCCTATCTAGTCACAGAGCATTAGCTAATTTAGTAGTGTTAGTTAAGGTTTCAATCTCATGGAGTGCACCTTAAATCTAATCAAAAACTGTTTTGTTTATCCCATAATGTTTGTACCTCAATCATATCATTGGGTATAATTTATCAGAAGGTCAACTGTTTTTACCCACAGTGTTTGTAGTTAGGAGATATTGTGTCAGGAGCCATAATGGGACAAGCTAATAATTAGAAGGTGATCATCCTAAAATGGCTTTCCTTGTAATCTGCGACAAGTGAGCCCTTATTCAGCAAGACTGTAAAAGACTTATTTTAGGAAAGATTCCTGCTATTAATATGCTTTTCTTATTATTACTAAACAAATATAGCAATCACTAAGTAATAGCACACCCTTTGAGCAGATCTCTGCAGATCCACGAAGATGTACTGTCTTGTAGTGATAAATGGACAAATAGATGACTTCTTAAGTCTTAATGATGATACTATAAGAAATACTAAATTATATCAACAATTATTAAGTTCTTTTATTACTATTAGGTCCCTTTCTGATAGTAAAAACTGCAGTGAGAACTCTGTCAGTCTCCCAAGTGTCACCAGTTAATTGTTCT
The DNA here is from genome assembly GCA_030674055.1 of Rhabdomys pumilio. Taxonomy (NCBI): domain Eukaryota; kingdom Metazoa; phylum Chordata; class Mammalia; order Rodentia; family Muridae; genus Rhabdomys; species Rhabdomys pumilio. The sequence goes on from JANHMN010000012.1 coordinate 67,497,440, forward strand.
TAGACAGTAACCAGACTTTCTCCTGCTCAGAGCACATCCCAAGAAGTTGTAAAATAATTTACCAAAGGTCATTAAAAGGGAACTAACGATTTATTATAGGTACTAGGAAAGAAGATAAAATATTACCTGGGTTTATCTATACAAAACTTCACTAATTTTTTTAGTTATAGTTTTAAACCTTCAGTGAACCCGTGGAGCTAGACAGCTGATGGATGTTTAGCCAGATAATTACTCCTAATGGATATGCATGTAAACATTCTCTGTTGTAAACTTTTATTTCAGTTTATGATTCAATTTTTGGTGTGAACTTGTGATGAACTTTGTAATATGTGATCATGTATTCTGAAAGATGTATAAGAAATGAAGACAAAGACAAAGAGAGGTTCGTTCATCCCTCCCTTTCCTTTTCCCCTGCCTAGAATTCTTTCCCTTAGAATTTTTCTCTTATTAGAATTTTTTTCTTTTTCCCACTTAGGACCTTTCCACTTTTCCCCTTAGATAGCTTTCATAGGAAACTTTTTACACTTAGTAATAAACTCTATAATAACTTCTCTAAGTGTCTTTTCTTCCTGGGACCTCAGACTAGCAGGCATAAAGTAGAGCCCAGCAGTTCCTGCTGAGATAGTACAAAAGCCATTTACTTAATCCTTTGCTGTTTTTAGCATGAGGTGCTAAGTGTCAGAAACTGCAGTTTCTGGCCTCAGAGGATCACAGAAAGCAGGTTCACTACAGTAGCATAGTAACTTAGATAAGTAAACTTTTATTATACAGCAACCCTAAATACTTTGTAAGACAAAGTCTTACCACCCACCCCCACCCCCATCGATGCTCTTCCCCCTCTGCTGCCTCAAGAAAAATGGACACGAAGAAAAAAGATCATCCCCCTCAAACTGGGGCTGGCCCCTGGCAATATTGGTGATTATTTTTCTCTTCTGGTAGCATACAGAGTGACTTCCAGAACTGTAAACATTGATCAGAACAGTAAACAAGACTCTGGTTGAGAATCAGCTCAATTTCCAGTTGTTCAGTGATATAAGCACATGTGGGCGAACATCCTGGCAAAGGGGACACTAACATTTGTTAGTAGATGTTTACGCTGGTACAGTCACTATAGAAATCAGTGTAGAGATTCCTCAAAAAGCTGAAAATTAATATGGCTTAATATCACACCTCATGCATATGCCACCCTTATGCATACACCCAAAGGACTCCATATCTTCTTACAGAAATACTTGCTCATCCATGTTCATTGACAGTCTATTTCTAACACAGAAAATATGGGAATAGCCTAGATATCTATCAACTCGTGAGTGAAAAATGAACTATGGTGCAATTGTACAATAGAATATTTTTCAGCTGTTTAAAAGAATACAATTATAAAACTTCCAGGTAAATAAATGGAGATTGAAACAGTCATTATGAGTTAGGTAATCGAGACCCCAAAAGATTAAAACTGCATATTTTTTCTTCTAGCCTTTCAGTACGCATTTCTATCTGAATAATCAGAGACTAGGTACCTAGTAAGGGGTCACAGAGGAGGAAAGAATCTACCAAAGAAGGGGAAATAGAATATAGTTTTATAAAGAGATAAGGGAAAAAGGAAATAGGAAAATTGCATTAAAGTGGGAAGGGAATGCTGGGTAAAGAAAAAACATGAAGAAGAACAACTACCACTAAAGACCTTTAGAGAAACCATGTGGAAACCAGTTACTGTAAAGGATTAATAAAATACATACATATATGAAATTCATTTAAATAGAGTCACCATATAATGAAAGAGATAATGCCCCACTTAAGAACCTTAAGCCACTTGGTAATGCTTCCAGTGCCAGGAATGTGTTGTATGTTGCCGAATCATTGGCCAAAGGGTCTAACCGATGCCTGCAAACATCAGCTATTGCCAAGGATATTGGTTCCTCATCACAACCTGATGCAAAGCCCTACTGATAAACACATTTAAATTTTTTAATATCAATAATATTTTAAATTTTAAATCAGATTTGAATATTGATCTGTATTTTGGAACTATGATGGAAAATTGCTGTTCAATTTTCTCTGTAAATTAGCAGCAAATTAGAAATGCTGACAAGTAGTAATATTCAAGCCTTGAGAGTGATTACAATGGGCGCATTGTAACAATGAATGCCCTGTCTTACAATGCATACATTGTCAGAGAATGAGACAAGACTTTCCAAAACCATTTGTTAACAAAATAAACCCAGAGACATATTTTCACATGATTGCTGAGAATGTAATGGAGTGAATGAGAAGAAGACTAAAGGCAACAGCTGTGTTGCTGTGCTGATATAAACAGTTTTTAATAAAATTAACAAAGCCACTCTGTGGGCACACACCTTTAATCTCAGCACTCAGGAGGCAGAAGTAGGTGGATCTCTGAGTGTGGTGCCAGCCTGTTCTATAGACCAAGTTCCAGAACAACCAGAACTACAAAAAGAAAATCTTTCTTGAACCCCTGAAAAAAAATAACATAATAGGTATTATTAAATTCTCATTTCAAAATAAGTAACAGAGGAAATAGTATGTAAACGGAAACTCACATTGTACTGTTTTTATGATAATCTACTCTTTGTGAATCAAAGTCCTATTTTTGAAAACATAAAGGGAGAGGAAATGTGAATAAGCAAGAGCAGAATCTCAAAAGGCTTTAAGTACTGCTACCAATAGATAAAATGAGAAAAATTACAGAAAACAGAAAAGCAGAAAGACAGAGATATTACACAGATTTGTAAGACTGTTAGGTTAGAGACAAGAATAGTTTCAAAGGTTCCAGTGTATTTAGACTAAAGTAAAACCTGACCCAGAGTGATATACAAATTTTTCTGATTGACTCTTAATGTATTGGTTCACAGTGTGATCTCTAAGAACAGAAAAAAAGGTTTTCCAATTATCTCTTGAGAAAAAAAAAAAAAAGTTAATCTTCCCCATAGTCCATATAAATAAATGCATTTGTGAGAAGGTCTGTCAGTAGATTCAAAGTACATGGAACTTGCCATTGCCTAAATGTCATTAGGTTTTGCTTTTATACATACTTCTAACACTGGGCTAGATCCAGACAAAGATTTCTCGGGAAGTTTTTCTTTCTTTCACTTCAAACAGCCCTTCTATGTGGACACTGGCATTACTAGCTGACTGGCTCTAAGTGCTAGTCTCTCTTTAAGGAAAACGTAATCCTGGGACTGGAAGGTTTCATCAAATGTAGGTCACCTCTAAACAGGCTCTGCATATTAAACAAAAGCCACCTACATTCCAATTGAGATTTGGAATCATTCCTTCTGAGTTCATTCTTTAAGAAAGAGCTCAGAAAAAAATCTAATTCATCTAATGTGACTTCTTAAAAAACTCTTAACAAAACACCATTTCTTTTTTATTAAGGTACAAAACACTAGCTGGATTTACTCTTAGCCCATGAAACTATTTCTCTATGCTTGGTGATTACTTCAGTTTTTCTTCTTCAAGACTCAGATCAACTATTACCTCCTATGATGTCTTTTAACTACCACTGTTGACTATAAAGTTTAGTTTCATTCAATGACTTTTAGAGCTCTTGTACTTCCTCATATTACTCTATATTTAAATATTCATAAGAGGAAAGTAAGATGTTCAAGCTTTCTAAATACCCAGATGACTAGAGTATGGTAGTAAAGGCAGAATAGCAAGTTTAAGACCAGAGTGAGCTATATGCAAGTGTTTGTCTCATAAAGGAGTGATAAATACAGATAAATAAATATAAAAGGTGCTATAATTTTTCTCTGTTGCTTATGCCTAAGCAGCTGGAAGTCCTTCATGCATGCAGAGATTATTATTAAATATTTCCACACACTTTTACTCCTTGATTATCTCCCTGCCCGGTACCTCCTAACCAAATCCCATCTTACATAGCAATGCTTTCTGAGTCCTCCAAGTCTTTCCTGGCTTGTTTCAAAACAGTTTAAACTATGGATTCCTTTTGGTTGCCTCCAGAACTACATTATATCACATATTGTGGTTTCACAATCTCAAAAAATTAAGCAATGAACTGAGCTGGAAGCTTCTTTCCGGGTCGCTCTTTTTATAGTCATAGAAGGTGCTATGTATCTTCTGGAGAAGACATAAATTGTCTTACCCAACTATGAATACTGAAACTATGAATTATACCAACTTTCTAGGCGTAATACTCTAATGTGCAGTAGTGGCACTAAAAGGAGGGAAGAAACTAACCACTCTGATTAGATTTAATATTTGTTCCTCAAAAGGAAATACATTCATTTCCAAAAAGCATTGCATGAAAGTTTCTAGGCCCTGATAAAAGGAAACTCCTGAATACTTTCATTTGGCTAAATTGACATAGTGTCAAAGTATCTTCTAAGTATGTTTATACTCATAGACAACATTCTGGAACATATATGTAGACAGATGTAGATATAGATGATATATATGTATAGTTTTCATAGTTCATACAAACTATGAAAAAATAACAAGAATTTTTAAAAGACATACTTTAATCAAGATTGCTGTACTTACATGAAGTCTTAAGTATTGTAACCCTGTTCATATTAATCTCTCTTTTGCAATGTGTATTTAGTTCCTCCTAATCTGAATGGACAATCATCTTTCATCTTTAGAGTATGGCAGACTCTAAAAGAAGTAGGTCTCTGGTTTCAGAGGGAGTATAGACCTTATGTTTCAAAATTACATGTGTCTTCTGTATTGAGGCTAAGTGAAGATCCAGTGTAAGGTGTTTTATTAAAGTGAAATCAAAAGAATGTTGAGCATTGCAAAGATGCTTGATGCTGTACAATCTTCAGTTGCTGTTAACAAATAGCATGATCAGAATACTATAGACTGTCTAATGCGTATCACAGAAAAGTTGTTCAGCTAAAGGTTACCAGTCAGTGAAATCTATCACACTATTAGAAAGAAGTAAATGTGGTTATTTCAAGTAATGAAAAAAATAAGTCATTGGTAAATCTTTACAGTCTCTCATGTTTAAAAGTCTAAAGATAACACTATTCAAAAAATAAGGTATCATGTTCAACATGATAAATGACATTTACAGAAAATGCAGAGTTGTTTAATTGTAAAGGACTGAAAGTCTATCCTAAGATCACACAGTCAACAAAGATGCCCACATTCACTCTTACTCTTCAGTATTGCCCTGGATATTCCAGTTGTATAACTGACACCGCACACAACAAAAATCAATCCCAAACTGATCGGGAACCAAACTGTAAAGGTGAAAACTCTTGAAGCACATAAAAACCCACCCAGGTTTTCCAAGTTGAAAAACAATTCATCAATAAAATGCATAGTAGTAAATCTTCCTAGAGACTCGGAAGCCTCCCTAGCCCAGAGACAGGCCCTACATGAAAGTGTCCAGAAGCACCTGTGTCTGAGTCCAGAGGAAATTACTTTTACTACAACATAACAGCTTGGGGTCATAAAAAGCACATAAAAAGGAAATTGCTGTGAATATCGGTTTAGCAACAGAGTCTTAGACACACCAAACACAAAAAAGTAAGAAAAGAAAAAGCTAAGAGTCAACATAGAGCTCGTCAAATTAAAATCATTTGTTTACCAGAGGATATAACTAACCTTGTATGAATATGAAGGAATAACCTTGTAGAAAAGGAAAAAAAAATATTTGCATCTGAGAATAGAAGTGTGTGAAACTCTCAAATAACAAATGAAAGAATATTTTTATTAAAATAATTATAATAATTTTAAATGAGGGAGAAATATTCAACTTGCAGGAACCTGATCTAATAAGTATGTATAGGATCTCCTGCTGATACAATACACATGCATTGCCACGTGATACCTTTATATATCTACAGGCATAAAACTCGTGATGCTGAGCAGAGCCTTTGAATACGTGTGAGATGAGCAGCCAGAAGAGCTGTAAATATACATATGGTCCCTATCTCCTTTTGTAAAACACAGAGAGTAGTTTTTCCAGAGGGGATTTAAGTTCATTAGAGGTTGTCATTATAATTGGCTTCATTTTAATGGCACAGAAAGGATTTGTCAGCAGACAGTTTTACGCTCTTCTGTTCTAGGTTACTCTCAGGCTTCATTTTTAAATGGACACCATAGACATTTAAATGTAGGGCATGTCTGCTTTATACCACTCGGAATGAAAGCATGCTTCAGACTCTAAGGGAATCTCTGAAACATGGGCCCTTTGAAGAGGGATCAGTCCAGCTTTCTTTATTCTTCCTCTTCTTCATGCCATCAACATTGACCACCTTTGTGCCTTTTTTTAAATTAGATATTTTATTTATTTACATTTCAAGTGTTATCCTCTTTCCCTGTTTCCCCTCCGCAAACTTATATTTATAATAAGCCTTAATCAGCACTCGAGCTAAGGAAGTATTTACCTTCTATGCTATGATGTCTACTTCTCTGTCAATAGCCCTGAGATATGACTTGCTATATTCTGTCTGGTCCACTCAGACTGGCCAGCCTTCATAGCCAATTCTCACAATTGTTTACCCCATGGCTTCTTTTCTTCTGTCTACCTTCTCTCTCTCTCTTCCCTTTATGCATGATCCTGCCTCAGGCCCCAAGCTCTTCTACCAAGTTGTAGGCTATTGGCATCTTTTTTTCAATTAAGTGTATAAGATTAAGGAACAAGGTAACACAGCATCAGTTGGTGTACATGAAGATTTCCACATCCCTGGGGGGCAACAAGACCTTGCAGGGCCAGTTTTTTCTATTACAATATATAGCAACAAACCAAACCTCAACAGTGTTTATGGAATGTTTATTATGTGGCAGGCACTAGGTTATGTTATATCCTCACACGAAGCCCATGAGGCACTCACAGTTGTTCTGTATGTGAAGAAACTCACAATCAGAGGGATTAGAGTTGAACACCTTGTGCTAAGCAACATTACAATGTAACCTGGTAAGATTTAACAGATGAATGGGGAATGAATGAAAACTATAAAAAAGGAGTGTTAGAAGAGGGAAAGGTGTACTGAGTGGTGTTTGGTTTTTTGTTTGTTTGTTTTGGTATGGTCTTTTCTAACATTTCACTATTAAAAGTTTCAAAGTACTGTAAAGAGGTAAGAATATAATGGTGAGAAACCATGGATCTACCACTCTCTGACACATTAATATTTCTCTTCATTTATTTCCTCCTCCCTGTTTTCCAAATGTTTACCCATTGTGTTTTTGATGTATCCCTCCCCTAGGTATTTATATGTAGGTTATGAAACAGAAGTCAGTGTTTGTTCATTGTTTTTTCTTTCTTATTAGATATTTTCTTTATTTACATTTCAAATGTTATGCCTTATCCTGGCTAATAGCCCCCCAGGAAGCCCCCTATTCCATTCCCTTTTCCATACTTCTATGAGGATGTTCCTCCACCCACCCACTACTCCCCGTCCTGGCATTCCCCTATACTGCGGCATCTAGCCTTCACAAGACCAAGGGCCACTCCTGCCATTGATGCCCGACAAGGCCATGCTCTGCTAAGTATGCAGCTGCAGCCATGGGTCCCTCCATGTGTACTCTTTGTTTGGTGATTTGGTTCCTGGGAGCTCTGGAGTATCTGGTTGGTTGGTATTGTTGTTCTTACTATGGGGTTGAAAATCCCTTCAGCTCCTTCAGTCCTTTCTCTAACTCCTCCATTGGGGACCCCATTGAGGATTCCGTGCTCAGTCCAATGCTTAGCTGTGAGCATCTGCCTCTGTATTTGTCAAGCTCTGGTAGAGACTCTCAGAAGACAGCTATATTAAGCTCCTGTAATTATGCACTTCTTAACATCCAGAATAGTGTCTGGGTTTGATGACTGTATATAGGATGGATCCCCAGGTGGGGCAGTCTCTGAATTGCCTTTCCTTCAGTCTCTGTTCCACACTTTGTCTACTTACTTGATCACATGTTTATCTTGCTCCCCTTTCTCAGAAGGACAAAAACACCCACACTTTGTTCTTCCTTCTTTTGAGCTTCATGTGGTCTGTGAATTGTATCTTAGGTATTCTGAGCTTTTGAGTTAATATCCACTTATCAGTGAGTGCATATGATGTGTGTTCTTTTATGATTGCGTAACCTCACTCAGGATGATATTTTCTAGTTTCATCCATTTGCCTAAGAATTTCATGAAGTCATTGTTTTTAATAGTTGAGTAGTACTCCATTGGGTAAATGTACCACATGTTCTGTATGCATTCTTCTATTGAAGGACATCTGGGTTCTTTCCCGCTTCTGGTTATTATAAATATAACTGCTATGAACAAACTGGAGCTTGTATTCTTGTTATATATTGGAGCAACTTTTGGTTATACACCCAGAAGTGGTATAGGTAGGTTCTCAGGTAATATTATGTCCAATTTTCTGAGGAACAGCCAAACTGATTTCCAGAGTGGTTATACTAGCTTGAAATCCCACCAACAATTGAGGAGTGTTCCATTTTCTCAACATCTGCTGTCACCTGAGTTTTTGATCTTAGCCATTCTGACTGGTGTGAGGTAGAATCTCAGGGTGATTTTGATTTGCATTTCCCTGATGACTAAGGATATTGAACATTTCTTTAGGAGCTGCTCAACCATTTGATATTCCTCAGTTGAGAATTCTTTGTTTAGCTTTGTACCCCACTTTTAATAGGATCATTTGATTCTATGAAGTATAACTTATTGAGTTCTTTCTATACATTGGATATTAGCCTTCTACTGGACATAGGATTGGTAAAGATCTTTTCACAAACTGTTGGTTGCTGTTTTGTCCTATTGACAATGTCCTTTGCCTTACAGAAGCTTTGGAATTTTATGAGGTCCCATTTGTCAATTCTTGATCTTAGAGCATAAGCCATTGGTGTTCTGTTCAGAAAACTTTCCCCTGTGCCCATGTGTTCGAGGATCTTCTCCACTTTGTCTTCTATTAGTTTCAGTGTGTCTGGTTTTATGTGAAGGTCTTTGATCCACTTGAATTTGAGCTTTGTACAAGGCGAAAAGAATGGATCAATTTGCATTCTTCTACATGCTGACCTCCAGTTGAACCTGCACCATTTGTTGAAAATGCTGTCTTTTTTCCACTGCATGGTTTTAGATCATTTGTCAAAGATCAAGTGGCCATAGATGTGTGAATTCATTTCTGGATCTTCAAATCTATTCCATTGATCTTCCTGCCTGTCTATGTACCAATACCATGCAGTTATTATCCCTATTGCTTTGTAATACAGCTTGAGTTCAGGGATGGTGATTTCCCCCAGATGTTCTTTTATTGTTGAAAATATTTTTTGCTACCCTGGATTTTTCGTTATTCCACATGAATTTAAGAATTGCTCTTTTTAAGTCTATGAAAAATTGAGTTAGACTTTTGATGGGGATTACACTGAGTCTGTAGATTGCTTTCAGCAAGATGGCAATTTTTACTATCCAACCCATTACTTCCAATCCATTAGCATGGGAGATTTTTTTTCATCTTCTGAGAACTTTGATTTCTTTCTTCAGGGACTTGAAGTTCTTGTCATGCAGATCGTTAACTTGCTTGGTTAGAGTCACACCAAGGTATTTTATATTATCTGTGACTATTATGAAGGTGTTGCTTCCTTAATTTTCTTCCCAACCTGTTTATTCTTTGAGTAGAGAAAGACTACTGATTTTTTTTTAGTTAATTTTATATCCAGCCACTTTGCTGAAGTTGTTTATCAGGTTTAGGAGTTCTCTGGTGGAAATTTTAGGGTCACTTAAGTATACTATCATATCTTCTGCAAATAGTGAAATTTTGACTTATTTCTTTCCTATTTATATCTCTTTGGCCTTCTTTTGTTGTCTAATTGCTCTGGCTAGGACTTTGAGTACTATACTGAATAGGTAGGGAGACAGTGGGCTTCCTTGTCTAGTCCCTGATTTTTATGGGATGGCAAGTTTCTCTCCACTTAGTTTGACGTTGGCTACTGGTTTGCTGAATATTGTTTTTACTTTATTTAGGTATGGACCTTGAATTCTTGATCTTTCTAAGACTTTTACCATGAAAGGGTGTTTAATTTTGTCAAATGATTTCTCAGAATCGAATGAGAAGTTTATGTGGGTTTTTTTTTTGAGTTTATATGGTGGGTTACATGGTTGAATTTTTACATATTGAACCATCCTTGCATCCCTGGAATGAAATCTACTTGATCATGATGGATGATGGTTTTGATGTGTTCTTGGATTCAGTTTGCAAGAATTTTATTGAGCATTTTTGCATCGATATTCAAAAGGGAAATTGGTCTGAAGTTCTCTTTCTTTGTTGGGTCTTTGTGTAGTTTAGGTGTAAGTATAATTGTGGCTTCATAGAATGTGTTGGGTAGTGTTCATTCTGTTCCTATCTTGCAGAATAGTTTAAAGTGAATTGGTATTAGGTCTTTGAAGGTCTGATAGAATTCTGCACTAAAACCATCTGGTCCTGGGCTTTTTTTTTGGGAGACTTTTAATGACTGTTTCTGTTTCTTTAGGTTTTTATGGGACAATTTGGATCATTCATCTGATCCTAGTCTAACTTTTGTACCTGGTATCTGTCTAGAAAATTGTCCATTTCATCCAGATTTTCCAGTTTTGTTGAATATAGGCTTTTGTAGTAGGATCTGATGATTTTTTGGATTTCCTCAGTTTCTGTTGTTTGTGCCTTCTTAATTCATGGGATAGTTTGTCTCACTCAAAGGACTCATACTTTGTAGGTTAAGAAGTAAATGAAAAAAATTAATAATAAAAATCAAACAGCCATTGTTTTGGCTCTCATAAAGTATGAAATGCCACACTACATGAGAATATTTTCCTAGGGCATGGGTTTCAATGGCTAGGTTACAATGGAATGCAACAAATACATTTTCACTGTGCTGATGTCTTTACAGAAAATTCTTACTCAAAATGGCAAATCGAGAGCTTGTGTTGGTCTTAAATATTCAAACTAAATGTCTCTCAGAAATATTATATTTGACCTATTAAATCTAAGTAATGAAGGAACTCATCTATAATATAAAATGGTTGTTTATACTATTTCAATAGAATAGCCAAAACCTATTTCTAAAGTCAACAACCAGCAGAGTGAATGCTTTAACCTATCAGTGTTATAGTCTCTGATAGAAAGAAAAGTACCTCCAGCTATTTTTCCACGGAAGCAAATGCCTAAAGATCTCTGATGTCTTAACAGTGTGGAGAGGGGATTTCAGAGTAGTTTTCTTAGCACTCAGAATCACAGCAATAACTGTTTGCTTCTGTTTCCTATATAACCCAATTTGACCTCCAATCCCTGATCCTCTCAGTTTGCATTGCAAGCATGTGCCACTATACACAAAAGCACTGAATGCTGAGAGTTTCGTGAACCTTGGTTAGTGAGTGTAGATGAGGAGATGCAGCTCTATGATGAGCGTGATTCTGAATCAACAGCTGTGGGCCAGCATCACCAACCCGATGTGCAAAGTCATTCATCTATACCTATGATGCCAAGTAATTGAAACTGCAATCCAATGGCAACACATGTGTCTACTGTGTACAAAGCTTTGTGTTACATCCTAGCACCAGAAAAATACAAAATAAACAGGAATAGAAGGAATCTAATAGGAATCCATGCTTTGTCACACCAAGCTGAATATCGATTTATTTGTTTTAATGTATTAAAGAAAATAACTAGCAACTGATACAGAATAATTTGTAAAATGCCATAAAGGTAACATCAAATAAGTATGTATATGTACCTTCACTGTTGTGTAATGACCAGGAGAATATAACAAAATGCATGTGTGTCTGCTCATTTGTACAGAGAGGCATGCACAAAGAATAAACCTAAGAGTTATGAGAATAATTAGCTACAGGAAAAGATGAAAACCAAACAGAAATGTTTACATAACCAATAAAACAGAACAAGACTCTAACACATATAAAATGTATCACACATTTTACCAATAAACTCAACTTTACTTCCGATAAATCTTAAGATTAGACTGAAGTAAATGGGAAGAAGCAGATGAATGATGAACAATCTAAGCAACGTGATCGATAATGCTAGTGAGGTAGGTCCCAGTCAATTAGATAATATGCATACCTCCACATTGCTATAATTAAATAATGGTGATGAGAAGAGAGACAGCTCCTCCTAGGAGGTAAATGGTGACTAATAGCTGTCAGAGGAGTGACTTGGATAATAATGGAACATCTGTGATACATCACAGCAGCTCCTGAAGACAGACATTATTGATAGAGCTAAAATTGGTGTGGAGAAAATGAAGGTTAAAATGGATTATTGAGCAATGTGAAATTACAGACTCCTGAAACGCCAACTGCATGCAAATACAGTTATTTTGCAACTATCTAAGTTAGTGTCGCTGAATAGAAGGACCGGTTTCCCATACTCTGTTTCATGGCATACCAAGAAGCATAAGAGACTACAGTGCTGTTCAAATAATCTCAGTTGTATAACCTTGACTCACAGCAAGAATTCCAAAGCCTAAACCTGAATGGCATACTGCACACTCCACAAGTAAAATGCCATAAAATGATAAAGGATTCTAGATTAGAAACCATAAAGAAATAAATCAAGTCACTACAGTAAGTGATCCTGGATTTGTATTGGAAAACAATTCACAGTGTATTAATATGATCATAAATTAGCCACTAATATTATACCAATGTAATCTTTTGGTCCATGGATTAAACACATTAAAGATCCTTCACTCAGCCTCAAACAGTCTTCCCATATTTCTCACATGAGGCACCAAAACATAGCCAGTTTGAAGGAATTAATATTAAGCTCCAAGTTAGCAGTAATGATTCAGTGTTGAATTAAAGAAAGAAATCAAAGCACTTCCCCCTGGTGTCATTACACAAAAAGTGAAACCAAATTGGAATTCTGAAATCCATGTTCTTTTCGGTTGTATGAATTTACACCTGCCTGAAGGCTGTGTTGTGAATCTGTCCATGTCTGTATGTCTGTATGTGTGTGTGAGTCTGTCCCCAACAAAGGGCTTTGCTCTGTATTCATTGAACAGCCCATAAAGCATTAGATGGAGGGAAGACTGAAGGAAAATGTACAGAAATCTTAACATCAGAGTTTTATACTGGATTAAGGCACCAAGTCCAACTGACCCAGGTAACAAACAATATTAAAAACGTTCCAAATGTCCTGTTCATCGTTTGTGGTGGAAAGCCATTTTATAAAATTGTTTCAACTTCTAGTTTACTATTTTTAGCAAATTATATGTATGTGTTACTTCTTGCATGGAAGAGTTCATATAGGTTAAGGTTACAAATGTGTGTTAGCTTCAGTTATACAAATTGCATACATGGGAAGTCCAAGGCAAGTAAAGTCAGCGGTTACCTTGTTCCCCAAAGTCAGATTAAACAAAAGATTCAAGTACACCATAGGATAGCAAAGCAAGTCTCAAGTGACTCAAGTTGTATTTTTAACTGGCTGTGAGGGCCGACAACATCTTCAGTCTCTTGTAATGGAAGAGATATTTTCATGCTGTTGCCTTGCCTCAATCTGACTTCAATAATTTACCATAGTTATATAAAATGTTAACCCTCCCCTCGGTGAAATTAGGTAAAGGCTTCCTGAGTCTTGTGTGGTCATCGTCTTCAGAGCCTCTTAAATTTCCTTAGGAAGAAAACCACTTGGTTTAGGAATGTTAGAAATTTAATATGAAAGGATAAGAATTAGGAATGATCACTTCTCATATTCGCAATGTGTGGGCTAGCAAACAATGAAGCCAGACTACTTCGGCAACATATGATTTTTACAAGTGAGGTGCCAGCTTACATGAAGCTGGAAACCAATAACACTATAGACCATTCTCACTGGGGAAGGCCCTAAGAGTGTACATTTTCAAGATTATGAACAATTTCTACCTAAACACGCAGTGTATTTTATGTTGAAATGTTCTAATTGCTTAAATGTTGACTGTTTTATCAGATTAAATATGCTCACTGATATATACCTTGCATGTGAAGCAACCTTATCCTTTATCGTGCAACGGATCCCTTAACTGACCCTAGTTCCCTTTAGTCTTCTCTTGCATTATCTCATCTCTTGCTACTTTATTTATTTATTTCTGGCATTTTAAATTATAGCTATACAAATTTGATTTATCTCCGCATCATAGTTCATTTGTCAAATGTCTATGTTTAAACCTAGAAAGCACCATTTATGGTTTTATGTGTAGAAAATTCAAACTCTATTTCCAATCTCCTGATATTTCTTCAACATTATTTGACACCCAGGTGCAGTTTCTTTCTATGCATCCTTTACATCTCCGTGTTCTATGAGAGAATCTCCATTGTTGCTCTCCATAATATTTAGTAACTAGCTATGAAGTAAGCTATTTGAATTTTTAAAAAGGGCCTTCTAAGGCAATATTTATATATAATAGATAGCTGACTATTTCTCTGTTTTTACACTTAAGGTTACTTAAGCACATTCAGCAACCTACAAGCCACTTTGTGGGATACTCTTAAAGAGATTACTATGCTTGGTCAATATTTAGCTCTTGCCAAGAAACTGCAGATATTTAACACAACCATGACACTGAAATCCCCTGACAAGTAACAGCATTTCTACAGTTTAGTTTTCTTACAGGCAAAATGAGAACAATTCCAATACTGAATTCATAAAATTGATGATAGAAAAATGTAGATAACTATACTAAAAGATTTTAGATCACATAGCAATAAGTATTCATCATCAATGTGTTAATTTCAGTATTAATGATAAACAGATTGCCAACAATTACCTCTAATAACAATGTACAGTATGTCAAATATGCATCTAAACTTGGCTTTCTGTGCTGAGCTCCTTTGCTTGTCCACCACCACACCTCTTCTGCATAAATATATTTAAAAAGCAGTCCAGTTGCTCTCTTCTGAGAGAACTTACAATATCACCATGTATTCATGTTGTCAGCAAACTTACAAATCTACATCAATGTTTGTCTCCATGTCAGACTACAAGTCTTCTGTGAAAGACAATGTCACCCCTACAACTTAAAATAGTGCCAATCACATGAGAGATGCTCAGGAGACTTTTTGAAATAAGTGTGTTAGTTGATAGAGAAGGAAAGGTTGTTATGGTATTCCTTAACATGTTTTCTAGAAACTAAGTCATAAAGGTGTAGGTAAGCATAATGAAGATTTTCCTTTCCTTCAATGGTATAGAGATTGATTAATACAGGGTCAGATGCTGACATGTGCACTATCTTTCAATGGTTTCTCATATCTACAGGTATCCCTAACAAGTGAACATTAACCAATGACAATCTTCCTCTTGTTTTAGTTTTTAAGTGATATTGAGACAAACTCTCTTCTGACATTCTGCCTTCTCATATTTGAAGTTCATATCTGGAATAAGCAGTTACTTAATATGTGTAAAGTTCTAAGTTGCAATATGAATAGAATGGAATAGAATACAATGGATAGGGCAGGGCAGGGCAGGGCAGGACAGGACAGGACAGGACAGGATAGGATAGGACAGATTGGGTCTGAACATGAAAGGCTAAGACAAAGAAGAACAGGACAGATCAAAATAATATAATAACAAAAAATATGAATGGCTCTGAGTGTCATCTTCCACATTCAGCCAGAGTGTAGTCCTTAACATAATTTCAAACTAAGGAACAGGGTAGACTGCTAAGAGGTAAACATCTATATTATTGGTTGCAGCATTTCTTTATCACAAACATTGAACACAACATTTCCACATTTTTAAAACCTATATAAAGAGGGCATGGAGAGGTTTGGGGTGTGAGCTGAAGGGGATGTTATCGTTCATGTTGATGTTTCAAGATTTAGTCACAAGAGGGCGAAATTGGATTACACATAGAATGGAGACCCACCCAACACAATAAGCCAGGTACATGTGAGTGAACAAGGGTGGAGCCAGAAAGAGCATTGAATATACATTAAAAAGAAAATGATGCCAGTGCAGATCTTTGAATATTAAATGCTTGTTTAACTTTATTTTATATCTTTATTTCTAGAACCACAGAAAATTCACATAAAATCGGTCATCACATGTGAAAAAAATCATGGCTAGAATCCGAGGAGCACAATGGGCTAGAAAACATTGAGGTCCTGCTATGCTTATTTCTGTGCAATGACTTTTAAAAGTTAGCTTTAATTGTGCATATTTATAGGTACACTGAAATACTGTGATATTTCAGTGTATGTATACAATTATAACTATCAAATTAGAGTGTTAATATATCTATCACTAAAAGTTGTTAAATAAAATATTTCAGAAAGATTTTACTAAGAAGTCATCCTTCACCTAATACAAAATCATCGGTTTAAGAAGTCATCACAAGGAATTCCTAAGTAACAGGGTTTCTGGCTTTCGTCTGGTAAAACTAAGACAAAAAACAAATTAGGGGATGAAAGAATCTTCCTCACAGGTTACATTTCATCACCAAGGGAAATCAAGGCAGATATTTTGTAAGAATCTCTAGCAAAACCTATTTAGATCAGTACTTGCAGGCTCACTTGAAACTGCATGCTTAACCTTTCTGATTCAGCAGATCCAACTCCCCAGGGAATGGCATCACCTCTGGGAGCTGAGCTCTCCTGCAATAAGGAGCAATCAACAGGAAAGATATACCTGCAGGTCAATCTCACTCTAGGCTGTGTCAAGTTGATACTTAGAGGCAGCTAAACCATGGGTGAACTAATTGGTTTTGGCATGTCACTAGGTGCCAAAATTGTCAGTTTTTGTGATTTTACATAAAATTAGAACAAGGGAAAGACTCGTGTGGCACTTAAGATTGACCCAAAATCTTCAATTCCCTCTTTACTAGAATAAGAGTCTGTTGTCCATCTTAGGAAAAATTTGTTACACTGACTGTGAATACAATGGTCACCATGCTAGGCTCAGCTGGACTGGCCAGGCAAACTTCACGGAAGAGACCCTAAGCCAACAAGTCTAAGCCTAAGTCTGTTAGCTGTGCTAAACAGACAAGTGGAGCTGGAGAAACCCTGGTTGGTACCTTCGCCAACTGGTAGTGTCTAGATTTACAATCACCAACCCTGACAAACTAGGCCTCCTCTTGGCTCACAAATATTTCACCCTCAGAAGTTTCAGCCAGAGAACAAAGGTGAGGCCAGCACACAGACTCCAACTTTTACAAGCATCAAGCCTACTGACATGTCTGGGCCCATCGGATGCTGCCTGCTCTGGAGTCCTTCCTTCTTTGGGAAAATGAATGTTTGTCCACGGATCCAAAGCCAAATCCAGTTCTAGTCACTGGATATCTCTCCATGACTCATGACTTCCCCTGCTACAAACACACACACACACACACACACACACACACACACACACACAGAGAGAGAGAGAGAAAGAAAGAGAGAGAGAGAGACAGAGAGAGACAGAGAGAGAGAAAAAGGGAGAGGCAGAGAGAGAAAGGGAGAGACCAAGAGAGAAAGGGAGAGAGAGAAACAGAGAGACAGAGAGAAAAAGAGACAGAGAGAGAAAGGGAGAGAGAGAGACAGAGAGAAAGACAGAGACAGAGAGAAAGAGAGACAGAGGGAGAGAGAGACAGAGAGATAGAGAGAAAGTGAGAGAAAGACAGAAAGAGAGAGATATACGAAGGCTTGTTTCCTGGAGTGTGCTCTTTCCCCTGCTGAGTTAATGCTTTCCTCTCCACTAGATGTTCTTATTAACATGCAAAAGTGTCCACCTCCTAACAAACAAGTAAAAAACTTTTTTTGTTTCCACTTCTGATTTTAATTATGACTCCTCTGCTCTGGTCCTTTTTCTGCTAGCATGGCCGCGGTTCCGGGCGAGGGAAGTAGAGTGTTTTAAAACTATAAGCAACAGTAAAGTTAGGGGAGATATGCTAAGATTCCAGATGAAACATTGTGAGGTAGTTAATGTCTTTGAAGCAGCCAAAGTCACTGAAGAATTACATGTATGGGACATTCCAATCAAGCCGAACACTACTCTCAGCTTTAACTGAAGACTAAAGAACCACAGATGAGGTGCACAGGCCTTAGCTTGCTCAGCTCAACTGTTGGCTACTGGTAGATTCTGGGGAGGGGTGACACTGTCTTCAGCTCAGCATCTACAGGTGAGCCTACAATGAGCAATGGACAGTTCTAAATCCATGTTGACACAAACAGCCCAAGTTAAACTCAGCGAGTCACAAAGCAAAATAAAACATGCATATGAGAAAATGACCTTATAGAATGATGGTGTTGAGAGGGACGGAAGGGAAGTAAAGAGGTTATTGAAAGTAACTGGAATGCATTATGTATATATATTATATGTATATATTATGTATATATACATATATATATGAAATGGAAAATATTAAAACTAACAAGTTTAGATATATACTTTAAAAGTTTGCTTATTATGAAAGAAAACTTTTTATTAAAGTATACTTTTCTTCTATGCAACCAATCCCATTTCTAAGCATACGTGAAAGGGACCAGTAAAGAAAACTGCCAACATAACTACTCCACAGTGTTGCTCAAGATTTTATTGTAGACATGTGAGAGAGGAACAAGAGCAGCTGGAAGAATCCAGAGTAAAAAGAAAGAACAACAGATTGGATATGTTCGGGGCCGGGGAAATGGGAGGCTGGGAGGGAATGGTAGAGAGAGTAAGACAACAAGAGAGAGAATAGAGCAAGCAAGAGAGCATAAGGGAACACGAGAAGGGTATAGACAGGTTACGAGTGTCTTAGTTAAGGTTTTTATTGCTGTGAAGTGACACCATAACCAAGGCAACTCTTGTAAGGACAACATTTAACTGGGGCTGGCTTACAGGTTCAGAGGTTCAGTTCGTTATCACCAAGGCAGGAATCACAGCAGCATGCAAGCAGACATGGTGCTGGAGAAGAAGCTGAGAGTTCTCTATCTTGGTTAGAAGGCAACAAAGAGAGACTGTCTTCCAGGCAGCCAGGAGGAAGGTCTCAAAGCCCACACCCATAGTGACACACTTCCTCCAGCAAGCCCACTTCTACACACCTCCTAATAGTGCCATTCTCTGGGCCAAGCATATTCAAACCACCACAGTGTATGGCTGCTGAGAGGAAATCCTGTGAACTGGGTAGAGTGTAGGGCAAAGGGGGAGTTAAGAAGGGCTAGGATGACAAAGATATAACAGGTACCTGTGATGCTGAGGGAGCCTTGAGGCCAGCATGAGTTTTAATAGTGCCGATAGGTGCCACTGTAAAGGTATATATTCCTTCTGCCAGAGGTAAGGGGAATGATTCTTTATGGTAGATGGGACCTGTTTCACACGGTTCTGGAGAATGCTAGTTGTAGGGAACCCCCAGCAATCTTCCTATAGTACAGGTTCAGCTCATTTCTTGAAATCTGGGCAGCCATGAAGGCTGATGCTAAGCGCTTCACAGCACTTCACTTAAGCGAACACTCATTTCACATTCATATGGCTGCTCCTCACCGAGAGAGAGAGAGAGAGAGAGAGAGAGAGAGAGAGAGAGAGAGAGAGAGAGAGAGAGGGAGGGGGGGGGGGGGGGGGGGGGGAGGGGGAGGAGGAAGGGGAGGGGGTGGGAGCTAAGAAAAGAATATTCTGGAGGAACATTTCCGTCATTACCCTTTTAATGCTGTACTTCGGTTGTATCAGCTCGTGTGTGTTGACGTTATAGTACCTAGTATCAACCTTCATATAAGTGATATGTTTTTATAACTTGTATCGGAGTTCTTGGACAAACAGGGCATTTTGATCTCTCTGTTTATATTATTGGATAAAACTATTCAATAAGTTCATAGTATTAAAATATCTTATAATACATTATTTATTCAGCATAACTATAAGGGTTTCTGTCCCTTAGCCTTATGTAAATTTTCCTGCAAACATTTTATATAATATTCTTTATGACCTTATTAAAAGAGTATAATTCTTATCATAAAATAAGAAGTAGTCTGTAGAGCAATTTGCAACCAATACCTAACTACGCTGTAGAGGAAATCACAGCTCAAACCTCCCCACACTCCCAGTGATAGAGTGAATAAGTAAAAACACATTTGCTGCGAGTACCTTCCTCAGCCCCTTGCAGTAAGTCATAGTTATAGACAACACCACGCACTTAATTTCTTTTTTCTCCCATTAATTTATTTACTTCTTCACTTTACATCCTTGTCACTGCACCTTCTCCCGGTCCTCCTCAGATAGTCTCTTCTCCATCCCTTCTCCCCTTCTCCTCTGAGAGGGTGGAGCCCCTTCCTGGTACTCCTCCCACCCTGGCACAGCAAGTCTATGCAAGGCTAGGCACATCCTTGCCTATTGAGGCCAGACAAGGTATCTCAGCCAAGGGAATGGATTCCACAGGGAGACAACAGAATCAAAATAAGCCCCTGCTCCAATTGTGGGGGACCCACTTGAAGGCCAAGCTGCACATCTGCTACTATGTGCAGGGAGCCTAGGTCCAGCCTGCCTCTGAGATCACCCATGGGTTCAGGTTAGTATACTCTGTTGATCTTCCTGTGGAGTTCCTATCCCCTTTGTGGCTTTCAATCATTTCTGTAAAAGTCCCCAAGCTCCATCCAATGTTTGGCTTTGGATCTCTGCATCTGGTTCAGTCAGCTGCTGTCTGGAACCTCTCAGAGCAGTCATGCTAGGCTCCTGTCAGCAAGCATAACATCATCATTAATACTGTCAGTGATTGGTGCCTGCCCGTGGAGTGGGACTCAAATTGAGCCTGTTACTAGTTGGCTGTTCCCTCAGACTCTGCTTTCTGTTTATCTCTGCATTTCCTATACACAGAAAAAATTAGGGTTGAACATTTTGTGGGTGAGTTAGTGCCCTTTCCCCCAGTGGGAATCATGGTGGCTACAGGAGGTGGCCACTTCAGGTTACAAATCTCCACTACTGGTAGTCTCATCTAAAGTCACCCCCATAGATTCTTGAGATCCATCCCCACCCCAGGTCTCTGACATGTCCTGGATCCCTGTGGAGTGTGGAGAACCAGGAGATCTGGCTGTCAATGGAGTGACAGATGTTGGGACCAAGTCCCTCTCAATTATAAATCTGAGAAACTAATCTCTGCTAAATTGTTAATGGCTGCTAATGAAATACTCAGTTACCCTTTTGATAAAACATTTGCATATAAATGAATCTTTCTGCATGGACTCCTTTCACCTCAAGGAGATGTTCTGAATGCTGGCAAAGCTCTAGGTCTGCTTTCTCATTGTGTCTTGCTGATATCAATAGGCTGTTTGATCTCTAATTTTGGGACATCATAAAGGAAGTGAAGGCCCTTGACCACTAAATCAAGAGCTGGAGTTCAGCTTCTACAGAATGAAGTTCACTGAAAATTGAGAGTAAAATAAAAAGGAAAAGAACTCTCACACTCCTTTTACCAAATGAAACTACCTGGCATGCTGGCATGAACAGAAGGCACAATGTGCCTTCTGCTGAGCTTCTGTAGGCCTTGATTAACTGACCAGAACTTCTATGATGTGAATGTTGCAAGAGGGAGTCTTTAGCTATCACATTGTCTTCCAATAAATGTGACCTACTATCTTTGTGACAATTAGGCAAATCTTTTGAAATTTATAGTCACACACCTACTTTCTATCAACTAGAAGACTAAGAATACTATCAGATACCATTTGAGGCCCATAGCAGATGTTTCTCTACTTTGCTTTAACCAATGTGTTCTAATTACTTTAGTGTTGCTGTGATAAACACAGTGACCACAAAAAATAAAAATAAAAAACCATGTCTGTTTACACTGTCAGTTAAAAGTCCATCACTGAGAACAGAGAAGGCAGGAGCTCAAGGCAAGAACACTGAGGCAGGAACTGAAGCAAAGGTCCTGGAGGACACTGCTTACTGGCTTACTGACTTGCTCAGCTTGCTTTCTTATTTGCCCTGAAGCCACCTGTTCAAAATGATACCACCCAGGGTGAGCTAGGCCCTCCCCACATCAATCAGCAAATAAAGAAATGCTCACAGACAGGGAACAGACTGAGGGAAACAATTCTTCATCTGAAGCCCCTGCTTCTCAATGGACTCTGTCAGGTTGATAAAGCATAAACATCATACCCATCTATTTAATGTTTCTACTGGTGTATTTGAAAAGTGCATTGACTCATGACTTTTCTTGTCTTGTTACTAGACAACGTCATTAAATTATTACCATGTTTAAGTGGAGTGTTGAGCAGCCTATATCTGTGTTCCTAGGCTACAGTGTATTTGGTCCCAATGTAAATTTCTCCCACTCCTTTGAGACGAGGACTGTTTGATGTTGTTCCTGTTTATCGGATGGTTTGTATGGACTTTAGTGAGTGCCTATTTTCAAGAACACAGATGTTAACACTGTGTTGAAATAAAATATCAGTATTTATTTTTCCTTTTTAAATCTATTTCCCTGAACCTCTCACCATGTTGTTGCACAGGAGCATTAAATCCTACCATTTAATGCCCACTTCTGTGTTTTCTCTGGCAGCATTTGCACACTGATTTCATTTCATTAAATGGATAAATGGATAAATAAATAAATAAATAAATATATATATATATATATATATCTGATCCTATGAAGATAGTTTGTTCTTACCTTCCAAAGGTAAGGATCACAATACAGGTCCCCAGGAGCCAGACAATAAAGGGCAGGATATTATACCTGACCCCAGCTCACATAAGCAAGATGGGAAGCAGAGATGGCAATATCCCAAGAAGCTCCCTTACAGGTTATCCAACAGAGAATATCAAAATCCCACTGCCTCAGGAAAAGGTGGAGGTTGAAGACAAAACTGGAAATTTCTTTCTAGACTTCCATCTGTATAACACAAAAAGCACCTTCATTCACATAGAGGAACAGAGAGAAGGGGAAAGGAGAGAGGGGGAGAAACACAAGAGCACAAAGTCAGGCTATATTACACTAGGGCTACAAAGCCTTGAGGAAGTCATCTCTGATTTTTGGATCTCATTACACATACCCTTTCCCCTCATTTGACAGTATGTTGTGTTTTATGTCCAGCAAAGCTTTCTTCTCAGTTATAAATTATACAATTATAGAGAAAGCTACTAGCTTTTAAGTACAGTAATGAAAGTATTTATGAAACAATATCAAGATAGAGAAATGAGCAGATAGTGAGTCTCTGTTAGTAGCATTTAGTAGAGTCAGGAATGGCAATGTGCAACTTTGGGCCTAGCATTAAGAAGGCTGAGGCAAACAGATCTCTGAGAGTTCAACACCAGCACATAAAGGGTTCCTGGAGAGTCAAGACTGAAAAGAGAGACTCTGTCTAAAAATAAACAAAAAAAAATCCCACATTTAGTACTAGCTTTTAAGTGTATTGAGTTATATTAAAGTGTATTAAATTATACGCATTAAAACATGATTATTAGAAGTATAGATTAATAATTCTAATTCTGCTATGTCTTATGAGACACTGGAGTTCAACAGTTGAGTATATAATAGTAGATAGAGTCATAGCTCTCAGTGTTGGAATGGACACTCATAGGAAACCAAGGAAATAGGCTAAAATGATCTTTATGAGAACAGAGTAATCTGAGGCTTCAATGTCTCTATTAGTTTACAGAAATTTAGACACACATACATGGTACATACAGAAATGTTTATTGTATGTATACACACAGATAGTACACATATACAGGCTTTACTCTTTTATATGGAAGGCCTAATTAAGATTCCCTTGCCTGGAAACAAACCTGGTGTTTATAGCTTAGTCTCTGTTACCATTCTCCAGTAAATAGAAATAGGTCTCCTTGAAGAAATGACCAACTGCAGTTCTAGGCAGTTCTGAGCCCAGAACATTTTGAAAACTCAAGGAATTGTTTCACACATATAACATAGATAATAGTAAAGAATTGTTAAACACAGGACAAAGGAGAGTGTAGGACAGCTGAATGCAGCTACCAGCTGACAGAGCTCTGAATGGAATATTTTAAACAGTAAAATAAGGAAACATTAGACTATTACCAAAAGTATAAAATCCAAATCTACATTAATCAATTGAGTTAAGTGATACATGGGGCATGTAGACAAAACCAATCTGGAGGATTCCACTTACCCCACATAGTTATTTATGCACACAAGTTGAACACAGCTCCCTAGAGGGTTGGGCTTCACACAGTGACTAGTTTCCAGCAGTGGTGATGGGCTTTACAGCTTTACAACAGAAAACTGTCTCTGTCAGTTCATCAAAGCCAGTACCAGTCATATCATTGTGGTGATATGCAATCCTGAGATAATAGTGCTAAAGGACACTTCACCTCTGTGGTTATAGTATCCATAATGCAAGGAAACCGAGAGTTAGCTAGGACTGATGATAAGAGATTTAACAGTTGAATAAAATGTGGTATGTTGGACAGGAGTGTAGTGAAGAGTTGAAGTCACTCTGAAAACTAGAGAAGCCTGCACAAAGACAGCTTCAGTTAATCCCTGAGTGTCCTTAGTAATTGTAAGGAAACTTCTGTATTCCTGTGTGATGCTCATGGTAGAGGATCTTGGGAGTAGGATGTATGGAAATCTGTACTAATTCCTCAGTTCACCTATATATCAAACACTGTGCTAAAAATGGCATCTATAAAAGACTGAAAAGTACCAATATGTTGATGTAGCTATAAAAACACATTGATGGATAAATTATTGTTTCTGCTAGTGACAACATTACACTATGTTCACTGTTTGTCTTACTTAGGGTTTTATTGCTGTGAAGAGACCCATGACCAAGGCAATTCTTATAAAGGAAAACATTAGTTAGGGCTGGCTTACAGTTTCAGAGGTTTAGTCTGTTATCATCATGGTGGGATGCATAGCACTGTGTAGGCAGACATGGTGCTGGAGGGGCAGAGATTCTGCATCTTGATCCAAAGTCAGAAGAAGGTGACTGGATTCCACACCGGGTGAAGCTTGAGCATATTATAGGATCCCAAAGATGGCTTCCTTATTAAAGCACTCCCTCCAACAAGGACACACCCACTCCAACAAGGACACACCCACTCCAACAAGGACACACCCACTCCAACAAGGACACACCCACTCCAACAAGGACACACCCACTCCAACAAGGACACACCTCCTAATAATTCCACTTTCTCCATTCGTACACATACACTCTCTACTCTCATTCAAATAGATGAGACTATGGAGGTTGTACCTATTTAAACCACCATACTGTTGTGGTTTCTTCCCACATTTGTGTTTAAAGCACACATTCAATGTTAATGTGATCTACATATTTGTGAAACTAAAGATGTTATTCCTCAGCCTTATTCTGTCCTTGAACTAGAGGCAATACCTCTATGATGTAATTTAAGAATTCAGCAATCTGTGATAGGATGAAGGGCTTATCTTACGAGAATGAGTCTCAGAGATGCACTCAGCTGTCCCAAATTTCAAGTGCATCCAAACTCTGGTGGCTCCACTACTGCCTCTGCTCTGGCATTGATAGATGTGGTAGGAAGTTTTTTCTTTTAGTTTCTTCCTTGCCCTTATGCAATTCAGTGTGAGATGCTGGACAGATTCCCAGGGTAATACTGGCAACCTCCAATGATGCTCATGAGGAAGGCCAAGATATGAGGAATGAGCAACATCCACCCAGCAGAATGCGAGCCATAAGGAAACTCCCTGCTTGGAAAAGAAACCCTGGCCAAGTACCAGAGAATCCTAGGCTGCCTTTTGCCCCTTACACTACGAAGCCACTAGTTAGTAACTTGGAAGGAAGCAAAAGGGGAAGCTTGGAGAGAGAGATAACAACCTTAATAGCTGGCGCCAATTTAAAGTAGCAAGGACAAGAGGCTTGTGTACATTCATGCTTAGATTATCCCCAAGGGAAATTCTGAGAAATCCGTTGGGAGTTACAGCCATCTGCAGATGAGAAATCTGCCTCTTGGTTTTTCAAATATCATAGCTTTCACCAAGGTAGTCTGGCCAAAAAGCAAGGACTGCGAGGTACAAGGAGCATTGGGAGAGATCTGGGAAGTAGATGTGTCTGTCCACTAGCAAACAGCACTAAAATCCTGGAATGACCCTCTCCCTGTCCTTGGGTGATTTCTCTGTTCTCACCCTCTTCACTGGGTTGGAAGAACCCATTTTAACACAATAGCAAGGAAATGAAAGATCCACCGCGTTCAGCTTTCATAACTGTTTTTAACTATTTGTGTACATGTATGTTCGTGTGTGTGTGTGTGTGTGTGTGTGTGTGTGTGTGTGTGTGTACGCGCGCGCGTGTGCGTGGTATGTGTCTGTGTGTGTGTTAAAAGCAAATGAATCGTGTTATGAGGGTTCTTTAAAAGACCGATTGCCCATTTTAGTGTTTTCGGAGTATTTGACTGTTTATTTCAATAGACAATCATCCCTCAAATTCGGCGAAATGAACAGTATTGATAAGAAAGATGGAGAGGGTGGGAAACCCACACAGTCAGATGGAGCTAACCAAACAGCCGCCGTGACAGGGGAGAGTGGAGAGCAAGGACGCTCTGTAAAGAAAGTCTGTCTGCCCCTTCTGTTTTGTTGCACAGTCCGGCTATGGTGCGGGTGTAAAATCAGTCAGAGAAAATCAGCCTCCACCTTGGGGAACAGAGTCTTTCGGGTGTAGCTGGCAGAAGCCATTCCTGGAACCCAGAGCGGCTTGTCTACCCCCGCGGCTCGCACCGAATGCGCTGCTCCGGCGGGCGATGACTTCATGCAGCCCGCCTGGAGTAGCCAGCGGCGGCTGCAGCTGCAGGTGGGGCGGGGGCCTTGAGAGCCGGTAGCCCAACACAAGCGGCCAGGCGGGCAGGACCGCTGCTGGGGCAGCCGGGACGCTCCTCTCCATCCCAAAGGTAAGCCGCTGGCCCGCGCTCTCCGATCCGAGCCGGCTTTCTGCCTGGTTGGGGACTAGCTTTGTAGGACCGGGGAAAGAAGGACTAACCCGGCTGCATTCTGCAGTGGGAAATGGAGCAAGGAAGTGAAAGGTTGATTAGCCTTAAATTGAGATGGAAAAAGAGGTGTTCCGAGCAAACAAAGGGGCTTTTCAGCCCCCAGCTCTTAAAGATGATCAGCCATTTCCGTAGCAGGTTGGTTTAAATACTGATGACTATTAGAAATGTAAAATCGACTGAATGCCCATTTAACCTTTGTGTCTTCTACTTTCCCTCAATCTGGTTTGGGAGGCGCGTGTCCTTGGAAGCAGTTGGGGCAGTAATCAGCAGTCTCTGCAAGTCCTCCTAGCTTCTCTGTCATCCTGGTGTGATACCAGGGTGTTTCTTCTCTCTCATCTCAATGTCATGACACCTGCTTGCTTCAATGCAGTGCCTTTGGGAGTCAGGGTGTAGGGAAAACTTTGCTCCCCTTCCGAGTTCTGCGTGATGTGGGCTGCACTTGGCAACTTCTCCCCTTATTTTCCATTTTTTTTTTCTGCCAATCGGCTCATTGATTTTCAAAAATGCTATATCTCATCATCTCTTTCCCTTCTTCAGTTCCATGACTGAGTTCATCAAGGACCCAAGAAGGGCATTGCCACACACAGAATTCCTTATTGGGTATTCCCTTAGCAGATCCCTGTAGGTGTACACATGAAATAAAATGTTACGCTTTTGGCTCAGGACCGACATGGTTTTTTTCTAAGTGCTTTTCTTGCCATCACCCTGATGGGCTGTGGAAAAGCTTTCTTGAGTGGAATAACAGAATCTGTTCTTCTTCCTGCATACATAGGTTCAGGAAAACGGAATGGCAGTCGTTCCAATTCTCTTAAAATATTTCTAGTTCAGCTGGGTTGTAAGAAAATTAGCTGTCAGAGTTTAGAGCAGCCATTCCAAAAACCAAGTAGTGTTTGCCCCAGGATTCCTCAGTAAACCCAATCTGGGGCTTTCCCATTGGCAGACTGAAAGCCAGGGGGTCTATCCTAATTCCAGGCTTAGGTTATATGAGCATCCCCAGATTTGTCTCCTCATGTACAGGCTCCTCATACCCTCACACACAACATGAGCTTTCTCCACCTGCTACCCCCAACTCCCGAGCTCAAGTCCAGCCGGGGACATAAGTCTGAGTAAGATATGAAGCAGGTAAGATGGCTGTTGTGGTTGCCGCAAATGTGTGCCTCAACAACAAAGCATTTGCAGTAAACGGGATTGTGTGTACTCTGTGAGCCAACATTCTGTATATGAGGAGAGCTGTCATCTCCATACTTGAAACTGGAAAGACTGTTCGACTCAAGAGCCATGCCATTTTATTCAGTGAAAAGGTAAAGCAATGAAAACCAGGGGA
The DNA here is from genome assembly GCA_030674055.1 of Rhabdomys pumilio. Taxonomy (NCBI): domain Eukaryota; kingdom Metazoa; phylum Chordata; class Mammalia; order Rodentia; family Muridae; genus Rhabdomys; species Rhabdomys pumilio. Next base: position 67,525,598 of record JANHMN010000012.1, read on the forward strand.
GACTTTAACCTAGAAATGACACGTCTGTCTAGTTTCCTTCCCAGTGTTACCAATTCTCTGTCAGCCTAATTCTAGTGTGTTTACTAGGTTTGCTAGTATTACTTTTCTAATTACAGATTCTCTTTGGAGAAATTCTCTCTAGGAAGATCTGAGTTTGCTCCTTTGTCTCCACCTGCAGTATCTGGGCAGAAGGAGGGGTTGCCCAACACTAAATAGCACACTCCAGGAACTCTCTCTGGGGTTTTCAGGAACTGGGGTTATTTTCGTTTGTTTATTGTTGTTACTGTGTCTTGAATATGTTTTTATTTCACATATTAAACACTTGAGATTTTCTAATGAAGGAAGCAAAGAAAAAGATTGTAAAAGTCCTCATTTCCTCACGTCCCCTAATTTTAAAATACTTGACCAATCAATTATTTTTCTGAAAAAGAATTATATACATGTATATATATAATTTTTTAAATAAATTGGACTTCTAAATCAAAGTCCAATTATATAATGATTACTTGATCCTACAGGAACAAAAACGATTCCTATGATGTTAAGAGCTATATGTTTTGGTTAAGACAGACATGCCTGGGAGCATCTCGATGCTTACTAAAAATTCAAAAGCTTTGTTATTTGCTTTCTGAGGAAACTGAAATATCTAGCAAGAAAATTGCTTTAGGATCAAGGGGCCGTTGTTCAGTGAGCTGGCAGCATGTCTGCCAATGTTTTCACAGGTGAAACTAATCCACCATGTGAAGACCTGCAGTTAAAGGCACTTTATAGGGAAGGAAGAAACCAACTAAAGATGTAATCTTCATTCAGGCACATCTGAGGAGGACACAGCACATAAGAACTCCTAATATGCAACTTGTTGTGGTTAAACTATTTTGAGAAATATTTATAAGTTCAGAGCTTTAAGCAGAGATGTGTATATGTGCATACACACATACACATGTACACACACATACACACAAACATACACATACATGCACACATGTATACACTCACATGTACATACACATACACACATGCATGCACATACATATATGCACAATATACACATACACACAAATACACATACATACATACATATACACATATACCCACATACCCACACAAACACACATATATATGGGAACACACACATTACACATATGCACACACGCACACACATACACAAAGAACATACACATGTACACATATACACAGGTACATACACACACACACAGAAACACACATAACCATATGTACACAGAAACACACATGTGCACTTATACAGACACACACACATGCACACACATACACACATGTACACTTATACACAGACACACACAGATG
>JANHMN010000012.1:67536029-67561883 GCA_030674055.1 Rhabdomys pumilio
CTCTCTCTCTCTCTCTCTCTCTCTCTCTCTCTCTCTCTCTCTCTCTCTCACACACACACACACACACACACACACACACACACACAACTTAGCCCAACCCTGAGATTTTATCTAACCCCACAAATCAATTCTTTCTGATAATACTTGTAGATGCTGTCTTTGTCTTTTGTTCTTTATACCAATGTCCTGATACATGGTAAAATGGAGGTTCCATGCATGAACTTTAGTCATGTGAGACCTGGGTGGCCCACAGAACGTGGCCCACCACTACCATGGTGCTGTCCCTTCTCTAGATCACTCAGAATACAACAACTTAGTTTTCTTCAAGCCCCTTGGTCATCCTCACTGGAAATGTCATTCCCTGATGGTGATCCCTGAAGTGGAAAATTCTCTGCATTCACACACTTGTTGTTTTGATGGAGCAGAAATAAATAAATAAATAAATAAGATAGCCACAAAACTTCAATGAAATCTCTTTTTGTGAAAATTTTAGGCTTAGAAGGTTAGCCTTTTGTCTAAAATGATCAAGTACCTGATGTCTATTATCAGAACATTAAATATACCCTTGACTCTACAGAGTAGATATCCACAAAGAAAGAAGAATATCTGAAGGACCACATATAACATTCAACCCCATAGTGCTGATGCAAGTCTAATTTTTTCTCACTTATGATGAATGACCTGCTGTTTCACATATGCATGCTGTATTACACTTCTGATACTCTTTTCTTTGTATATTGACCTCAATAAATAAATAATATATTTTGAAACTTATTTCTCTTCTTCTCAAATAGCATTCAAATTCCATGTGGACAGCATATGTATTTTTTATGACTAGTTTTACTGCAGTACCTGTCCACATGTGTGTGTCCACAGATGCTATTGACAATAAGCACTGATTAGATGTGGGAGATGATGAGTGAGGAAGGACCAGGAGGACGAGAGAAAGAAGGATGAAGGAAATGAAGAGAAGAAAGAGAGGTGTAAGGAGAAACAGTGAAATGTTCTTATTATATCATAAAGTACAAATTTTACTTGATAGTGTGTGTTTCCTGCACTCCCCTTAGATGGGCATTCATTAGGCTGTCATCATAATTCCCACAATCAAGTCTTCCAAAACATTGCACCCCTTTACTGCCATGTTGCTGCAGTCTCTGCCTTGAGTCTCTTTCTGCACTGCCTTTTACAGTCTTACAGTTGCTTTGAAACATAAATGAGAAGTCCTATTCTAAAGAATTCCTTTAGATAAACTTGTTCTTTCTCTGTGTACCCTTCCTGCCCTGATTGTCATGTTGCCACTGAACCCACTCTTTATATTATTGTATCTGGTAAATATGTAATCACAGTTCTTCTGTGGAGTACTCAGAGTCAACACCTGTTTCCTCTTTTTAGCATCAGATGACTTACATGTGACAGCTGTTCACAAACACTGAATCAATGAACAACCATCCACTCTTCCCTACAAGACAAGGTATTCTGAATTTCTTTAACAACCCACAAAACTGAGGAATATACAATAATGAATGCTCTTAAAAGTCAAACGCAAGGGCGCTTAGCCAGAATAAGTATCAATGGCTTTGCCATTTGCGGTTTTTATGTATGCTGTTACGGCTGCTCTGCAGCCTCCTTGCTGTGTCCAGAAGACACTGTGCTCTTGGAGTCAGCCACTGCCTTTGGCTCTTACACAGTTTCTACTCTCCCTTCCCAAGTACTCCCTGAGCCTTAGGAGCAAGAGTTTGAGGTGGAAGCCTCATTTAGATGTTGGGCCTTGGAAGCATCCTGGTTCTTGAGTTGTGAGTGTTCGATCACGCCCCCAGAACACAGGCTCCTGACTCAGGTCTAATCTCCATTCAACCTGCACCCTTTAGTCCCTTAGGGAGTGATTAATATTAATGAGTTATCTAAAGGTGTGGGGGGCACAGCTAATTAAGTTATCCCCTCGTCCTTTTCACTCTCCCTATAAAAGCCAGACTCCCCTGGTTTTGGGGGAGCAAGAACCGTCTACACCCATTCACCACACCATGAACAATAAAAGCTTTGGAAAATTCCTGGACTCCACGTGTCTTCGAGCCTGCCACCAGGTTCTCAGCTTTTGGAACCCTGAACCTTTCCGATGCAGCCACCGGCCTGCCTTCGGCAGCTGCTGAATATGGGACCCTCTGTGGGTGGTGTGGGAAGCCCGCCCAGACCCGGTTGCTGGCTCTCTCGTGACTTTGTCCCCACCGCCGGACTCTCCACTAGTTTTTTTTCCACATTTAGATATGATTATTCTACAGTTTCTTCTTATGGCCTGAAATTGACTGCTTGTATGTCTGTGTTAATCACCATCTTCTACAAATAACAGCTTCTGAGATGAGGCTGAGAGATGCATAGGTCTACGGGTATATGGAAAAGTCTTTAGGAAGCGGTTTAAAACTGTCTAGCAGAATAATGGCAGTAGGTTCTTCCTTAGGCCAGCTGGCTTTTCTAACCATGGGTTCATAGCCTAACAATGGTGCCAAACATGGGTTTCATCAGCGGGGCAGGGCATAAATACATTCAGCGAGGGTTTGGTTGTTCCCATGATGTTTGTGCTATTGCACCAGTAGACATGTCTTGCCATTATTCATCACTGTAGCTTACAGGCTCTACAAACTAAGGCTAGTGATAACTTTCTCCTCCAAGAGCATGAGTAGCACTTCTCAGCACTCTGAAAGGTAACCAGTAGGGATGAAGCTTCCAGGCCAATCCGAGCTTGATTTCTCTATGTTCTCCGATTCATATATGTGGCATTTTCAGCAATATGGTCTTATCATCGAGCACTGGAAAGAAAGAAGTACAAAATATGTAAAAACCCAGGCTAGACCAAATCCCAGCCTGCAAATGGGAGTTGGACACAAAATCCCACAGCTAGTGATAAAGCTATTGGTAATTGTCAGCTGCCAGAGGAGACAGTCTTCTCTGAAATCTAGACTCTTGGTAAGTCAAGCACACTGTAGTTGAAAACCACATAATAATGAGGATTAGCACAGATTATTCTTGGTGGCTTTTTTGTAAAGTTAGATGAATGGGAAGGGAGGATAGATCTGGAAGGGATTTTGGAAGGAGAATGATTATAATCCAAACATATTCAACTGAATGAACTAAAGTAATCATCCAAGTCATAGCTAATTAGAATAACTCTTAAAAAAGGAAAGAGTGTTTCAAGCTCACGACGGGGCCTTACAGTGATTCTTGCTTCCATATTGCTGTGAAAAAAAAAAAACCATTAAATGTCTCATGTTAATGAAGTGTCAAGAAACTGCGGTCCATTTGATAGCATATCATGATAACATCTTTACATAGTTGGTTTCTGAAATTCACTTCCTGTGGTGTCATCGAGGGTATCATCTTAATCTTCCTTTGCATGTGACAAAGATAGTTGAGTCAAAACTTGCTTGAAAGCTTGTCACTTACGAGACAGGCAAAATCTGGAGACATTACTACAGAATATATGGCTCAGTCATGCGTGAGTTAGGTTGGTACTGAATCATCCCAGCAGGGAGATCCAACGTAGAACTGAGAAAACCAATGGAGTCTTGTGAACGACAGTGATTGTTGGGGCAGACAGGTAGTATGTTTGTTTCTGCCAATCTGTAAATGAATTGAATGTTTCATTATATAAGGCATGTTAACTAAAAATTACAGGCCTCAAGTATTTTTAAGCACTGAAGAAACAACATCAGTATAAAGAAACAAATATTAAGCCAAGAAATCAACTGTAAACAAATTAATTAAATACAACATGGGAAAGATAAGTTAATGAGCTCCATCTTAAAAGGCAACAGAAATCATCTCTATAAACAGTAATATCTGCTCTTTACCAAAAATAGCAGCAAAAATATATGTATACCAAAAATAGCAGCAAATGACAACACTTTGACTACAATAATTCCTTTATAGAGTGCTAAAATCTAAGTTAAAAAAATGAAAACCACCTTGGTTTAAAGGAATGCTTATTAATTCTTTTGAGAATCTCATGCAGTATATTTTGGTCATATTCACCCTCTGTGCTACTTCTCCCGTTCCTCCCAGATCAATTTGAACGTCCATCTTCTCTTTTTCTATAGTTCACATGTATACATGTATACATGTATATAAACATATAAATACAACCTGCTCATCCTTTTAATGATGCTCAGCTCATAACATTTATGTTTTGGGGTAACCATGCAGGAGACTCATCTCTGGGGGAAGACGGCTTCTACCTCTCTTGGTAGCTATTACTTACCTATAGCTTTTCACTAGGGGTTTGAGTCCTGGAAGATTTCTCCCATCCAGTTGTCCTTTCAACTGCTGTTGTCATCATTGAACTCTTGCTTAGGCTACTATTCTTTTGAGATTTTAAGAATTTAGCTTTCCTGGTCAATACAGAAGTTACAATTTGACAGGCAATGCTTGGATTCTCTGGCTTTTACAGTCTTTCCACCTCTTCTGGATGTTCAGAAGCTGATGTTAAGTACTAGCAAAAGTCAAAACCAAAGAACTTCTCTCTCTACCGTGACATTCCTCTACCGTCAACCTGGAAACTGTCTTTCACTGTGAAAATAGATGTGAATTGTGTCTTAAGGGAATTGCTGCTTTGTTTCATTATGTCTTTGTTTCTACTGAAATCACTGTTATTTTATTGTCTATTAAATAAACCATGTCTTGTCTATCCAGACATTCTTACTGTTCTAAACTTGCCACATCTATGTCATCTTTCTCTCTTTTAATTGTCCTGTTCTAATAGAGGCGCAAGCCTCCTTATAAGCTGGTATGAGTTCTGATTTCTATCATGATTTTCAGGCCATGGACTCTGTCAGGTGTTTGATTTCTCAAGTAGAAGGCACAGCCAACTCACTTTTCTGTAATATGCTTTAACAACTAATAGATAAGTTAAACATTACTAAATTATTTTAATCACTTCTGTGATATTAAAAAGAAGGGATATAGATACTGCAGTCTTCTAGAGTTGATTCAGTGTCTTCATGACACTTAAGATTTCTTGAATGAACTTAGCCTTAAGTTTCAAGGTCATTGCATGCAAGCGATCCCTTCCTGAGGAATTATCTTCTCCTACTCTTCATACTCTCTCCACAGATAAAGCCTAAAATTGAAGAAGTCAATATTTTATGCTTTGCATGTTTTTATAGTGATGTAATAGGACAGTACACTGAGCTCCCTGGCCACTGTCTCACATACAGCATGTAAAGGTTACAAATGGATGAATGTTTCTGAAATTGATAAAGCGAGTTGACCTTGAAGAATTACATGGGAATAAGTATTGAAAATCTACTGGAATATTTATTTTTTAAATATACTAACCCAGAAATCAAACCTTCCATTGCACTCAGTGCTTGGGCAGGCAAAGTAAACATGTCTTGTGGTACTAGGACAAGACGTCAGCTAGTGCTGTGACCTCCACTTACACACATTCTGATTCCTTACTTATAAATGTCATCTAAGCTAAACAGCCATTAATTGCTCTTATTAGACCTTGTGGCAAAACTATAAAGAAGAATAAGAAATTTTTTTTATAAAAATCTGATTTGTAGATTTATTTACAATCAAAATATAAATTCAAGTTAAGTAGTTAGTGATAGGGACCAGATTAACTTAAATTGTATCCATTGCATATTACATATTCTTTAATGTTAATCTCTACAGTTGTATGTGTGGAAAATGCTTTCCCAGTTGAGTTCAGTAAAGAAACAGTAGGACAAGGATATCCCACCACTGCTGTTATGTAGAAGCATGCATCACTGGGAGAGATAAAGAAAGGAGAGAGGGAATGACAAGTGGAGAAAAAAGAAGGAAGTGGGGTGGGAGGATTATTTTCATGCATCAATGAAATGGAAGCAGCCATATTAAAGTGTTCCTATAATGTGAATTTTCTCTAGTTCAGCACTGAGAAATCCTAGGTGTTTCCCAACTCTGAAGAACATTTTAGAAAAATCTTTGAGGCCCTTAGAAGATGACACCTAACAAGCAAAACCAGATTACTTTGGGTAATTGCTATAGAATATTAATTGTGGGCTGTGGTAGAAATACCATTGTCATAGCAACCATCAAAGTTTTCATAGAAAAGGAAAAGCTTGGTCTTCTTTTCATTTACTTTTTCTTTTTTAAAGATGACTAAAAAGATACCTTTTGAAATAGTTCTAGCATAGTATAAGATTTAATAATGTTTAATAAATAAACAAAGTTTATTATAAATAAAAATTTAATAATTGTTAACTCAGAATTAATAAGCCTTTCTATTGAGTCGGCTCCATTATTTTTGTTTGTTAAATTGACTTGCCATCCTACATGAAAATTGGCTTTGTGTCCAAACTTCCCTCAGGGGCTCCTGTGTTCAGTCCCACTCTGTTAGCACTAAGGCCAAGAATGTAGGTTATTTCAGGAACCTAGATTTGCTATGGTTTATAAAGTCTGTACTAGTAACCAGCCCCAGGATGCTTCTTGTGATATACCGAGAGTTTCTTCAATAGAGAAAATCTACATCTTTTTCTGCTATAGTAACCAATAAACTAAAACTCCTAATTTTATGATTATGTTAAAACCATAATTGGTTTCCTTGGAAACCACTTGCAAGAGCTGCCTTGTCTGAGAAAATGTGCTCCTTTGCCAGTATATTCAAAGGGTGATACTTTGTCGTCATGTACAAATTTGTGTCCTAGAAACAAAGATGAAGAGAGTGTCACTAATTATTACTAGAATTATTGTTAGCTTGAGATCAACTTTTATAGATGTGAATTTTTTCATGAATAGCCATATATCTAAAATCGTGGATTGGTTTGTGTTATGTACAAACCTTCAGTGTAACAAGGGAAGCAAAGGAATGAAACAGTAGAGTCCTAGGAAGCTCCAACCCTTTATCAGGATGTTGTATGAAGCTCACTGAAATTGAAATGGGAAGGGGACCAGATATGAACAATGCAGGAGAGATCTCTTCACTGAAGCCAGCACCTTCTTGTTATACGTAATCCCCTGTCACTTGGCTTCCACGCCAAATAAAGTCCCCCATGTATCTTATGGGTCTTTTATTCATTTTGCTTTGTTTTGTTTGTTCACTGTAACTAGTGGGAATGAACACAGATGCTCATGTTATTAGTCAAACAGAATTTTTGCCTTTCAAATTACTCTTTGAAAGCATGTGACAACAAAGGTAATCTCAGATTTCTTTATTTTAAAAAAAATGTATGCATATTTTATCATGTTTCTGCCTCTCTCTACTCCTCTCCCACATCCTCCTCACCCCCATGCCTACTTACCTTCATGTACTCTGTCTCTTCATCTTTCTCTTTTTCTGTCTCTCTCTCAAAAAACCCCCAAAATAAAATACAGACAAAAAAAATCAAAACAACTGCACAACCAACACAATAAGACACAAAAATAGCAAAATAAAAGAAAAACAAAAAAACCCACAAAAAATCATAAAGCTCACTATTTTTTTTTTTTTTGCCAATTACTCCTGGGCATGGGTGTGTGCTAGAGTATAGTTGATATATCCTTGGAAAAACCTGATTTTCCCTTTACCGTAATATAACAATCACAAAAAGCTTTTTTTTTTTGTTTTGTTTTGTTTTTTTAATGGATGGAACCCTATCCCATTCTTCTCTGTGCTAGAACTAGATCTGGCTTGACCCTGCCTGGTTCTTGGACATCCTAGCATAGTCTCTGTGAGCTCCTATCTGAACCAGTCTCCTTGTACCTGGAAGACAACTACTTTGTGAGAGTCATCCATTACCTTTGGCTCTTAGGATCTTTGTACCTCTTCTTCTTCATAGATCCTTGAGTCTCCAGGAAAGGGATTTGATAAAGACATCTCATTTAGGACTGGATGCTCCAAGGTCTCTCTACAGATTATCCAGCTGTGGGTCTCTATGTTAATTGCCATCCACTGAAAGAAGAAATTTCTCGGATAAGGGTTGAAATACGCTCTGATCATTGGGTAGAGAAATATGTCACTAGGAGTCTTGTTTTTGTTTTGTTTTTGCTGTTCCTTTAGCAGAATAACAGTAGTCGGTTTTCTCTAAGCCTGTGTCTTCTCTATTTCAAGTTCTTCGTCACTGCAGTATTGTCAGGTATGGGATTTGTTTCATGGAGTGAGCCTTAAATCCAATCAGAAAGTGGTTGGTGGCTCTCAATACTTGTGCCACAATTGTGTGAGTGTATCATGCAGGCCTGTCACGCTTGTATTTCAGGTTCTGTACCCGACCTGATGTGGGAGGTCTGGGCCAAAGGACACAGAGCATGAGCAGGAGGGGGGATTGGCTGCCGCCCCCCCCCCCCCCCCCCCCGTTGCCTCTGCCAGCTCACCATGCTGTCACTGACCAGTCTCTCCCAGGTGCTGCACCTGTCTCTTCTGCTCTGAGCTGGTCCAGGCCTGGGCTGGGCCAATAAGAAGCCGGCTTAGCTGGCAAGGAGGCAGCTTGGTGTCCCAGGCGGTTCCGGGAAAGCAGATCTCTCCCCAAGTGTTACAGCTCTTGTGACAGAAACTCTTGGACACCAGGATGATTCTCAAGCACTTTACTTCACCTAAATAGAGCTCTTATATACAGTTTCAGGGTGGGTTAGGGTCTGGCAGCAGATTAATGCCTATTGGCTTGATCTGAGAGCTTGGAGATACCTTATCTGCATGCGGGAGAGCCTGAGGGACCGTTCCTCCTGACTGATGGTCATAAACCTCTCTGTGGGAGTGGTTGTTGGAGGGCTGAAGCTAAATGAAAAGAACTAGGGCTCGGGAGCAGAGCTGAACTCCTGCTGTCCAGTAAGGTTCCAGGGTTCAAAGCTCATGCTCGACCAAGCACCCAGCTGCTTCTCACAGCCCACCGTCCCACATATGAATATATCTTAGGAAGCTTTTAGAGTAATAGGTTTACATATATTTTTGCAAAAGTCCTTTAGTGTTAGTTGTCCCTCCTTTACCCTGCTCTTTTATCTCCTCCACTTAATCCCCCATTCTAATTTCCTGTTATAATTCCACAACACTATATTCTATTATTACTCTCCTACTTGACAGTATCCATCCCATTTCAGGTTCCTCACCATATACATAACCTCTGGTTATTTGAATAGTTAGGTCACATATAGAAAACCTAGAAGCTAGAATCCACATATACAGAAACATCCAAGACCCGCGGGTCGGGTCACAATATTTGTCTTTTGTCTTTGGGGTTATGGTTGATCTCACTCAGAATGCTTTTTAGCCCCAAACATTTTCTGGTAAATTTCATTTTTCTTAATAGCTGAATAATATTACATATTATATATGACATGTTAATAATTCATTCATCAGTTGGTGGACATATAGGCTGTTTCTATTTCTGGCTATTGTAAGTAGAGCAGAAATAAATGTGAATCAGCAAGTATCGCTGTGGTAAGATGTAGAGTCTGTGGGTATATTCTCAGGAGTGGTATACCTGGACATTGACGGAGATCTGTCCCAAGCTTCCTGAGGACCCTCCACAATGATGTCTGTACTGATTGTACAAGTTTCCCAAAGCTGTGATTGAAATTTCAAAGTAGTTTTAATTTGCTAAGGATGTTGAACATTTCTTTAAGTATTTCTCAGTCATTTGTGTTACATCTTTTGAGAATATTCTGCTTAGTTTTATATCTCATTTATAATCAGATTATTAATTTTCTGAATATTTCTGTTTTATTCATTTATGCAATCTAGATGCTATTCCTCTTTCTGGTGCATCTATAGTTAGTAAAGAGATTTCCTTGTGACTAAGGCTAGTGCTTTCTACAAATGTTCATGTCCTTTACCATAGAGAAGCTCTTCAGCTTCATGGTGTTCCAATTCCGATTTGTTGATCTTAAGGACTATACTATAAGTGTCTGTTGCAGAAAGTCTTTTCCGTGGTAATAAGTTCAATTTTTAAAAGGAAGATTCAGGGAATATGGTACTCTAAATGGAATGTGCTCATCCATCTATTCAAATTCACACTTCAATATTGATTTATGATTTGATACGACAGTTCTAATAGGTATTTTTTAAGTTAGAGGAGATACTGCCTAGTTAGATATAAAACTAATCATCACTCACAGTTAAGTTTCGACTCAGAAAAGAAAGTAAAATCTGGCCAACAAGAAATGTAAAGATTTGGCAACAAACAGCCTCCTTAAATATGAGAAGGTTTGTCCATTGAAAAATATGTGGCTTAACTCTAAGAAAGATACATTGTATCTACAGTACAACTGAGAAAATTATTAATGTACCAAAATGGCCCTGTAAAATCTCTGGCCTTAAGCCCTATGGAAGCTTGTTACTAATTTAAGGTTTTCTAAATTTAAAGTCATAATTTAAGTAACTAATTACCTTGAAATTTAATTAGGAAAGTGACTAGTGGGCATTCCTTAGGATGATGTTTATTATAATACGCTTCACATAACTTTTGTTTCGTCATCCTTTGGAAAATCAGCCAGTCAGTACAAATCCTCCAGCCCCAAATAGTAAGAGTCCCCTTACTGGAGGATTTCCTTGTTAATGTGAATGTAATTAAAATGAGAAGAATTGAGGTTAGCTTTATATCTTTTACCTACAAATGTCTCCATTTCCTCTAGCTTACTTAAGCTCAGAATGTCCTTGAACATCATTTAAATCAGAAGTACATTTTTAAGTTCTTTTTTTTTCCTAAAATTATTTTAAGAATGAAAGTAAATCCATAAATGTCTTTGAAATCATGTTACAAGACATTACTATGAAATAAATGACATTTTTAAAAATACTGTAGTACCTGGTATTATTTCTAAAAACATGTATTAAGTGAGAAGGATTAAACTCTAAGAGTAAAATATGTAATATACTCTGTTTAAAGATAAAAACTTACGGCCAGAAATCTGAAAATATTGATAACACACATGGCATTTATTTGGCTTCTGGAAATCCAAACTCTACCCATAAGGCTTGAGTAGCAAGCATTTTAAACCCCAAGCAACAGTCACAACCATTCACCCAAAATTTTCAACTGTTCTTCTTTCCTCAAATACTCCCTGGACGTTTTTGCTATTTTCTTGATGACAGTTATTTTAACTGGAGGGACAAAAGGTCCCTCACCCACCCACCCCAGAGCCATATGCTTCTTATTTTGATTCAGATATTTCAATCATTGCTTACTGTGTTGCACAGGATAAGACTACTGTGCTGGATAGTTTAAGTCACCTTGACACTAGTTCAACTCAAAATTTTGGGTTGATTTACTAAATCCATAAATATATTGAATATTTCCTTTTATAATTCCTTCCAGAAAATTTTGAAGCTATAGTTTTCACTTGGCATGTAGAGATAGTTGTTCTTATATTTCCTTAACGCTAAAGGTGACATGACATGTTTGACATGACTTGGAAAGCATTTTCATGATGAGAAATAGCCAGAGCCCCTGTGCACACTAAAAGAAAAACATCTGGCCATCACTTTTATAATCAGTGAAAATGAAGGAAGATTTTTATTAAAGATTCAGGTTTCTTCTTTAGCTTGACTTCATAGGATGTTTTCTCTAGGCAGTCTTTCTTGGGGGTGGCTTCATTTTAGAAACTGACTTACTAATTGCTATCATTTTATAATCTACCATGGGAGTGGGCTGTTCAGAAAAAAACGATTTTTTTTCTTGAGTAAACATGAATGTGCTCTATCTAAGGCAAAAATAAAAGGCAGTTGATTTAATGGAGACTACTTCAATAGGAGAGACTTGCTGGACTCAAGGACTCAATTACACTACCAAGTGATAAGGTTTTGCCAGGTACCTGGTGGAGAAGTGCTGGAAGACACCACTAGTGCAGAGAGAGGCTCTGTTATGTAATCAGCTCATCTTTCTTAATTGCCTCAATCTAAATTGGGCTCCTCTGTTCCATAGAGATTAGAAAATTGGGCACTGGGTCAATATTTTATAAGTTCTTTAATATGAGTACTCCTGATTGGTATCTTTTTAAAGTACTCGCAATCAACTCATTTAAAAAATACTTAGGGCCAGCAAAAGAAATCACAATTCCAAGTTTCTCTAATGTGAGTGCTACAGAAAGTGGGAAATTAGGGCCAACACTCTGTGGGGAAAGACATTTAACTAATTAATCTGAATGAGAAAGAAACTTCAGGTCTCTTTTTGTCAGTAAAATCTGGACTCCACATATATATATGATTGCTAACTATGGAGAGAAGTTGGAGAAGACAAAAGATCCCTCATCCACCCACCCTAGAGCCATATGCTTCTTATTTTGATTCAGATATTTCAATCATTGCTTAATGTGGTGCACAGGTTGAGACTACTGAGCTGGATAGTTTAAGTCACATTGACACCAGTTCAATTCATTTAAGAAAAGGGATCCTCCCCTATGCCTTGTCGGGCATAGGTGAGAGAGGAGATCCTTGGTCCCATGAAGGCTGAACACCGAGTGTGTGTGGGGGAATTTGAGGGTGGGGAGGTGGGAGTGGGAGGGTAAGTGGGAGCACATCCTCATAGAAGCATGAGGAGGGGGGATGGGATAGGAGGTTCCTGGGTGGTGGTGGGGGAATGGGGGTTGAAGACCCCCAAATTAGGGAGACCCTCACTCACTCAAGTCTCGGGAAGACGTGACCCCCCCATACACTCCAAGACACCGTACCTGGATGCAAGCAGCAGAGGCTTTATTAGGGAATTTGGCCGGCGGTCAAACCACAAGCTCTCTCTCAAGAGCAGGGTTTGGCCAAGAGTGATGGGCTAAGGGGTCTTTTAAAGCAGAAAACCACAAACCAGGGGAGGGAGGAGGGGGTGAGGGGTTGCCAAGGATACATAAGAATAGTGAAACATTCCAGAGAAACCCACCCTGAATGGTTTATAGTTGTGAAGAATTACTCTGTAAACTCATTCTTCTCAAAAATGTGGTTTCACCGTCACTGTGCCCTACCCTGTCATATTAACTATTTCTCACTTGCTCAGCCACAGAGCCACAGCCTGGTCATTGTGTTTCCCCACCTAGGTGACTTGCATCTTTTTGTGGTCAGGAATGTGTCTTCCTGCTTTGGGCCTTCCCCACCCACAGGTGGGTTCTTTTCCCTGAGGCTTGAGGAATGTTAATACTCTTCCTGGGATGTATCCCAGGGCAGTGAAGGCCTGAAATCCTACATTCAGTTCTGCCTTCCTGGAACTAGTGAGCCTGTATATATTTTATAAAATGGTCTTTGTAATTTTTCACTCTACAGGGGTAAGGGGATAAAATCTGAAATGTAAATATAATATCCAAAAAAAAAAAAAAAGAGGCGGGATCCTCATTTAATAAAATGCCTGTGTAAGACAGAGCTGTAGGAAACCCTGTAGGACATTTTATTAATTAGTGATTGAAAGCAGAGTGGCCCAGATCTTCTTGCATGGTGCCATCCTGGGCTGGTGGTCTTAGGCTCTATAAGGAAGCAGGGTGGGTAAGCTGTGGGGATCCTGCCAGTAAGCAGCACTTCTCCAAGCCCTTTGTCAGCTTCTGCCTCCAGGTTCGCACACTTTTTGAATTCCTGTACTGGCTTGCTTCAATGACTACAATGTAGAAGTGTAATCCAAATAAATCCTTTTCTCTCTAACTTGAGTTTTGTTCATGGTGTTGTATCACAGCAGTAGAAATCGCAAAAGTACCAGGTGATCTTACCATGTTGAAGCACATATATTAAAATATTTATGGATTGAAATAAGCCTTACTATAAAGTTCAAGCTTTCCTGGAAATCAGCTCATGTGTCTCAGCCTCCTACTCCAGCACATCTGAGGTGAGACAACCACACCCAGATGACTCCTTATGCTTGACCTTGAACCACAGACTTCATTAGAGTAATATCCAGTTCACATTTGTAAACTCGGGATTGGTAGTAATGACCCTTAGCAAGTCAACTAGTGCGGAAATAAACAGAACTTTAGAAAGACAGAGAACATGGTAGGCACTAGCTATTAATATAGAAATATCAATATGGAATCTAGAAAATAACTTAAAACTTAGTTTTGAAAGACAGGCTCTTTAAGCAATATGATCAGAGGCTGTATGTTCTTGGAAGATAAATTTCCCAGCAAATCTTAGGGTGTAAAGGGTGATCAAACTCAGAAATAGAAGGTTCATTTTTAATTTATGCTGTACGAACAAAGCCACGTTAGAATGTACAATTTAATCCTTGACTGGTGAGGAAAATAGTGAGATTTCTACTTTTTTTTCCACATTAAAGTATTAAAATGTCACCATTTTTAGCTGATAAAAAGTTTGAAAAACTATCGTCAACTATAAAAGCATAAGAAACCGTATGAAGTAAATGAGCACCAACACTTAAAAAATTGAAAATATATTTTGAAAAAGAAAAGTTGAAAAAAGTGTTTCTACACACACACACACACACACACACACACACACACACACACAAACCTATGATGTATGTTTAGCAAAAGGTATCTGGGGAAAGATACACTGAAATTTCTACATTTTAAGTGAGGAAACTGATATTTGGAGTAGCCACAGGGAAAAACACTGTCACCTATATGAGATTGATGAATAAAGCCACTTAATGTGGCTATCTTAAACCTACATTGCAATTAAATTTGTAGAAAATAGGAAAAATATCAATCATGACTTTTAACTTCTGTTACTATGTACCTGGATTCCTTGGAGACAATTTCTAAATTTAAATTCTAAGTAAGGCCCTAAAGAAATGACCGTCCTCAAAATATAATCAAAATCAGGATGTTACCACTACACATACATTTAAAGGATGGGAATAAACGGTTGTTCCAAAGTTTTGAAGGTGAGTCCAAGGTGACAGTCTGTCTCTTGGCAGATCATCATCAGCCTGAATCTGGTTGAAAAATATATCTGAGTATTCCAATTTGTTCCCAATGATTAAAAGTATTTTTTAAAATATATATTGAGAAGTCTGTTGACTCCTGTGTTGAAGGAGATGATCTGTGTACATCAGGTCAGGGAATATTAAGGCTGCAGGTAATAGTCCCATTCAGATAAACATACAATGTTCATGAATTGAGGATGGACAACTAGGAAATGGGCAAGCAGACATTTACATGTTGCATTTTAGTTTTGTCACCTGAAAGTTCATAAGTGCCACACATCAATTTATGATTTCTGTTAACTTATTTTAAAATAATATGGATTGAAATTTTCTCTCAATGGCAGGCAACACAGCCATAGACGTGCCTTGCTCCAATTGTTAGGGAGACCCATATGAAGACCAAGCTGCATATCTGCTTCAAATGTGTAAAGGGGCCTAGGTCCAGCCCCTGTACGTTCTTTGGCTGGTAGTTCACGCTCTGTGAGCTACCATGAGCCAGGGTAGTTGGATCTGTATGTCTTCTTGTGGGTCCATGACCGTGTGCTCACCCAATCCTGTTCCACTCTCTGTCATTTCTCTGTCTCTGTCTCTCTGTTCTCTGTGTATCTGTCTCCGTTTGTCTGTCTGTCTCTCTCTGTCTGTCTGTCTCTCTCTCTGTCTCTGTCTCTGTCTCTACCTGTCTGTCTCCTGTGTGCTAAGATTAAGGACATGTGCCACCACATTCAGTATTTAAATCCTATTTTTGATACATGTACACAGACGTAAAAATATTTTAGTTGCATGAGAGTGAGTAGGTACTCATTGTTACCTGGTGTTAGTCCATGTTGACTGTGATCTGAGATGTAGGTCTAAAATCCTAACACCTAGACTTGTGGAGTACTTTCTTCCTTTGCCAAATGTCATTTTAACAAAGATTATAAAGTGAATAAATGGTTTAAAAATATTTTTTATTCATTAATTTATTCATTCACTTTACATTCTGATTGCAGTTCACTTCTCCTCCCAATCCCACCCTCACAACTCCTCCCCAAGCCCCCTCTGAGAAGGGGAAGGTCCTTCCCTTGGGAACAACCCTCACTTGGCACCTCAAATCACTGCAAAACTAGGAGCATCTTCCTCTACCACTGAGGCCAGACAAGGTGTCCCAGCTAGGGGAACAAGATCCAAAGGCAGGCAACAGAATCAGGACAGCCCCACTCCTGTTGTTGGGGGATCTCCATGAAGACCAAGCTTCACATCTGCTATATATGTGTGGGGAACCTAAGTCCAGCCCTTGTATACCTTTTAATTGGTGGGTTCAGTCTCTGGGAGACTCAAAGGTCCAGGTTAGTTGACTCTGTTGGTAGGAAGACTAATTTTTGTAGTGAATGACTTTTATTACGTTTCTGAGATGCTTTATAGTTGACATCAGAATCAGATTGGAGCCTCTGGCTCAACCTTCTTCACTACTGGGATTAAAAGCACACATCACTTTCTGCAGCCTCTGTATTTTTTAATGAATAGTTTCTCTGTTACCTTTTCCCACTGCACACACCTGGTGTGCTGATTTCTCTTTCTCTCCTCAACATCAACACTTGCTTCTGATTCATTTAGACTGAAATAAAAATTACTAGTAACTGAAAGTACAGACATTTGGATTTTAAAAGACAGGAAGATATAAGCTAAAGAACCGAGGTTCTCTTGTAAAGAGGTGTCTACCAAGCCTCCGGTAACTGAGTAGGACAGAAGACCCATTAGGTCCCAGAACTTCTCTGCCTTACCCAGTTTAACTTAATCAAATGAAGTCATATAGTGGGAGTGAGAAAATTAATCATATAAAAGCCTCAAGATATCAAGGAAAAAATCATCTTTATGTCATACTTACAAGCTAGGATAAAAAAAAAAACAATGTAGCCACTATATTTTCAAAACCTGGGCAGAGAAAAGAAAGTAGAGAAAGCAACCTCCACATGGTGAGAAGAAAGGAAGACTAGTGTAAGGTTGGTGAGTATCAGGATGACATGTAAGTCCATATTTACACAGAAACCACATCTGTCCCAAGAGGACATGTAGGCTCACTAATATTACTTATACATTGAGAAGAACCAGTACCTTCCATGAGATTCAGTTGGCAAAATGGTCTTGTTTGAGTCTATAGGAATGACTCCATTAAAACATTGTCCAAATCTGTCCATCCATAGTATGGCTCTGATGTGGAAGGAATTGGTTTCACAATCCTCATACAGGTAATATTACCTCTCAAGAATATTGGCAATGCTTGATTTAAAAATAAAATACTGGCCAGGCATTGGTGGCTCATGCCTTTAATCCCAGTACTTGGGAGGCAGAGGCAGGAGGATTTCTGAGTTCGAGGCCAGCCCAGTCTACAGAGTGAGTTTCAGGACAGCCAGGGCTACACAGAGAAAACCTGTCTCAAAAAACCAAAATAAATAAATAAATAAATAAATAAATAAATAAATAAAATACTGTAGAAAGTAGTTTGTTTCAGTTGTTTCATGTATGATGTTGAAATGAAAAAAAAGACAAAAATCTCAATTTTAACTTTGTGTTTTGTCAGTTATAAATTAAAATAAACAGACTGGTACACATTTATCCACTTACCAAAGGAATATGAAAATGGCATCTGAATACAGATGGCATTTCCTTCAAGTACGACCACTCAGTGAATGGTTTTCTATTAGTTATATGGGCCAAGATTTAATAGCTTTTGGTTATTTTACATAGAAAATAAAGTTATTTTTCAACATTTCTTCTCTTATTGTAGTATATTACTAGAAGCAATGTTTTATTCAGTACTGTATTGAGGAATGTATTTGATTTATTGTGTAAGTTATTGTATTTGTTTTGTGTACCTTTTTGAATACTGTATAATTTATTTGGAGGAAACATGGCATTTCTTGATGTAAGTCATCTCGCTGACCTTTTTGATGGTTGTGAATGTGAAGACAACCATTCCTACGAAAGTGTCTCCTAGCCACAAAAAGGATGACTATAAAAGTTCTGCAAGCAAAGAAAAACAATAGTTTTCAATCCTTTAATATCATTAAAAATTAAAATGTACTTCTCACAAATTTCATATTCCTTCCAAATAACTTTGAGGTGAAATTTTTCATTCTTTAAGAGTTTATTTATGGAGTTATTACAATAGGCTTTTATGTATTTCTATGTTTTATGTTGATAACATTTAAATATGGGCACTGAAATTTATTTCTTTATCAGCTAGAAAATTGTCATTTAACAAAAATGCCCTGGGAGAGACAAAGGCTCTGCCAGCAGCTGTTCTCCATTAGCTGTTTCAATGACTACTTTGGTTGGCCCATTAATAACAGCACATTACAAAATTGTCCCAACTATGAACTGACTCCAGTTTACTGGTTGTGTTACTGCCAGAGTGACTACTCCTTTTAGATGTGTGTAACATAACTTTCACCTATTATATTTTTTTCATTCAAATTTATCTCATATGCAGAACACCCTTCATACTCATATTAGAATCAGATACTACCTGCTATGATCAGGGGAAATGGAGTAAGAGAAACGAAACTATGATGGTTATTAATGTTGCAGCTGATTAGAAACCATGCTGTAGAGATAGTAAACCAAAGGACAGAAATGATACTTCAGCTTTAGAAACCTGCACATTAATTAACCCAATAGGGCCCCACACCAACTTTCCAGGTACTTAATTTAACATGTGATGCATACACAGATCACGAACACTAATAAGTGGCTAATAACAAAGATACCTCAAAAAGTTACATTTGGACAAGCCAGGTTGTCCATTAAAAATCCATTTATAGGTCTTTCTTTTCTTTATTCATGATGCTGAAAGTTATATGATTGTCTAAGTGAAAGCACTGTAGTAATTGTGCTTTTTAAATAAGTGGCTGTGTAATTAAATAAGAGCTCAAAACAGTGGAGAAAATAAATGGGATGCGGAAGAGAAAAGGTTGAAAGGCAGCTCGGTTTTAAGTGGGGTGGGGTGGGGTAATTATCTGGACACTACTCTTGTCATTCCAATTTTGTGGAGAGATCTGTCTCTTCCAATGCTGGTTTATGTGTCAGATTCTCACAGCTGGGACATCAGAAAGTTCAACTTTAATGAAACTTAAACCAGTAGAGTCTCCATTGTTGAAGTAAATAAGATTCTTAAAAATTGTACTTGCATTTTGACTATATCATACATGTATATGTATAATATATGTACATAATATATATTAATGCATATATAATCTCCCTCATCCTCCTCCAACTTCAGTCACTAACCTCCTCCTCCAGATGTCTTCCCCACATTTATATCTTTCAAAGCACATATTGTGACCACATTAAATAGTCACTTATCCTATTCTAGGATAATGGTCCATATTTCAGGAGGAATTATGATTTTTTCCCTCTGTACATTTTTTATTGTGTCATTCATGCCAATTATAGATTTTGATAGATTTAGTATCAACAGATAGAGAGCAGAATACAGTCCAAGTGTCATACCCAGTTTGCAGTAAAATGAGAAATTATAGATATCAGTCAGATGCTCAGAGAAAAAGCAAATTTTCACATTTCATCAGAAAAAAATACATGCATCTTTTCCCACCCAAAGATGATTTTAATTGCTTAATATTTTTACAGACATCTTCAATTCTCAGGAAGGAAACTGAGAACTGGGGAGCTCTGAGCAATTGGTGAGGGAGAGGAACATAAACCAAGGCCAGGTCAGGAGCAGAGTCTCTTATTCCATTCTCTGATCTGTTTCCTGCTGTAAATAATCGAGAGTTCATTGGTTCCCCTTACCTCAGATAGTCTTTCTGATTGGTTGTCTCACTCCGTGATATCATTCTCAGCTAAACTTGCTGTGAGTGTTAAACTCTCGTGGAAATAACTGGCACGTGGATTATTTTCTATTTGCTATTACTGGAATACTGGCTGTCTTTCTACTTCAGGGTTACTAGCCTTTGACCCCTTAACAGTGGTCAGGAGACTGCTGATTAAAGAATTGTTTTATTAGTTTTATAAAAAAATAATATATATCTACATTACTCTTTAATAAAATCTGATGTGTTTATCATTGTAAATCTAAGTCATACTTGCTTCCAAAGCAATCATTAAATATAAATTACCCAGATACAAACTGTCTTGTTAATACAACTAGTGACTGACATTTACGTTCTAGTTTACTTTGTGCCTCTGTCATTGGATATCTGCTTCCAAGGAAAGGCCTGGTCCTTTCTTCTTTACAGCTGTACCTCCTAAGACATCAAAGCCATGCAGGGCCAGGATGCTCAGCCAACTCATGTTGCACAGGTGAATAAATATGAAAAGGTAGAAACAAAGTAATTTACACATGCTATAATCATGTCTCTTTTAAAGGAAAAGAATAATCATGAAATGTGTTGATTCAATAAGAATCAATCATGTTGCCAAAGTATAAAATTCAGTATAAAGGATCCCATTGCTTTTGAAGTACACTGATGCTTTTGAAGCAACTTGCTAAATTTACTCACTTAAAGACATACTTTTTCTCGTCAGTTCAAAAATTCCAGCATTAACTCAGCCAAGATACATGAGAAATTACTGGTCATGTGACCTTTGATATATTTTATATAACCTTTTAATGCCTCAGTCTCATCTGTGATGTGGAAATAACAATAAGACATAGAATGATGAGGTGAACAAACACTTTATTAAACATAAAACTCTTACATTAGTGTCAGACACTTGACAAATATTACAAACTTACTGACTTGAGCATCACTCTAACGAGAGTTAAATGTTAACAACAATCTTTCAGACTCACACATTGAAGGTCAATGAAGCCAGGAGAATATTTAGAAGTCAGATTAAGGGAGATCGGGCAAAGCACTCTACTGTAAATTATTATGCAGGTATGAAAGCAATACACCACACTACCATTTTGGAATTTTGCTTACTTCCTTTTTTTGAGAAACGAGAAGCATGGTGTGAGAGCATACAGCGTTTTATTGTCTCTGGTTACACGAGATCCCTGGTGACTTTCACAAGTGAAATTTCAGAGCACAGTGCAATGTCTGGGGTGGGCAAGCCAGATGGAAGTACAGTATAGAGTAATGGAGATGGGAGGATGTGGAGGCAGTGTGTGCAGATCAAATCAAGAAGCCCAGCAGTGAAACAAAAAAGGCTGCTGTATGAGGAGGCAGAGAAGGTTCAATGTCACTCGTGCCATTTTTAATATATGGGAGAAGTTACTCATTTAGGACAAAACCTATGTTTTGATGAGAGTCATTCATAAGGCATAGGAAAAATGCAGAAGGAAGAATTGTTCAGTTGTTGGTGAGGTGAAAGATATGGAGAAAAGAAATGCACACAGTGTGCATTGTAGAGAGCCCTTCACATTTAACTCTGAGAGTGAAGGGAATTCAAAGATCGATGCGGATGCTGATAAGACTTGTCAGTAGGTTTTTCTTTCTTCCTATCTTTCTTTCTTTCTTTCTTTCTTTCTTTCTTTCTTTCTTTCTTTCTTTCTGATGAGAGCTGAAGCAACTCATTATCTGTGAGAGTGCAAAGAGCCAAGGACCAAGGGAACCGTGAGCATAGGATAAATGGTTTTTCTAATCTTTAAAGGCAATGAGAGAAAGCTAACCAGTGAGTCAGAAGGGCAGTACCAGGCTTCAAAGTCTACTGGAGACAGGTAATTGTTAACTTATTGAGCTATCAATTTACCCTGCTAGTTTTTCTTCAGAAACTTGGGCAGAACTCACAAAGAGAAGTAGAAAAAGTGAAAAAAAAAGTAGAAAAAAAATACAATTTTTAAAAAGAAAAATACAGTTAATATTTTGAATATGTGCTTATATAATATTTAATCTCTGTAGTTATCAAAAATTTTAAATGTAGAATATAAAATTGCAGTTTATGAATTTATCAGAGTAAAAATTATAGTTTCCTATGTTGACCAAGGTCTTTATAACCCAAGTTGAAGTGAGTCCATGCAAAATAGTTTAGCCAAGTTTAAAGCAATAAAAAATTACATACATTTCATAAAGTAATTCTAATTCTAGAAGTCTACTCTAATGAGTGAATTGTGCTTAAAACTATTAAATCATTAGATGTGTCCTTTGTTATATGATTCATAAGAAAAATTTTAAAAATACATTTAATCAATAAGAAAGTGATTTAGTAAATTTTATCTACTTAGTAGATCTATTACTCAATAGAAAAGAACACATCCGTTATAAGCATAAGAAGACTACATATATCAATACATTGTTATTATAAGTCTACACTTTAGTCACATATCAATAGTTATGCTACTATCCATGTGTGCTTCTGCATCAATCCATTAGCTCATCACACAACATTAATCCTTACATCTCATATTTTCTTAGACTTTCCTTATTTAAAGACTTTGAAATTTTTGGACAATGATGATTGGATATTTTGCTGGCTGCCCCATGGCTGAAATTTGTCTGACACTTTCCTTATGATTAGATGGGATTCCATGTGATGAATGGAGATGCCCTCCATAACTCTTGAGCATTGGAATTCTTGATCCTCATTTGATAGCTGTTGGGGAGGTTTAGAAGGTGTGGCCTTGCTAAAAGAAGCTGATTTCTGGATCACAGGTGTGCACCACCACATCCAGCTCTTCTGCAGACTGATTCTTAACCGACTCTCAGCAAAGACAGCTAACTGAAAACGGAATTTTGAAAAGGCTCTAGCCATTTGCAGTTAGTTACCTGTCTTTGCTTCCTGTGTTTGTGAGTGAGGTGTGAGCTCCAGGGTGATATTGCAGTGCCACACCTGCCTGCCTGTTGCCAAGCTTCTCCTCACTATGCTGATTGACTCACCTCCCTCTGTACCTGTGAGCCCTAAATAAACTCTTCCCCCTACAAGTTGCCTTGTTCATGTTTTTTTTCTTAAAGTGATGCAATGGGAACTAATAAACTATGTTTTTAAGGAGAAAGGCTGCTGAGGTAAGGAAGATTTGTCACATAAAGCCAAGGATACATATTGTCACCATGGTGGAACTGCTCATGTTGCGTGGCCTTGGTCATTTAGCTGAAGCAGTGGTTGACCAGTTTTTCCACAAAAGTTATATTGATTCTTGCTTTTTCTGCAAGATACACAGCAGAAAAATAAAGGCACCATGCTTGGTTGACAACTCAAGGACTGCAGTCATGGGTCCCTCCCTGTGTGCTCCCAGGCTGGTGGTTTAGACTCTGGGGAGCTCTGGTTGATTGGTATTTTTGCTCTCCTCATTAGGCGAAAAACCCTTTCAGCTCCTTCAGTCTTCTCTCTCGCTCCTCCATTGGGAATCCCTTGATCAGATCAATGGTTAGCTGTGAGCATCTGCCTCTGAATATGTCAGACTGTGGCAGACCTCTAAGGAGACAGCTATGTCAGGCTCTTGTCAGCTTGCACTTCCTGACATCCACATCAGCATCTACCTTTGGTGACTACACATGGGATAGATACCCAGGTGGAATGGTCTCCAGACAGCCCCTCCTTCATTTTCTGTCCACACACTTTGTCTCCATATTTGCTCCCTTGAGTATTTTGTTACTTCTAAGTAGAACCGAGGCATCCACACTTGGTCTTCTTTCTTCATGAGCTTCATGTGGTCTATGAGCTGAATCTTGGCTATTTCAAGCTTTTGGGCTAATATCCACTTACCAGTGAGTAAAAACCAGGTGTGTTCTTTTATGATTGGGTTACCTCACTCAGGATGATATTTTCTAGTTCCATCCATTTACCTAAGAATTTCTCGAATTCATTATTTTTAATAGCTGAGTAACACACCATGGTGTAAATGTACCACATTTTTTATATCCATTCTTTGTTGAAGGACATCTAGGTTCTTTACAGGTTCTGGCTATTATAAATATGGTTGCTATGAACATAGTGGAGCATGTGTCCTTATTAAATGTTGGAGCATCTTCTGGGTATATGCCCAGGAGTGGTATAATTGGGTCCTCAGGTAATGCTATGTCCAATTTTCTGAGGAACCACCAGACTGATTTTCAGATTGGTTGCACCATCTTGCAATCCCACCAATAATGGAGAAGTGTTCCTCTTTCTTCACATCCTTGCCAACATCTACTATCACCTGAGTTTTTGATCTTAGCCATTCTGACTGATGTGAGGTGAAATCTCAGGATTGTTTTGATTTGCATTTCCCTGATGACTAAGGATGTTGAGAATTTTTTAAGGTGCTTTTTGACCATTTGATTTTCCTCAGTTGAGAATTCTTTGTTTAGCTCTGTACCCCATTTTTAATAGGGTTATTTGGTTGTCTGGCCCATCATGATCAAGTAGACTTTATCCCAGGAATGCAGGGATGGTTCAGTATTCAGAAATCCATCAATGTAATCCACTATATAAACAAACTCAAAGAAAAAAACCACATGATCATCTCACTAGATGCTGAGATAGCATTTGACAAAATTCAACTTCCCTTCATGGTAAAAGTCTTGGGAAGATCAGGAATCTAAGGTCCATACCTAAACATAGTAAAAGCAATATACAGCAAGCCAGTAGCCAACATCAAACTAAATGGAGAGAAACTTGAAGCAATTCCACTAAGAACAGCGACTAAACAAGGCTGCCCACTCTCACCCTACCTATTCAATATAGTACTGAATGTCCTAGCCAGAGCCATTAGACAACAAAAGGAAGTCAAATGGATACAAATAGGAAAGGAAGAAGTCAAAATTTCACTATTTGCAGATGATATGATAGTATGCTTAAGTGACCCTAAAACACCAGAGAACTCCTAAACCTGACAAACAACTTCAGCAAAGTGGCTGGATATAAAATCAGCTCAAACAAATCAGTAGCCTTCCTATACTCAAAGGATAAACAGGATGAGAAAGAAATTAGGGATATGACACCCTTCACAATAGTCACAAATAATGTAAAATACCTTGGAGTGAATCTAACCAAGCAAATGAAAGATCTGTTTGACAAGAACTTCAAATCTCTGAAGAAAGAAATAGAAGAAGGTCTCAGAAGATGGAAAAAAATCTCCCATGTTTGTGGATTGGTAGGATTAATTTAGTAAAACTGACCATCTTGCCAAAAGCAACCTACAGATGCCATGCAATCCCCATCAAAATTCCAAATCAATTCTTCATAGAGATAGAAAGAGCAATTTGCAAATTCATTTGGAATAAGAAAAACCCCAGAATAGCGAGAACTATTCTCATCAATAAAAGAACTTCTGGGGGAATCACCATCCCTGACCTCAAACTGTACTACAGAGCAATAGTGATAAAAACTGCATGGTATTGGTACAGAGACAGGCAGGAAGATCAGTGGAATAGATTTGAAGATCCAGAAATGAACCCACACACCTCTGGTCACTTGATCTTTGACAAAGGAACTAAAACCATTCAGTGGAAAAAGTGCAATATTTTCAACAAATGGTGCTGGCTCAACTGGAGGTCAGCATGTAGAAGAATGCAAATTAATCCATTCTTATCCCCTTGTACAAAGCTCAAGTCCAAATGGATCAAGGACCTTCACATAAAACCAGATACACTTAAACTAATAGAAGAGAAGGTGGGGAAGACCCTTGAATATCTAGGCACATGGGAAAAGGTCATGAAGAGAACACCAATGGCTTATGCTCTAAGATCAAGAATTGACAAATGAGACCTCATAAAATTGCAAATCTTTTGTAAGGCAAAGGACACTGTCAATAAGACAAAATGGCAACCAACAGATTGGGAAAAAATCTTTACCAATACTACATCTGATAGAGGACTAATATCCAATATATACAAAGAACTCATGAAGTCTTGAAAAGAAGAAATGCCCAGGGATTCAACTTATTCATTAAGAGTGTCCAGCAAGAACCACATAAACTTAGGTGTAGTACTTCATACTTGTAACCCCAGCACTTGAGAGGTAAAAGGAGCTACAGTTATCCCTGACTACCTGAAAAAGTGTGAGACCAGCCTGCACTACAAGAGCCTCTGCCCAAAAAGAGAGTGGAGAAAGAGAAGAAAAATAAAGAGAGGGAGGGAGGGAAGGAGAGAGGCAGGGAGGGAGGGAGGGAGGGAGGGAGGGAGGGAGGGAGGGAGGGAGG
>JANHMN010000012.1:67561983-67629824 GCA_030674055.1 Rhabdomys pumilio
AGAGAGAGAGAGAGAGAGAGAGAGAGAGAGAGAGAGAGAGAGAAGGAAGGAAAGGAAGGAGAGAATGAGGGAAGGCAAGAAGGAGGGAGGAAGGGAGGAGAACCCAAAAAACAAAGGAAGGGGGAAGGAGGTGGAAGGAATGTAAGAAATTGTCACTTATCATTTTATTTCTAATTTGACCTCATTTGACTTTTATTAATATGCCATTAGCTACTTTTTCTGTGTCCAAGATGGCAATCACATTTTTAAAACAAGCTACAAAATTAATTTTCAAAGTAACAGTAACATTACTAAATGGCACACAAGTCTTTAACGCACAGTGATATTAATACATAAGCCAAATTTTATCTAGTGTAACTTAATGGTTTCAGTTAAACACCAGTCAATGGATGATCATATTCTTGAGAACTAAACCTCAATGCCTTTACCACACAGGCATAAACCATTCCTTATTCTCTGTTGTCTTCGCATGTTCCTCCTTTTTTCACACCATTCTGAACACTCGTTAGACCTTCTTCTCTGTCCTGTACCAAGTCTTTTTATTTATCCTGGTAATATATATATATATATATATATATATATATATATATATATATATATATTATATTCTCTTGGCGTCAGAAACTCATTACTCCTTTCTACTTCACACTCTTTGTAAAACTGCATGTAGAAAAGAATCTGTTAGCATTCCTCATATTTTATAGATTTATAACAATTTCATGAATTAAAATCTACCTGTCCCTGTTCACAATAATTTGTTCGAAAATTGTTGATTTAAATTGGGTCTTCAATATATAAAATTAAAATACTTATTATAATAATGCTATGTAACTAAGTAACGGGCACATGTGGCAGGGTGTTAGCTAATGTATATTGAATATGAGTAATTAATGGTCCACTTAAAATCTTGTTTCAATCTCTTCATGATGATTATATCAAAGATACTTGTGACTTTATAAAATATTAATGTATTAGGATTTTACACTTGATTCAATAGAGGAAGTGTTTAATGATACATCAATATTCAAATATTTCTCAAAGGGTGTAGATTATCCATCTGGCTTGAGAACCAGCCACTAAGCATTTTGATGCTGTTGGTGTCTCATGCACATCTTGTAGCATGTGGCCTTTCAAAACATTCTCATTGCATCATAATGATATCCATAATTGAAGGAAGGCTACAAAGCTTGACAATTAATGTTTCTAGTGTAGGTTTAAACCAATTACAGAGGTGACTGGAGGTATATTCTTACCAGCTTTCTTCCCGTTTATTGGAATAACACTGAGTCATATTCTAAAGACTCTCAGAACTCCCATGAAGGACTAACAGCTACCTACTCATCCAGTAACTCATTCAACTCAGTTTCATAACTCTATTTGCTTTCTTCCAGATCCTTTCTCCAATTTCCTAGCCTACTCTTTAGATTAGTGGAATAACCTACTCCATAGAGAGTATTTGTATTTGGTGCTTTATCTCAGACTCAGCTGCTGGGAATTCAAACCAAGAAAACCCAAACTCCTTTTGACCTAATTGTGCTGTGCTTCCTACAGGACAATAAATGGCAGTATTGCAAAGGGATGATATAATATATGTCATTATTTTGTAGCTCATATGGACCACAAATCAAAACCAACATGAATTTACAAAAACAAAACAAAACAAAACACATTTCTTTTTTCAATGGTAATGACCTATGGGTAGAACAAAGTAGAAATAATGTCACTTGTTTTCAACTCTTGGAGGCAGGTGGTGCCTAACAGGTGTGATTATAATTTAAGAAGCATGCTCCATTACGCATCAGGAAGTTGCTATTATTAGTTTGCAGTATTGACCTCAAGACAGTGTTTCATTTGTTTCAGCTTACTGTAATATCCATCAGCCTTGGGCACTAATAGTTAATAGACTTATTCTCTACTACCTTTTTTAAAAAAATCTACACACATGCACACACATACACATACTTTGTGTGTGACAAAGTTTGAAAAGGCATGAAAGGTGTCTGTGAAGTGGCCTCCAAATGGGTTCTTATGCTTATTTTATGAATAGTTAAACTTATCAAAACTAATTTCTGAAAATATAAATGAAGCATGCTACATGGAAATCCATTGTAGAAGCAAAGTAAGTAAAATAAAATTTAAAACTAATTAGAAAACTTAAACCTTTGTGCTCATTTTGTTGTTTCCTAAATCACAAGGGATACTGAGTTTTCTAGAAACACTTTGCTTGGCTTGAAGTCTCAAAATGTAATCTGTGGCTTTATTGTAGAGTATTTCAAATTTATAAAATATAGCCTTTCTTTTACTTTAGAAGATATTGAAGATGCTTACCTAAAATGATAAGAAAATGAAATCTATAGATACAGATCATTAATATTTCCCTTAACACCTTTTTTTCAGCTTCCTGAATAACAAGGACAGACGTACCCAAGAGGCAATTTCTGGTAGAAATCTGGAGAACATCTCTAAGAAAAAATAATTCAGTGAATTGCAAACAAGAAAGTTTCCAATCAGGTAGGAACACGTGATCAGCTCATGTGTACAGATACCTCAGCTTTTTGAAAAAGGTGGGTGTCTGAGTTATCCTAGGAGGGTTTGCTTTCAATTCCCTCGGAGGTAGAACTGTTTACCAGAGAGCTCCTTGGAGGGAAGCAAACACAACAACAGCATGATTTTGTTTTCCATTTTTAGCTCATTGTTACTATGTGTGCTTAGGGATCTCAGGACTTTTATCTCAGGAGGCTGCAAATGCCGAGTGGCAGATTAACCCATTCCATGTTCTCTCATAAGACAAGACATTCTCATATGTTATCTCCATGACCCTACAGTTCTTTATCAAAATCAAGGGCCCTGATAAAATCAGGTGAAGAGCAGTTCCAGTAGACTGTATAAGGAAGTTGACTTGGTTTTTTTCTGGAGTGCCTCTAGGCTTAGTTTTGATGCTAAATGGAGTCAGGAGGAAAGAGGATGGGGCATGTTGAAGAGAAACTGTTTTCATGTACTTATGTAAGTCAGAAGCCCACTCACAATTTACTTTGTTTTTTTTTTTTTTAATTGGTTATTTTACTTATTTACATATCAAATGTTGCCCAGGTTTCCCCTCTGCAATACCCCATCCCATCCCCCTCCCTTTTGCCTCTAAGAGGAAGCTCTCTTACCTGCCCACCCATTCCTGCCTTCCTGCTCTGCATCCCCTCACACTGGGGTATCAAGCATCCACAGAACCAAGGGCCTTCCCTCCCATTAATTCCAGATAAGGCCATCCTCTGCTACATGTATAGCTGGAGCCATGGATCCCTCCATGTGGACTTTTTGGTTAGTGGTTTAGTCCCTGGGAGCTCTAGGTGGTCCAGTTAGTTGATATTGCTGTTATTCCTTTGGGGTTGCAATCCCCTTCAACTCCTACAGTCCTTCCCCTAACTCTTCCATTGGGGTCCCCAGGTTCAGTCTGATGGTTGGCTGGGAGTATCTGTATCTGTATTAGTCAGGTGCTGGTAGAACTTCTCAGAGAACAGCTATACCAGGCTCTTGTCAGCAAGCGCTTCTTGGCATCAGCAATGGTGTCAGGGTTTGGTGTGTGTCTGGGATGGATCCCAAGGTGGGGCAGCCTTTGGATGGCCTTTCCTTCAGTCTCTGCTCCACTTTTTTTTCCTCTCTGCATTTCCTTTAGAGCAGAACAATTCTGAGTTAAAACTTGAGATGTGTGGGTGGTCCCATCCCTCAACTGGAGATGGTCTCTACCCATTGGGTATCAACTAATGTCATCCCACTGGGTCCTGGGAACCTCTTGCTTCCCTGGCATCTGAGACTTTTTAGTGGCTACCCCAGTTTCCCATCCCCCACTGCTACATATTTCTGTTCAATTTTTTGACCCTCTGTACTTCTCTCCTGTCTCTTGGCAAACCTGATCCTGCCCCTCTTTTTCCCTCCCCCTTCTATCTCCCTTTCAAGTCCCTCTCTCCCTCTACCTCCAGCGATTTTTTTGTTCCCCCTTCTAAGGACTGAAACATCCACACTTCTCTCTTCCATCTTCTCAAGCTTCATATGATCTGTGTTGTATCATAGATATTCTGAGCTTTATGGGCCGATATCCACTTATCAGTGAGTACATACCATGTGTGTTCTTTTGTGTCTGGATTACCTCACTCAGCATGATATTTTAATTTTTTTATTTGTAATTTGAGTTGAACATTTCGGGCACTGAGCCTTCTTATTTTATGAGCCAAAAAAAGTAATGACATCAATATCAAGGACTACGTTTTTTTCATGTGCAATTAAAGACTCAGTGTTCAGCATCACACATGACCTCTAGTTAGCACTTCAAAGGCACATGATGATTGATGAATGACTTCAAGAATGAATGAGACAAGTTAATAAGGCAGAAAGGGTGTCTGCCCTAGGTTGTGTTATGTGTTGACCTACATTAAGCTTATAACCAGATCATTGAAATGTGAGCAGAATATCCCAACGTTAATCTTCTAGTCCATATTATTTCTAAAGACATGGTTTTAAGCATTTTATAATGGTACTCTTAAAGATAATTTTTAAATAACTATCAATTAAATTCTCCTTTACATTATTTTTGATAGGTAGAACAGCTACAGTAACGAAACAGAGATGTTTCTGTAGGCTGTTGTTCTTATCTTTGGTGGTCACAGGAAAGAAATGAAAGTTGCTTAATTAATTAAAGAAATGTAAACTTCATAGGTTGCAGTTACCAAACCAAAAGCAAAAAAAGAAAGAAAAAAATACAAATAATCTAAAATACCATACTGAAACTTATATTTAAAGATATGAAAACAGTCCCCTGTTTTCATATTCTTTTGCTGGTGGGTGGCACTTACTAAACTTGCTAATTGTGTGTCTGAATTGTCTAAAGTCAGGCATTAACTGTGCTGCATATTTGTTCTGTATATATTTGTCCACATTTCAAGTTCATCTCCCACACTCCTTTTTTCTCCCCTATATTACCTTGGTAACAGAAATTGTACCTCCCTGATGTTTTCAAAGTTTCCAGACAGCCAAAAGAATAGCACCACTTTAAGTAAAGATGATACATGTTAAAAGTAAGATGTTTCATTATAATACTAAATTCCTCATATGAAAGAATTTCATAGTCAAATGGTCTACAAACAGAGGTTTATGTGTGGATGTGAATAGTCTTTAGAAGCAAAGATTTTTATCTCTAGAATTAAGGCTTGCCAGCAATATTAGCTACCTAAAGATTTTTTTGTTTGTTTTTGTTTTGTTTTGTTTTGTTTTGTTTTGTTTTGTTTTGTTTTGTTTTTCAAGACAGGGATTCTCTGTGTAGCCCTGCCTGTCCTGGAACTCACTCTGTAGACCAGGCTGGCCTCAAACTCAGAAATCCACCTGCCTCTGCCTCCCAAGTGCTGGGATTAATGGCATGTGCCACCACTGCCCAGCCTAAAGATTTTTAAAAACAATCTTTTATAATATTTAATTCTGAAAAAATATATAATTTTGAAACCTGAGAACTAAATAAACTTCTCCAAAGTTAAGAACTAGAATGAAGTCCACAGAGCTGGCCTCAGTGTTCCATGACATTCCTAAGCCAATTCTAACAGCAAAGAGGAGAGCATTCTTGATCACATAAACAGCATGAGTTATTTTATTATATGGGTGGTCGGTCTTAGTCTTACAGACCTACCACCGTATTTTAAATATTGTGATGTACATTTTAAAGTCAATATTGTATTTCTAAAATTCATCCATTTTAACTTCTATTTTCCCATCGATGTTATAATATTTCCTTATGTAGAGATAAACGTATTTATGATCATGCTGAAAATTTTAGCATTATTTTGGTCCTACTTTAATATATATATTTGTATATATATTTATATATAATACACACACATATACATACACACACATGCATTACATAATTTACATATGTGCATATAGATATAGTCTCTATAGCTTTAGGCTTTGCAAAGTAGGTGACAATTCATTTTGCATTAGTTGGCTGGCATTGCTTCAAAAATTGTTAGTTTGGCTCAAATAACAGTTCATAGTTTTATAGTTCTAGAAACAAGAAAAAAATCTGATAGCTTTTCCTGTGGTTCTTACATGGCTATTGTTATTGCTTTCAATCCTCATCTCTGTGTGGGGATATCCTTCCATGGAAGCCACTCCGAGCAGATGAGTATCTTACCATTATGACCTAATTTAACCTGAAGTACCTCTTCAAGAACAGAGCTCTAAATATTATCACATTGATTCAGCAGATTCAGCCTGCAAATTTATAGTAAACAATTCAGTCCATTACAAGCTAATGTAATTTCACCTCCAATGAGGAGAAAAATTCCTCATTGACTTCATTGTCAATGTACTTTCCAGTATGTGATAGCTCAGGAAATATTTCTGTCAATGTTTGGATTTTATTATATTTACTCCTTACTGTTTTCAAATATAGACACACCAATAATCTATGGTACAAATAACTTCACCTGGGCTACTCTTTAGTAGAAAAATAGTGTCTTGAGATAAAAACATTAAAAAAAACAAATTACATTAAAACAAATTACAATAAGATTAGAAACCAAATTTATCTTTCAGTATTGTAGCTTTTTAAACTAAAATTCTCTTTTCTGATATTGTGCTGAGGAGATATCATTAATTTTTTTGGTCTATTCTTCAACTTCTAGTGTTGTGTTTGTTTGTTTATTTGTTTGTTCACTTGTTTTGAAGATAAGTCATTTGTGCAAAATGATTATGTTTGATTCAGTTTTATAAATCATCAAGCTTTTTGGGACCAAGCCATTCACCATCCAGTAATTTTCAAGAGTTCATTTGAATTATGTTTATGTGTGTCAAGTGTGTAAATCTCAGCAGCTGACAAAAAGGGGTGGGAAGAAAAAGAAGAGAGACAGCTACAACTCTGAGTTAGGAGTCAATTAGGCTCTTCAATTGAGATTTCCACGCAGCCACATTATGGACAACCATCCACATTGTGGACAAACAGCCACACTGTGGTCAAACACACTGTGAACAGTCAGCCACATTGTATATGAGAAGATCTTTGAAGAAAGAGTCAGGAGCCCAGAGTGCATGCCTACGCTTTGACCAGGATATGAAAATAAAAGAGAGGAAAAGAAAGAAAGAGAGAGAGAGAAAGAAAGAAAGAAAGAAAGAAAGAAAGAAAGAAAGAAGGAAAGAAGGAAAGAAAGAAAGAATATTATGCTTTTCTGAATAACAGAAGAAAGAGCACAGGTCCAAAGTGCTTTGAGACTGTAGCTCTGGGAGCCTCTGTCCTGAGAGGGGAGCTTTGGCAAAGGATGAGTACATATTTCATTCAGGGGCTAATTGGTCCTTAATGTGTCTGTGGGAGATTATTTCTTGTGGATTAACTCCTGGCCAACGGATCTACATGCTCAACAGGATTAACTCGTAAAAGTAGTTCTATGTTTAGTAGTTTAAGCTGTGAACTCTGGGCTAGGGATAAAGTTTAGATCCTATTCTTTTGACCCCAAGGAATTTTCTTTGACTAATGGACCTGAACAAAACCCAGATATCATGAACTTTTCATATAGAAATCTAAATCTGAAGAAGGTACTTTCTTTCTAGTGAGATCAGTAAAAAACAGGAGGTGGCGATCAATCCTCAGATGTTTACAAGGCTTCTAATCCCAGCAACAATGCCTTCTCAAGAGTTCAGACCATAAAATCATTGAGGAACCAGATGAGGGATCAAACACACAAATTCTTATAATATTTCTCATATCCACCAAGTAGAGGTCCAAGAAAATTTCTGGTTTGTGGCCAAGGACACTGATCAAGATCTCCCATCCCTAAACTGCCTGCTGGTTTCTGTTTGTTGACATCAGCAGCTATCTCTCTGAAGATGTAACCCTGACTGCTGTTAGGGAATTTGGGTGAGGCCTGATCTGACTTCTTCCTGTTGAGAAAGGTCATTGCCTGTGGTGGTTGTTAATCTCTCTAGTCAGCCTATCTAAAAGGACTCAAAAGTGCATAGATATGTAGTTGCATTTGTGTAACAAACAAATGTAGATAGGAAAGGGACAACTGAGCAAATGCACACAAATGGAATTAGGTTGCCATAGGACTGTCTGACTATGTAAAAAAAAAAAGAAAGAAAGAAAGAAAGAAAGAGGGATAGAAAGAGAGAGAGAAAGTTAAAAGTGCAGGTAAGTAATAGCAGTGCAAAGCTGAATGGATTGCAATTAATGTTATAATAGCTACAAGCCATGTCCACCATGAAATGCAAAGATCCTATTCCAAAGACAGTTTGTTAGAAGAGTAGTATTTGGCATGGTCTCAGTCTAATTTTGAAATACAATCAAAGCAAATATTAGCAGAAGTATCAAAAATATGTACACAGCACTTTATTGACTTTTAGGAAGGGCAAGAGAATTCCTTCATTTATTTGGCCAGTTGAAGGTCTGATCTAGAGGGACTAGATGGCACAGAATAACTGTCTGAATCCTTTAAACTTTTATTGAGTTATCTGTTTCCTCAGTTGTACCATCTGATGGGATAATACACCATCGCTGCCCATTTCATTTCCCATGCAGGGGACTTTATCGGTTGACAGAGCACCAAAGCAGCACTCAGTCTGGCTTTTTCTCATTTCAGGTACTGCCACTGCGGTATCACTCTCTTTCACCTTTGCTTCCATTGGAGCAGAACCCCAGATCTCAAACCATTTCCTCCCCTCAGAGACTGTCCCTGGAAAGAACACTATTCCTCAGGCTAGAGGTAAACTTTTCTAAAGAGCATTTCTGGAACACAGTTCTCTATCTGTTCTCATTGTTCGTGAGTTTTATTTTACTGTGATTTCATTACATTAAAGTGAAGATGCTTATGGATAGTAAATTCATCCTTCCAGATTTGACTGCTCACCACATCTCAGACTCATAACTATTTTCGGCTGTGGCTCTGCTGTGCACATCACTTACATCAAGGTTAACAAACACACTATGCATTTTACTTGTTCAAACTTCCTTTTAGTACAGTGGTTCTCAACCAGTGGGTCATGACCCCTTTGGGGGTCGAACAACCCCTTCCTATGGGTTACCTAAGACCATTGGAAAGCACAGATATTTACATTATGGTTTATAACAGCAACAAAATTACAGTTATGAAGTAGCAATGAAAATAATTTGGGGGTTGGTGGGTCACTACAACATGAGGAACTGTATAAAAGATCTGTATTAGGAAGGTTGAAAAGCATTGTTTTGAAATAGGGTCTTACTTAGTTAGCTAAGTTGGCCTTTAACTTACAATCCTCCTGCCTCAGCCTCCAAAGTTTCTGGTGATAAAAGCACATACCATCACATCTGCTGACTGTTTTATGTTTATCTATCGTTTTCTGTTTAGTGTTTCCTCTCTCTAAGACAAATTACTGAGACAAAAACCCTTGACTTTGTCCTTAACATGTCACTAATTCAAAGTTCCCACATGTGGTTTATCAGCTTGGAAAGACTGGAGAATCACCATCTAACCTGAAGCCATCTACTTCTTACCTACCTAAAGTGCAGACCATCATTGCTCACCTAGGGCAATAGGCAATATCTTCCATGCTCACCCACTCTCCTTTCTTGCTCCTATACTTATCTTGTGCTCTGTCACTAATGGAAGATCCACAATAATCTGAAGAAATATGGAAAGTGGTGACATTATTCATTCTTCCAAAGCTGCCTCTCTTCAGAGTTAAAATACAAAGTTTACACCTTTTTATGATGTGCATGGCCTCATTCAGTGTTTCTCTCACCTCAGTCTCCAAATTCATTTCAGATTGCTTCCTGCTTCCTCAAACCTAGTATATTTTCCTCCTGGAAATTTTTTTTTCATGAATATGATCTTTGTACTTTCTTTGGCTGAAGCCTAGAAGATCTATAAGGTTCCAAACAAACTAGATTTCAGAAAGCATTTGCATTCTATTTTGTGAAAACATTTGTGATAAGAAATTTGGAGGGCTGGAGAGATGGCTCAGTGGTTAAGCGCACTGACTGCACTTCCAAGAGGTCCTGAGTTCAATTCCCAGCAACCACATGGTGGCTCACAACCATCTGTAATGGGATCTGGTATGGCTAAAGACAGCTACAGTATACTCATATACATAAAACAAATAAATTTTTAAAAAAAAGAAATTTGGGGAAGCTAAAGATATATTTGTACATTATTCACACTTCTGGACATTCATCAGTTGGTTAGATTAGAAGTATGAACTTATATCTCAAATGAGAGGTACAAATGATAAATCCATGTGTTTTAAACATTGAGCTCCATGGGATTACAGACATGGGCACTGTATAATGTATATGACATATCTAATGTATTGACAGTTGTCTAGTAGCCTGCACTGAAGAACAAACTATGATTTATAGCCTATATGGCAAAAGG
The DNA here is from genome assembly GCA_030674055.1 of Rhabdomys pumilio. Lineage (NCBI taxonomy): Eukaryota > Metazoa > Chordata > Mammalia > Rodentia > Muridae > Rhabdomys > Rhabdomys pumilio. Next base: position 67,572,366 of record JANHMN010000012.1, read on the forward strand.
GAAGAGGATAAAATATGAATGGGCACAGATACTACCTCAAGCACTATGGCTAGTAATTATGTACATCAAATCGAAGTGGATAGCAGCCTAGTGGCACAATGGAGTTTTTAAGCTATTGAGTATTAAATATTTAGGTGATTAGGGAGTTGGTAAGGGCATTTGGGAGAGATAAAAGCATTACCTCTGGAAGTCACCACAGTGGGCAACACTTGTAGATATTCAGAGTCTTTAGCAAGATAAAGAAAAGTTTGTATTGAAGTGAGAGTGGCCACAGTAAAAATTTGCTTATATAATTGCTGATTCATTAAGGAAGGATATCGGGGATTGTGGCAGTCAGTGTTTCTCTCTACCTAAGGAATAAAGTGTGAAAAGAAAAAAAAAAAACCTACAATGAGCTATGTGGTGTTGTTCAGCAATGGATATTAAAGTGATTGTATTTTTCAATGTAAATTGATGAGGAATAAAGACATAAAATACGTGAGAATAAGCATATGTGTTTACACACACACACACACACACACACACACACACATCTCAAAGATCTGTCAGTCAGAGTTTGGCAGTTTCTTCCCAGCAGCGGTGACTACACATAATATCCCAGTCCTAGTTTCTAACACAGCTTTTCATTTGCAAGAACCAGGGACCTTTAAGGAAATGGGTGATTCAGAGGCAGATAAAGAAAAATGCAAAATGATTCTAGAATATGCTGTTGTTCCAAGAGAGATAGATGATGTCAGTGATGGTGAATATCAAAGCATATTGGCAACACTGAAGCATCTGTCTGAAGGTAAATGATGTACAATCATGTGTACAATTGTATGCAAGTTAAGTTACATTCAAGACAGGTCTCAAAATAAGTAATGCCAAACTTAAGACACCTTTCATAAAAGTTTAAGTCTACACTGAGCTTAGTACATATAATACTTATATTTGTACAAACACAAAAGTGATGAAGAAACAAATAACTTTATAGTGAGAAAGGCAGGTAAAATTATTAGTAAAGTTAAAGTTAATGTTTAAATACGATAAAACTCAAAGATTTGCCACTATCAAGTGCTCAGCTGTCATAGTAAAAATACAGTTTCACAGTATGACATTTTCCACTCATTGAAAAATCCAAACTGAATTCTGTAAACAAAACTAAATTGTGATCCTGAAAGGGTTCAAGGTCAGGCCACTGTAAAGAATCTCTCTCCACAAATAAAAAGTTTTTGGATTAAAGAAAGTTTGCAGGAAAAAGTATTACATCCTGCATCTGCATCTTGAGATGAACTTTTTTATGTGAAGGGTGTTATTTGATTAAGTGACAACCCTTGAAAGGACGCTGAGGGCTGCATCATGGCACTGGATCAATGGGTCCCATGAGCATTCTGACGTGAAGGTCTGGAGTGGGCCTGCTCAACTCTTGTTGACATCTTATAATTCTGGTATTATTTCATTTTTATAAGGCTTTATATGGATTTTTTTCCTAATGGTATTCTCATTTTGCCTTGCCTTTGATTTGTCAATCATCTTTGGAATGGTGAAGTTATCTTTAATAAATGCAGCAAGATTCATAAGGAATAAAGTAAATACTCGTAGAATTTATAAAGATTTATCAACATTCAAATTGGAGTTAGTTGGGATAAAGTTGAGAAGAGAAACAAATTATTAGGAATCTACACTCAGAAAACCTCAAAACAGTTGAACATGTCTATCAAATGATAAAACTGTATGTCCAAAGAGGAGCATGAGTTTTGGAATTGTATATGGCATTCAACCATGAAACTATTGAGAAACCAGCAGGTACTTAATGTGGGGGAGGGGTGGGTTGGTGTGTCTGTGTCTGTGTGCGCGCATGTGTATACATACATACATACACATGTATATACATATACCACATATGTGCATATATATGTGTAATATTGAGAAATAAGCAATATTTTAATGTGTGTGGCATGCATGCATATATACACACATATACACTACAAAACACATGCGTACATATATACATATACATATATGAATATACGTAAATATACATGTATATACATATACACACGTATACATATCCTGCTTACAATTCTTTCTTAAATCAAGATTTACAATAAATAGATATCAAACAACCTTTCAATTCCCTGAAGAAGCCTGGACAGCTATTAGTTAAAACAAATCTGTTGTCCTACTGGCCTACACCTGATTATAAATAGCAGTAAGACATGAGAACACCCGGCATGCCAAATGGGCCTTCTAAATATAACTTGCCCTTCCTCCAAAGGCTTTGAGAAGAATGCAATCTTTTGTGAAAACATGGCCTTTATAAAGAGCACATGGAGGCTAAGGTCAGAGACTATTGCACCAAGAAAATATTTGAAATATTTTCTTAGTCTGAGAACCCATATTTTGGAGGCATAAAAGCTAAAGCCAAATTAAATTAATTATTTTACCCAGTATTAAATGATACACAAGCAATAATAACACTTAATCCTGTGTCCTGTCATCCACTGAACATGACATAAAATAGACAGCAAGAACTACTCGTTGCCACTGTATTCAGGGAAGAGGTAGGTCCCGACTCTATGACTTGTCCTTCTTGCCACTTTTGGAGAAATGATACAGTCTGCCAGCCTTAGCTGTCACCAGTTTTCTAAATTGTTCATTCTTGAACAATTCACCGCAGAAATGCTATCTCCATATTTAAAACATCTAAAACTTTTCCTTTCTGTAAATTATTCTGCCTGGTGTTTGATGGCTGAGCTGCTGAACAGCACTAAGTACAGAAACACATTGCAGTAAGAGAGCCAAGAGTGGAAGGCCGCAAGTGGGGCAGCAGAGATGCCATGCTGAGGAAAGCAGAGGGAGAAAAGAAAACAGAAATTTAACGTGGCTTCATAAATGAATATCTAATTACATGTTCATCAGTATAGAGCAACACCTTTTAATTTCAGTTGCAAAGAATTTCTGTTGTTTGCATTAACACAGAAGTAGAGAGGAGACAATGTCCCAGAATTTGCATGTAGGTCTGTTCTAAAAGTTTCTACAAAGATCCCTTGAAAATAAGATGCTCAGTATATGCAATAAAGCCAACTTTGCCATGCAGTCCTGTAATGCAGCTATAAGAGAGGCTTGGGCACTTCCAGATAGCTCAGTAGATAAAAGGCTTGCTCCCAAATCAGACAGTCTGAGTTTAATCCTTGTAACTTAAATTCCTGAAAGTTGACATCTGACTTCCATATGATCATGGTGATAATAGGAATGTTTTTTCTATACTATTCAAATAAATCAATAAAGAATAATGATAGATAGATAGATAGATAGATAGATAGATAGATAGATAGATAGGATACATACATATATAATAGAGAGATGATACATTGATAGATGTGATGCATACATACATACATACATACATGATTGATAGATAGGTGATAAGTAGATGACAGATAGTTATGATACATATACATGATTGCTAAATGGATAGATGATAGATATGATACATATATGATAGATAGATGGATAGATGGATAGATAGATAGATAGATAGATAGATAGATAGATAGATAGATAGATAGATAAAAAGAGACAGAGGCAGGAGAATTGCAAATTCAAGGGCTACAGTCTACCAAAAATGTTCAAATCCATCCTGGACTGAATGCCTAACTCACAATAAAAACAGAAAGAAGTCCTATGGCTATAGATCAGTAATAGAGTTCTGACCTAACATATACAAATCCTTATGTTCAATCCAAGTACTGCAAAAAGTATGTAGATATTTAATCAAGTGGTTGTGACAGTCTATGAAACATCATTGTCCAGTAAATTGTCAGTTTAACAAAGTTCATGTGTTATTTGTTACTTATTTTTCTTCTCAATATAAACCTTCTTATATTATTAATAAGATAATTTTAATCTTACCTTTTAAGTATTTTGCTTAGTGAAATCTCTCATTTGAAAGTATCTTTTGAACTGGACACACACCTCCAAGCCCAGTACTTGGGAGGTAAAGGCAGGGACTATATGAGTTCAGTGTCACTTTCTGCTGTGTTGTGGTCACAGAACAGCGATGCTGGACTATAGTTAATCTTGTAGGAAGAAGGAAGGGAGGGAGGAAGAGAGACACAAAGGTTAAACAGAGAGAGCAACACAGAGTCTATTGATTTACATACCAATATCTTATATAGTGGATACATTCTGAAGGGCCGCATTAATGCTTTTTTGTCTATTTTTATTTTTAATATTCTGTTATTCTTCAGGAAATGTTCTTTCTCTTTTTGTCACACTTAGACAAGGCACTAGAGTTCAGAAAGGCTAAAATATAGAAAAAAGAAGGACTATCTATATTGTGTGTGTATGTCGTTAATAAAAGGATTTTAGAAATGTAGAAATATTACAATGAAGTGAAGCAATTTATCATAGCCATGAGTGATGAAATGGGATCATGACACTGTATGCAAAGCAGCAATGACTTCTGCAAAGCACATAATTGACAGGGATCATACACTTATTTAAAATAAACGGAGTCATTGAAAGTGTTAGTTGTGGCTGAAAAACAGCACATTGAGATGTATAAGCACAATTTAAACTGGAATATTCAGATAGCACACAAAAGTACTGCTTGCAGTAACAGAGCTCATATTGATGTATGAAATGTGTATGATTTTAATTAATGCAGTTCCACTCATTCAGAAAAGAAAAGATCTAGCATTGTGATGTCATGGAGTGCCATTCTTAGACCTAAAACTGCTGTTCCTTCCACATTTACCAAATACTGCCATCTGCTTATTTATCCTAGTTAAAACTCCAGACACAGTCCAAGTTTCTCATTCCAAAGCCAGCAATTTCAAGCATCCCACTATGGCAGACACTAATCATGTTCTCTGTAGCAGATGCGTCTTCTCAGAGTGCCTTGCTCTTTAAGCCTCAGTGCCTGGCAGCTCAACCTCAGGCAGACTGGTAGAGACAGGTCCAGTTCTTGAGAGCAGGGATCTGTTGATGCATTTTTCTCAAGAACAGACTCAATTTCTTTAACAGCAGCAGCAGCAACAACATTTGGAGAAAAAGTACATACTCAGTTAGTTATGATAATTCATAACATGTAAATGTCATAAGCACCATCTTTGCATGAACTAATATAATGAGATCCTCTCTGTCTTTAGCTCTCTTTCCATTACATTCCCTACAAATTAATCTATTGCCTGATTCTCATCATCCTTCATTTTTTCTTTTCCTTTTCTTTTTTCAAGCCTTCGTTAGTCACAGACAACTTGACTGTTGGAGGTTCCAAACATGTTATAAACATGTACCAAACACAGCAAACATCCTTTATAAACAATTGTACTGCTTTATTTCCATGTCAGCTTGAAACAAGCTAATCACGGGATAGGGAGGAGTCGAGACTGAGAAATGCCTCAAAAGGCTGGGATGGAGGCAAGCCTCCTGGGCATTTTTTCTTTGGTGACTGATGGAGGATGGGTCAGCCCATTTTGTACAAGGCCACCCCTGGTCTGGAGGTCCGGGGTTCTAAAGGAAAGCAGGCGGAACAAAGCACGTGGAGCAAGCCAGTAAGCATTATCCCTTCATGGCCTCTGCATCAATTCCTGCTTCCATTTCCTGCCATGTTTGAGTTCTGTCCTGGCTTTCTTCAATGATGGCCTACAATGTGGAAGTGTAAGCCAAATAAAACATTTCATCACCAACTTTTTGGTCATAGTATTTTATCACAGCAACTAACACCACAACTAAGACTAACCAACTCTACATGAGAACCAACAGGCAACCCGTTAGATGAACCACATTAATACTAGTATTGAAATTATTAAACATTTTCTTACTTTTGCATGTTTTGTTTATATTTCAGAACCATTTTCTCTGGTATTTCATTTTCTCATAGATCCTTCTCAAATTCATAGTTAATGTTAATTATGTTTTTAGTCTCTTAAAGCTAAACAACCTTCATAACGACGCATCTTGAATATAAAGAGTATCCAAAATGATTAGACCAGATATATTTAGACCAGAAATATGAGGCTTGGACTAAAAAGGTTTTGTAGACCAAATATAGAAATCAAAGACGACATAGAGGTTCTAATTAACATGGGTAATCAAATGGTATGATTTAAAAGTCACATTGCTTAATGATTTAAATGATTTAAATAGATGTCTCAATGTAGTATGGAAATGGCTACATATTTATAAAGAAATATTGAAGGCAAGCTCTAAATATAAAATGAAATACACTTAGCTTACCATGTCCCAAAAGCATCATTAGAAAATTATCCCTTCTGATTATATAACTTAAGAATGTTGATCTGTTATTTTATCATAGAAATACTACATTGATGAAGTCATTAAGACATTTAGATTATAGTTGTACACTCCCTAGTGGATGTGGTACACATTTTAACTTGTAAATATCCTCAAAGCATTCAAGTTCATAAACGTCCTAGCTATTTTATTATTTTTATGCCCATTTCATTAGACCTATCCAATAAATTTGTTCTTATTTGACTCCTCTGGTGATTTTAAACTGGAAAAGTAAATAGTAAAACATTTTTTTAAATGTGTCAGTGTCATAACCTACTTTTCTATTTTTAAAACCATATTGTATCATTTTCTTATTTACTGTATGAGTGTATATACACATGGCTCCCCATTTATTGTATGAGTGCGTATACACATGGATTCTAGAAGATAGCTTGTAAAATAGATTCTCTCCATCCACCACATGGAACCCAGGGATGCAACTCAGGTAAGACAGCAGGCTTGCTGGCAACTGCCCTGAAACAGTGAACCATCTTTCTGGCCCTCGATTTTCGAAAGCTAAATGTTTATCAGAAATACTTATTGGGAAACACTTTAATGAGAAAGTATCCATTTTAAAAGTCTCTGTAATCCTTAAAATAATACCAAGCTGGTGAAGGAAATCAGACAATCATTTAGAAAGATTTACATAAGGAAGACCATTGCTAGCCTCAGGCTCTAAAAGCCGTTAGTTTTTGAAGTGGTTAAACCCAGGCTTCCATCCTTATGGCAGTGTTTCTACTGACTGCATGAGATACTAGTGAAGTCAGTTAACCACTCTGCTTCAGTTTCTTCATTTGTAATGCACAATAAATATTACCTATAGATAAACCAGCAATGTTTCTGCTGCTAGTTAACCATTGCAGCAGTAGTATTCCAGGGGTTATATTACAGGCCTTTGGTATATTGAATAAATAATGTAGAAATCTCTAACATGAGTACAAAATAAATCACTGGGAGTAGTCAACTCTGTTTTACAAAAGACGTTGGAAACAAGCCATTTGTGAGATGACTTCTCTTCTATGGGTGCAGCTGAGACAAGAACTGTCCATCTTGCTGGAAGTTTCTCTGTCAATAACACGTTCCTGTTCTTGTCATTTCTCCCTTTACCTAACTAAGGTGTCTTCACATGTGCTGAACCTGTAAGCCGTGTATATTCCTTTGCAACAGTAGTCAAAAATATTTGATAAAAATAGGAATCTTAGAAACAGGTAAGTGTTAATAAAAAGAACCTAATTCAGACGGCTAGGAGTTGGCCAGAACTTCCTGGTGCTGAGGCTGTTGTTTAAATCCTGTTGTAAGTAGGAGCACAGAAAGCAAGTATTCATGATAACTTCATGTGGTGCTAGAGACAGGGAATTTAGGAAATTAATGTAGGAGGACCTGACCTTCCCCTCTAGCTGGCAAGGTTTGCTGTAGAAAGTAAGACGAGATGATATAAATATGGTTTAAGAGACAAAAAATAAAAACAACACAGAAATTATCACTAGGAGTAAGGGCAAAGGGGGAAGGGTTAGGTGAACAGAAGTGTTTATGGGTAAGTACCCTTAAAGCCACTGGATACATAAATAGACTGAAAATAGTTGACAAAATAGATAGGGCGTCTGGTTTTGTTAACAGTTGTAAGTTACATTCGCTTATTTTAAACTTTTGAATGGTTCAACATTATGAAAGCACTAAAACTGTTAAATAGTGGTATAATCAACCAACATCAGAATTGGTAAAAGCAGAATAAAATACATTCACAAAAGCAAATGATAGGCTGACATTTATACTAAGGATGGGAAAACTATTACTGACTTTGAACGAATCAAGCTAGTGACATGGAACTTTCCTAAGAACCCACGCACTGTCACCTCCAACTGCCTAAACTATATTTGACATATCAATAAGGGAGTATTAACTTTTCTGCATCTCGCTCTTGGAGTGCATGTTTTTTTTTCAGTATTTCATGGGCTAAAAGAGGGAGTCTCATGATGCACTGTTGTCAAGTACCAAAATACTTGGTTGTTTCTAGTAACTACCTGTCCAATTACTCAGTCGCATTGTACGTTGGAGGATCACCATTCCTGATAGCCTCTACACAAAGCAAACTCAGGTTGTTTGTGCCTGGCTGTTCTGCAAACGTTTTCTTGAAAGTGAATGGTGGGCTTTGTGATCACAGTATCCAAGCTTTCAGAGGAAAATGATAATTTTTGAAAAATGTCATATCCGGCCCCATATCTGTTTCCAAAAAACTTTATGAGGATACGGGTAGAATAAATAACAATTTTAGGTTGTATAATAGGAAATATAACTATTTGAAAAATTTGCATGACACAATGCCCAGTGAACAAATATATGCCAATAGACGGATGCTCAGCATTGTATGTGTGCATGCACACATGTGCTTGCAAGAACAAAAGAGCCACTCATGACACAAGGCAGATGTTAGAGACATTAGCAGACAGGGGCGGAAAGCATTTTCTTATGCTTTTACAGTCCACATTGTTAAAAAAAAACCAAAAACAAAAACAAAACTTTACAATTATCTGAGAAGGCTATTAAAATTCTCTTCGTTTTTGTAAACCTAAAAGAAAAATCTTTATGAGGACAGATTTCCCTCATATAAATCAATGGAAGCAACATATTGTAATAGATCTAGTGCAGATGCAGATTTAAGAAACCAGATGTCCCTTATTAAGCCAGACATTTGTAAAAGTCAGAGTTCTAAACAGAAAACTATACAGAATTTCTGTCATCATTTTCTTTTCCTTTTGAAAACATATTTTCTTTCCAATACAAATGTTTGTGTAAATATGTATTAGGTTTAGTGGTACCTTTCAGGGAATTAATAAATACTTATATCTGACCAGTTCTTTCATTTTTCACATTGTAAATTTGTTTACCATCAGCAGATTTGTTCCACATAAATAAAAGCTCATTGGAAATCTTGCCCACCGCTCATAATACAGGGAAGTCCTAGACAGGAAACGCCAATGTGTATTGAGTACTGAGCACGCTGGGAACTGCACATCATTTCATTATTTTAGTGTTTGAGGATTTTTGCCATTGAATTTAAGAGTGGAGCATTTAAACTTCATTTTAAAAACTTCCTTGTTCATGCTAGTCTTCAGTGTGTGTTGGAGGCAGTCTCTCCACCCTCCCTTCCAAGCGTGCGACTCCCATTTCATGTGTCCCATTTACAAAAGTAAAATTAGCAAGTTCTTCAGTCACCATTTGGCTCATGACTCAATGTCACTATAAAAATCATCTTAGCAGCATTAGGAGCTCAGCTTCTTCTAGGATACACCGATGTGAAAGGCTTCAATTTAAGATAAGAGGCGTAAGTACATGCAGTTATGAGACTCTTGAAACCTAACTAAATCTATAATTTCTGCTAGAGGAAAGTCTGCTTTCTGTCTGTGAATAGTTGCACTGTGATATTAGAAGAAATAAAGGGCATAAACTATGACAGTCCTCAAACCACTCATGTGTATTGGTTCAGAATGTGCCTTTACATTTAATCCTGAGGGCAATCCTGGTCACTTCCTTTACAATGAGAGGGAGGGGACTTGCTCAAGGTAGGAGACAATGATTATTACTTTTTTATAAATGGTGACTGAATTGCATTAAATATCATTTTCTGAAGTTTAAATTTTAAAATTTAATATATTATTTGGTAGCTCGATATTTTAAAATAAAATATCTTCCCACCCCCCATTCTAGACTTTAATTAATGTAACTTTATATTTGCATAACTGGGTTCAGAAACGTACCATATTCTATGTCTGTATACAATGAATTATCATTAATGTCTAGAAAATTCTAAATCGTACAACACAAATAGGAACTAAAGTTCACTTTTACTATATTTTTCAAGGGTTTTCTCTTTACTTTATACAGTTAGAATAAATACTGATTGCTTCTCTGCTAAGCATCTATCAGCTTCTGGAATTTGTTTGATGATGTTGTCTTCCTTCCTTTTTTCTTCCTATCTCCCTTCCTTCTTTCCTTCCTTCCTTCTTTCCTTCCTTCCTTCCTTCTTTCTTTTCTTCCTCCCTTCCTTCCTTTCTTCCTTCCTTCCTTCCTCCTTTCATTCCAGTTTCTAGATATGTTAGTTATAACTTTTAGTGACAATTCAACAGAATTTCATAGCAAAAGTCTGTTCTCCATGAGGTAATATGTTTTTTTTGTGTGTGTGTGTGTGAAAGATCTTTGGTAGCTGAATCAATAAGGAGACCCATGCCTAAATACTTGATTTGGTTGAGGAAAGGCATTGTGTTTGGAAAAACATGCACTTTTGGGAACCTAAGAGTAATAATAAAAATAATAACGGAAAGACATGCATAGTATTCAAACCAGCTGTGTATGTTGTTCGTAAATATAGTTGCATTTCTTCTGTCTTGCATATGTTTATCTTGTTCTATCTGGAAGCTCTTTTCTTTTATCATAAATCTATTGTTTATCCAAATAAAGTATTTTTAAAGTATTAATTTTCTATTAATAGCTAATATAATTATTAAGATGAGAACCATAATGAAATACCTCATGTCTAGTTCATAGCTTACTTTATTTAGATGTATAGTCTACACATAAATCTAATAAATGCATACAAAAGTGTTTAAGAGGAGAGATTTCTACAGGAACAGTGCTTCTTCATCAGTTCTTACTGTTGTAGACTCAATTGAAATCCGATCTGTGTATAACCAGTTGAGGACAATTACAACCCCCCTTTAGAATGTCCATGCCCCTGTTTGTCCCAGCATATGCCCATTAGCTAAGAGTGAACTAAATGAAAGTTCAAAGCTGTCAGCTCTGTTCACAGCTTGACTTTCAAGATTCTTGTTGAGTTTCTTTTAATTCATACCTTCTGTTGGAAATATAACCAATCATGTGCTTCATTTTGATACAGCAGATCTTCTTAAACTCAGTAGCAACAGAGTTAGACAAACCCCACATGCCATGACAGTCTGCAGAGAAAAAGAGTAATAAGAAGAAAACAAGGAACTTCTTTTCTAAAATAAGACCTGGCTTTTAAGCCATGGTCTGCAAATGATTTAGGGGTCATTTAAAACATGAGACATTTTTAAATGAAAATGAGGTATTGATTTTTATCTTATTATTTTCTTTTGCCAGATAATGAATAATAGAGGTAGTGTTCTGTCTTTTAAGTCATGCTTTGAAAAACAATTGTAAAAGACACTCACTGAGAATAGAAACTATAAAAAGTATGTATTTCTCTCGCTCCATTTCCCTTAAATACTTTCAGGTATATCCAGCAGCCTGGTCTTTTTATTCAGTTCTAAACTTTCAGGTTAATGTAGAAACTACATATCATGTTGCTAATGGTGCTCTAGCTAAAGACAGCATGCTTGCAACTAATAGAATTTAATTATTGCAAGGTCAAAACATTATTTTTGACTCAGAAACAGCCTCATAAAAATGTAAGAGGAGTGTTTTAGGAATTTACAAACCTATATTCCAAAGATTTAAGTGACAAGGTAAAGATGGGTGGAAGGTTGAATCACACGGTCCTCAGACTCTGCATAAATGGAATCATCCAAGTTGGAGTGGGTCCATTTTGAGGATTTGTTCACTTGTCGTCATCAGGAATCAGGGACAGTCTCTGTGGCTGATGATGAAAGGAAATTCACTGTATCTATACTTTGATTTAAGACTGACACTGCGCAAGTAACTATGTTAGAAATGCATATTGTAAAAATATTAACAAATTTTTTAAATTAGAGTTTTAGTTATCATGCAAATGATAGAACTGATTGTTGACATTTTTATGTATACAGTACTTGGTTTCCCTCACATCTGTCACTCCACTACCCTCCGCATTCCTCCCACTCCCTCCCTTTCTGCCCTTTATCTCCATTGGATTCCACTTCTGCTTTTTCTCATATTCTAGAACTGAGAGAGTATATGCAATATTTTTCCATCTCATTAATACTTTCTCGACTTGTCATAGCTTGCTATCTCTCTAGAAAGAGAGGTCACCATAGTGCTGTCAGTGCTTTGAACAGACAAAATACTGACTTCTAAAGGACTGTCTGAATGGGAAAATGATAAAAGAGAAGATGAGTTTCTGGTGAATTCCAAGGGCTCAGCCTGTTTCACCAAGCAGATTTATTTGGAAACTGAATTCCAGTGGGGCGACAGATTTGAGTAAATGTACCATCACAGATCTCTGGAAAACACTGTGCTATATTCTGCAACATACCAAGCATGGCAGAGTAAAATCTGAAGAAGCAGGAGCCATTCAGCTTTAAATAGAATTCTAATTTTTAGAATCTATAGACTATGGGTAAGGCTTTAGAGGATTTTCAAAATGGCCTAAGATTGTTCTGGAAGCAGCATTTAAAATAGAATGAAAATGTAAGTGATAAAAAATTAATATTTATTGAGAAATAACTAGATATTTATTTCAAGGGTAAGCGATAAACACGAATGTACTAAACATGGTGTATAATGTTATAGTAAGTGGGTGACGGCATAGGAGATGTTATAAAAGAAAATCAATAGCAAGTCTCGAAAAGAAAGGAAGGAAAAAAGGAAGGAAGGTAAGTAGGCAGGTCGGAAGGAGGGAGGAAAGGTAGGAAGGAAAATAATTCACCAGCAAAGAAAGACAACACTGAGAATATAGTTTAGGAAGAGAATTTTGAGAAAACATAAAGCCAATGTCCTGTATCCTTTTGGGGAACAGAGATGGAGCCACCACTGAAAACAGACAATATTTGATGTGTAGTCTTGAAAGGGCTGGGAATCGTTCACACGCATCAGAGCTCAAGGAAGAGTCACCTAGAGGTGAATACGAGAATCTGTGCAACTCTGAGTACAGACTAATAATAGTCAGAAATGCCTAGTTGAGCCAATTGGCACAATTGTGTGATATTTTCTGGGAACAGCCACCTGGTAATGAGATCAAAGAAAGTGTGCTGGGCTGTTTTCTCAGCATGAAACAAAGGTAGAAAGGCAATGATCATAATAGAGCAAAGGGACTTCCTGATGCTTAGAGAAAGAGACATGGACCAGTGGGCAGCTGATTCCCAGGGGACTGCACCAAGTGAGATTGAAGTACACGGTGCTGAAGAAATTAAAGACAGGCTCCATGTGAGGGAATTTATTCACAAAGTATGAGATGAAAGGAAAGGTAGAGGGGACGATGGCCAGAGTAGGGGATTTCCAAATACAAGATTTTAGAAATTTTGAGTAACCATTATTACCACATTCTCACTTGAAGCATATTAATTATCACATTGTCCAGTGCACTTCTTTACTAAGCAATAATTAAGAACAAAATGGTTAAAGCTTTCTCTACAATTCACTCCATGACTGGATGGCAGATTAACAACCGCACCCCAAAATGTGCAGCACAGGCCACATAGAAAGAGAAAGATTCATTTGGCCCATGGTTTTATGGTAGTCCCATATGGAGTAAGAAGATATGCACTTCCTGGTAGCCAGAAAGCTAAAGAAGGAAGAAGAGGACCAGGTTATGCTTTAAGGATGTCACTCTTCTGTTAGATCTTGCCACATCCGCTAGTAATAGTACACTTGCGGAATGCACCTGCGTACTACGCCACTTCATCCAACCCCTGCCTTATTTCTAATTTAGCCCTAGAGCAGAATTCTAAAATATAATTTTAAAATAAATTTCTCTAAGGAGAATTTTAAAATATAAGTCATGTGTAAACCTGTGGCATATGGACTAAATCTGGTCCTATGTTCTTTTCATGAAGCTCTTACTGTATTTGTTAAATTTATTGTTTGTGACTCTTTTGGACTTTGTGAACACTGATTGGTTGGATTGGAGATCAAAGTACTGGATACTGAGTCACGAGCACAAGCAGGGTCCTGCCTTCCTCCGCTAAAGTTCTTACTTTACATTATGTGGCCCTGGGGTGAAAAACAGGACATTGTGTATACCAAATATATGTCCTACCACAAGGCTCTAACTTTATAACCCATTAGAATTTTGATTTTTTAAAAAATAATTCTTACATTGTTTTGTAACTATGATATAATTCCACCATTTTCCCTCAAATTTCTTCCCTCCAACTCCTATATATCATCTAGCTTTCTCAAATTCATGGCCTCTTTTCTTTAATTGTTACATACATACAAAAGTGAATAAATACAACCTGCTCAGCTGTATAATGTTACCTGTATGTATAGTATCTTAGGATGAGCCACTTGAAATTAGATAGCCAGTTGAAAGTGTCTTCCCTGAAAGAGACTATTTCTCCTACTCTTGGCACTCCCCAGCTGCCAATAGTTCTTTGTTTAGGGATGAGGCCCCATGAAATTTCCCCTTTCTTTGTTACCATACCCATTTGTCTCCTTATTGTTCAGGTCTTGCTTAGGCATTTGCAGTGGTTTGAATAAGAATGGCTCCCTAGGTTTATATTTGAATACTTAATCACCAGTGAATGGAACCATTTGAAATTATTAGAGATTGGGAGGTATGACCTTGCTGGAGGAAGTGTGTCCCTGAGAGTGGGCTTTGAGTTTTCACAAGCCAACACTAAGCTCGGTGTCTCTTCTCTCTAACTATAGAATAGGATGTAGGTTTCTCAGCTACTTCTCTAGTACTATGTTTACCAACATGCCACCGTGTCCCCCACTTTTATGATATTGGTATAACCTCTCAAACTATGAGCAAACCTTAAATGCTTTCTTTATGAGTGGCTTTGGTCATGGTGTCTCTTCACAGCAATAAAACAGTGATTAAAAAAATGAAGCCATGTTGATGAAATTTCATCAAAATATAACTTTTCTGACGTTCTAGTAGACTAGTCTCACACCAAACTTGATGTTCCTCTGGCTCTTACAACCCTGCTTCCAATCTCTTCAGTAGTGATCCTTGAGACCTAAGTTCAGGAATTGGGTTGTGTTTGTATCAGTTGGGACTAAGTACCAGAACATTTTTGCATTTTGATTGCTTTTGTTTTTCTACAATGGCATGCAAAAGGAAATTTCTACAATAAGAGTCAAGAATTATATTTGTCTATGAGTGTAAGAGTTTGCATTCAGAATGTAGTTAAGAATTATGCTGGTTTAGTAAAGCAGCAGTTTAGAGAGGTGTTGTTTACTGCCAGGGTATGAGCACCACTACTGCTTCCGTGGGTATTTCTGCCATGCTGGTCATTCTCATGATTTGATATGTTTTAGACAGGAATCAAATACTACTTCTAAACAATTGTTTCTTGTTCATTTTATAAGTCATTCATTAACCTTTCTGTGTAAATATTCACCATTGACTACCATTGTCTTCAACTATTAACTTTTCTTTCTTCTGTAGTCCCTGCTATGTGGATATTTGTTAGCAATGACTGATGTGGAAACTACATATGCAGATTTTATTGCTTCAGGAAGAACAGGTAGAAGAAATGCAATACATGATATCCTGGTTTCCTCTGCAAGTGGCAACAGCAATGAATTAGCCTTGAAACTAGCAGGTCTTGATATCAACAAGACAGGTAAGTCACTCAACGTACACCTTTCTAGGAAAATGGAACGGTTTGATATTTTCCTACCTGAAATTAGGGCACAAAAACAAACAAACAAACAAGAAAAAAACAAAGAAACAAAAAACAAAACAATAACAACCAAAAATATTTCCTTTGAAATTAGATGATACAGTTAAAAACAGTCCAGGCAAAATGAAAGTCTGATTCGTTTCCCAATTCCTCCATGTTTCAGTAACTTCTCATTCAAAAAATTAAAACTAATTAAAACAAAAAATTCAATATCTACAAAAACTTTGAAATTACTTATGGAAAACTCTTAACAGAGTTAGGACTCCTGATATGGATAACACCAGTCGTCTCTCCCATTTCTTACATACTTATAAAGATTCACAATTGAGGCAGGCAGACCACAATGAAAGAGGCATTTCAAAAGAGGTACCCTGGAACCATTTTTATTGAGATAGGAAATCAAAAAATTAGTTATATAAGTGCTTCTTAGATAAAGTGGATTTTAAATTTCCATGATTGGATGGTTTTGTGAAAAAAAATATGTTTAGTTACCTGGCATTACTAGTGGAAAAAATATCTTAATACATTAAAATATTTGGTTGTCTTAATTTTTAGTATTAAAATAAGTTCTTTAGTAGTTAGCCCATCCATACCTTCTTCAAGTTTATTAAGAAGACAAGTAAAAATAATTATTAAGTAGAAAAAAGAATTCATAATCAAGAAACCACAGTGTTATACACATAAGAACTCACTGTTTCTGACTCAATTTGCAACATTCAATATGGCTTTGCTCTAAGAATGAATTGAGAAAGTCTTCCGATTGTTGGGAAGTGAGTACGGTTATGTATGTGATATTTAAAGGGCACAATTTTCTTCAATTACTAAAGGTCAGTAGGCAAGCACTTCAGTTTTAGATTAATACAAATGTTGACAGCATGGCTTTTAACTGCACAGACCTGCATATTCTAGGGCTCATTGTTTCTCCACCACTTTTGTATACACTTAACTCTCAATAGACTTTGGAAAAAGACTACAGGGCATTATTTCATTTTACTGCCAGGAAATGAGAAAATATATTTTTTTGTGATATAAAATATTTGCTGATTTCTTTTAATAAATTTATATTTTAACCCCTACATAAATATTCAAGTGATTACACAAATTTCAAGAAGTCTTAAAATTGGGAATTTTGAGTCATAGAATACTTTCTTCTGTTTTGTCTGTGAATGAGAACTGTTAGCTTTGAGACATTTTTAGTACAAGAGAACTTATTAGATTACCATAAGTAATTTTAGCAAAATTGATGTTTATGTTCATAAATATAAAAAGTAAAATATTGCATTAAATAAAATTTAATTATATAGTTTTTAAAAAAGTTCAAATACATTGCTGGTTATAACATATCTTGTTTTCTAAAGAACTCTGGATTCTAATTACAGCTCTCTAAGCCCTTGCAATTTTTTTAGTTTCTCTTCAAACCATAAAGTCTAGAACTAGGCAAACCATTAACATTATTGACTTTACCATTGTCCATGAACAGAACAAATAATAATCAATATGAATGTCTAAACTATAAAACATGACATATCTAAAAGCAAACTTAATACACTTGTCTCTGTTTTCTTTTAATATACATTCAGCAATGTCATTCTCCTTAACCAGTTTACAAGCATCATTTAGTCACATCTCTGTAGTGTGATGCTAAACCCTAAAAAGTGTCCTCAAGCACCAGGATGCTCCAATCCTCATGGGAGTTGGGTTTCCCATATTGTATTTATACAGTTGTTTTCATCCTTTAGTGTTCTACTGTCCTTCGTCTGCCTAGATGAGACTCCCTTCATTTAGCTGTCAAACATGTCTCCGATACACAGACTCCTTATTCTGTGCTTACCTATGGACCCCACATCCAGGCCTTTTGCACATTGTGAAGGCTTCTCCAGGACTCTAATAATGAAAACTAGTGTATGAAAAATCATAAGCATTGCCTGGTTGTGCTTTGATAAAACTCAACGTATAAAGATTAATTTCTTTAAATACTGAGAATTACTGGAGTACAATGAGGTCTTGAGTTTGCAAATTTTAAGAATAGAAGATAGAGGGAAAACAAAATGACTGCATGAGTAAGCACACTTGCTACACAAATCTGATAACTATAGTCCTATCCCAGATCCCACAGTCAGAGGAAAGAATTCACTTCTGAAAGTTGTCCTCTGAGTGCCACATTCACATTGTGGTGAGTGTGTACTGGAAGACAGACAAGACACTCAGGTGCATGTATACACACACACACACACACACACACACAGCCTAAATTCATTCATTCATTCATTCATTCATTCATTCATTCATTCATTTTAAAATAATGAAGAATGGAGCCAAGTATGGTGATGTACAGTTCTAATTGTAGCTTTAAGTGATGGAGTCAAAGGTAAGAAGATAGAGGTCAACCTGGACTACACAGCAAAATCTGTTTCAAGAAAAATAATGATAATCTTCTTTTAGTATTACATACAAGTGAGGGCGGTGTGGCCAGTCCACCTATCTTTACCCATTTAATTGTGATAAACTTCCATAAAATATGGACAGAATTCATGTCACTGCAACACTATAAAATATTTTGTCTTCCAAGTCATATTGGTTGCAGTAGTCAAAGGACAAATGTGGACATCTGAAGGACTGGCCAGAGTCTGCACATGTGTTAATTGCCCCAAGACAGAGTGAAAATATTGTCCAATTTCAGTATTTGCGAAGGCACTAACTGAGATTACAGCGAGTGTAAGGGTTGAAGAACATTGACCTGACACTGAACATAGATTCTTGAGGACAGATCAGAGACAAGCAAACTGTGGAACAAGAGGCTGACCAAATCGCAAACAATCCTTTTATCTTCCGTTGTTACTATCAATTATGAATTAATAGATTTTTCGAGAAATCAGGTGAATTATTCTAAAGTTCTAAAAATAATGGGAAAGGTAAATTTTAAGTGTTTCTTCAAATTAAAGAGTCAGGAAACAATTCCACCTCTGGTTTCTATAAATCATATGACAACATTTAAGATTGATGAACTTGGCCATGAGATTTCCTTTATCAGAAGCATAGCTAGTCATTAACAACTCTAGGCATTTCACAGGTTACTTGATTTTACTTTCATTCTGATGCCTCATAAAATGCCAGGCTTGAAGACGCACATTTTGTTGATTGTACACTTTTAAGGAAACACTTGTCTATAACCTTTTCAGACTTCGAAGTCGCCAGCGTTCTGAGAGTCAGTAACCATGAGCTTTTCTTTGCTCCCACTTCTCGTTGTCTCTTCCAGAAGGTGAAGATGATGGACAGAGAAGCTCCAAAGAACAAAGTGGGGAAGCCCAAGGAGAAGCAGCCAAGTCAGAAAGCTAACACTCCATTCTGACGGTCACCAATACCTGACAATGTGGCAAATCTCCTGGCGTTGCTCAGATGTATTTGCGGCCATGGGTGAAACGGAGGGGAAGAAAATGGCTGCGCTGCACAGCAAGATGCTGTTGGTTGCCATGTCACAAGTGGGGGCAGAGCCTGTGTTTGCACACAGCCTTTTCTCCACCTCTGTCATTAGCAATGGCTGAGGTCACCTGGCCTGTGCTTGGATATCATTTGTGTATGGGTCCTTTCACTTGACCGTGTAATGAAATGCTCGTAGAGAGTAGCACTGACCTAGCTGACGATTCCTGTAGCATCTGGCCCCTCACGATGTCAGAGGATTTAATTGTGTCTAATTGAAAAGGGTGGGTTGAACCCCAGAGTTTCAATATCTCTGGCTGGAGTATTGACTCAAAAAACAGAACCATCCAGAGAGCACAGTTAGCATTATGTCCCTGTGTGTGAGTGCTGTGTTATTTACACCGTTTTGTATCATAGTATACCTGCTCAGCACTGCCCTTCGATTGCTTATGTAAAACAAAACGATGTACATGACTGTGAATTTTTATACCACTCATTTTTTAAAGGGCTGCCTTTTTAATTTTCCATAGTGTTGTGGCGTGCACGGGGCAGAACATACTTTTGTAAAACACAACGTTGCTCTTGATAGCTGCTGAAGGTTACATCCAACAGACTCACTGAGCCCCCGTTGCTTTATTATACAGGCATGTGGAAATATCCATTAATGTGAATATTGCCTGAGTTCGGTCTTAGTATCTACACAGACCAGCATTCTGTCAATATTGATTTTATTTCCAAATAAGTTCTTTCAACTAATACTTTAATCTTTCATTTATAAGAATTTTAAGAATTGACAAAGTAGACAAAGAAATCCAGATAATGCAAAGAACTGGAAATGTTGTGCTCTGTAGATCACTTCTCTCACACTGATGGGTACCACTGTTAAACTCGGGAGGACAGCGTGTGAAAGGTGGGTTCTCCTTGAAGCCTGTGGGCACCCGTCTAAAAATTCAAGCCCTCGTGCTGTGTTCTCCCATGTCCTCTCTCAGCCCTTTCATACCCAAATGTTATTATGCACTTTTTAATGTTTGTAAAATTTTACTAACAATTTGTGTGAATTGCATTCAGATATAATACTTATCACCCAACCACACTTTTACCGATGTTGTTGATGGACTATGCTGTATTTTAACACCATGATTCTTGTATGGGGAATGTCTGCGGCCTGTGTCAACCCCTCTGCTCAGTATTATGAAACCAACTATCTTTGATAATAAGTAAGGATCCAGTTAGATGCCAAGGTTCCTCTGGGGCATCAATATGGGGCAAATAACAGATAACAGAAGACCTTCCCAGCAGAAGAGCCTAAGAGTGTCCTGGAGTGCCGACATAGCTACAGTTCCAGGTTAAGTAGGGAGAGGTGTTTCAACAGGCAGACCTGTGTATGGTAGTAACTCCACTTGAATCTGTAGTTACAGACAGGAAGTCTGCCTATATCTTCCTACAGAGTACTTTCATTACTGACTGGGAGTACATGAATCCCACTTAGTCCCCAGCTGGATGTTTTCCAGAACAACAAGCAATGCTAATATGTCTTTCTGGATATAAAACAGTAAATACATTCAATATAAGAGGCCTTGCTTTGATCTAACCCATTAGAGGCTAGATAAAATTGAAACAAATCTACCTACTGATAGACTCAAAGCTGTGAACCTGTGGCCTATTTGAGACAATCTCCAATAATCTATTTACAACATCCAACAGTTTCGATGTCCTTGTTTAACTATCCTGATAGCTTTCTTGTGAATAGGAAGTTCATTCTTAAAGTTGTGGAATTCCAAACTGGTTTCACGTGCGTTTTGTAAAGTGTTGAACCAGTGCTGAGTCCGTGTGGGAGGGTTATATTATATCCCTGTGTGATATACTATTACTAGTGCATGTGGTGCCATGCTCGTCTTTAAATATATAAGTAGTGCTAAATGGAGAAGTCATATGGAGCTTTTGATTTTGTTCAACCTCTTACTACTACTTTGTGTCCTGTATTCAATCCCAGGGGGATTCTCTGGCAGGGAAGGAAAAAAGAAGATCAACATTCTGAATTTGTCACATTGCATAAATTTTGATTGGCAAAAATACATAGGATCTCCTGATTTTCATTTAATACCTGTTATTTGCAAGTAGTGATAAGACATAGGGAATCAGTCTATAAAGACAGATGGATGAGTCGGCAACCCAAGCAAAGGGTGTTACCTATCCCAACTAGGTCACTTCAGAGCACTTTTTTCCCACCTCTTCGAACACACCATTTAGAGTTTGATCTTGTTCTCCTTTCACAAATTAGGATGTGGACATAAGGACTAATTTTTGCAAGATTAAAAAAGCTAATATGAGCCCATGTTTATCTATCAACAGAATTTTGAATCCACATGTCATAAAATTAAAGCTAATTGCAAGTATGTTTCTCTGCACAGAATACTTCATATATACACTCATTCAGCTTGCATTTTACAGAGAAGGAGAATAATTTTCTAAATGAACTACTCTTTCTTGGGTTTGTACACATGTCTTTGGGCCAAAGACACATGTGGCTAAGCCTACCTTTGTAGTTTTTTGTTTTCATATTCAATTATACTTATTTTGAAAGCTTACTTCTGACATGTAAACTGTAAATTTACATGCTTATGTTTATGCAGTATATGTGAACAAATATTCTTGCTTTTTATTTAACTACCTAGAAACACAAAATTTTCCATTTTTAATACATTAACAATGAATGAGAAGCTTTTGAATTTGTTAAATTTAACTTTTTTTTTAACTGAGAATATTTTAAGTCAGTACATATTCATGATGAATTTACAAAAATGCTTTCTGTTCTGTAACAGAAATCATAACCTTCATATTTCAGGGAATACTAACATAGTAGCCCACTGTCCATACCCTCACACTGAGTCTTCCTCAGACGTGACAGCAAGGAATCAATGTAAAACAAATGACATTTTTATCTCTTCTCAGAGGAATAAGAAAAAGCATAACTGTTGGGCAGCAAGCTTCTGAATGAGTCCTGCAGTAGTAAAGAAAAAAATGTAGAGTTTTTAAATTAAACAAAGAAAGGATCCATAATTGATGGTGTCTTAGAAGCCTGGTACTGTTCTTTCACTGACTAGTGGCAGCCTGGGAAGTCATCTTTGAGCTTCTGTGACTTTTGTATTTAGCAATATTGCATGCTTACATAATTGATATTAAAAGCAGCACTTGTTTTCTGAAATGCAGTCTCTCAAGAGTAATTATTTCCGGCAGGCTATGTATTGCTGCTAAAATGAAAAAAAAAAGGATTGTAAAACAGGATGTGAAAGGGGAACTCAAAATCTGAGCCACCATTTGGTACATGTCCCCAAGTCTCTTGGTTTCACTTCCCTGTCCTTTACCCTAGGTGATTCCAATCTACTTTAGTCAAGTAGCCCAGCTCCTCACCCTAGGCTTCTGCCGTAAGCATGCGTACACAGAGCTGAAATGTCAACATCACACCTGTACTTCTGATTTCGTTATTTGAGGAGAGTATTCAAACATGCTAAAAGTTTTATTTAAAACATTCTCCAGTAACCCCCATTCCTCACACACACATGCATAATCCATTATACCAGTTTTCCCTAAATTAACTTCTTATATAATTTTGCTAACTTTCTCTCCTCCTACCTACACCCTCATGTGAGAATTTCTCCAGTTAGAAGTTCAAGGCCTGAGGAATCCACATTGCCTGCCCCACTGCCAGATTTCAGATGAATCAACAATGGCAGAGAATGTCATAGATACTCCTGTTTTCACTATATTGTAGATGACATTTGATGTTGCAGGTATTTGAAGAGACCTTTTTTTTATGGTATTCTTTTGTAGTTATAATAGTCTTATCACATGCAGGTAGAAAAGACCAAGAAGAAATGAATGTGGGATTCAAGTGAAATTAGCCATCCATCAGTCAGGATCCAAAATCCCTAGGCCAAAGGGCCTTATAAATATTTAAATTTGTCTTATTTAAGTCACAGAACCAAAACACACCTGGGAAACATTCTCCTGGGTACTTCTTATGTCTTTCTAATTTAGAATGTTAGGTATGGAAACATAATGTAACTTCAAACTGGATAAAGATTAAGAATAACTGGAACAGTTATTGAGATGTAAGTCTCCCTAATAGGCACAATTAGAAACAAAATCCCTCAGAACTCAGTAGACAACACAATTTGAAATTATACAATGCAGAGGCATAATTATGGACATTTGAATGACACACATTGGGAGACATGAAAATTGCCATTTTCCTCACTGAAGTTACCGACCTTCCCACATCCCTCCTCTAGCCCTACTTAAGAAGTTTTTTCTCCTATTCTGCTTTTTTCTTCTTTATGAAATTTACTTCTGTGTGGATCTTATTCCCATTTTAAATGCATAATTTGAGAGAATTAATATGGAAATCAGAATATTGGGAGAAAAAGCAACTCTCGTGTTTGAAAGCTCAGTAAATAGATTTTCTTTAAAGACTAGAAAGGAGGCAAAGAAATTCTTTATGTGTTCTGAACTAAACATTTTTAAATATTACTAAATGTAATAAACATCAGTAATAATTTTTAATAATTTCTGGGTTTTAGATGAAGTTGATATATATACTCAAAATATATATATATATTTTGAATATATATATATATATATATATATATATATATATATATATATATTTCTAGTCTTTAAAGAAAATCTATTTACTAAAACTTTTGTCACCTCATTTAGAAACCCATTCAGCACATGTATAATCCTCTTTATTTATTAGCTCTCAATACGTGTTGACTAAAATACCATAGTAAGGACATATTGCCGTCAACTTCTAGATCTACCTCATATCTGATGGAGAATAATTATGACACTGAGCTTTCAAACATGAGAGTTGCTTTTTTTTATTATATATATAATGTGTATATATATATATAATGTATATATATATAATGTATATATATACACATTATATATATTACATATATATAATATAATATATATTATATGTTATATATTCAATACATCATGGAACCCTAAGGTTCATTAAAATAAATTCAGTTATACCAAATGAGAACAAAAGTGTATTACATCATAAGTGGGTAACTATTGTAATAATAGCAGTAAGAGAGAAATGTGGAATATACAAAGTAGATTCTTGAAGAGAAATTTTACTCGAAAGAAAACAAAATGAAATCTATGTGCTAGAATTATTTCTTAAGACAAGAGTCCGTTGAAAGAAAGTTAGTTGTTTCTATTTCAAGATTACAAAAGATTTACAGTAATGTTCACAGGTAGGAAGTGGGGCTAGATCACAGTGTGTACTTCTCAAGTATGGGGAGAAGAACTGTGCCAAGTGGGGGAGTAGAACATAAGACCCTAGTAGAGAAACCTAGAAGACCAAAAAGCAGTTAAACTTGGCAGATTGGGACTGTGTCTGATATGGTCTCTCCAGGAGACAGGTCAAAGGAGAGAGCACAGAAGTCAGGGCACATGCCGACACAGCATTTCTGGGCCACAGAAAAACCAACACCAAGTCTTCAACAGCCAAGAAAGAAGTCTGCTGTGGGTGTTAAATTTTTTCCAGGTATGGTAAAGTGCTACAGGCGGAAGTTGTCTTAAGACTTGTTCCAAGAATAAGAATTCACAGTTGAAAAAGCCAAAACAATTTTAGAAGAAAATAGAGCAACAGTTTTCTCTTCTCTTCTCTTCTCTTCTCTTCTCTTCTCTTCTCTTCTCTTCTCTTCTCTTCTCTTCTCTTCTCTTCTCTTCTCTTCTCTTCTTGCCTCATCTCTTCTCTTTTCTTTTCTTTCTTCCTTTCTCTTTCTTTCTTTCTCTCTTTCTTCTTTCTTTCTTTCTTTCTTTCTTCTATTATCTTTAATCTTTTTTTTTACAATCTAGTCATTATCCCCCTCCCAGTCTACCCTCCAAAAGTTCCTCATCCCATTCCTCCTCCCTCATCTCCAAGAGGATGTACTCATATCCACACACACCTCCCACACCCTATCAAGCCTCTGCATTCCCTGGGGCCTCAAGTCTCTCAAGGGTTAGGTGCATCTTCTCTCATTGAGTTCAGATCAGACAGTCTTCTAGAGTACATGTGTCAGGGGCCTTGGACCAGCTAGTGTATGCTGCCTGGTTGGTGGCTCAGTGTTGCAGAGATCTTGGGGTCCAGGTTAGTTAAGACTGCTGGTCTTCCTATGGAGTCACCGTCCTCCTCAGCTTCTTCCAGCCTTTCCTTAATTCAACCACAGAGGTCCCTGACTTCAGACCACTGATTGGTGGTAAGTATCTGGTTCTGTCTCAGTGAGCTGCTTGATGGGCCTCTTGGAGGGCAGCCATGCTAGGCTCCTGTCTGTAACATCATAGCATCATTGATAGTGGCAGGCCTTGAAGCCTCCCCTTGAGATGAGTTCCAATTTGGGCCAGTCATTGGACCTCCTTTTCCTCACTCTCTTCTACATTTTTGTCCCTGCAGTTCTTTTAGACGGGAACAATTCTGGGTCAGAGTTTTTGACTATTGGATGGCAACTCCATCATTCCACTTGATGCCCAGTCATTGTATTGGAGGTAGTTTCAACAAGTTCTCTCTCTGCACTGTTGGGCATTTCATCTAAGGTCCCTCCCTTTGAGTCTTGAGAGTCTTTCACCTCCCAGGTCTCTGGTACATTCTAGAGGGTCCCCCACCTCCCACCTTCCAAGGTTGTATATTTCCATTCATTTTGCTGGCCCTTGGGGCTCCACTCCTGGTCCCCCCAAACTCTGACCATCTTTCCCTTTTCTCCTGCCCCTTTTCCTCCCCTCTTACACCTATTTTCCTCCCTTCCTCTGCCCTAAACAGAGAAGCACAACAAAGGAATCTCAAATGACTGAGAAGCACTTAAAGAAATGTTCAAAGTCCTAACTTAATCATCAGGGAAATGCAAATCAAAACAACCCTGAGATTCCACCTTACACCAATCAGAATGACTAAGATCAAAAGCTCAAGTGACAGCACATGCTGGTAAGTATATGGAGAAAGAGGAACACCCCTCCATTGCTTGGGATTGCAAACTGGTACGACCACTCTGGAAATTAATGTGGTAGTTTCTTAGAAAACTGGAAATAGTTCTACCCGAAGACCCAGCTATACCACCCTTGAGCATATACCCAAAGATGCCCCACCATTCCACAAGGACATGTGCTCCACTATGTTCATAGCAACCTTATTTGTGATAGCCAAAAGCTGAAAATAACCCAGATGCTCCACAATGGAAGAATGGATACAGAAAATGGGGTTCATTTACACAATGGAATACTATTCAACTATTAAGAATGAGTTTTGCAGGAAAATGGATGGAATTAGAAAGTAGCATTCTAAGTAAGGTATCTCAGACCCAAAAGGACATGCATGGTATGTACTCACTAATAGGTGGACATAAGATAAAACAATACAGAATACCCAGGACATGATCCACAGAACACAAGGTTATCAAGCCAAAGGGCCCAAGTGAGGATGCGTCTATCCCATTTGGGAGAGAGAAGAAAGTTGATTGCAGCTTCTACTCCCTCTTCTTTTCCCAGTCCTTCCCTCTCACTCCCACCAGCCCCTCTCCTTTCTTCTCAAAAGAGGGAAGGCCTCCCATGGGTATCAAACAACTTGGACAAGACAGTTACAGTAGAAATAAGGACATCTTCTCCTATTGAGGCTAGATGAGGCAGCCTAGTAAAGGCAAGGGATCTAAAGGTAGGCAACAGAGTCAGAGCCCATGCTTTTTTTGTTAAGGGTCCCATATAAAGACTGAGCTTCACAACTCTTAGGTATGTTCAGAGGACTAAGGTCCGTGCCATGTATGCTTTCTGGTTTGAAGTTCAGTCTCTTTGAGCCCCTGTGGGGCCAGGTTTTCTTGTGGTGTCCTTGATCACTCTGGCTCCTTCAGTTCTTATTCCAACTCTTCCTCCTTTCTACTGGATTTCCCAAGCTCCACCTAATATTTGGCTATAGGTGTCTGCATCAGTTTTATCACTTGCTGGGTGAAGCCTTTCTGATGACAGTTATGCTAGGTTCCTGTCTACAAGTATAGCAGAATATCATTGATAATGTCAGAGGTGGCCTCCCTTTCATGGCATGGGCCAGTCATTTGTTGGCCATTCCTTTAATTTCTGCTCTATTTTTATCCCTGAACATCTTGTAGCAAGGACAAAGGTTTTGTGGTTAGGTTGGTGTCCCAGTCCCTTCATTGCAAGTCTTACTTGGTTACAGGATATGGGACTTCCTTACTTTCTATCCATGCCCTAATCCATACTTTCTTTTTTAGAGGGAACATATACTTCTCCTAACAACATGTATTTCAAAAGAATTACTTTCCCTATAGAAATAAAGTAGAAGTCTTGGGTCTTTCCTTTGGGTAATTGTTGAATATTTTGACTGTGGATAAGAGGCTTTATTTTATTACCTTTATTTTTTCAAAATAACTCTAAAATAAAAATATACATATATCCATATAGAGAGAGAGCAATATATATACATACACACACATATATCACACACACACACACACACACACACACACACACACACACACACATATATATATATCACATGCAAATACACATACGTACAGCAAAGGTACTTAGCATGTTAAGATACTTGGTGCCAAGACAACAGCTGAGTTCCAATCCACGAATTCCTAAGATAGAAAGAACAACAATAAAAGCCAAACATAACTTTACGTTCACTAGAGTTTAAATTAAAAATAGAAAGAAAACTTTAAAATAACCTGATATATTTTAAATTCTCATTTATTAAAATTTATGTTTCTCATTACTGAGTCCTCAACTCCAGTATGTATTTTGCAGTCACTATATGTTAAACCAGTCCATCCAAATGTGATCTAGGTGCCACCATTCACAGTATATCATCACACGTCTTGCTTTACCTTGTATGAATTCAAAATGGAAAATGTTCACTTTGAGGGAGAGAAGCTATGTATGTTTGTACAGTTCTCAGTGACCCTAAAGACTTACTTTACCTCAAAATATTTTAGAAACCTTTCAGACATGTGAGGAACTGAAATCAGCCTGTACAGATTTTAATTTAGTTGTAGTGTGAATCCCAGGTATCAGGACTTTTAAATTTTGTATTAAAGCATAATGAATATTTAAAAGTGAGTATATGTTCATAGTCACCTGTATTTTTCTAGACTAAACAGTCAGGTAAACATTGAGATCAAGGATGTAAACATGCCTTACCTAGAATGCTTAACACATTTACATTAGCCACCTCTGAAGAGCTATGTCACATTTGACTGATAAAACGATTCATACCCATCTGTCCTTCCAATGTTAAATTAGTATATCCCATCAACTAACACAGCAGTGCTTATTTCATATGGTCCTTCTGTAGAGTCTTACTAACATGATTTTGGGTCAACATGACCCACCTCTCAATCACATCCCACTTCCCTGTACACATATGCTCCAGAGAGCATAGGCCCTTCAAAGTATTCCACGTGCTGGTCCATCCAGATTTAATTCTCATTCTGTCTTGTGCTGAGTCCTTCATGGCCATGGAATAGACAGTGTGACATGGTTCACACCCCTGGAGCAGAGCGAGCAAAGGCCCACTCCATGGGTGTTGATGGTTCTTGGCATGAGGCTTATTTGTATAATAATATACATAATGCACATTATGTTCCTCCTTCAAGAGATGTTTTCCAAGCCAAGGTTAATGACGCCATGATAATTAGAAGCACCAACAAGTCTGTTAGGCAAGTGTGAATCTTAGCAAAATGGCAAATGCTGTGATCTTCAGAACAGTCTTACAGCCTTGGGAAATAACTCTGAAAACACAGGAGGAAGGGTCTCAGGAGCAGGCAAAAGAGTCAGAGACCCCCCACTCCCATTGTTAGGGGTCTCAGAAACATGCCAAGTTAACAGCCACAACATATCCATAGATGACCTGGTGCAGACCCATGTACACATATTTGATATGTAATTATGATTCATAACAGTAGCAAAATTACAGTTCTAAGTAGTAACAAAAATAATTTTATGGCTGGGGCTTACCACAAAAAAAAGAAACTATATTAAATGCTCACAGCATGTGTAAGGCTGAGAACCACTGGACAGTAGTGGAGAGATGAAGTCAACATGCAGGCATCAGCTTGAACTTTTGTGAACTGTATAAATGTCCTAATGAGGACCCTTGCTCAGACTTCAATTTTTTTTACTGTACACGATTAAACAGAATTCTTAAGTATACTTATTTTTCCTTATTTTCGTTTTATAACATTCACTCTACCTTTATTACTATTCAATTTTTTTGCTCCCATCAATTGTGCTCTGAAGAAAAAACATTTGCTTATCTTGTTGGCTATCTGCCTTTGTCACATTCAAGGCATTGAAAAACATTCACTAAGCAAATTCAAACTCAGTGTTTCCAATGAATGTTTTCCTGGTAGCAAATTTAGGACCTAATCATCCATTATAATGTGTCATAACTATAGTCAACAAGATAAAACAGAAAAAAATAACTTAAATTTGAGAGTTCCTTGCTATAATAAATTCCAAGCAAACACACTTTAGACGTACTGAATACACAGAGGTATTGAGCCATTATTTATTGGAATTGCTTTACAATGGAGTTTCATTTCTCTGCTCTCAGACAGCACTCTGTTGTGTCTCTAGCCCATAAGAGAATATTTTGAATGATTGTGACTCTGCAAAGACAGAACTTACAATTGAGAAAGGGAAAACATGGTCATCTGTTCCCTCCCTTCTTGGTTCAATCTGACACTATCCACTGGTCATTGCCTTCTTTCTTGGTTTGTCTTCTTTCCACCCAGCACATTTGCCTCACTGCTCAGCTTCTCCACCCGGCCTCCTCTCATGTGCTGTGCTTCCACATTCCTTTCCTCCTACTCTACCACCACCACTCTCCCTCATTTGATCTCTTCATTGTTCTTACAGTCAAGATTACACAGCTGCATGCTGAACTCAGTCCTCCAAAGCCAGTTTCCTTCCAGTCTTTTTGTTTATCATGTTGTGAACAGTGGCTAATTTCTTCCCAACTACTACTCAGCTTTTGTAAGAAAAGAAACAGAAAAGGGACACCAATCTTAATTTGCAAAGATGTGATTCAATATCAAGTTTGTTCCATGTATGGAAATAACTGAGTCATTGGAGAGCCAGTGTTGTCTCAGGCAGATGATAAAGAAGTAGTGATGTTGTTCCTCGCCTCAGTTATCAAAGAATTCCTCTGAACCATCCATTAGCTGTGACAGAGTCGTCAGGGTAGTCACCACCACTGCCACCACAAATTCAAACTAGTATAAGTTCCTGCAAAATTAGTGTCACACACTTGCTCAACCATATTTGTTACTGCTGTATTCATAATAGCCAGAAACTGAAAACAACATAGGTGTTCCTCAACAGAAGAATGGATAAAGAAAATGTCGGGTGTTACACAATGGAGTATTACTCAGATGTTAAAAATAAAAATGAAATCATGAAACTTGCAAGCAAACTAGAAAATAATCATCTTGAGTGAGGTAATACAGACCTAGAAACATAAATATAATGTGTATGTATGTGAAGATTACTCATTAAATAAGTGATAACCAAGCTACACTCCATAGGCCCAGAAAGATTTTGTATAAAGAAAGCGACTGTGGAAAGACATGGTTCTCTGGGGGCGGGCTGGCAAATAGAATAGGTTTTATGGGTGGACCAGGGGCAGAGGTGTAAGAATGAGAGGATCAAGTAGGGAGGTAGGCAGGGGAATGGAGAGACAGAGAGAAACAGAAGGAGAAAGAGAGACAGAGAGAATTGAGGGGTCTTTGAGATATTTGAAGCATTTGGGGGGGCATTTGGGAACCCAGTATAATAGAAACATTCTAAAATATATAAAGGTGATCCTAATGAGGTCTTTAAATAGCAAGGGAGACAGAGTCCAAACTGAGCGTCTCTAGTTACCAGACAAAGCTTTTAGTACTTGAACTGGGTTACATCTAATTGAGTTATTTGCAGAAGGGGTCCCATGGAAATCCCCCCCAAACAATGCAGCCTATTTGCAAAGACAATAGATTGTTCTTAACAAACTGACAGCAAGGCTTACTGCTGAGGACAACACCCATGCAACTCATTGAACATGGAAAGGGAGAGCTGGTGCCTACATAGATATTCATCCCATGTTCTGGTGTCTTTGGTATGGAAGAATACTCTGCATGCTAAAGAAAAACATAAACACAAATACAACTTCAAAACTTTTCTTCTAAGTCTTTCTTGCCTGAAAAATATTCTAGTACAATAGAGTTGCAGACCTGGTGGGATGTCTGATTTGAACTGACTTAAGGTCCACTCCACGAGATGGAACAAATACGTGACACTACCTGGGTGACCAAGAACCAGTGACTTGATAGGCCAGAGACACATGGTAAAAGCAAATACTGTTGGCCAAGATAAATTAATAAATGATTAAATAAGAAAGCAAACAACAGCAAAAACAATAAAAATGACTCCTGATGATATTCTGCTCTAATCCAAGATCACTGCCATGCTCAGCCGTCATCGGCAAAGCATCCTCCTGCAGCAGATGGGAACAAATACATAGACCCACATCCATACATTCCACAGAGAGACTCTTTGGAACACACAGCTCTATAGGATGTGAAAGAGTATAAGAGCCAGAGAGGATGGAGACACTAGAAAAGAAGGTCGTCTGAATCAGCTGAGCAAAATTCATAGGAACTCATGGAGACTGAGACGGCGTGTAGAGCTGGCAGTGACCTATGCCAGCCTCATAGTTTTCAATGTCACATTTGTATGGCCCTCCTGTGTGTGTGAAGCAGTGGGTCTTTGATTCTTGTGTCTGCTATTGGAATTTTTTTCTTTCTTTTGTTCTTCCTTGTCCAACTTCAATCTTACAGTTTTTGTTTTATTTTACTTTGTTATGTTTCGTTGTTGTCTCTTAGAATCCTCTTCTTTTGTAATGAGAGACAGAAAGAAAGTGGATCTGGTTACGGAGAAGATGAGGAGAAACTGGCAGGAGTAGAGGAAAGAGGAGATTGTAATCAGAAAGTATTAGATGAAAAAAATCTATTTTTAATAAAAGGGGAAAATAAAAATAAATAAATAAAAATTAAAAGATTAGCACCAGACCTCTATTAAATCCTGCCATTAGAATTCAAGAATGGCACAGCTGATTTTAAAGCACGTGCTCAGAACACTGACTGCTAATTAACTCAATATATGACTTTGGGCAATTAACTATTCTGAATTTGTCTTGCAAACAAAAATTAGTAATAGCACTACTTTGGAATGCTGATGAAAGCCTCTAAGATACTAAAAGCTGAATTTTTAAAAAGAAATTTGACATTAGTTATTTCATGTTAAACACAATACACAGTGCTTGACTCACAACACAAACATCAGTTATTAACATTTAATCATTGTGTCCACATGCAGCTTATAACTTTAAATGACTGGCACAGAAAATGGCTTTTGTCTCTTAAGAAGTAAGACTGCCCAACTGCAGTTATTGAATAAATGTGAATGATTTTATTCTAAGTACTACATTTTCAAAATGTTGGCTATCCAACCAGTAAAGCCTGAAACTGATTTAGATGGAATTCAGGGAAACAAGTGATTAAGTTAGAAATGTCCTCTCGTCGGTCATAAGAAGGCCAATGGTGGAGGAGTATTCAGAGACAGAAGGGGCACATAATACCAGTACTATCTAAGACTAATGCAAGTTGAGCTTGATCTCTTAGCAAGTCTTATCTTTTCAGGTTCACAATGTCAGAAGTTAGCAGAGGATATCTAATTTCTCTTCTTGCTGTAGAGTATAAGGCTATCAACACTACTGGCATTAGAAGGAAGAGGAAAAAGCAATGGACAGTTTAATTTGATAACATTTCCTTTCCTCTCAAACTTCAAACACTTTTTTCCATTTTTTTCTGTCCGTTTGCTTGCTTGCTTGCTTGCTTGCTTGCTTGCTTGCTTGCTTGCTTGCTTGCTTGCTTGATTTCTTACTACAGGGTTTCTCTATGTCTCTTGGCTGTCCTGGAACTTACTCTGGACCAGGCTGGCTTTGAAGTCAGACATCTGCCTGCCTCTGTCTCCAAAGAGCTGGGATTAAAGGCTTGCACCACCACCACCCAGCTAAACAACCCACACTCTTGGTCCCCCTTAGTAAACCTGAGACAAAGCTCAGTTTTAGAAGAATTGGAACAAAAGTGAGACTGTAAATTCCTGTCCAACTAAAGGAATTTTCTGTTGTACTCTACTTCACTGGATCCCAGATCTCTAGGATTTCCCCTTAAAGTATTCTCCAAAGGAAAATGAGAAACTTTTCTGTTTTCAGGGAGATCTCCTTGAATTCTAGACTGGTATTTTTTTTTTCGCCAAATTAAAATATCATAAAGGCTGTCTTTAAATATATCATTATTTATACAACTAACATAACACATAGTAATCATGTACACTGAGGAAATTTTGTCTTGGATATTAAACAAATAAGAGAAAATAATCCTAAAGTCTATTTCTCACCCACCATTTACAGGGATTATGGTGTGTGCTGGCTAGTTTTATGTTAATTCGACACAAACTCCAGTCAGCAGGAAGGAGGGAGGCTCAATTGAGAAAACTTCCCCTGTAAGATTGGGCTATGATAAAACCAGTAGTGAATTTTCTTCATTAGTGATTGAAGGAGAAGGGCTCTGTCCATTGTGGGTAGTGTCATCCCTGGGCTGGTGGAACAGACTGAGCAAGTCATGAAGAGCCAGCCAGTAAGCAGCACTCCTCAGTGGTCTCTGCGTCAGCTCCAGGATCCTGCTCTGTTTGAGGTTCTGCCTTAGCTCCTTTCAATTGCCTGTGATACGTAGGAAAAATAAACCCTTTCCTCCATAAGTTGCTTTAGTCTTGATGTTTCTTGATAGCAATACAAAACTAAAACATAATGCTTATCAAACTGTTTACTCAAGTAGAAAATCTATCTTCTTACATTTATTTATAGCAGTAGTAAAATAAAAAGCATGTCTTGTTTAGCTTTAAACAAATTTCATACAGCAGACATCCTGGTCCTTCAAATAGTGTTTGTAATTTCCCTGGAGTAAATATTTTTGTGTTCAGATAAGAATAGAAAGTTACTTAACAATAATTAAACCAGCATTTATACATCTCAAGTAAAACTGTGTAATATACACATATTTTCTCCATACTTTCACATGTCTATCTTCAAATTTTTATTTATATAAATGTTTGATAGATGATAACCAATGGATATCTGCCATATCAGAGGACTGACCAATTCCAATAAAAGAATCTACATTTGTAAGCACTGCACAAATTCTTTCCAGGCAGAATTGTTTTTCATTCATTAAAAAAAAAGAAAAGAAAAGAAAAAAGAAAAGAAGCCGCCCTCAGGCTTGAGCTGATTTGTCTTGTGTGCTTATGGAAACCCTCAGCGGTACTGCATGTCTAAAGACCAGCATCCCTCCTACAATCCTTATCAGAACTTGAATATGTCTCTTGATTGTTCTACAGCTGTCTTGTCTACTAAATAAGACACCAAGTGTCAGCTTTGTATCCCAGATTGAGTGTCAAGAAGGGTTTGTTTTTAAGGAAGGAAGGAAAGAATAACAGCTACAAAGAAAGAACAACACTAATTTCATAAGAAAATAATAATCAAAATCTGTGACTGAAAGTAGCATGGGATTAGTGACAGAAATATGTCACAATAAAACACACACACACGCACACACACACACACACACACACACACACACACACACACACCTTTTGGGGGGAGCTGGGATTAATGTTCATATTCTTTTAAAAGATTTATCATCTTGAGTATTTTGTCTTGATGTAAAATAATATTAAAAGTCTAGAAGTTATTTCAGGTTGAATTCTGATTGAACATATTCTGTCATTCTTCTCTGCAACTGCCAGAGTCTAAATATTTTGTTGAGTCTTATAAACTGCAAATTTTGGCTTTGAAAAGCACCCTTAACTATGTTTCTTTAATAAACTGTTATGAACGATTTACTTTTTAATCTACTAACTGTTAGAGATAACATGAGGCTGCATTGAAGAAGCAGAGGGGATATTAAGTATATTACAAACAGGTAATGTAGAAAATGTGGAGAGCTGAGACATTTGTGTGTTAGTGTTCTCTGCCCTCGACTCTGATGACAGCCTTGACTGTCGCATGCTCTCATACCTTTTCATGACATCAGGAGTTGGAGAAAAAAAGATTTTAGTTTATTTTTTTTTACAAAACTACCAAAAGTGAATAGTATATTGCCTGTTTAATTTATCACAGTGGAAATGTACTTTTATGCAACCCACAGAAAGAATTTCAACAGATCTATTCTTTGTCATTGTTCTACCTATGTTGTACACATGAGGCATGAATAGAGGCAACTGTGGCCTTCATTTCCTCTAGTCATTCCGTTAATTCTATCAATGCATCTCCACAACAGATTTAGAATGCAAGGAGGAATCTTAAAAATGAAGTAACAGAACAATAATTTTGACAAAAAAGCTAATATGATATCTAATTTATGCTGTACCTTTTATTTGTAAAAAATCCAGGCATTTGAAGTAGAAGTGTTATGCTTTGACAATCCAAAGAAATAGGTACACTCTGCTTCCTACTGCTAGTCTGTGATTAACCCCTTCATGCATCTGTATATTCATCTATCTTTCAACTGTTCCTTTGAGAGTAGCCACTACTCTAAATAATTTTAATTCATTCTACAAGAAAATATTTCTTGGTATACAATAAAAAGTAATTTCTAAATGCTTACTTTCTTACCTTAATTTATAAAATCATGCTTTCTTTCTTAGCCAGGCTAATTTTGCTTGACAGAATGATTTCTAGTTGCATTCATGTTGTCATAGAAGGTATGATCCCATCCCTTTATGACAGGCCATTCCATTGAAAATATTAATGAAATGGATCCATATTTATCACTGTGCACAAAGTTCAAGTACAAATGGATCCAAGACCTCAATGTAAAACCAGACACACTAAATCTAATAGAACAGGAAGTCAGAAATAGCCTTCAACTCATCAGTACAGGGGAAAACTTGCTGAACAGAACACCAATGGCCCAAGCACTAAGGTGAAGAAATAATAAATGGGACCTCATGAAACTGAAAAGCTTCTGTAAGTCAAAGGACACCATCATTAGGACAAAATAATGGCCTGAAGATTGGTAAAAAAAAAAAAAAAATCTTCACTAACCCTACATTTAACATAGGGTTGATATCTAATATATACATAGAACTTAGGAAATTAGACTTCACAATCCAATTAAAAATGGTGTACAGAACTAAATAAAAAAATTCTCAACACAGGTATCTCAAAAGACCAAGAAGCACTTGATGGGAATGGAATCAAACAACTCTGAAGTTTCATCTTACACCCATCAGAATGGCTAAGGTCAAAAACTCCAGGAAGAGAACACACTGGATGTGGAACGAAGGCAGCACTCCTCCACTGCAATGGGTGTGGAAACCTGTACAACCACTGTGGACGTGAAGTTTGTGACTTTTCAGAAAAATGAAAATAGTTCTACCTCAAGACCTAGCTATACTACTCCTGTAAAGATATCCAAAAGATGTCTCACTATACCACAGGCACACTTGCTCAACTATGTTCATGGCAGCTTTATTTTTAATAGCCAGAAACTGGAAACAACTTAAATGTTTCTCAACTGAAGGGTGGAAAGACAATGTGGTACATCAACACAATGGAATACTATTCAGCAATTAAAAACAAGGACATCATAGAACTTGTAGACAAATGGATGGAAATTGAGAATGTCATCCTGACTCAGACCCCAAATGATATGCATAGCATGTACTACCTTATAAGTGGATATTAGTCATAAAATACAGGATACCCACACCACGATCCACAGACCCAAAGAAACTGAACACAAAGGAAGGCACAAGCGAGGATGCTTGAATCTCACTTAGAAAATGTAATGGAATTCCCCCTAATTAATTGATTGGATAATAAAGAAGCCAATCACTGGGCAAGGAGGCGGCGGGCCTTCCAGGTCTGAGAGAGGAAGAGGGATGGAGGAGAAAAGAATGGCCTTTTCTGGACAGCAAGGCAAGAGGCAATGGAAGCAAAATGTAGACTGGGGACTGTTAGATCTGGTGTATTCCACAACCAGAAGATCTCCTGACAGAGAATCTGCAGCTGACAAGGGTGGGGTTTTGGAAGAATCTTGAGGTCATGTCATAACCCTGAAGGAGGAGATTCCTAAGAATGACGGTGACCTTAGCTGAGACTCACAGCAATGGGGATATGGAACCTGAAGTGGCCACACCCTGTAACAAGCCAACAACCCCACTGGAGCAATAAGAATACCAACACACCCATAAAATGTTTCACCCAAAATTTATTGTGTCTACGTAATAGACACAGTGTAGGATGGGGCATGAAGAGGTCAGGTCAGTCTTTGGAAAATTCCAGCTACTCCCTTCGTGAGAGAGAGGTCAGAGAACAGGTAGGCACCCCTCCCTTCCAGAAGGAAGAGGCTAAATTACATTCCATAGACCACAGTGTGGGGGATGCAGGGGCAGGGAGGGTGGACAGCACATAGACATATTCCTCAGGGCTGCGAACAGTTGGCCCCCACTCCCGCAGACAAGGAAAGCTCTTGCCAGCTCATTCCCTAAGGACCAATCAGTTTAAAAGTCATACTGTTCTGCCAGTCATAGTGTACCTAGTTACTGTTTCTCTATTCTGCCCCTGGAAACTGTATAAAAGCTCTCCGAATTAGCTGCCTGTCTCTGCCTTTCCCTTTGGATGCAGGACAATCACAGCATTCTGGAACAATAAACTCATCTTGTTTTTGCATCGATCTCCATCTTCACGTGATTCACTCAGGGGACCCTGGTAGCTAAGACTCTCCAGAGTCTCACAAGCATACTGAGAGAATGGTCAACTAATAACCAGCCTATTTAGAGACCCATTCCATGAGCAAGCACCTATCTCTGGCGCTATTAATGTTCTGTTATGCTTGAGATAAGAGCCTAGCATAACTGTAAGAAGCTCCACTCAGCACCTGAAGAAAACAGATGCAGAGATTCTCAGCCAAACATTGGCTGGATCTCAGGGACTCTTATGGTGGAAGAATTGAGGGCCCGAACAGGATAGTTCACAGGAAGACCAACAGAATAAAGTAACCTGGATCTTGGGAACTCTCAGAGATTAAACTACC
Organism: Rhabdomys pumilio; assembly: GCA_030674055.1. Classification (NCBI taxonomy): domain Eukaryota; kingdom Metazoa; phylum Chordata; class Mammalia; order Rodentia; family Muridae; genus Rhabdomys; species Rhabdomys pumilio. The sequence continues at coordinate 67,610,794 of JANHMN010000012.1, forward strand.
AACCAGAGAACATACTTATGCCCCACCCCCTAACACACACATATGTAGCAGATGTGCAGTCCAGTCTTCACTTCATGTTTAGTTCCCAAACAAGTAGAACAGGGCTACCCCTAAAACTGTTTCCTGTCTGTGTAATATGGTCTCGCAACTGCGCTGCCTTGTCTAGTATCAGTGGGAGAAGATTCACTTAGCCTTGCAGAAATTTGTTGTGCCAGGGTGGAAGGATTGGAGGTACCACCCTTTCAAAGGAGAAGGGGATGGGGAATCAGGGAGGAGCAGCAAATGGGAAGATGTAAAGTGATTTAAAACAAACAAACAAACAAACAAATCATATATTTAAAAGGTTAGTCACCAGAGAGTCAAACCTGTTTGGTAGGATTAGAAGGATTAGGGGGTGTCCCTGTTGGAAGAAGTTTGTCAATTGGGGTAAATTTGGAGGGATATATATATATATATATATATATATATATATATATATATATATTTCAGATGTTATCCCCTTTCCCCATTTTCCCCACCCAGAAATCCCCTATCCCATCCCCCCTCCTCCTGCTTCTATAAGGATGTGCCCCTACTCTCCCACTCCCACCTCCCCACCCTGGAATCCACACTGGGGCATCCAGCCTTTACAGGACCAAGGACTTCCTTTCCCACCTTATCATGTGTCTTTTTCATAGATTATTCTTGTGTTCTGAAGAGCACATTGTTTATTTGCCTTGGAAAATAGAATAATGAGATCCAGAGCCATTTGTTTACTTTATATACATTTGGTGTGGCAGTTTTGGAACACAAGGAAAGCAAGAGTGCTTTGAACATCAAGACCAAAACAATAAGAAACTCCAAAGAACAAAATAGAACATTCTGGAAAAAACCCACTTAGTTGGTGGTAATATGGATAGAAAGCCTTTTTGGAAATGTCAATCCCATTATTACCTTTTGTAAAATGTATTTTCAAAGCTTGTGTACAAGCATGTGTTCTTTGCTGAGCATACTCGCTTTCATACCCCCCTACCTGCTATTCTGTCCATCATCAATCCCCTTTCTTCCCTAATCAATTTTACTTATATCTTCATATCATAATATTTGCATGACTTCATGTATCTATATAAACTCTAGGAACCACAAGTAAGAGAAAGTTTATAATACATTGCTCTCAGTGATTGGCTTCATATCTTAATATAATTATCTGCAGGTGCATACAATTACATGTTGATTTTCTTTGTTTCTCAGAAGTTATTTTGTCCTTTAGGTAAAACTTAAACATATGGAGGTACATGAAATTCTTTAAAATTCAAATCATGCAACTTCATTACATCCAAAAAAAATATACAAACAAAATTCAACCATGGAACGACAACTGCTTACTTAACCTTCAAACCCTGAACATGGCAGAGAATCTAATATATTTTAAGTATGATTTTATGTAGAATATATGAGAAGTGTAAGTACACATAGATAAAATGACAGAGTAAATTGTTCATCAAAAACATCATCACACACAGAATCGGAAAATGCACTATCATTATTGGTTAGTTACATTATTAGGATGAAAAGACACTATTACTAAATGTGTTGATTCTAGGAGGAAAGACTTAAAATGATGATCAAAAAGACAGAGTCATACTGTTACATGTTATAGAGTGGCATTGTATTCCCTTTAGATAATGGAAAAGTAAATTAAATTAACGAAACTCTCTTTTAAACATCTATTTCTTTTATTTATAGAATGATTACTCGGATCCTGGAGTATGATAAAGGCTGAGATGTAGTCACACAGGCCCACAAACTTTGACTATTTTAATAAATGGAAGTTTCCATCTAAGTGTTCTTTCGTATACTTGTTTTACAACTGGAATTTCTCCTACTTAATTCTTAATAGAATACACTAGGGGGAGACCAAGCATCATTTACGTTTCTTCCCCTACAGCATATGCATAATGTATGATAACCATATGATTTCTTAAAGATTTATATTTTTAGAAAATTAGATTAAGAAAATTAATAAATTGCAGAAATAATCCTAAGTCCCACATTTTACTTGATATTTCATGAAGCATTTTTAATACTTTTAAATCTGAGTAAAGTTCAACTGTGAATTATGAATTGTTTTCTCCAGAAAAACAGGACCAATAAGACATGTTTTTTCAATAAAATTTGTCACACAAAATTGGTTTTTCTATATAGAATCTGCCCTCTGTAAACTGGATATCTTCCAGGAACACCACTGATGTTATTCCCATAAAGTCCTAGGAACATCAAGAGCAGGAGAGTGCAGATATCTCCTGCTCAGCAATAAGGCACAGGAGAAGAGTGTGGGTTCTTCCTTTTTTTGTTGTTACTGATTTATTCTGCCCCCTTTGAACTTAGTGATGAAGAAGATGGTTGTGATAACTGTGATGCTGATCACTCAGGTTGGGAGGAATCTGATTTTCAGAGACAATGTTTGACCTGGTAATTTTTCCTCCTTCCTCCCTCCCTTCCTCCCTTCCTTCCTTCCTTCCTTCCTTCCTTCCTTCCTTCCTTCCTTACTCTCTCCCTCCCTCCCTCCCTCCCTCCCTCTCTTCCTTCCTTCCTTCCTTCCTTCCTTCCTTCCTTCCTTCCTTCCAATTATTTACATTCTAGCCATTGCCCCTCTTCTTGTACCCCCTCCAGCAATTTCTGATCTCATTTCTCCTTCCTCTTGCCTCCAAAAGAGTGCCCCCCAAGCAGGCCTCCCTCTTCATTGGGGTCTCAAGTCTCTCTAGGATTAACCACATCTTTTCTCACTGAGGCCAGACCAGTCTTCTGCTATATATGTGCTGGGGTCCTCAGACCAGCAAGTATATTCCTGGTTGGTAGCTCAATCTCTAGGAGCTTTGTGGGGTCCAGGTTAGTTGACACTGTTAATCTTTCTATGGGGTCCCTCAGACCTTCAGCTTCTTCAGTTCTTCTCCTAATTCAACTGTAAGGGTCCCTGACTCCAGTCCAATGGTTGGGTTTAAATATTTGCATCTGTCTCAGTTAGCTGCTGGTTGGACCTCTCAGATGACTGCCATGCCAGGCATCTGTAATCACAAGTTTAGTGTCTCCTCCATGAGATGTAATCCAAGTTGGACCAGCCATTAGAATGCTTTTCCTTCAATCTCTTCTCCATCTTTGTCCCTACAGTTCTTTTAGACAGGAACAATTACAGATCAGTAATTTTGACTGCGTGTTAGTAACTCCATCCTTACATTTGAGGTTGTGTCTACCTACTGGAGGTGAACTCTCCTCAATGTTGAGCATTTTGGCTAAAGTCACCCCCACTGAATCCTGAGAATCTCTCACCTCCCTAGAGGTCTCTAGAATATTCTAGAGGGTCCCCACACATCCCTCCCCACCCTGCTCTCCCAGGCTGCTTATTTCCATTTGTTCTCCTGGCCCTCTGGGATTCTCTGCAGTTCCCTGCCTCCATACCTGATCCTTTTTTCCTCCTCTTCTTCATTCCCACCCAGGTTCCTCCATCCCCCTGCCTCCCATGATTATTTTCTTCCCCCTTCTAAGTGGGACTGAAGCATCTTCACTTGGGCCCTTCTGTTTGTTATACTTCTTATGGTCTTTAGGTTGTCTCTTAGTTTTGTGTACATTTTGGGTAATATGCAGTTATCAGTGAGTACATACCATGTGTCTCCTTTGGTATCTGAGTTACCTCACTCAGGATGATATTTTCTAGTGCATACAAAATTCATGGTATCCTCATTTTAAATAGCTAAATAGTACTCTGTTTTGTAAATGAATCACATTTTCTGTATCCATTTTTTGGCTGAGGAACATCTGGGTTGTTTCCAGCTTCTTACTATCACAAGCAAGACCACTATGAACATAGTGGAACACATGCCCCTGTGATATGGTGAGGCATCTTTTGGGTATGTGTCCAAGAGTGGTATTGCTGAGCCTTCAAGTAGATCTATTACCAATTTTCTGAGTAATCTCCAGGTTAATTTCCAGAGTGGTTGTACCAATTTGCAATCCCACCAGCAGTGGAGGAGTGTTCCTCTTTCTCCACATCCTTGTCAACATGTGCTGTCACCTGAGGCATTCTGATTGGTGTAAGGTAGAGTTTTGATTCCTGATCACTAAGGACTTTGAACATTTAAGTGCTACTGAGCCATTCAAAATTCCTTTATTGTGAATTTTATTTAGCTCTGTGGCCAATTTTTAATTGGGTTATTTGGTGGTTTTGGAGGTTAACTTCATGAGTTCTTTACATATTTTGGTCATTAGCCCTCTATTAGATGTAGGTTTGTAAAGATTTTTTTTCTCTCAATCTGTACATTGCTGATTTGTCCTATTGGCAGTGTCTTTTGCCTTACAGAAGCTTTTCATTTTCATGAGGTACCATTTATCAATTGTTGATTTTAGAACCTAGGCCATTGGTTTTCTGTTCAGGAAATTTCCCCCTGTACCAATGAGTTTGAGGCTTTTTCCCATTTTATCTTCTATTAGATTCAGTGTATCTGGTTTTATGTTGAGGTCCTTGATCCACTGAGACTTGAGCTTTGTGCAAGGTGATAAATATGGATCTATTTTCATTCTTCTACACACAGACAGAGCAGTGCCACTTACTGAAGATTCTTTCTTTTATCCACAGTATATTTTGGCTTTGTTGTCAAAGATTAAGTGTCCACAGATGTGTAGGTTCATTTCTGGGTTTTTGATTGTATTCCATTGATCAACCTGTCTCTGTACCAGTACCATACTGTGTTTACCACTACTACTTTGAAATACAGCTTTAGGTCAGAGATGGTGATTTCCCTAGATCTTTTATTGTTGATAATTGCTTTGGCTATCCTGGGTTTTGTGTTTTCCATATGAAGTTGAGAATTGCTCTTTCCATGTCTGTGAAGAATTGTGTTGGAATTTTGATGGGGATTGCATTGAATCTGTAGATTGCTTTTGGTAATATGGCCATTTTCACTATGTTAATCCTACCAATCTATGAGCATGGGAGATCTGGGAGACCTTTTCATCTTCTGAGGTCTTCTTTGTTTTCTTTCTTCAGAGATTTAAAGTCCTTGTCATACAGACATTTTACTTGCTTGGTAAAAGTTACACCAAGATGTTTTAGACTATTTCTGGCTATTGTGAAGGGTGTTGTTTCCCTAACATCTTTCTCAGCCTATTTATCATTTGTATAGGCTACTGATTTGTTTGAGTTCATTTTGTATCCCACCACTTGCTGACGTGGTTTATCAGCTGTAAGAGTTCTCTGTTGAAATTTTGTGGGTTGTTTCTATATACTATCATATCATCTGCAAATAGTGATACTTTGACTTTTTCCTTTTCAACTTGTATCCCCTTGATCTCCTTTTAATGTCTAATTTCTCTAACAAAAACTTCAAGTACTTTATTAAATAGATGGAGAGTAGACAACCTTGTCTTGTCCCTGATTTTAGTGAGATTGCTTCTAGTTTCTCTCCATTTAATTTGATATTGGCTGTTGGCTTGTTATGTATTGCTTTTATTATGTTTAGGTATGTGCCATGAATTGCTGATGTCTCCGTGACTTTTAACTTGAAGGGGTGTTGTATTTTGTCTAGTGCTTTTTCAGCACCTAATGAAAGGATCATGCTGCTTTTTTTCTTTGAGTTAGTTTATATAGTGTATTACATTGATAGATTTTTGTATATTGAAGCATCCCTGCACCCCTGGGATGAAGCCTATTTGATCATGGTGAATGTGATGTGTTCTTGGATTTGGTTTTCGAGAATTTTATTGAGTATTTTTGCATCAATGTTCTGTTTCAATAACCTATCCATTGGTGAGAGTGGGGTGTTAAAGTCTCCCACTTAATAATGTGTGAGGTTGAATGTGTGATTTGAGGTTCAGTAAAGTTTCTTTTACAAACGTCGGTGCCCTTGTATTTGGGGTATAGATGTTCAGAATTGAGAATTCCTCTTGGCAGATTTTTTCTTTAATGAATATGAAGTGAACTTCCTTATCTCTTTTGATAACTTTTGGTTGAAAGTCTATTTTATCAGATATTAGAATGGCAGCTCCAGCTTGTTTCTTGGGACCATTTACTTGGATAACTTTTTTCTAGCCTTTTACTCTGTCTTTGTCACTGAGGTGTGTTTCTTGCAGCGGAATGATGAATCCTATTTATAAATACAGTTTATTATTCTGTGGTTATATTTTTATTATTGAGGAATTGAGTCCATTGATGTTGAGAAATATTCAAGACATGCTAGTTAGTCCCTGTTATTTTTGTTGCTGGTGTTATTATATTGTGTAATTCTCTTCTTTGGGGTTTGTGGTGAAATATTTAATTTTTTGTGTTTTCTTTGGTCTAGTTACCCTGTCTGTGTTTGAGATTTCCTTACAGTATTCTCCGTACAGCTGGATTAGTGGAGAGATATTGCTTATATTTGATTTTGTCATGGAATATTTTGGTTTCTCCATCTATGGTAATTGAGAAATTTGCTGGTTATAGTATCCTGAGCTGGGATTTGTATTCTCTTAGGGATTGGATGACATCTCTCCAGGATCTTCTGGCTTTTAGAGTCTCTCTTGGGAAGTCTGGTGTAATTCTGACAGGTTAGCAGTCATATGGTACTTGCCCTTTTTCCCTTACAGCTTTTAATATTCTTTCCTTTTTCTGTGCATTTAGCATTTTAATTATTGTGTAGTGAGAGTATTTTCTTTTCTGGTCCAATCTATTAGGTGTGCTGTATGCTTCTTGTATATTTATGGCCACCTCTTTCTTTAGGCTAAGGAAGTTTCCTTCTATGATTTTGTTGAAGATGTTTTCTGTCACCTTGAGCTGGGTTTTTTTAACCCTCTTCTATTCCTATCATCCTTAGGTCTGATGTTTTCATTGTGTCCTGAAATTCCTGGATTTTTTGGGTTAGGAGATTTTTACACTTTGTGTTTTCTTTGACCGACTTGTCAATATTTTCTATGGTATCCTCTATGCCTGAGATTCTCTCTTCTGTCTCTTGTATTCTGTTTGGTGATGCTTGTATCTGTAGTAGCTTCTGATCTTTTTCCTAAGTTATCCATCCCTAAGTTTATCTCCATTTCTGTTTTCTCCTGCATTTATACTTACATTCTTAGTTCTTGGACTATTTTATTCCAATTCCTTCACCTGTTTGATTGTATTTTCCTGTAATTCTTTGTTTCCTCTTTAAGGGCGTCTACCTGTTTGCCTGTGTTTTCCTGTATCTTTTATTTTTTTTTTAAGAGAAAGTTATTTTTTATTCTCCTTAAAGGCCTTTATCATCTTCATGAGATGGTATTTTAGGTCATTATCTTGCTTTTCAGGCATGTTAGAGTATCCAGGGATTGCTGTGGTGGGAGAACTGGGTGGTGCCAAATCACACTGGGTTCTCTTGCTTATAATCTTTTTTTTTTAATTGGATATTTTATTTACATTTCAGATGTTATCTCCTTTCTCCATTCTCCCCCTCTGCCCAGGAACCCCCTATCCCACCCCCCTTCTCCTGCTTCTATGAGGATGTGCCCCCACCCACCCTCCCACTCCCACCTCCCCACCCACGAATTCCCCCACACTGGGGCATCCAGCCTTCACTGGACCAAGGAATTCCTCTCCCGTCTATGCCTGACAATGCTATCCTCCCTTACCTATACAGCTGAAGCTGTGGGCCCCTTCCTATGTGCTCCCAGGCTGGTGGTTTAGACCCTGGGAGCTCTGGTTGGTTGGTTGGTATTGTTGCTCTCCCCATGGGGCCACAAACCCTTTTTGTGCGATCTTGAGCTTGACTCTTGCTATCTGGTTATCTCTGATGTTAACTGGATTTAGTGTCTCTGACTAGAGCTGGCCTCCTTTGAGTCAGGTAGAGCTATGTGACCTTGGTTAGAGCTTATCTCCTGGGAGGCATGCAGTGTTGTCTCTGGTTAGGGTGAGACTCCTGTGCTGTTAGTTAGAGCAGGCCACCTGTGTGCCTGGTTACTTCATACCTCCTGGGAAGCAGTCAAGCTGTGTCCCTGGCTACGGTGGACCTCCTGGGAGGCACACAAAATGCAGGGTGTGGGAGGGTATTGGGTTGGCTGATCTGTCCTGGGTAGGGAATCCTCCGACCGGAAGGCCACCTGGCATTCCTTGACATTGTGAAGTTCTTCTTTTTCCCACCCTTCATCCCTCCTGGTCCTCACCCCCAACACTAGATGAAGAAGGAGGAGGAAGAAAAGGAATAGGAGGAAGAGGAGGAGGAGGGGGTGAGAGGGAGGAAAGATAGCTTCCTGAATCGAATTTTGTTTACAAAACAGAACGAATTATTTGTCACCGACAAGAGAAAGAATAGTTTAAACGAAGAAAAGAGCAAAAGCACTGAGTACCCTGTAGATCCTCCCAGTCCTCCACCTACCTCACAGGCTTTTGCTTCTAAATAAGCTAGCTAATGCTTAACATTTCAGACATAATGTGTCTCTATGTCAGTCACAGGCGCACAGGTGCTTATGAAGGTTGGAAGAGAGATGGTGTTGGAGTCTCTGGAACTGAACTAAGCAGTTGTGAGTCACTAAGTATGGATGCTGGAAATTAAATTCTGGTCCTTTGTAGAAGCATGTTGTAAGCGCTTTTAACCCCTAAGGCATTTCTCCAGCCCACAAGGTAGCATTTGAGAGAACAAGTTGTAAAGGAGAGAACACTGTTACTCAGCTGGAAAGTGAAAGCAATTTTATTTCCTCCTGTTGATTGTAAAGAACCATGAAGTGCTTAGAACAGCTTCACTCCGTATGAAGAAATAAAGCACATACTCTAACAGAAGTTAGATATTAATAACAGAAGTTAGAAGTTAGTAGCTTTCTAGTTTGGCTTTCCTTATGTCCACATGTATGTGATAAATATGTTTTTAATTTGGTATAAAAATTTAACTCACTTTAAATTTCTTGCTATATTTGAAGGATTAAGATATTTTAGGAATAGATGAAGTGCTTGAAGTTCTTGATATTGAGACTCCGAGTAAACATTCTCCACACCCTAGCCTAGATCCAAGCATGATTACTCTTTTGCAATCTGAAAACAGAAAATGTTAATGTTATACTATTTGAACTCTACTTAAAAATACTTTTGCAGCCAGAACCAACAAGCCTCGGCGAAGAATGTAATGACCAATCTGGAAAGAATGAGAGACTATTTCAGTAAATGTTTCAGGAGCAGAGGTTGCAGGAAGGTAGAGAGCCTTGAGTTAACACATCTTGTCAAACTGATAGGAAAAGTTTATAGACTAAATACTCAAACAAAATATTTAGATTATCTTTTAATCATGACTTAACTATTTATTTTGATCGTTCATATCTATACAGATAGATACATACACATTGACCATATCTATCATCCACACATACCCTTCTTACTTCCCAGGACAACCTCCCTCTCACCTTCATGACTTTCTTCTGTTTTGGCCTATATTACTTTTTGAAAAATTCATTTATTTGTTTGTTTACATCCCCAATGCTCATCTCTTCCTGTTCACCCCTCACAGAGTCCCTCCCCCACCCCCTCTTTTTCTCCTCTGAGAGGGTGGGTTCTCCATGGTTATCCCCCACCTTTGCGCATCCTCTCCCACTGGGGCTAGACAAGGAAGCCATGGAGATGGAGCTGCATGGCTGCAGACCTCAGTCCAGCCCATGTACGCTCTTCAGTTGGTGGCTCAGGCTATGAGAGAGCTCAGGTTAGTTGACTCTGTTGGTCTTCCTGTGGAGTTTCAATCCTTTTCAGGTGTTGCCATCCTTCCTTCAACCCTCCCATGAGTGTCCTCAACCTCCATCCCATGTTTGCTCTCTGCATCTGTTTCAGTCAGATGCTGGGTAGAGCCTCTCAAAAGACAGTTATGCTAGGCTCTTGTCTGCTTGCATAACAGAATATCATTAATAGCATCAGGGATTGGTGCTTGCCCATGGGATGGGTCTCAAGGGGGTTTAATGGTTGGCCATTCCTTCAGTTTCTGCTTCATCTCTGTCATTCTTTTTAGACAGCACAAATTTCGGGTCAAAGGTTTTGTGGGTTGGTTGGTCGGTTGGTGTCTTTATCACACCACTGGGGGTCCTACCTGGCTACAGAAGGTGGCCTCTTAAGATTCCATGTTCCTATAGTTAAACATCTTGGCTAAGGTCATTCACATTGACTCCTGGGAGCCTCCCACAACCCAGGTCACTGGGATTTCCTAGAGATTCCGCCCATTCCCCTCCCCTGAGTCATTGCTGTCCTGACAGGAAATTCTCTCCTGTACCAATGCATTCAAGGGTATTTCCCACTTTCTCGTCTATTAGATTCAGTGTATCCAGTTTTATGTTGAGGTTCTTGATCCACTGGAACATGAGCTTTGTGCAGGGTGATAAATATGGTTCTATTTGCAGTCTTCTACATGCAGGAAGGACAGGTTTATTTATTTTTAACATACAAAGTCCAATCAGTGCTGCCTGTTGGAATGTTGAGTGATTTTATTGGCTTGATCCATAAGGATTTTTTAATACATTCATAGTTTTGGTTAATCAACCCTCTAACCATTACTTTTTGTGGTCACACTTGCCCCATCTCTGTTTAAGCCTTTAACCACTAGTGTGTGTGTGTGTGTGTGAGTGTGTGTATATATGTGTGTGTGTGTGTGTGTGTGTGTGTTTGTGTGTAGGTATATGTATACATATATATATATTTACTTTTTGTTAATCAAATGAAATGGCTTTTATTTTAAAGAAACAAATAAAACAAGGCTACTGCTTAAAGTTCTAACTAACTTTCACTGCTAACTTTGTAGTTATTACATTTGTAATTATTTAATTACAAATTTACATTATTTAATTACAAAATTACATTTGTAATTATGTAATTGTAGTTATTATATTAATGAGGATTAATTTTAGGTAAATATTTTTGTTTTGAATGCTCCTGCTTTAAGTCATATATTGTGAAATGTAAATAATTTTTCCTACAAATCTCATAATATGTATTGCAGTATTATTTTCTTTATTATGTACAGTTTTTGATTTGTATACCTAATCAATGTATTTCTTGACAGGTTAGCTAGATTGATAAGACAAGTGCAAAGGATCAAATGGAAGGGAACTTTAAAGGAAGAAATCAAAGTACCCTGATTTGCAGATGAAGTGGTAGAATACATAAGGGATTCTAAATAGTCTACTCCAAACTCCTACAGCTAATAAACACTCTCTACAAAGTAGCTACATACAAAATTAACTTATAAGACAAATTACTCTCCTATATACAAAACAAAACAAACAAACAAACAAATAAAAATCCTGAAAAAGAAATTAGGAAAATACAGGGTGGCAGTGGTACATACCTTTAATCCCAGTACCTGGAAAGCAAAGAAAGGTAGATATTTGAGTTCCAGACCAGTCTGGACTACAGAGCAAGTTTCAGGACACTCAGGGCTAAATGGAGAAACTTTGTGTAGAAAAACAAGGCAAAAAATTTCAGGAAAACAGTACCTTTCACAATAGCATCAAATAGTATTAAAAAAAATATATCTTGGGGTATTACAAACCAAGCAAGTGAAAGATCCATATGATGAAAAAATTTGAAGATCTTGATTGAGGTCTTTGAAATATGGGCAAAGACAACTAAAATTAAAGGCCATTTGAGGGCTGGTATATAAACCAAATAGAATAGAAACTTCCTAAAACATATGCATACGTGAAGGCAAGCTAATGAAATCATCAAATACTGGGAAAGACCAACTCCCAACTTGCCATTTGTTGTCACCAAATTAAGCTTCCACTGCTGGAATTGGGTTACATCTAATTGAGTTGTTGGCCAACAGGGTCCCATGGAAATCCCCAAACAACCCAAGCTGTTGCCAAGACTGGTTGGCAACACACATTGTGAAAGTTGCTCTCGACAAACTGTCCACAAGTTCTGTTGATAAAGATAGTACCTAAGGAAATCACTAAACATAGAGAAGTCTAGCTGCTGCACACATAGAGCCTTCATCTCTACATGTTTTTGTCATTGGTACAGAAAGGTAATCTGCATGTTGCTAAAAGAAAAACAAACACTAACTCAGCCAACAACCCTTTGAACTTCAGTGTGTCCTCCCTAAAAGATAAGCTAGGACAATGGTGGCACAAGCTTGGGAATAAGCAACCAATAATCAATTTGACTGAAGGTCCACTCTGTGATAGAATCCATACTGGACAGTGCTTGGGTGGCTAAGAATCAGAGACTAGCTAGCCCATGAACCCGGGGTAAACCCAAATAATACTGGTCTAAAAAAAGTAGCAATAAAATTACTCCTAATGACATTCTGCTATGATCATAGGTCAGTGCCCTTCTCCTCCAGCATGAGAGAAGCTTTCTCCTACAGAAGATGGGAAAAAATACAGAGACCCACAGCCAGACATTATGCAGATAGTGAGAGACCTTGGAACACTCATCCCCTAATGAGATTTCTCTATCAAATTCCTTTGCTTAGGGCTCAGGCGATGAGAGGCAGAGTGTAAAAGCCAGAGAGGATGGAGAACAGCAAGAAACAAGGCCTTCTAAATCAACACAATCAGACTGTATGAACTAACAGAGACAGAAGCAGTATGCACGGGCTCTGCATGTGTCTGCAGCAAGTCCTCTGAGAATATATTATGGATTCCAGTTCAGTGATTTTAATGGGATCCCTGCATGTGCAAATGAGGAGATCTCTGATTCTTGTGCCTTCTGTTAGTCTCTTTTTCTTCTGTTTGCTTGTCTTCTCCAATTCCATTGTGATAGATTTTGCTTTGTCTTACTATGTTTTGTTATTATTCCACAGAATCATGTTCTTTTCTAATGAAAAAGAAGGAGTGGTTCTAAACAGGTGTTCATATGGGGAAGAATTGGGAGGGGAAACTGTGGGTAGGATATATTATGTGAAAAATAAATATATTTCCAATATTTAATACAAAAATGTGGAATTCAAGTGAGAAAAAATTGTAATAAGAACATTTTCTTTAACTCTTAAAAAAAAAAGAATGGGACTGATAATAGGTTGAAAAATTGTGTGAAATTATGTGGGGTATGGCATACATAATGTTATATATACTTTAGCCATTATGTATTAAATAAAATCTCATTGTTTAAAAAAGTTTAAAAGACATGCAATTTATTCATATTTACTGTCATGAACTGAAATTAACCAATCATAATGGACCTAAATACGTGGAGAAGTTCTTCTCAATCATGATTGAATAGATGACTGGTATACGACATACAATCAACCAATAATGAAAAATCAAGGAGCAAAAGGTTATGATGCAAAATATCATCACACATTACAGCAAATTTTGTCCATCTAATGCCAAGACAAAAGCTGCTCATAGGTCATAATAGCATGTAATAACATCGCAACACATCTCTTCCTAGCACTTGGAAAGCTGAGGGATGAGAACAGTGAGTCAAGGATGGTCTCAGTAATTTTTGGATAATAAGATGTCATCAAACAAGCAAGCAAAAACAAATGGTGAACACTGCACCATCCTAATTGCATGTGTGTGTATGTGTGTGTGTGTGTGTGTGTGTGTGTGTGTGTGTGTATGTGTGTGTGTATGTGTGTGTGTGTGTGCATGTACGTGTTTGGTAATAGTTACTAGACCACTTTCTTGTGAAAGTTCACAGTAAGTTCGGTCGTTAGGGTAGGAGAAAACTGTGTGAGGATGTAGCCTTCTTAAAGACTGTGTTCAATCCGCCTGAGTCTAGCTAGCTAGCTAGTCAGTTAGCCATTGCTCAATGACTTCAATTTCATCGGGGTGCAATGCCCTCCCAGCTTGGTTCTACCCTTTATGACAAGGACAGCTCTTTAGAGAAAAAGCAGCCATTGATCATTTATCAAAACTGAGGTTACACCTTTGAGTCAGGGGCATTAGAGGCAATAATAACCTTGACTAGTAAAGGCAATTGATTCTCATAATAACAGAGGCATTCTCACTATCAAAAAATTTCAACTCATTTTCAAAACTTGAAAATTATTCTAATTTAGTTTTGAAAACTGATGTTTGTTCAATAAGTTATGGGTAAATTAAATTTCTGTGACAACGGCTACTATCTAAAATTCTTTCTTGTGTTTATACACATGTATTAAAAGCACATAGGTAGATAAGATTTTTTTATTTCTGCTTTGTCTTTTAGCTCCTAAGAAACACAAATATACATTGGCTCAAGGAATCTCAGGTTTCTTAGAAACAACAAACAACTGATTCATGTGATCTAAGACAGGCAACGTGCCAAGTGCTTACCTGCAGTATACTTCTAAATGAGAAATAAGTAAATAGAACAGGGTATTGTTATGGTAAAATGCAGCCAACAAGTTTCCTACAACTATGGGCTTCAGATGGTAATGTTTGTGTAGCTATTTAATGGCATATGCTTTTATTTAAATATAGACTTTTCACTTTCACTTATTCTAATCTGAAGCAAATCTAAGTAATCATTTACATTAGAAATTCTTATATGATTTTTAGGGTGAATTTTCACATATTCATTTCTATTAAAAAACCAGCTACTGAAACTGTGTTATTTAAGAGTTGTCCTTTTTACAAAAGAGTCACAGATTTTTAAAATCACAAAGATATGTCTTGTTTATTTAAATGGTTTAAATACAGACAGCTTTGCCTCTTTGGCATTAGTTAAAAAACAAAACAAAACAAAAAAACCAACAAAGCAACAACAAAAACCACCATCATCCATCAGCACCAGCACTTAATCCTTCTGACAAGCAAGTTTTATAGCCATAGAAAGACGTTATGATTATTAATAACACATAAAGAGGAGTGTGTAGATTTTTCTCTTTTTCCCTGTTTCCTTTTTATATTGTACGTAGTAAAAGAATATTTGAAAACTTTTCTAAAAGACAGGGAACGAAATGAGATAAAGCCAATGTGCACAATTTCAAATCAGTTTGGGTATTGATACCTATTCAAGTTGTTACTTAATCACCAACATTAAAAAACCAATAGAAAATATTTTATTATTTCTTTCATTTTCTTTTTTTTCAATTGGGTATTTTATTATTTACATTTCAAATGTTATCTCCTTTCCTAGTTTCCACTCTGAAAACCCCCTATCCCATCCTACCACCCACCCCCACTTCTATGCTACTCCCCGACCCCACGCACCCACTCCCCCTCATGGGTGTAACATTTCTCTACACGGGAGCATCGACCCTTCACAGGACCCCAAGGGCCTCCCCTCCCATTGATGCCAGATAAGGCCATCCTGTGCTACATATGGAGCTGGAGCCATTGGCTCCTCCACGTGTACTCTTTGGTTGGTGGTTTAGTTCCAGGGAGCTCTGGGGTTGGTTGATATTGTTGTTCTTCCTATGGGGTTGCGACCTCCTTCAGCTCCTTCAATAATTCTTCTAACTCTGTCATTGGGATTCTTGGACTCAGTCCTATGGTTGGCTGCCAGCATTAGCATCTGTATTTGTCAGGCTCTGGCAGAGTATCTCAGGAGACAGCTATATCAGGCTCCTGTCAGCAAGCACTTCTTGACATCAGCAATACTGTCTGGGTTTGGTGTCTGCAGATAGGTAGGATCCCTGGGTGGGACAGTCTCTTTCCTTCAGTCTCTGCTCCACTTTCTGTCTCTGTATTTCCTTTAGACAGGAGGAATTTGGGGTTAAATATTTTCAGATAAATGGGTGGCTTCATCCCTCAAACAGGGGCTGTGCCAAACCTCTGAATATGGTCTCTACGAGTTCTTTCTTCCCCTTTGCTGGGTGTTTCAGCTAATGTCATCCCTATTGTGTCCTGGGAGACTCTTGCTTTCCTGGCATCTGGGACTTTTGGGTAGCTACCCCCAGTTCCCCATTCCCCATTGCTACACATCTCTCTTCAATTTCCTGACCATCTGTAAGTCTTTCCTGTCTCTTTCCCTACCTGATCATGTCCCCCCTTTCTCTTTTCCTCCTCACTTCCTCTCAAGTCCTACCTACCCTCTACCTCCTGTAATTATTTTGATCCCCCTTCTAAGTAGGACTGAAGCACCCATGCTTTGGTCTTTCTTCTTCTTGAGCTTGATATGGTCTGTGAATTGTATTGTGGATACTCTGAGCATCTTGCCTGATATTCACTTAGTGTGTACATACCATGTATGTTTTTTTGTGACTGGGTTGCCTCACTCAGGATGATATTTTCTAGTTCCATCCATTTGCATGCAAATTTTGTGAAGTCATTGTTTTGGTGTTTTTCCCCCCACTGATCATCTTATACTTTATTTTGCATCATTTAAAGAAGTATGTGATAATATATTACACAATCACATCTCAAGCAATTGCCATGGTATTGAATTAAATTATGTTCACAACAGTACATTGACAATCATAAACAAAGAACAAGAAAATATTTACTTTTATCTGTGTCTTATTCTTTAAATTAACAAAAATGAGCCAGGGTACACGACAGATGCTCTGATTCTCACAAATTCTGTCAGTTCCTAGATATGTTTATTCTAAGGATCTAAACTTTTACAGTTACTTCTAGGGCCAGTTTAGACTATAGTTTCAGTCCCAGATCCAGAATTTATTAACAACAAGAGCCTGTTTTTTTCAAGAATTAACCATTCATCTGTTAAAAAGAGAAAGAGGTCTGAGTTTTAAACTGAAATAAGGCAGAGTACTTAAGTATTTATTCACATGCATCACTGATTATTATTTTAATAAGAGGTAGTGTGTGTTAGCAAAAGGGTAAATATAATTTGGGCAGTCTCACTAGGAGCCCTGTAACAGTGACACAATCCAGATACAGAAAATGCCACAACGAGGTAGCCATGAGCTGGAGAGCCTGTAAGAGAAAGAAAGTCATTGTTTTTAATAGCTCAGTAGTACTCCATTGTGTAACTGTACCACCTTTTCTGTATCCATTCCTCTGTTGAAGGACATCTGGGTTCTTTCCAGCTTCTGGCTATTATATATAAGACTGCTATGAACATAGTGGAGCATATGTCCTAGTTATATGTTGGAGCATCTTTTGGGTATATGCCCAGGAGTGGTATAGCTGAGTCCTCACGTAGTATTATGTCCAGTTTTCTGAGGAACCTCCAGACTGATTTCCAGAGTGGTGGGACCAGCTTACAATCCCACCAGTAATGAAGGAGTGTTCCTCTTTCTCCACATCCTTGCCAGCATCTGCTATCACCTGAGTTTTTGATCTTAGCCATTCTGACTGGTGTGAGGTGGAATCTCAGGGTTGTTTGGATTTACATTTCCCTGATGACTAAGGATGTTTTCTTTAGGTGCTTCTTGGCCATTTGATTTTCCTCAGTTGAGAATTCTTTGTTGAGCTTTGTACCCCATTGTTAATAGGGTTATTTGGTTCTCTGGAGTTTAGCTTCTTGAGTTCTTTGTATATATTGGATATTAGCCCTCTATCAGATGTAGGGTTGGTAAAGATCTTTTCCCAATCTCTTGGTTGCTGTTTTGTCCCATTGACAGTGTCCTTATCTTACAGAAGCCTTTTTTTAAAATTTATTGTATGAAGTCCCATTTGTCAATTATTGATCTTAGAACAATAAGCCATTGATATTCTGTTCAGGAAATTTGCCCATTGAGTTTGATGTTGGCTACTGGCTTG
Source organism: Rhabdomys pumilio (assembly GCA_030674055.1). Classification (NCBI taxonomy): domain Eukaryota; kingdom Metazoa; phylum Chordata; class Mammalia; order Rodentia; family Muridae; genus Rhabdomys; species Rhabdomys pumilio. The sequence continues at coordinate 67,628,332 of JANHMN010000012.1, forward strand.
CTGTATATTGCTTTTACTATGTTTAGGTAAGGGCCTTGAATTCCTGATCTTTCCAAGACTTTTAACATGAAGGGATGTTGAATTTTGTCAAAGGCTTTCTCAGCATCTAATGAAATGATCATGTGTTTTTTTTTCTTTGAGTTTGTTTATGTAGTGAATTATGTTGATGGATTTCCATATATTGAACCATTCCTGCATCCCTGAAATGAAGCCTACTAGATCATGGTGAATGATAGTTTTAATGTGTTCTTGATTCTGTTTGTGAGAATCTTGTTGAGTATATTTGCATTGATATTCATAAGGGAGATTGGTCTAAAGTTGGGTCTTTGTTGGGTCTTTGCGTGGTTTTTATATTAGCATAACTGTAGTTCATAGAATGAATTGGGCAGTGTTCCTTCTATTTCTTGCTGTCTACTCCTCTTGGGCAAACTTGCTTCTTTTTGTTGTAGAGTTTTCAGATGTGCTGTCAAGCTGCTAGTGTATGCTCTCTCCAGTTTCTTTTTGGAGGCACTTGGAGGTATGAGTTTTCCTCTTAGCACTGCTTTCACTGTGCTTCATAAGTTTGGATATGTTGTGTCTTCATTTACATTCAATTCTGAAAAGTCTTTAATTTATTTCTTTATTTCTTTTATGACTAAGTTATCATTGAGTAGAGTGTTGTTCAGCTTCAGTGTATATGTGGGCTTTCTGTTATATTTTTGTTATTGAAGACCAGCCTTAGTCTGTGGTGATCTGATAGGATGCATGGGATTATTTCAGTCTTCTTGTATTTGTCGACCAATTATATGGTCTATTTTGGAGAAGGTACCATGAGGTGCTAAGAAGAAGGTATATTCTTTTTTTTTTTTTTTTAGGATGAAAGGTTCTATAAATATCTGTCAAATTCATTTGGTTTATAATTTCTGTTAGTTTGACTGTGTGTCTGTTTAGTTTCTGTTTCCATGATCTGTCCAATGGTGAGAGAGGGGTGTTGAAGCCCCCAGATATTATTGTGTGAGGATCAATATGTGCTTTGAACTTTTTTAGTACAGTTTCTTTTATGAATCTGGGTGCCCTTGCATTTGGAGCATAGATATCCATTATTGAGAGTTTATCTTGGTAGATTTTTCTTTTGGTAAGTATGAAGTGTCCTCCCTCATCTTTTTTGATAACTTTTGGTTGAAAGTCAATTTTATTTGATATTGGAATGGCTACTCCAGCTTGTTTCCTGGAAACATTTGCTTGGATTTTTTTCCAGCCTTTTACTTTGAGGTAGTGTTTGTGTTTGTCACTGAGGTGCATTTTCTATATTCAGCAAAATGCTGGGTCCTGTTTACATATCCAGTCTGCTAGTCTATGTCTTTTTATTGGGGAATTGAGTCCATTGGTGTTAAGAGATATTAAGAACCAGTGATTGTTGCTTCCTGTTATTTTTGTTATTAGAGGTGGAATTATGTTTGTGTGGCTATCTTCTTTTGGGTTTGTTGAAAGAAGATTAATTTCTTGCTTTTTCT
>JANHMN010000012.1:67629834-67656102 GCA_030674055.1 Rhabdomys pumilio
CCTGTGAGCCTGTGAGCCTGTGAGCCTGTGAGCCTGTGAGCCTGTGATCAGCCTTTTCCCAACTCTTCAGTAAGACTTTGAGAGTTCCCTCTAATGTTTGGCTCCTTACATTAGCTTCTGGGTAGAGCTTCTCAGCAGACACAGTTATGCCAGGCTCCTATCTGCAAGCATACCAGAGAATCATTAATCATGTTAGGGTGTTAGTTTTTTTTTCAAGGGATGGTTCTCAAGTTGGAGCAGTCATTGTTTGTTAGGTCCCTAAATCTCTGCATCATCTTTATCTCTGAGCACTTTGGTTTGAAGGTTTTGTGGGTTTCCCACTCGCTCCAGTGGAAGTCCCACCTGGCTACAAGTAGTATTCACTTCAGTCTCCATATCCTCTGCTTGTAGGACTCTCAGCAAGGGTCATCCCCTTTCAGTTCCTGGATCCTTCTCTGTTCCAGGTTTTCAGCTCATTCCAGAGAGATGCCCTCATCTCTTAAATTGAGTTCTCACTACTAGCTGTCCGCCACATCCCCTCTCTCTACACCTGATCTCCATTCCTGGTTGGTCCAATCCTCACTAATCTCCCATCCAACACACTCTCTGGGTCCACCTCCAATGTTTATTTTGTTTCCCCTTCAGAGTGAGAGTCGTGCATCCTCCCTTTGGCCCTCCTTTCAATTCTTTAATCCCAGAGTTTGGGAGACAGAAGCAAATGGATCTCTGAGAGTTAAGCGGACAGATCTTCTTATTGAGTTATAGGACAGATCTTATTAAGTTATAGAGCTACATTATTAGAATCTGTCAGAAAGAAAAAAGAAAGACAAGGAAAGAAAAAACAATGAAAGAAACAAAGACAAAGTAAACAAGCAAAAGAAAAAGAAAAGAAAGTTTGCTAAAACTCTCACGAATCCTTTCCCATTTGAATAATAAATTGCAAAAAAAGTGACTTAATTTTTTAACTGCTTTCATCTTATTCATTTAATTTACCCGTCTTTTTATTTCACCAGGAGAGATATCCACTCCTGATGAGTACTTCTTTTTATTTTCTATTTTTTACATACATTACAGTCCGCACTCCTCCCACCCCCACTCCCTTCTCTTCTAGTTTTAATCCTCCCCCATTTTCCTTTCAAATTAAAAAACAGTCCATATCAACCAAACATGGCCTATTAAGTTGCAGTAGTACTAGGCACAGCCCCTTACATCAAGGCTGGGTGAGGCAACCCAGTAGGAGGAAAAGGGTTCCAATCACAGGCAATCATTGAAGACACCCCTGTCCACTTCTGGTAATCCCACAAGAGCACTGAGCTCTACACTATAAGATATATGCAGAGGACCTGCCTTGGATCCATATAGGGTCCATGATAGTAGCTTTAGTCTGGTACTCCTTGGTGAATAATTTTTGTTTGAGTTTACTTCCCCTTTTTTGGAGAACATTTTAGAAAGCATTAATTTTTTTATATGGAGAAAACTAAGATTGGATTTCAAGTACATGTCACACACAAAGGCCTCCTGATAGAGTAAAAGCCAAATGAACTATTAAAGGTAAAAATTCTAACACTAATAAAAAAAAATGTGTAGGAAGACTCATTCTTAGCCTGCAGGCCAATGTAAAATTTAACATAAACAAAAATGCGAAGCTCATGAAGAAAATATACAATTGTTTCCTTTATTCATGATCCCCACCATTCTTAACTGTCATTGACTGAGGTCCAGAATACTAAATGAACTACTGTAAAAATGAAATGTACATTTTTATAGATTTTGAATTTTACACTTCCCTTGTTGACTACTTTGAACCTAATACTGCTCTTCTCTGTCCTGACTAGGGTGTCAATCACTCTCTCTTCAGCACATCATCCTGCAGGTGACATGCACTAGTTAGTCACTCAGTAGTAGCCTTTATCATTATGAGATGCATCACTATCATGGTATTAAAACGTTTTTGTTTAATCAATTCTCATTTTACTTGATGGTAGAATAAGAGTAGTAAGTAGGGTAATTTCATTAGAGTATATTGCAAGAACTGGTCTATTGTTACCATTATTGTTACTCTTTCAATGAGTCTAATTATAAAATAAACTGGTGATAGGTAAAGAAAAGAATACAGAGTCTTGGGGTTCTGTATTACCTGTGCTTTCAGGTGTCCACTGAAATCTGGAAATGTACCTTCTATGCATAAAGGAGACTACTAGAAGAATGGATTGGACAGAAACACTGCTACAAGAGTCCTTTTCAATGAATCATCAAAAGCAGCGTGGACAAACTGGAAGATATTTTAATTTAAATTAGGTAAGATGACATATCTAAATCACATGAGATATTTACAAATTCATGAAACACAATTGAAAAAAGAGATCAAACTAGAAAGTATGAAAGTCAAATCTGAATTACCAGGTATATAAAGAAGCAATCAACCCGTAACTGTTAAAAATGGGCAAAAATTAGAGGTAAGGCAGCTATGGGATGTAGGAAAGTGGATTTTTCACATGCTGCTGAGAGTCATGTACACTAACTGTAGAGAGCAATCTGGGCATAGTTAGTGGAAATAAATATGACCTAGTAATCTGTTCCAGGGATTCATCCAAGAGGAATGCGAGCCCAGGTTCATAAGGGGACACATACAAAGATGTTCATTGTAGCAGCACGTTTGAGGCAAATGACTGTTCTTCAATACTGTATTGGAAAGACCAAGAGTGTATCAGGTTACTATCCATCATTCAGGGCAGTAACCTAGTATTGCATACTTGCGAATCTCTGAACATACGTAAAAGTTTTAATTTAAACATAAAGCTCAAACCCCAGAATACTGTTGTGTACCTATAATTTCATCATTTGGGAGATCAGCTCAGGAGGATTTAATGTTCAAAGACATCTCACCTAAATAGTAAATTACAGGCCAGACATTGTTCCATGGGACATTGTCTCATTAACTATTTAAATATAAAATTTTAAGTAAATGGAAACCATAGGAAAATCTCATTTTATGTGCAATAAAGTCAGAAACACAACTAAAACACAGTATTTATGCTTGAAGGGATCATGTTCACCCACGGGTTTCCATGACTGTCAAGCTTTAGGTCAACAGAATGGCATCTATAGGGAGGGGCCACTGAACAGACCTAGGAAGGGAATGAATGAGAGCATTGCAAATTGTTTTTGGACTGTAGAATTAATTCTTCACTTGTACCTGGCATTAAATATATACATTCTGTTGCCTGAACTCTGTAAGTTAAACTGGAAAACTTTTATACAGGAAGGAACATGTATACAAGTACTACCATTGTTTTTTACTCTTTCTCAGAATGTGTAGGTTGACATGCTTTTGTTGTTGTTGTTTTTATTTTTGTTGTTTTTTAAACAACAAAGGCTTATCAGATTGCAATCTTGGTGTATCTCTCTGATAGTCTTTGATATGATTCAACTTCTGCCTCTTATCTTTCAAATATTTCCATTCATTCAAATTGCTTTTAGATGCTGTTCCATGACATCTAAGGTTTAGCCCTGCATCATGTCTTATGCAGGACGTCCATTTGATGTGAACTTCCTAGAGACCAGAGAGGTGTCACTGAAACTTCCTGCCATGCCTAGAGTACTTGGCAGAGCCTAATGAAAACCTAATAGATTTGCAGTATGGATTAAAAAGTCTCTTCGAAGTTCTGATTGCAATAGCTGGATGGGTGGGATCCTAATAGGAGGTTGAGAATGTAGCGCTTTCTGTGTGGAACTGACTTAGGCGAGTAGAAGATAACGGAGGTACCTTTCTAACTGATTACAGAACGGTGTGCATCACTTACCCACTGAGAAGAATGCAGCTGTTCATCCGCAGACCGAGTCTGCTTTAGGTTTCTCAGTATCAAAGCGTCCTTTCTTACGTGGTGTTTTCTTGCCTGGAACATGTTTACCCCCACACGTCTCCATCTCCTGCAGCATGCTTTCATTCCTTTCTGATTATACAAATTACTATTCCACCATCCCTAATCTTTCTCTAAACATTTCATGAATTTTGCCTTTTACTTAAATCTAAAGAAGAAAAAAAAAAAAGAAAAAAAAAAAAAAAAGGAAATGAAACTTACCGAGTTCAAAACTTGCATTTCCAGACTACAACAATCACTTCTCATGACTTATAAAAAAAAATAAATAAAAATCTTTTTCTTATTACTAAAAATACATCCTTTGCTAAGGATTGCCTAATTATATTATTGCTTGAATACTAAACCATGGAAGGTCATTTGCTCTGTGGCCAGAGAGATGCTCTGCACAGTGAAGCTGATTAATTTGAGCAGAGTCTTGTCACAGAGATTCATGATCCCATTCAGCTGTGCTGTTGGAAGGACCCGAATGAACAGCGCAGCCTGGCTTTTGAAACAAAATTTGAACTATGTGTGAGATCCAACAAAAACCTGCAGCTTCTGAACGAACATATGTGTAGCTGCCTGAGCCCTATGAAGCTGAAGAGGAAAAGTGGAGCATCTCCTGTGAATGGTGACTCCAGGGAATGTCATATAAAATTAACAAATCAGATAGACTATCTACTTCAGCTACTTCCTGCTTTGGGGATGTTTGGATCAGGTCACGCAACGTTTTCTAAGTTAATTTTTCCTTTTGAATGGTAAGGAAATTAGCAAATCTCATTATCAACTAATGACTAACGTCAGTTGGCAGCTATAATAGTATACATATAAGAGTTTAGGAGCATAAAGAAGAACATTGAGGAGTTTACCCTCATGTCTGTCCAGTAGTAAGATGAGCCTGAAGCCTTAAGTGTAATCAATAAGTGTTTGCTAAATAGATTCATGAGGAAAATGGGATGGGCTGTAGATGTCAGAGAAGTGTGCCAAGAAGTAGGATATTCACAAGAGAGGAATATGGCTTCTTTATGGTGGAGCCAGTACTAGCAAGAGCTGCACGAGGCAAGATGGATGTAGTTTAAACGACCAGGAGTCCAGCACAGCAGCGAAGCCCAACGAACATGATTTTAGAATTAAGGGCAACTATAGAAGTGTCTGTTCAAATGTACATGAAGTAACATGTCTGAATGATTGAGTTCTCAATTCCTGCAGGAAGGAGACATGGCAGGAGTGGGGAAACATAAGGATATCATGGTGGCTCCAGTGTTACACCCAGCAGAGGCTAAACCTGATATCTACCATTCTCTTCTGGAGCAAATAGTAACAAAACATTAATGACTGACACATGCAAGAGATGAAGACTTTAAATCTGGAAACTGAAGATTGTAGACCTGTTTTGCAAATTCAATATACGTATATATAAAGCATAAACATAGTTATCATGATGTATGTTTTTTTCTTTTTATTATTAATGTGATGTATAATGATTTGTGTACGTGCCATGTCATTCATGCGTGGAGGTCAGAGCTGGTTCTCTCTTCCCACTGTGGGTTCTGGAAAGCAGACTCATATGGCTAGGTTTGCACACTAAGTGCTTTAAATTATTAAGTGAGCTGACCTGCCTCTTTTTTCAAGTTGTTTTATTGGTTCTTTATGAATTTTACATCACGTACCTCAATCCTACTCACCTCCCCCTCCTCTCATATCTGCCGTCCACTCCTGCAATCTTCCTTGCAACACCAGGGAAAAAACTATTGCCGTGGAAGCTGCAGCGTGTCACAGCGTGTCTCACAGGATACTCCTTTGCCCACACTTCTTTGCGTACAAATGTTCATTGCAAAGACTCGTTGGTCTGGTTCGAGGCCTCTAACTTCTGCTACTCTATCAATACTAGAGCCACACTGGGGATCCTCTTAGGTATCCTGTTGTTGCCCTGTGTCGCTGTGATCCTCTAGTTTCAGATCTGTAGGACTGGCACTTTCATGCACATCATCCTTGGGGTAGATGATGGTGTGGGCCACCTTATAGGCCTGGAGCTGGGCCTGAGAGGCATCTGAGCTGGTCAGCCCTCCAGATCTCCTGACCTCTGGGTCAGCTAACCAGCATACTCTGCTACCAGGACCAGCTCTACCCTACTGCCCAGGTGAACTACAGGGTGACTCTCCCAAGTGTTGCAGCCAGTGAAGAACAAGGTCAGTTCTCTCACTCTCATTACCCAGGGGCCAGATTTCCTACCTACCATAGATGGCAAGGGATGAGGGAGGGGAGGACGGCCTCTGCTTCCTCTGCACTACAACCCAGCAGACAAGAGGCAGTGCCAGCTCTTCTACACTCATGCACTTAGGGATGGCTCACCCACACCCCCCACACCTCCCAGCTGTACTATTCTGCTCAGGTGAGGTGTAGGGCCTGCTCTCCTAAACAGATAAGGGGGCAAAGGCAGTTTTCCTGCTGTCATGATCCCAGGACCCCCTATCCCAGGATGCTTAGGTGAGGGATTGGTCCAGTTCTCTACAGCCTTCAAACAGCAATATGTCCCTGGCAGCAGCCCAGAACAGGGACATCTACCTTGTCTTTGGAGGTAACAGACTTCTGTTGCTGTAGGGCTATGGACCCAGACATGGCCCTATATAACAACACAGGACTCCATCACTGTGATCCCAGTCGGGATCACAGGCTCCTCCCATCAGGCTGTTCCTCACCACCCTCGAGTCTCCAGTTTTGCCTTTCTTCATTGTGTACACATCCTTCTCTTTCTCTTCTATTTCTCCACCACTTGCTCCTCTTAGTGTCACCTGGGATCTGAGTGTCTGGGGTTTCTCAGGAATACTATGTCCTACTCATGCACTATGGTACTAGACAGGGGTCCTCTCAGGTATGTCTGCTCCCTTAGAGCTCCATAACCCACCACTGGTGGTCATCTCTGGCTGGCTCTTATCTGGTCTGCCTGAGTGTCCTCATGAGAGGGTCAGCTGTTGTGGGTTCTTGTAGTTTCAGGCTTGCTCCCAGTCCTGGAAATTGTATGCCAGCCACCCCTGGTGGCAGACTGGTAGCTTCTCTGGAAGGCTTTTTTCTAGGAATATTAGGCTAATTATTCATGGGTCAGAACACTGAGCTAGATATAGCCTTTCTTCTCTCTGCCATCTACTGACAGACGTGTGACACAGCAGCCACACCTGTAATTCTTCTAGAAGGCAGGGCCTCTTAATGTATTTTTGTTGCTATTTTTTCTTATTGTTATTGATATTACTGTAGCTTTTATGGCTAATAAGGTTTGTGTCCGTCATCCTCATATTTGTTTTAACTTCAGGTGAAATACTTGCAGTCTGCAAAGTAAATGCCTTCTTTATTTTGATATTTCTTTTTGTGAACTTTTTATTTTTCCTCCTTGGCATTCTTATAAAAGCTATCCCCAACCCCATCTGATTTTGTCTTAGAGACATGGTTGGGGGACCTCTATACCAATATAGAGTAACTAAGTTGCCTGTATGGAGGTCCCTGGGCATGTCCCTGGCTTAGAAACTTAGAAGTGAGGGAAGGCCAGAGCAGAACAAGGGAAGGACTCATGAGATAATTCCCGAAGGGGAGGTTTCTTACATGATTCTGTCCGAGAGATGGGCTCTACCATATTCACATGCACTTGAAGCATCTTCTCATAGATAAGTCCTTTTGGAGTCTACTTGTTTAAACAAAACCAGAGAGTTACTGGTTTGTTAAGTATATACAGAATTAAGAAAGGATAACTTTTGAATTAAACGGACAAAATATATTAATAACATAGCAATGGATACTTCAAAATCACCACAGAATATGAGTTGTTTACTATTGCTAAGTAAAAATTTTGAAGAGTTTTAGTAAGGGTAAAATACGTTTGTGACATAAAACCATTTGAATGACTTCTGACAGAAAGACACCTTTGTGCCATGGATAGGCTAGTTTCCCAGTTTAAAGTGCTCAATACAGCATTGCTTTGATGAGACGTAGAACATCATTAATAGTAAGGAGAGCAGGCAGAGTGCAAGTACAGTGCTGGCCAGGCAAAGGTTGTGCAAGGGGGGAAGTTTCATTTCTAAATTTGGGCCTAAATTTTATACTGAGAAAATTGTTCTCAAAAGTTTGGCGCAATCTTGGTTCCACAATCCCACACAGAAAATATGACCTATGTAGGAAGCAATGTCTTAGCCCATAGAGCTGTGTCTGAAGAACAAATCTAGGGGATGTTGCTTGATTTAAAAGGGCAGCGAACCCGAGATGGTGCGGGACCAAGGCTCCTTTATCTTGCTACGAGAGTTCAGAGGGACCTGCAAAAGGACAACGTCTTACTGACTGGAGATAAAAAGCTCCTAAGATGCGGAGCCAGTCTGAGCAGGAAATCAAGGTGGGAGGCTGGCTAAAAGTCGTTTGAGTAGAACAAAGGTGTGTAAGGATCTCAGGATGGCCACAAAAGTAGCTGCAGTTTCCAGGAAGGGTGGTTGGAAACCCTGGAGGAAGGAGCGTCCCTGGAGAAACCGCAGGAGGTGCGGCTCCGCCCTCAGTATCTCCAGTTGCCCCGCCCCCTCCCGCGCAGGCCAATGGGAGGCCTGGATGTTAGAATGTGGGAGGCGCGGCCGGGTTGCTACAGCCAGAGCTGGGCGGCGGCGGGTGCTGCCTGCGGAGCCTGAGGCGGCGAGCCATGGACGGGCTGGAAGGTGAGACGCGAGGGGATGCTGCCGCGGGGCTTGAGCGGGCCCGAGCGACCGGGGCCTGGACTCCGGGGGCAAGTACGACTCGCCGGCTCTGCACCGAGGTCTCCGCGCTCGCCGGCACCCGGGACGGAGCTGGACGGCCCCTTACAGGAGCGGTGGCCGCGGGCTGCCCTCCGGGTACAGTCCTCCGCTTCCCCGCGGGGTCTGAGCCCCCGCGTTCTTACGCCTGCAAGGCCTAACTACCATCTCTGGACCTTCCTAGATCCCCGAGTTTCCTGTAGGCACCAGGAGGCTCCGGTCAGGTCAGATTATCTTTGCAAAGTGCATTCTTGGTTAAGGTTCGGGACGTCCGGTTCGCCAGTTCTTGCTGACCCCTCAGGACCCGCCCCTTCTCCTGAGAGCTCAGGACAAGCACCTTGGACAATTGTAGGTAGCCTTCCTTCCATTTCAGCAGCACCTTGCTCGGGGAAATGCCTGAGCATCTCCCAAGGAAGTGTCTCTGGCGAGCTCTACTGCAGGGACAATAGCTTCAGCCTTAATGGTTTATTCACGAGGACTGTCTAGTGAAGAGCCAGCTTTGCTTCCTTATCTTCATTTTATCCTGGTGCCTTAGCCATGGCTTCAAATTTTGTATTGTTCCTGATTCTTTCACTTTTCCCTCTTTCTTCATCCATTTTAATCCCGTGCAAGGACAACATTCGCTTAAAAAACAAAGGAAGAAAAAAAATCATAGCAGTGGTGACAGCAATTTCAGGATTTAAAAAGACTAAATCTTTCTGATACACAAGGGTTTCAGGATATTTGGATCCTGTTGTCTTAATACAGTTTATTTTTCCTTTAAAAATTTTTTCACCACTTAATGTACTTGGAATGAGCAGGGGAACTGATCCCTTCATTTTCTTGTATTATAGATAGTCAAATATTTCAGGACGTGTTACGAAGTTAACAATGGTAACTGATAACTTTTCCCAGTGATATACGTGCATCAGAAAGAAAATACTATAATATGATTATGAATTTTATTTCATAATTTTATTTTGCAGTAAAGCCTTCTCCAAATATCTTGAAGGTGATAAAGAATTCTAATAGACCATTTATGGGCAGCTGCAGATTACCTGTGCAGGTCTTGTTTGGTGTACCGTTTAGATTACCGTGCAATGAGAAATTGTAAGGACAACACACCTTCCTTTCAAAAAAATCTCCTTTTTTTGGCACACCCCTGCAGGGAGCTCGTTTTAATTATTTAAAACTCTACTGGTGTAGAGACTGTATAGAGAGTAGGGTTTGAACATCTATGTGAAGATTTTATAAAGCTATCATACTGGTCCACATTTATAGTGAAAGAAATAGTCATCGAATGTTTCACTTATTTATCTATGCATGAAAAGAATGAAAATGAATTAGGTTGAACTATAAGAAAATTGTTCTTTCTGTCTGGCAGAACAGGTGAATATTGACAATTTTAAGTGATCCAACATAGTTAAAGCTCAGGGTGTTGTGTTGAGTGGAAAAACAGTGCTTTGTTCACTTTGTTGCTTTTGTGTTACCTTCAACCGCACTCCACTCCCATCCTCCTTTCAAAAAGTGAGTTTGTATTATGTCACATTCTTCAGAGTTCAAGACTTTGAGTCTTAAAGATACCATTTGTTAGCTTTTTACCCAGGCTTTCACTTAATAAGCAATAAGTTATATTTGATAGATTTTCTCTGTATTGGAAGTTACAGGACAGTAGGTAGTATAAAATTGTGAAGTTTGTTTACTTTATCTTTGTTATTGAGCTAAATTAATCTTTGACATTTGACTTAGATTTCTAGGTGAAAGTAGTTACTGGTTGCCTAGTCTTATCCTTTAAAAGTAAATTTTAGTTGTTTACATATACTGTTTGTTACTGGTCTTCTGGGAATTTCATGTCTGGAACTGTCACAAAATGAACTATTAAATTGTACACTGTATTTTGAAACCAAATGTTAAGCTTTCTTATAATGTTGTGTAATTAATAGCAGAACTTTTTCTATGGCTTGAGTAGTTAGAGAAAAGGCTTTAATCTTTCCATGTGAGAGCTATCTAAGACTATCTAGCTATCTAGACTTATCTAAGGAGTATAGTTGTAGTTTTAGAGTTGGGAAGTTCTAATATCTTACAAATTTTATCATCTGTAAGATTGAGGTAATAAAAATCTAAGTTTTTATCGTTAGATAAAATTGCCTTCCTAATATCCTAAAGTATGCTTATAACAGTTATGGCAGGCATTAGGCAGGCCATTCCTCACCTGGTCTGCTAAGATTATCATCTTAGTATTGCTCTGAAACTTGATTAATCCCATTCCTCTCTACTGTAGCACCGATCTAGTGGAAGTCTGCCAACCCACTTGGTTACTGCTTCTGTTTTGGACTTAGCATAAATCTATACCAGTTTATTGAAACATTTTCATGTGTGTTAGCAGCATTCATTTCTTTCTTGTTGTGGTTTTTGATTGGTGCTGAGTTGGAATTCAGGTATTTTAATGGCCAGGGTTTAGAGAAGCCTTTACCTAAACTCTTGGTTTTTCTTCTTGTTCTTTTTTTTTTCTATGATTTGGGGATATATATATATATATGTATATATACATATATATATATCATCATTTGTGTATTAGTACTTTGCTTACATGTGTGTGTGTACATATACCATGTATATGCTTGGTGCTGACAGAGGTTACAAGGAAGTGTCAGATTCCTGGAACTACAGTTACTGACAGTTGTAAGCCCCCATGTGGGTATTGGGACCTAAACCCTGGGTTCATTGCAAGATCAGCAAATACTCTTAACCAGTTGGTCATCTCTTTCTAATTCACAATTTGGGTGTATTATTTAAATCAGAATCTCAGCTATAAAAAACAAAGCTATTAAAAATTAAACTATATTGACTATATTAAGTATTAAACATACACAGAAAAAAAAACATTACCTAAATGTCAAGTGCATTGAAATATTTATTCCATGGTTAAAGATTTAAGGAAGCATGCTAAATTCTTAAAAGTATTCCATTAAAGTTTAACTATAGCCCATCTTTCCTGGCCTACCAGCTAAGGCCCAAAAAACTATTCCCAAGATAAACTGGAAAAAGGGAGAGACTTCAAATGCATATATATGATGAAGATTAAAATGATGGCATATGTAAGCGGAAGTAAAAAAGGGTAAATTTCAAAGATATTCCTGAGATTGAAAAATGAGATATGAGTGCTTGGTGCAAGAGAAAATATCCTGACTTGATGACTCTGGCTTTTGAACGTGTTTATGCAGCACTTGGGAGGATCAGATTTAAAGAAAACAAACCTTGATGTTACTTGGAAATCATTTACCTGCAGATCTTAGTTATCACTAGCAAGTGTCCAGGCAAATCATTCTTACCTAAGTGAGAAAAACTATTTATAAACCTAAATGTTTCAGGGTTATGTGGGATCGGAAAAATGGGTGGGTGGAATCTTAAGGAAGTTTTAAAGATTGCCAAAAGAAACAAGGAAAGAAAAGACAAGACAGGAATGTGGGGAAGAAGCTGACCTGTAAACAAGTGAAGAAGTTCATAGTCCTTCCTGAGTGTGGGTAGGAAAACTAGGACTAACCTGCCAAATCTGGCTTATGTGATGAAACCTGGGAAATTCAGGATTGGGAAGAAATACGGAAGCAGAAAGAGGAAGAACGTTAAAGGTTAGAACGCCCCGAACTATGGAAAAGCCTAGTCAATAGGGGAGGCATTTAAATGTGCTGATTAGGAGACTGAGGGTGAGTAGCTACCTCCCATGGCTGAGTCTTTGCTATCATAGCTCTCTGGATCCTGTCCACTTCCTAAAGGCAGCCTGGACTAGTTTTGTTCTTTCCCCTTATTCCTTGTTTTCTTCATGAGGTTATTCACCTGACATTTTAAATCGTTGTTTTTACTTAATGTTATCCCCTGATATTTGATGAGTAGAGTCTCTATAAGATCGAGACCTTTGTTTCTATCTTATTTTATTTTACTTTGTTGTCTTTACCTTCAGATGTCAGAGCAGTTTAGCTAATGCCAGAAAACCAATTAATATCTGTTGAATCAAGAAAGGGACCCATTTTAATCTAGATGATAGGCTTAGAAAGTGTGCCTCTAATCACATAGGGACTAGAGTGTGCGGGAGCAACTTAGCAGAAAAGTGTCATTGTTTGAGAATATACTACTTGGAATGTTGGTCTTAAGTATTTCTTGGTTGTAAAAAGGATTCCTGATGACCTAAGTGTAGAAAAATACCATCATTTTTATCATTTTTTAATTGAAAAAGTAAGAAAGGTCATTTAACTTTGTTAACTGTAATGTTTCATAAACATCTGCCCATGTCACAAGGAAGCTGAGAATGACTGTGAAAGGGGAAGCAGTAGGTGCCTGTGCGGACCTGGCAGGTAGGAACCACCTAGGAATGAGTGCAGGAGCATCTGTGTCTGGAGTACATCCTTTTGCAGCTCCTTGGGATGCTGCTGTATGTGCTATGGCTTCCCTGTGTGCACCTAACAATGAAACAGTTAGCTTTTATATTAAGCATGCTAAGACTGACAACAAATTGAATAATCATGCTCGGACATTAACTATGGAAATGTGGCCTTGAGAGAGCAAGTCAAGGTTAACGTTAATTTCGTGGGTTGTGGTTGTCTAGGTGAAATTTCAGTAAATGAAACCCTGGGTGGGAATGACAACCATGTTTAAAAAAGAAGTCAAATTCAATCTAAGCTAAGATGTTGATTGATAGCTAGAACTCTAGCGATAGGGCTTGAATATTTTAGGAAAATTTTAATCCTTTAAATTGTATTTGTTGCCGGGTGGTGGTGGCACACGCCTTTAATCCCAGCACTTGGGAGGCAGAGGCAGGCAGATTTCTGAGTTCGAGGCCAGCCTGGTCTACAGAGTGAGTTCCAGGACAGCCAGAGCTATACAGAGAAACCCTGTCTCAAAAAAAAAAATGTATTTGTTAATCCAAAATCAGATAATTAAAATGGTGTGGACAGTGAATGTTACATATAGGACATGGTAAGTGTATTTGAAGAAGTTTAAAATGTTTTGAAAAGGAAATTTTAAGACATTTTGGAGATTGTAGATCTAAAAGCAGATCTGCTTATACAGGGTCTTGGGAAAAAATGGCATAACAAATTTAGGAGTTCTGTGTGTTACAAGTTGGATTTAGAAGAGCTGTTGTTCTTATAATTTATAAGACTGTCCATGAGCAAATTGACATGTACTGGGTTGCCACAATTGTTTCTATTTTCCACAATATCTTCAAAAATATTTTCTCCTATTAATTGTATACATTTATACTGGATAAGTTTCTCAAGGAAAACACTGGGATTTTTTTTTTTTTGAATTTTAGAATGCTAAAAATATTTTTAAATAAAATATTTTTATACATAGGCAGTTTCATATATATACCTTCAATGTATCATGATCATATCCACCCCCAACTCCTCCTTTCTACTCACCAGAAACATTTTACAGCACACACCCTTGTTCTCACAGTTTTTGCCTTACTATTTAATCACCCACTGAGTCCAGGCTCCGCCTGGAAGTTTTAAGTGCAGTGCCCATGTCATGTTCAGTGGAAGGCATTTCCTGCCGGTCCTTCCCATCTTTCATTTGTCCTGTTCTTTGAGCACCCTCCTCTGAAATGTTGCCTGAGTCTTGGCTGAGCACTCAGCAATCACCTATTCTCAGCACTGGACTGATTATGGGTCTCTACATTAACTGCTGTCTGATTCAGAAGAAGCTTCTTTAGGCAAAGCTGAAGGCAGCACTGATCTGTGGGTATAAACATAAGTATTGAGAGCACTGATTGACCATATATTTAGTCTAAAAATGTCTTAAATGATCTATTTAGTAATAGGCTCCTTCTAAAGCCCATGACTACTTGAGCTAGGGACCTTGGAACAGGTTAATAGTACCAGTTGTGAATTCCATCTTGTGGAATAGGCCTCAAATCCAATCAAAAAGTTGTTAAGTTTCCTCGTAGTCTTCATGCCATTATTGCTAGGCAGGTTGGTATTGTAACATCTAAGTCCAGCATTAGATAAGACTATGTATATATGTTCTCCTCCAGTGGCCTCCTATGTTGGTTTGAATGAAAATGGCTCCCATAGGCTAATAGTGAGTGGCACTATTAGGAGGTGTGTCTTGTTGGAGTAGTTGTGGCCTTCTTGAAGGAAGTATGTTACTGAGCACTCAAGCCAAGGCTGGAGTCACTCTGTCTTCCTGCTGCCTGCTGATCAGATGAAGTACTCTTGGCTCCTTCTGTAGTACCATGTATGCCTGTGTGCCGCCACGCTTCCCACCATAATAATAATGGGCTAAACCTCTGAACCTGTAAGCCAGCCCCAGTTAAAATGTCCTCCTTTATTTGAGTTTCCATAGTCATGGTGTTTATTCAAAGCAATAAAAACCTAATGAAGACACCTCCATAGCACCTTTTGGCATTATTGAAAGCTCGCTACCACAGAAGAAAATTTCAGGTCAGTTCCAGCTTGATTTCTCTGTCTTGCAACCAACATGTATTAGTGTCTTTAGCAGTAGTGTTTTAACCATCTAATACTGGTGGGCAACCAAAAGCAATGGCAGTAGCTTGTTGGTTTCGGGCCCTGTTGATCTCTATGACTAATAACTAATAAGGAAGTATCCTGCATTTGGTACTGAAATGCTCATTTAATGCCCATGTCTTCTGGGGCAATCATTGCCCATCCATGCAGGGTATCTGTGGCATAATAAAATCCTTTATTGACTTGTTTCCACCAATCTGTGTGCCTTTTCTCCAACAATGCTTAGTCTCTGCTAGGATTTTCACCCATGTGAATTATGCCATTTTTATGCTTTATTTTTGTGTGTGTTAAGATTTGCCAGATTTTGTCATGTGGGAGAGCTTAGCAAGGTTTTCATAACTCAGAAAGTATGAATACCTCTTTAAGGTAAATAATTTTATTATGTAACATCTTAATTTCAAATTTTAAGTAAATTTAATGCATATTATCCATATGTGACAGGTGCTAAGCTGAACTTATCCGTGTGATTAGCTTCATATTTATTTTTAGTTCAGCTGGTGAGGACCTGTAGCAAAGAGAAAGCATGTTTTCTTTGATATAGATCCCTTTACGTTCTCAGTCCTGTCTAGACTGGAAGCGATTTCATCAGTATAGTACATACTTCCTGGAATGATTCTTACATCTGAGGAACTTGTAAAATACAAGAGAAGTGTTTTGTTATTCACTTACATTTCCTACTAACTTAGTTGTGTTTTGTTAAATTTTGGTATGTTGTAAAATAAAGAAAAAACATGTGTATCATGTAATCTGACATCTTTATTTTATACCAGAGAGATTAAATTCCTTGCTCAGAAACTTAGTTCCCAGTGGTAGAGCTGCAATTTAAAGTTAGATAGTATATGACAGATTCCAATTATTTTTCCACTAGACTATATTACTATTACTGTCAAATCTTTTAAAAAATTGCATATAATAAAATATAGCTTCTGGTTCTTGAGATCCAATTTACTTCTCTTAGCAACTCTGTGTAATTTGTATTAGGTCTTGATATCAATGAACATGCACACGTTGGTAAGTCAAAAGGAAAGTAGAAATCTATGTTTTCCTCATTTTGAAAGACTTTTTTAAAATGAGAATGGTCTCCATATACTCATGTGTAGCGGGAAGTAGTAGAAAAGGAAGGCCGCTGGCTCCTGGCTTGAGTTTCCACACTGATGGTAGCACCCACACAAGTGCCTGCTCCCGGTTCTGTCTCCATGTTCCTGCACTGTGAGCATTACCAGCGGGGTCATGCTAGCCCCATACCATGGTCGTCTACCCCACAGTCAGCCGCCACACCATCTAACAACCAAGTAAATCAAAACTCTAGATGATTATAGTTAACCAAAGGTTTTTTGTATCTGGAGATCTTAATACACAGGATGCCCACACAATATAGTATTGTTATCCTATGTCTAACCTTCTGATATGAATAAGTACCTGAGACTGCTAGAGACACCAGGGTCCACTTCTGCGCCATTTTGCCTCTTGTTTTTCTTCGCCTTCCTCTCTCTCCCTCCCTTAGCTCTGCCTCATTTTTTCCTATCTAATCATAGGCCTCCTGCTGCAAATAGTTTGGACAGGGAAATTTCTGCCACATAATTTGTGTTAGTCTTTGGTCCCTAGCTGGGGGAACTACTTAAGAAGAATTAGAAGGTGTGGTTTTCTTACAGGAGGAGATAGGCCACTGCCATTGAGGTTTTAAAGCCCAAGTCACGCCCACTTGAAGCTCTTTCTGCCTTGCAGTCACTGTCTCAGGATGTGAGCTAGCTACACACTCCAGTGCCATGCGTTCCTACTGCCATGCTTTTTGCCATAATTGTCATAGATTAACCCTCTGAAACTGTAAGCCCCCAACAAACTCTTTTATAAGGTGCCACAGTTATAATGTCTTCATAGCAATAGAAAAGTAAGACAGAAGGTGATATCAGAAACTGAGCTATTTCTCTGACAGTCTGACCATGACGTTGTTTGGAGGAATGTGGAAGACTTTGGGACTTAGAATAAGGAAAATGATGGAATGTTGTAAGTGGAGTCTTATGCGCTATCCTGATAGGAGCTGTGAAGACACAGTGCTGGGGACAGTGTTGACCATGGCAGGGCTCCAGAGGCTCCAGAAGTAACAGCAATGGAGCTAGAGACCATTCTTGGGATATTTTGGCAAAGAATGTGGCTGCTTTTTCCCTGTGAACTAAGAGTCGGCCTGAATCTAAACTGAAGATTCTTGGACTAATTCCTTCATAGAGGAGATTCCAAGACAGCGTATTCAAGTCTGTTACTTGCTCATTAGTAATTACACTTTTGCAGATATACAATGAAAAAAATAATCGAGGCAAAAGAGATACAAAATATACAACTTGAGGAGGAAAGGCACCAGGAAATTTAGTATTGGATCCAAGGTTTGTGTTGAAAGAGATAGAGAAGCCTGCTGTGAAATGCAGTAAAGAAAGTAGTGCTCCCCTGCAAGAACTCAACTCACCCCGTTAGGTTTCCCACTTGTAAAAAAGAAAAAGTATGTTGCAAAGGACAGCTAATGCAAAGTCAAGGAGAAGTAAGTACTTTGCTTTTGCTTTTACAGGGATTAATATTAAAAGATTATCTTAAGTATTAGAAGAGACTCTGGACTTTTAAACTTTGTTGAGATTGAAGGACCGGGGATTTTTGAAGTTAGACTAAATGCAATTTGATATGGCTATAAGCCCATAGAGGCCAGAGAATGGAATGTGGTGGTTTGCCCGAGACTGGTCTCTATGGCTCACATGTTTGAATATTTGGTCTCTAGTTGGTGGAACTGTTTTGAAATCATATATGGGTTGTTGGAAGACATGTGTCACTGGAGGCTCGTTTTGAGGTTTCAAAAGCCCATGCAATTTACCATTTTCAGATAGCTCACTCGATCTCTGTCTCTGTCTGTCTCTGTCTCTGTCTCTGCCTCTCTGCCTCTCTGTCTGTCTCTCTCTGTCTGTCTCTCTCTCTCAGTCTCTCTGTCTCTCTCTGTTTCTCTCTGTCTCTCTCTCTCTTTCTCTCTCTCTCTCCCTCCCTCTTCCTCCCTCTCTCTTTCTCTCCCTCTGTGTGTGTGTGTCTGCCCCACCCCACCCCACCCCCACTCTGCTACTGTTTAGGCCTTCCCTGCTTATTTGCCTGCTCCCTGCCAGGGTGGTCATGTACTCACCCACTGAAATGACAAGCCCCCAATAAATCACCTTGGTCATGGTATGTTTACAGCAATAAAAACTTCAGACACAATCTCTCCACTGCATCCTTAAAACAAGGTCTTGCTAAGGAGCCTAAACTGGTCTTAACATCCTGATCCTCACATCTCAGCTCTAGAGTGCCAGGATTGTAGGAATGATTTCACATAGCCTGAGATCATTGCTGCTGTATACATTCATGTTTATGTTTTTTCTAGTGACAGTGGGAATGGCTTTCCCTTTAAAGACACTTTGAAGATGTTTGATGGCTTGTAAGGATTAATTGCAATAATTATATTTTATCATATGGTAAAGCTATATATAGCAGCTATTAAGTTTTAAAATTTTTACCTAAAATATGAGAGGCGATTTCATTCCTGCTGAGTTGAATAGATAATAGGTGGATCCTGTAGGTATTAGAGGGTAGAGTTTGTATAGTTCACCCTTGTGCTCCAGTATATGCCTGGTAACTAGCAGGTGCTCAAGTAGCAGGGGAACAGGGATCGAACCTGTGCCTTTAGATATGCCGAGTGAGCACATACCACTAAACCAGACCTACAAGCCTCAGGAATTAATTGTCAGAAGGTTTTCCTTTGTAACAAAGTAGATAACTAAAGAAATATACTTTTAATTAAGTGAACTGTGTGTTTTAATTTATAATATTGCATTTTTAGATCATGAAAATATACAAAAACTCAGGAAGGATAATAGATTATTAAGCATGTCCAGTTACTTTGACTCATTAATTTGCAAACGTTGTTCTCGTAGTGACCCTGGTGAGGTTCCTTCTGGAAACTGCTTCAGCCTTCATGGTCCAGAGCAGTGAGGTTCCTCTTCCTAAGTGACCTTTCTAATGCCAGTGTTAGACACCAGGCGAGTCTCAGGCTTGCTTTTGTAATGTGCAGCTTAACTACTCTTACACAGACATCTGACCTCCATCTGAGTTACGGATAGTCACCATTCACCAGGGAAATAGGTCAGTGGGGTACGAGGAGGATGTGAGAACAAATGTTCTTCTGTGACTGCATTTAGTACCTGCTTGCTGGTTCATTCTGGATCACTAGAATGCTTCTCTGTGGACTCACCTAATGAGCATAGGACATATTTTATGAAGGCAAATTCTGCATTGTTTTTTCAGGAGTTTGTTACTTTGAGTAGAAACCTTTTTTTTTTTTCCTAGTTTCTCTTTATATAAATAAAGAACTTTGACAGTGAAATTTCAACAGAAGATATGTAAGCAATTTAGAGGTTTCTAATTCACTTTTACAAAAAAAGAGGTATGAAAGTTAGGTAGAAAAATAAAGTGTTTAATTAAATCAGTTGCACAGTATCCCAAAGAACATAGGTTTATTTTTCTTTTGAATCATTTTAGCAATAACATTTCTTGTATAATGGTACATGGTAGTTCTGCTTTTAATTGTATATAAATTATGACTAGATTTTATTTAGTTAGTTAGTTGTGCCCAGTGAGTACATGTTATGTGTATGTATAAAAATGAATAATTTATAGGGTATACAACATGCAGCTTACATAACTAGATGGTCTTATCTTTGGGTGTTATTATCTGTTGATAAGTAAAATAAGATTCTTTTAATTCTAGACTCCCAGATAAGCTCAAGATAAGTGATTAGCTACTCCTAAGAGGTAGTTCTCCATGCCTTAGAGCCTTCCCAAGACAGAGCTGATTCTGGATTCTTGTACTTACAATAGACATAAGTAATTAAAAGAGAACTACTTATTTCCAACTATATCAATTTGGTTTTCCTTGGGTTGTCACTGTTGTGTACATACTCTTGTCTTTTAGGTTACTGACAACTCTTAAGCCTTATGCCATTTTAATTGATAATTTTGCTCATTTTAAAATGAAACTTAAATAAGAGCTCTTAACTCACCTATGAGAGCTAAGAAAAAACATTAAAAACTAAAATTTTATGATTTGACTTGTCAAAATTTCTAATTGGATTTTTTTTTATATATATTTTAGAAAATGGAAGTGTTGTCCAAGTTGGAGAATTGTTGCCGTGCAAGATTTGTGGGAGAACATTCTTCCCATTAGCATTGGTGAGTAGGCTGATTCGAACCTGTGTGCACTGCAGTCTCGTAGGTCCCATTGTTGTGCTAGAGGATAGTTGCTCTGTACTTCTGAATTCTGATGTTATGCTAAGACGTCCAGTCTTGTCGGAACAACAGGGCTGTTAGAAGATAGAAACACGCAACATAAATTTAAGAGGCAAAGCACCTCATAAATATCAATGAAAATGTATTAACAATGTGACAGTTTCTAGAACTGTCTTTAAAGTACTGTAAGCACAGGGATTATTTTCTGAACTGTGAGGAATTGTTGAGCAGAGTGATGAATAGAAACAGAGGCAAAAGTAATAGCTAACACCTCTGCTCCTAGTACTTGGAAGTATGAGTGAGGCAAAAAGAGTCTCGCAAGTGTTTAGATCAGCCTGAGATAGTGTTTGAGACCCTGGCTCAAAAAAAAAAAAAGACATTTAAAATTTTTGTTCAAGGGCTGGAGGATCGATTCAGCAGTTATGATCCCTTGTTACCATTGCGGAAGACCCAGCTTCTGTTTCCAGGACCCACATGGTGTCTTAATGGTTACCCATTATTTCCAGAATCCCACACACTCTTCTGGCCTCTGTGGATACCAGACATGTTTGTGATACGTGTACATACTTGAACACCCATGCTTATACACATAAAAGTACATCTTTTAAAACCTATTTATAGTGCAGTGTTTATTGAAATAAAGCAAATACAAGTGGATGGTAGGTTCATGATTGGTGCTCTCTCTCTCTCTCTCTCTCTCTCTCTCTCTCTCTCTCTCTTTCTTTCTTGTATTTACTGATGTGCGAAAGGAGCAAAGGTGCATTTAGCACATTGTCTCAGTCGTCAAACTTTCTGTACTAGATGGAGAATCTTTTTCTATAAGACATGGTTATTTGGAGACTAGCTAAGATAATTTGAACTGTGCATGCTTAAAATGAACAAGTAATTTAGCAATTGTTAACAAAACAATCTGTAGCTACAGACCCTTACCACCTCACGAAAAGTCCCAGTTGAAGGAAACAAGCTCGGGCTCTAGAGGCGGGAAAGTTGTGAGTTCTAGGAGAAAGGACAGTCTTACAGGAAGCACACGCTGACCACTCTGCGTGCTCTTCTGAGCAATTTGGAGTTGTAGTAATCCATTTTATTACCTTATGTAGCCCAAGTGCCGTAGGGTAGCTTCTGTAACCCAGACTATGTCTTTACTTACTGAAGATTTCTCGCTGAAGGAGCTCTGAGTTCTTTCCTATTGCTTCTTCTTAGCAACAGTGAAAACTAGAATCTTAAATGATTCCTGACAAAACTCGTGAGGTAGTAGTCGTCTATAATTTCCTGAAAGGTAGGTCTGTGTGTGGGTGGGTGGGCACATACTTTAAAGCTCAATCTAATTAAGGAAAGATGTAACATTTTTCTCTGGGTTTTTTAACACTGTGTTTAAGCAGGGCTAAATTTTCAGTTTGGCTGTTTTCTCTTCTGTAGAAAAGAACATATTATGCTGCCTTTCTTGATTTTAACAGAAAAAACATGGACCCATTTGCCAGAAAACGGCCACTAAAAAGCGGAAGACTTTTGATTCCAGCCGGCAGAGAGCTGAAGGGACCGACATTCCCACAGTCAAGCCTCTCAAACCCAGGGTAACTATAGGCTTCTGAGCACTATAAATCTTGTTACTGTTCTTTGTGAAACAATTATGAGTGTGAGTCTAGATAATCAAAATTCTGTGGTATGTGTTCAGAATAAATATCATCAGGGACATCAATTTTATTTTAATTAAAAACACAAATGAGTAAAAATGTGATTGACAATGAAACTTTATACAGGAAACTCTGTGTCAGGTGGTCATTCTAGCCGTGTAAACCTTCACTGGGAGCTAGTTTATATCTAAGTGGCTTCCGTAAACTAACCATATGATGCTTTGGTGTGGGACAATTTGAATATAAATTGTATTTGATAAAAATAAATTTAGCAAAGTGTATTTTTTTAATTAAATTGGTTCTGGAGAGATCACTCAGCAGTTGCTACTCTTTCAGAGAAATCAGGTTCAGTTCTCAGCCCTTGTGTCCAGTAGCTTCCTTTCTTAATAAAGTTATTTGATGGTAAGCTAATCTGATATTTATCTTTGTTTTGCTGTCTGTGAATACATACAGGAAAGATAGTGAGACCTGACCAAAACCAATCATAAACCAGTATTTGAAGTTTTTCATACTAGGTACCATTTATGTGAAGAATGAGAATCATAGACTGTGATGTGGTTATAGAACGCTCTATGCTGGTTAGGCCAGTTCACTATCTGTGCTTCTGTCTGCTGATAGAGGTGGTGTCTTATGGGGTGATTGGGGAGGTTACACAAGACTAAAATATTCAAATGCTACCATTTTTTTTAAAAGTCTTAATTGTTTTAATAATTAAAGCAAAGTAAAATTATACTGAGTTGCTGTCTTGGTTCTCCCTAAAGTGTAATCCTTAGTGTATTAATAGCCACATTATTTGAGAACTTGTTAGAAATGCAGAATCTTGGGTCTCACATATACATACTCACTGAATTAAAATCTGCTGTTTACAAGATTCTTCGGTGAGTCACATACATATTAAAGTTTGAAAAGCAATTAGAAGACATTATAGTGTAGTGTACTTCTTAATGTATTTATTTGTATTAAGGAAATCTTGTAAAATTACAAGCACCTAAGCAATAGAACAAACTCTAGTTTTGGTAAAATTAAAGGCAATATGCCATGAACAGACTACCAGATACACATAAAAATGGCCTAAAGCAATTGAAATCCAGGCTAAACCACCCTAAAGAGAATATATAGGAAGTTTATAGGATTCTGTGGCCAAGAATCTGACATCACATAATACATGAGGGTCTTTTCATCTTAAAGGTAATTTCTCCAAGACGAGTTCTTTAAGAATGTGTATTTTTTTTAACTACAGTCATGTGAGACACAAGAGGAAGTATGCAAACTTGTATTGCCAGGATCTGGAATGGGCAGGGCTAAAGTTGAACAAAAGCCAAAGGACAGGGAGGAGAGGGGACTAGACAGCTATGCTAGAGGATCTCAGAACCCTTTCTGAAGGGAAGAGGGCTAACTAGTAGTTTGTTTATAAAGTGGTTGTTTGAACAGAGAAGATTACAGTAGTAGTTTCCTGTTTCCCATAGAAATGTAGGAGACAGGTATTTGCAGTCATACAGAGCCTAAAACTCAGATGACAGCAGATGCTGGCAAGGATATGGAGAAAGAGGAACTCTCCTCCATTGTTGCTGGGAGTGCAAGCTGGGACAACCACTTTGGAAATCAGTCTGGTGGTTCCTCAGAAAATTAGACATAGTATTACCTGAGAACCCAGCTATACCACTCCTCAGCATATACCCAAAAGATGCTCCAACATATAACAGGGACATATGCTCCACTATGTTTATAGCAGCCTTATTTATAATAGCCAGAAGCTGGAAAGAACCCAGATGTCCTTCAACAGAAGTCGGATACAGAGAAATGTGGTACATTTATATAATGGAGTACTACTCAGCTATTAAAAACAATGACTTCATGAAATTCTTAGGCAAACGAATGGAACTAGAAAATATCATCTTGAGTGAGGTAACCCAATCACAAAAGAACACACGTGGTATACACTCACTGATAAGTGGATATTAGCCCCAAAGCTTGGAACACCCAAGATAAAATTCACAGACCACATAAAGCTCAAGAAGAAAGAAGACCAAAGTGTGGGTGCTTTGGTCCTTCTTAGAAGGGGGAACAAAAATACTCTCAGGAGCCAATACAGAAACAAAATGTGGAGCAGAGACTGAAGGAAAGGCCATCAGAGACTGCCTTACCTCGGGATCGATTCCATATACAGTCACCAAGTGCAGACACTGTTATGGATGCCAAGAAGTGCATGCTGACAGGAGCTTGATATAGTTGTCTTCTGAGAGGCTCTGCCAGAGCCTGACAAATACAGAGGAGATGCTCACAGCCAACCATTGGACTGAGCATAGGATCCCCAAATGGAGGAGTTAGAGAAAGGACTGAAGGAGCTGAAGGGGTTTGCATCCCCATAGGAAGAACAATAATACCAACCAACCAGAACCCCCAGAGCTCCCAGGAACCAAATCAGCAATCAAAGAGTACACATTTAGGGACCCATGGCTGCAGCTGCATATGTAGCAGAGGATGGCCTTTTCGGGCATCAATGGGAGAAGAGGCTCTTGGTCCTATGAAGGCTCAATGTCCCATTGTAGGGGAATCCAAGGGCTGGGAGGCAGGAATGGATGGGTCAGTAGGGGAACACCCTCATAGAAGCAGGGGCAGGGGGATGGGATAAAGGGCTTCAGGGGGTAGGCGGGGGACTGGGAAATTGGATAACATTTGAAATGTAAATAAAGAAAATATCTAATTAGGAAAAGAGAGAAATAGTCCATTCCTCCCAAAAGGAAGAAGAGAGTTGCTGTTTCCTGCAGCCAGCAGTCTCCTTGTCCTTTTTCTCCTTGTCTTTTCCCAGTAGCTGCCTCAGTGTTGCCACTCTAGTTGGCGACATGAGCCTGGGTGAGCAGAGCTAAAACTGCGGTGATGAAAGTCTCATGCGTAGTCAGCTTTACTCAGGGCATCACACAGTGTATATTCTGAGGGCTAAGCAAGGTCATGTGAGCAAAGTTGACTTTGAGTTCAAGTTGTATGCAGTCACAGGGCAAGGTCATGTTAGTTTAGGCTTTGTAGAGTCATCTAAGTAAAAATGGGTAAGATGATAGGTAATCTAAGTAAAGCCCATTCCTGCATGGAAGCTGCTTCCCCGAACAGCCAAAGTTATGGAAGAACAGAGATTATAAGACTGTCCTGCTAAGTTGTAGTTTTCTCACAAGGTCTCAGAAATCTCCTCAAACATCTTCATTAGTGGACCACACATATTACAACATATCTATGTAGTAGAGCATCTGCATACGTGTCACTACATAGTAATACATAGTGCGGTACGTCTACCTTCGGTGACGGATAATAGAAAGGCTGTTAGCTCTCACTGATACAAAGATCTGTCTGTAAGGAAAACACATGGAAAAGACTTGCACACTTTGGCATTACATGACTAATAGTACAGAACAGATAAATGTCTCCATTAGCTGTAAAATAGGAACTTCTCAATGGAAGACTTTTGTATTATATATCCACAAGTGAAGTGGCTTTATAATTTTTATTTTCACAAAGTTTTGTTGCTCTTATAAATTTTGGGGAAAATATTGCTTTAAAATATGCTTTGGGAAAATAGTACTTTAAAAGAATTCAGTAGTACATATAGGTTTGTGGGCCTGGGAAATTTACGGTAGGAAAGTTTATAATAATAAAATTACTTTTTAAAACAAATACATATTTGTTAAATTTTTGGTTGTTATTTTTTTTAAAGATGTTTTCCATTTCTTCTTTCCATTTCTCTCTGTTTTATTTTTGGTTTTTAAGACAATGTTTTCCTGTGTAGTCTTGGCTGTCCTGGAACTCACTCAGAGATCCATCTGCCTCTGCCTCCCAAGTGCTGGGATCAAAGATGTGGGTACCACTGTCAGGTTCCATTTTATCTTAATTATCAATTTTTTTTTTGGCAAAATGTTCTGTATCTTTCTTATAAGAGTTATGCATTGCAGCTGTTTTTACTTAGTAGGAGAGTTTGAGAACTTCATACATCAGCACAGCCTTCCTCCCGTCTTCCTTTATTATTATATGCATAGACATGTGTATGTACAACTTACTGAGTCCATTTAGCATTGTTAATATGCACATGTGTCCAGGACTGACTTCTTGAGGTTGTACATACACACACGGGTGTGTGGGGTTGGGGGGGAGTTGCAGATGGTGTGCATATAATTCAGGAATAGATTATTTCTAGAGAAAATGTATTCTTCCTCTCCCAGTAGCCATGGACTACCTGTAGCTCCTAACCTAAGAATTTTTC
>JANHMN010000012.1:67656112-67688612 GCA_030674055.1 Rhabdomys pumilio
GGCAAATTTTCTACTGATTCCAAAGGAAAACCAGCTTCTCGGCCACAGGTAAATGGACAATTTGAAATATTTTTATAAATTAGTGAGAATGTGCTTCTTTGAGATTCACATTTTTATGTTTATTATTCATAGCACTAAACTATAAATTTTTAATCAGTCGAAATGGATGTGTTATTTCTAAGGGCCTTGGTACAAAATTCAAGTGACAGATTGAGAAAAAAATAGCACAAATTAATGTATTTAAAAGGCATTTCATTCTTTTCCCTTGTGTTGCCTTAATTGCGTCTTGCAGTTTTTTATTTAGTTTAAAATATATTCCAATTTTGTTTACTCGTAGTTCATTTCAAATGGATTATTTATTTTCAGATCGTTAGAGTGTTCTAGATATATTACTGCTAATTTTTCATTCTGTTTTAGTCCAGGAATGCGTTTGCCAAAGTCTTTATGCTATTAAAGTGTCGTGTCAGTCTTCCTCTTGTGTATGTCGCATCACACCTGGGATGTGCAGCTGTGCGCTGAGATGCACAGATGCCAGAAGGAACTGACTGACTCTGACTGACATTTTTTTTCATTCTCTCACCAGAAGAAGATGGAAGGAAATTGGATAACAATCTTTAGTTTTGATTATCATATTTTCTGTTTCTCATGCTAATTTTGACTCATACATACTTGGAAATTTTTTTAGATTGTAATAAGTCTGCATTTGTAATTCATAATATACAGTGCCCTTTATTGTCCTTTAAAGTATCTTTTTTTATTCCTGGTGATTTTAAGTGTATTGTATCTGATAAGAAGATAGTCATTTCAACTTACGAATTTTAGTTTTGCTTGTTTTCTTCCATTTCTTGAGCTTCAATATGCTTTTGCCATTTTAGAGACTAGACTTTATAGTCTAATTATTTATTTCCTTTTTTAAATGCTGTTTTGAAACCATACTGGGTAGGTTGAGTGTTTGAACATATACATGAAATATAGTTATTCTTGGAAATTGTGTTAGGTCTTTCCTGTTGCTGCCACACAGACACACGTCTATTCTTTCACTACTTTATCATTCGTGCTAAGTCCAAAGGCAGGCTTTGTATCCAGTGCCTTTCTGGTTCTTCGATACCATCCATCTGGAAACATTCCAAGTTCAGTTAGGTGGTGTCAGTGTGGCTAACTAAGTTTAATTTAGAAATCTGATCTGCGTGCTGGCAAGTTGTTCCTACAATCTCGGATGGGCTAACATGGCAGTTTCTTCTCACTTACTGTAACATTCAGTGCTGTGAAAATGGTTTTCTTCTAACTGTAAACCTTTTTTTTGTAGTTTCCTGAGATAGTTATGGTTTTCGTAGAAGAATTGGTCTATGCAAACATTTTTTGTCAAAAATAAACTTATTTTGATTTCTACTCTAGAATAAATACTTTAATACTTTCATAAACTTTTTGCTTGACTGGATTTAAGTATCAGGATTATTAAATTTATTCATAATGCTGCGTAACTGTCATAACCATCTATGTCTATAGCCTTTTCTTCATGTAAAACAAAACAAACAAACCT
The DNA here is from genome assembly GCA_030674055.1 of Rhabdomys pumilio. NCBI lineage: Eukaryota > Metazoa > Chordata > Mammalia > Rodentia > Muridae > Rhabdomys > Rhabdomys pumilio. Next base: position 67,657,653 of record JANHMN010000012.1, read on the forward strand.
TAGTCATTAGGGATTATGAGCTGTTGAATTACTAGTTTGTATCCCCTAATATCAAAATGATGTTGATTTGTTTTTAACTTTCATTATTTTAGTATAAGCCATCTCCGCTTAAAAAGTCAAACCCTCCTGGAAGCACACCGTCAGGATCTTCCCGACTGCCACAGCCAAGCACTGCTAGCAGAACAAGTGTAGGTAATGAGATTCCATGTGGCCGATTAAACAGAGAGAACCGTGTTAGTTGATGAGGGTATGCCAAAATGGTCTATTTTACACTATTAGAAAAGGTAGACATGAGAAATTTGGCTTAGTCATTATTTCTGGGTAAAATAGAGGTAACTCTGCATAGCTACTGCAGCCACATTCGTTCCTTTCTTTATTACTTGAAAGGCCACAATGGTCTCACATTTTTTGTATGTGTACTTGAAGCTGTCCGATAGACAAGAACTAACGGCTTAAAAAGGAACCCTCTAAAGTGGGTGCTGTTTGTGTGTCAGAGATGGGATAAGAATGAGAACTGACACATTCCTTACTGGTAGTTTTCAATTCTTTATCTTGTAGTCACTGTAGGCACTAAGGAACTGCTTTCCGTGTTAGAGACGATGTGAATTTTCCTCCACACTACTGTTAAAGTCCTGTTGCCTTTTTATCATAAGGTGTGCCTTCGGGTAAAGCGTCTTCAGTTAACAGTCCTTTGGGAAACAAGCCTCAGACCTTATCTCCTTCTCATAGAACAATAGCAGCCCCTCAGGCAGGGTAAGTCCACACTGCATGTGCTTAGTGCTGTGTGTTGAAGTTTGTCCTTGCTCTGTTTCTCGGATTCATGTGTTTCTTTTAGAATATTTCTGCTGAAGAAATCCCAGCAGAACAGTTTCAGAAAGATACAGTTGGTGTTCAGCAAGATTTTTAATATATTTGTGGTGTGTTGGCGTGTGTGTGTGTGTGTGTTTGGTGAACAGCTTTATTTTGATGTATCTAAGGAAATAACATAATATTGAAGGCTTAGTAATAACTAATATATTGAGGACTGTTCGAGAGACACTGCTGAATATTTTACATAGGATTTAATTGTCTTTTGTAGTCATAGAGGAACTCAGGGAATCAAATTTCTTTAAAGGTATGTAACTTTTAGGAAATATCAGGTTCTGAGTGAGATCTCTTTGACCAGAAAACAGCCATGCACTTTTATTATGATGCATAAAAATCACTAAATATATAGTTTTGATGGAATAATATGCATAGAGATGTATATAAAGATATTGGAATCATAAAAATAAGTATATTTTCTTAATGATTTTGCTATGAGAAAAATTTTCTGTAGTATGCCTGTATTGTCTGAACTGTAGTATAATGGAAACTAAAACTATTTGTAGACATAATATAAATATAACATTCTGTGTAGACAGCATATATGGAATTATCAGGAAATTATTATGTACTAATAATTTTAGTCTTCCTATACTGTACCATTCTATATAGATGGCTTTTAGTGAAATAGCTTCTGCTTCCAACAATGCATTATAATATTGGAAAACTTAATAAAATTAGGCATTTTACTATCTAAGTACTTATTTTCAGAAATTTACTTTGCTCTGTTAATAAATTACAAAGCCACAAAGACAATACATAAAACAGAAAGACAGAAGATTTTGTCCTTTTTTAGATATGCAGTTGGTTAAGGATATATTGCTCACATAATTTACAAGAAAACTTTATCTCTGACTCACAGGTACTTTCATGAAGAAAATTTACAGAGAATTATCTGTCAGTTGTGATTAGCTATCTTTTCCCCCACTCAATTCAGATAGCCTAGGAAATCCAAGATATACAAAGACTTTGAATTTAGGGAGAGGCCTCATAAGCATGGATACCTGTGCTCAAATTGCCAGCACCCGTGTGAATCCAGGCGTGATACTGCAGTAGCTGTAATGCTAGCATTCTTCTGGGGCTATGGAGGTAGAACAGCAGGATCTCTGGAAGCTCACAGACCTGCTAGCCTGGTCTACATAGCAGAAAGCAAGAGACCAGTGGCAGAAAGGTAGAGATGAGGGCTGGTTCTTGACACTGCCCTCTTCCCTTCACATGTGCCCCATGGTACGCATGCGCCTGCATTCAGACACACCAATATGCTCACACATACGAGGTTTAATGGAATGACTATGTAGGTCTGTGGTGGGATAATTGCATGACATGTTCAAGGCTTTGGGGTCAGTCCCCAGCATCAGAAAAAGAAACAAATGAGCAAAACCACAAAGCAGAAAGAATAAAAAACTAACAAAATACTGACAAAGTACAAGGAGTTACATGCCTTTTTCTTGATTATCCTCTGATGGTTAGTAAACCAAAACAATACTGATGTCTTTTTTTTTTTTTCCTCTACTGGTCAGCTCATTACATAGTAATGCATAGGCATGACAGTTAATTCTACAAAACCTTTTTACCATAGCAAAGAGAACTGCTTTCAGTTAGGCTATAGTCCGTTTAGTGTTTTAGGTATTGCTAACTATAAATTAGAAGGTAATATTTTTCAATACTTCCGTTTTATTTACTGATGATTTTTCTCTTTGGTTGGAGTAAGTTGTATAATAAAATTTTTAAGTAGATTGTGCACATGAAGCTGGCTGGTAGCACTTTTCAAAAAGCATATTGGAACTGGATCAGTAGTTAAAGTATTTGCTGTACAGGCATGAGGTTTAGAGTTCTGATCCCCAGAAGCCTTGTAGCACTGAATGGGCATAGCAGTCTACCTGTGTCTCCAACCCTGGAAGGTGGTGTCTGAGTTCCCAGATTAAACTGGCTGTAAGGCTAGCTTCACTCGGGCTTGATTCAGAGACCTTGCTTCAATGAATAAGGAACAAGGAAGATTCCTGATACCAACTTCAGTCTTGCCCATACATATACATGGCAGCCACACACATCCAAAAAACCAGATCAAAACAAAACCAGAAACCACATACACATCCACGTAAACACCATGCGCGCACACATACACACGAGACGGAGCAAGCCCAAAAGTGAGTGAGGCAGAAAACGAGGCACATGTGTTCTTCTGGGCCACTTAAGTAGGTGTACAACTTGTCTCTCTGAGAGCACTCTGTGACCGTGTTTATAAAGACTTTCATAGGAAGCCTGGTCCAAAACCTGATTTATATTATCCCAAAGAGGAAGTGTGTTTTTACTAGCAGGCAAAGATTTTGAATATATGCTTTTCCAAGTATTGCAGTGCTTATAATGCCATGAAATTGAAGGAGTTGGATGCCGCATAACATACTAATCTGGCAGTCATATGTGTTCAGAGTCTGATTGTCTAGATAGACGGCCCTTCTTGAACCAGAGTTACTGCTCGCTTCTAGTCAGTATATTTTCAGTATCTCAGTATTAATTGGAGATTACTATTCCCTTGTTACATACTAGAAGCCATCCTCAGCTATCTGTGGAAGGCCCGCCACCATTTCTGTGTGGAATCTTCAGAGCAGCGGTTCATTTTATTGTTTTCCTTGTTAAAGTGTAAACACCATGTTGATCGATCTGAAGGAAGAAAAAGAAACCCTAACTAAATGTCTGGCATTTTTATAGAGTGATTGATAAAACTAATGAATGAACAAGTTAAAATTTTCAACTACAAGCCTGTTGGCTCATAGAATAGTGGTTCTGCCCAGCACTTGGGAGGCAGAGGCAGGAGGATTTCTGAGTTCGAGGCCAGCCTGGTCTACAGAGTGAGTTCCCGGACAGCCAGGGCTACACAGAGAAACCCTGTCTCGAAAAACAAAAAACAAAAAACAAAAAAAACCAAACAAACAAACAAACAAAATAGTGGATAGTGGTTCTGTAGAAGAATTTCTTAAAGGTTTCCTGACACCGACCTTTTTGAGCATTGAGTCGCGATTGAAGACTGGACTAAGGCATTTGGTCGGCTGTAACACTGAAGGGACTGAAAATCATTTGAGCTTCACAGATGTTAGCACTTCCTGAGCCTGCAGCTGTTTCAAGCATTGTTTCTAGCGTTTAGCACAGTCCACTTTACTCATGTATTACGGTCTTATGCATCATACATTGGGATCATGACATTTTAATATTTATACTTGGAAAAAGTCTTATGTTTGATAATTAAGTTCTAGATAACCTATGGTTATTTCTATAGTTTTTTTTTAAAACAAAAATTCAAATAGATTTTTTTCATCCTAATTCTAAAAGTTAATTTTATTTAGCTTGGGAAAATTTCAGAAATATGATGCAACACTGAGTTATTAAATTCTGTGACATTTGAATAAGACCACAGCTGTGTTCTTGCAAGCTCTGCTTTCTTAATGTTTGTCATTTTAAATATATACCAAACATATCATTTTCAATAGCTGTAATTTACTCCAGTTACTGTGAAAACATAAACCTGTTTATATTTGATCATAGTAGATGGAGTAAAATGTAGAGCTGCAATGCACATGTAAGAACGTGCGTGTGCGTGTGCGTGTGCGTGTGCGTGTGCGTGTGCGTGTGTGTGTGTGTGTGTGTGTGTGTAGGCCTGGAGTCAGCGTTGACTGCCTTTATCTGCTCATCGTTTGAGACAGGGTCTGTCGTTGGATCTCTAGTTCATAAATTCTCCTAGCATGGCTAGCCAGAGCTGGGACTCTCCTGGCATCTCCGGCACAGGTGCACAGGACGACGCACAGTTGTGTACATGGTGTCTGGGGATTCAAACTCATGGTCTTCTCTTTCTTGTGCAGCAAACACTTTTCTGACTGAGCCACCATCTCCCTAACCCTGGAGAACATCTTCAAATAAAAAGTTGAATTTGATTATCAATATGTTATTGTGTTAAATTAGTAAGAAATGTCACTAGATTTTATACAATAGAAACATGTTCCCTTAATTTTTTTTTATTTGACATCTATTTGTTTTGTGTGTGGATGTGTATGCATACAGGTGGAAATCCTAGGACAACTTGTGGGCAATAGGTGTTCTTTTTCTCACATGTGCGTCCTGGGATTGAACTCAGGTCATTAGGCTTAGCTGAAAGCAAGAAAGCTTGCCCATCAAACCTCTTTCTTTTGTAGAATAATGTTCTGGCATATGAACCTAGCATTTTTAAATGATTGAAGCTATTATGTTAGGGTGTTTTTTTATTGTGGAGTTGATATGCTAAATTAACTGTAATGGATAAGAATACACACACACACACACACACACACACACACACACACACACACACGTGCGCAAATCATCCTAGAGCTTTGAATGTCATAATATATGACAGAGAATATCCTAACTATACAGAGATTCATAAAATGTAGAGATCTATAAAATAATAGATGCTACCTTGTAAATTTTTCTTGTATGATTCCCGAAATCCTCTTGATTATTCAGCAATCTATGCTGTTTTCTGTAGTTAAAGACTCTTCATTAACAGGGAAGTTTATTTCTCAGTGGACTTATTCTTTATATCAGCAGTAAACAAGGAACTTTTCTTAAGTTGACATTTACTTCAGGTCACAAATAGGTTAAGATTATTACCAAGTATTTCCTAAAGTGGCCATTCAACTATGAATACTTTAAAAACTCAAGAGTGCTGTAGATCATCTTGATAATTAATTGACATTTATAAATTTTACTTTGTGTATACAACCTAACAATAGGAGATTGTAGCAGAACATATATTTGACTTTAGCCCCACCCAATAAAATTTACTAAAATTTGGTCTAAGTAACGTTGAATTATGTTTTATCTAAAATAGAATCATTTTTATAGGCAGTATGTAAACTTTTATATAGGGGTTTATATTGTGTATATTACAGTGGGTTGAATGTAACTCACATGTCTGGCAGGAATTGTCCCTGGAGCCTCCCTCTCATGTAGTTTTCACATTGTGAACATACTCCCAGCTGTCCTGTCTGTGTAGTGCAGGAGACAGTCACCTTGGATTGTTATCTCATCCTGTGTATCTCTTTTTGTTCAAATGTAAGATTTAAATATCTGTTACCATAATTAAGCAATTTGTTTTTAATTAAAGCATACTTAAAGTTCATTTGTGTTGTGTGTGGTGCTGAGGATTAAATCCAGAGCTGTAAGCATGCTAAGCTGAAATTCTCCTTAAATATAATTTTAGTAACTGTTTCTCTGAGACAGATTTTATTCTTTACCCATAAAACCCAAATGCCTTCCTTTTAAAGGTAGTGTTTTTGACAGTACTGCTTTAATAATTATTTAACACTTAACTGTTCAAAGAAAAATTTGACTAATCAGAATTTGAAGTCATTGGATTCTCTCATCTGTTATAAATTAAAGATAAATTTTAACCTCAAAGGCTTGTAGAAATTATGTTTAAAACATTGACTGAAGGCTGTTTGTAATGTACACACCAATACATACATACTGTGAGCACCAACTTTGACTACATAGACAAAGAACATCAAATGACTGTAACATTCTTCCTGAGAGATGCTTACATACTGGAATGATAATCAGATTCTTTTTGGATACTAACCTCTTTAAGTTACTAAAATTTGCAGTGTCTGAGTAACTTAATGAGGAAAACATAAAAACACAATTGTGTGAGCAGATACCTTTTTGAAAGAATATATGCATGCATAATATGGATATGTATAATATATAGATGTGTGTATATAATGTATGTATATAGATGTGTATGTATAATGGATGTATATAGATGTGTATGTGTGTATACATACATACTTTTGAGACTGGATCACTGTGTAGTGTTGTTATGTCTTAGAACTCACTATGTGTACCAGACAGGGCTGAAATTTACAGTGGTGGGATTAAAGGCATGCACTACCACACCTAGCTCAAAAATATATTTTTAATGCCACAGATGGCATATTTCTTACCAGCCATTTGAGATAGTTTTTCTAATTTGTTCATTTTCCTATTCTCTCTTATGAATTGGTATTTGTTGTTGATGGTATATGATTGGACTATATAGCTACGATGAAACAATGAATTCTCCAACAGACCCGCAGTTAGCACCAATATCCGCTAGATGGAGATATTGCATACTTTGTGTTTAAAACGATTTCACAATGGTGTCATTAGTTAATGTCTTTCCTGTGACATTTAGAATGATCATGTCTTTTAAAGTATAGATCATGGTTTTCCTTTTTGCTACATATATTTCAGAAATAGACTCATTCCTTATTTGAGGGTGAGATAAGGTAAATATATAAGCACTCCATATTCACTTACTATATTTTTTGAATGCAGGGTAAAATAATAGAGAAGAGAGGTTCTTCTAGATCAGGGAAAATGAAAATTATGTTATTTGTGAATAAAAGATTGAAGTTTCTTCTAGCTTCATACAAACCATACTTTCCTGATTTATTCCCTACTCAGGATATATATGGCATTGAATCTACATAGAAATTGGCAGGGTAGCTGGACAGCCTAATGGTAGCACTGTGTGAACTCAGATCTGTGACAGGGGTTTTGTCTTGACAGTCAGGTTATTAAGGGAAGAGGGTGAATTTCTAGTGAACCAGAATGTCTTTTTTTTTAAGAAAATTAATCTTTATGTCTACATAATTCTTTAGAAGCAAGCAACAGTAGCAGTCTCCTTATGGGTACGCCTTTATATATTTTGATAGTAAGATGGACAAGTTAGGCCCTCCACTTCGAACTGGAAGACATGTGCAAAGGTTGTATGGCAGTGAGACAAAGTCAAACAGTGCCTTCAAAAGACATGAGCTAGTACCCATTTGCAAGTAAGTACTTACGATGCAGTTTGGTTGGCCTTTATCAGATAGTTCTTACAGGATCTATATTATAGAATATTGTGATTTTCTTGCCTTCTATGTAAAAGTAACCTTCCCTTAATCATTTTTAGCTGCTTTAGTAATAAGTGACCTTCAAATTTATAAAATATTTTTATTATTATTAAGAGTTTCTATTAAAATTAAACTCGATCATGTTTTATTGTGGCAGTCACTTTCAACAGTTTTTATGAATGTAAAGATGTTTAGGAGCCCTATACAGAAATGTGGAGGCCGAGTTACGTAGTGAAGCAGAAGATGAGCTATAACGAGAAGGTCCTTTAGGGTCTATAAATTCCATGTGAGGATTCAGTAGAGCTATGATACTGCCACATACATACATGCATCTCTTCTGACCAAGAAAAGTGACAGTTGGAGTCATTCTTGAAACTCCTTGTAGCATGAGATTTCAGGATACACAGATTTGGGCTTATAATATCTATCAATTTTAGACCTCATTTTTCAGTGATGAAATTGGGATGTAACAAATGAATATCTTTTTAAAATTTCAGATTTATTATTAACAAAGTTAACAGTGCATCCTGCTTATTATTCATCATAAAATACAATGATAAATTCAACTAGGCATGGATGAAATAGTTACAGGGAAAGACTGTAACATAGCATGGTTGCTTCTGTGTAGTTAGTGTTCGTTTGCGGAAGGAAGACATTGTGTTTTGAACCTTGAGTTGAAGTCAGGGCACATTGTCTATGAAAAAGATGAAGTGTAATTTCATGATTAATCCGCTTTATTATTTGTTTGAGCCATACCACATAAAATTCACATATATGTAGTGTAAATACTTAACTAGTTTGAGACTGGGAAGAAAAAAATGTTTTGAGTATTTGAGCAACATGTTAAGAATTGATCAACACAGTTAGGTCTTTCTAATCATTTAAGAATGACTCTTACAGTCAGAGTTCATGTCTTAAGGAATATTAGAAAAAATTAGGCATATAATAAAGATATTTAGGCCGATAATCTGATTTTTTTAATTTTAGTCATTTAAATTTGATACATTTAAAAATATATTTTAAAGTATCTTAGTATATGAAGATGATAATGTCTGACAATACTTGTAGAGATTTAGAAAAGAAAAGGAAAAAAAGTACATTCCCTATCTGAATGCCACTGCTTGATGATTTTTTTTTAATATATAGATATTAATTTAGAAAGGTATGGTATGATTCCACTTCTACTTTACAAAAATAGTCTAGAATAAACTTCATATAGACGTGGGAACCATTTGAAGAAGCCTTAGGTATCTCATAAGAGCACTAGGTGCTTGCTTTTTGCCGAAGAAGTGACTACTCAGAATAACTAACTGTAGCATTGTGTGTTGAATGTGGGGTTTATAGTGTTACATAAGTTCAAATATAATCTGGCTACAGAATAGCATTACAGATTACACAGTCTCTAAACACAGGTTCTCCAAGCTGGACATGTGGCAACGTATATTTATACAGTATCTCAAAAACAAATAAAAGGCCAACATGGAAGGGAATGCTATCAGTATAGTTAGTACAGTAAGTATTTGAAGGAGAGCTGCTACTTCTATATATTTTGAAAGTAGTTATTTGACATTTAGGGTATTTCCAAATTTACCATGTAAGTAGAGTAGATGAATTTCACCCAAAGATTGGGAATCTTAAAAGAATTTGTACAGTTTTTTTCTTGTTTTTTGCTTGTTTAGAAATGAACTTAGTCCTATAAGAAGAGGCGGGGACTGATGCCATACTGATTTTCTGAGTCTTGAATCTGAAGCATATGTGGAGTCACCTTAGTTAAGTTACTCAAGGGCTTTCTGCCTCAATTGTTTCAGCTAGTGTGAAGTTATTTATTAAAACTGAATAACATACTTACACAATACACATGTATTTAGGGTATAGTAATAACTACTGAAAGTTGACATGTAGAGTAGCAGTAACAACAGTGTAATCAACATGCTATATTTTAATATGAATTTATATCTTAAAACTTTCTGTAATGTTGATAATCAATTTACCAATGAGGAAACTCAACTTACCATTATTTTTACTATTGCTATTACAAAGCTAATTTTAATCTAAATTTATGTAAATTTATGGTAATGTTATATCATAATTTAGATGTATATGTATCTTAGATTCCTAAAGTTTCAAAATGTGATTTAAAAATAATAAGTCTCCCTTATACCAGATGTTTCAGTCTGTGCAGGTAGTAAAATCAAATTATTTTTTAGTCATCGTAAGAACTTTCATAAAATGAGTATTATTTAAGCTAGCAAGCAAATTTTCTTATTTTAACTGTATCCTGTATTCTTTGGTTTTGCACTAATGCTTGTGTAGCATTTGCTTTGGAGCTGTCTATCAACAGGCGCAGTGTCCATGTTGAGAGTAGTTGTAAATGAGCTTTGTAACAAGGCTTTAGAAGGGAGCTATGCGGCATAAGTAACGCTTTGCTCTGTGTGGTACTTTGTAAAGCTGATGCTATGCAGTTAACATTACTAGTCACTAAGTCTGCTTGTTTTCAGATTAAAAATACTTACTTGGAAGGTATTTTGTTGAACTTCTCTACAGCCTGTGTTTTTCTGTCTACTCATTTAAAAAGATAAATCTAGACACATTAGCTTCAGTGCTTTCTCATCACCCATCCTTTCCTCTTGCAGAGCTAACACGAAGTCTCGAAATACCACACCTCCTAGTTTGGCAAGAAATTCTGTGGCAGGCGTGCTTACCAACAAAAGAAAGACTTTTACAGAGAGCTATGGCACCAGGTATGTTTAGCTCTGCTAACCTAATAGTTAGAAATGAAAAGTAGATAATGGACTATTTATAATTAGATCCTTTTCTTTATTATAGAACTCAATATGCCTTTCAAATTGAATAGAAAATGTTGAGACATGAATCCTGTTTTGTTACATTTTAATTGTAAATACTCAAATACTTCTTGATCAGTTTTCCTAGATTTGTTTTTCTTTATCTTTTCTTTTCTGGCATGCTTAAATATCAAACACAGTGCTAACTGTGCAAGTGAGCCTTACGAATATCACCATTGCAACTGGCCACACTTTCACACTGCAGTCGATGGTGAAAAACTTCATATGTGAACACACATACACACACACTGTGTGAGAAACATTAGCATTATTTTTGAATGAAAGGATAAAGAGAAAAATGGAAAAATGAGAATTAAAAGATAAGTTCAAAGTAGCAAGGTTGTCCATAAGAGATGTGTCATGAGATCCTGGGCAAAGATGAGCCATGAGCTGCAAACCGGATTTTAAAATGTGTAGTACTGAGTGAACAATGGCTGTTGGGATATTGTTCTTGATGTCAGTAAAACAGAAAGGGACATTTTCTCTGAAAAAGTGGAGGCTGTAGGCCTTAAAAATTGTCTCAGGGAGCTTCATGATCACGATCCTGGGTAACATAATGAATGACTTAAGAAATGCCCTGTCTGTAAATGCAGAATAACTTCATGGTGTGTTTCACTGCAGACCTAGGACATGATACCCTGTGATCTACTACAAACTTGTGATGTGTGTGTTATGTGTGTATACTAGCTGCTTTGTATCAAGGGTCTAGCATTCCAGTTGTTGAGAATTCTGATGTAACCCAGGCATAGGTTCAAACCTCAAGCTTGTCATCTCTTAGCTGCCTGTCAGTATTACCTTGGATCTTCCTAAAACTGAACTGATAATGAGATCTTGAGATCTTTGGGCATCTGTGCATCTGCCATATAAATTTTTTCATTATTAATAATAATAATAATAATAATATTTATAAACAGCAAGACATGAATTACTATGCTCTCAGCTAGATTTTTGAATGAATGCTGTTAGTATCTGTTGGGCTTTTGTTGCATCCATATCAGATACCACATATGAGCCTGTTTTTTAGAGGCCGAATGTGAAATGTGGCCTTACTATCATATATAAACAGGTTTACACATGTATATCTCTGTGTATTTTGAATCAAGGTTTTGAGTGAGATTAACATTGTCTTAAATATGCATGTACCGTAGAGTACATGTACTATAAAATGTAATATCCAGAGAAGTCATCAAAAGAGAAAATAAAATGCTAACCAGCATGACCAGAAATTTCACACTAGAAAATGCAGTTTTTCTTAAAGGATTGCTAGCTCACAAGAATCAAGACCATACTTGTTGACTTCTTAACACCCTTACATCTCAGGTGGTGGTAATTATGATTGTAACAGTCCAAGGTCGGCGAGATATTTTTTCTAAGAAAAATAGCAGATTTATAGTCTCAAGATAGTTCTTGGAGAAACATTCGCACATGTGGCATATGGGAAAATGAGTGAGGGAGCTAGGGATGTAGACCCATGAGTGGACCCTTGCTGTGCATGTGTGCGTGTGTGAGCGTGCACACGCACACACACACACACACACACACACACACACACACACACACCCCAATAAATGAGTTACTAGTAAACTAAATGTCTCAAAATTGAAAAGAAAGCCATTAAGGTTTTAGGAACCCAGGGAGGGAGTTGTTATCTGAGATAGGCGGATATTTCCTGAGTAGTTTACTAAAGTAATGTTGCAAAGGCCTGAGGAACGTGGAAAGCGTGTTGGGGAGGTCACCATACACAGCCAGTTGTGGTCACGCCTTTGACATTTGACGCTTCATCGTCTTCTGCAAAGTTCAGTTCTGAGAACAGTGCTTACCAAAAACCATGAAAAGTAAAATCTTAGGATATTTTAATGACCTAGTGATTTTGTGTTGAGCCTGCTTTATGGCTAGCTTTGGCCACATGAGGCCCATGGACAGTGTGTTAGTCTTGCCTGACTGACACTAGCATGTGGGGTTTTCTCCAAATACAAAGTGAGGGTAAAGTCATATAATTAGTAGCTCTGGGGTTTGCTGGGAGTAGAAGACAGGAAGGAACAGCAAGCATATTGTCAGTAGGAGAAATACCAATACCAGAGAAATGTGAAGAAAAAATGTTTAGAGCAATACAGGAATATGTATATATTAAATCTATGTAAGTAATCATTTTATACTTACTACGTAAACAAAAGAAAAGAAAAACGTTTCACACAAAACATGATTAAAAAGTATACAAACCTCACGTGCTCCCAGTTAGCGCATTCATTGACTAGCACTTATGTACAGAATTTAGTAATGCCTAGTAACGTTTTAATACTTGTACGAAATATTTACTAATGAGTGTTCTTGTTGAGTATTTAAATAACCTTTTATACTTTGAAATAATATATACTTTACTGGCAGAAAGCTGGTTTAATTTTTCTGTTATTCTCTCTTGATTTATTTAATATTGTGTTTGTAGTTTGCAAGAGCTACACAGAGCTGTAACTTACTCTCAACAGCTAACAGTGTGTCTCCATTCAGAGAACGTTGGTGATAATCCAAACTCTTCCTCCTGGGACTACAATAGGGAGAGAGTACTGAGCATGGGTGCATCTGCCTCTCGGCAGTTTTCTCAGGGAAAACCATTTGAAGTTAATTATTTTTCAGCTGAGATCTTTGTTTCGATTTGTTTTGTTGAGACAAGGTCTTATCTATAGCTTAGTTTTCCAAGAACTGCATTTGTAACTGAAGGTGTCTTTGACCTTGTCTCCCCATGTTAGAGTTACAGAGCTAAGCCACCATGCCTGGCCCACAGATTGGTAACTTGAACTAGAGGAATATTAACATTGGCACTATGATTTTAGTTTCTGTATATTAATTACTCCGTGTTCTGTACTGGGTCACGGTAATAACTACTGACATGAGTGAGATTGATTTCTGTACTTCTTTCTCTACTTCTGTAGGCCAGATGGAGACTATACATCTTCAATTAATGGTGGAAACATGAAAGGCATGGAGGGAAATTCATCGGGACACTTACCAAAATTCTGCCATGAGTGTGGGACAAAATACCCTGTGGAGTGGGCGAAGTTCTGCTGTGAATGTGGCATTCGGAGAATGATTCTGTGAACAGAATCAAACACTAAGGGTCCAGGTTTAATGACTATGCTGCTTTGACACCCAAGGCACTTCTTATAGTTATGTTGTGCTAAAGCTATTTACAGTACCCTTTCCCTTAGTCTTTGAACATAATCCTTTGGCTGTATAATGTGTTTAAGTATGTATATATATTCTGTATATAATAAATTTCATTCCTTCAGCCTGTGTCATTCAAGGAAATACTTAAGTTGTTATGAGATCACTGTCTTGGGTATTGCTCTTTGGCTGTTTAAATGCATTAGTATGCTTGCACAAGCACCTCACTGTAGTGATGACCCCTGCAAGCCTTAGGACAATCACTGCTGAACAAGAAATCCAAGGAGGTGCTGTCACTGGTGCCTGTCACGAATAGTATCAGAGGAGAATGAGATACTGGAGAATGTTACTGGAAAGAATGGTATTTATTTGTTATCAATGGGGGTGAGGTTATTTTCCTAGCTGAGCTCTTCAGCAAATAGTGTTCAATTCCTTAAATAAATGATGAAAAGGAAAACCTGAGGTCCAAGTTGCCAGTAACTTCATGGATTATCAATCACACAACCGAATTAAAACTTTAAACATATATCCTCCTTCTGTGAACATGTAACTATGCAATCTCCTTTTCGGAAATGCATCTAACTCTGCTTATAACTGAATGACTGATTTACCTCCATCTTAGTTGGCCACATTTTCTTTTCACTTCCAATTGTGTTCTGAGATTTTTATATTTCTTTCTTTTGGCATAGCTCCTCGGAGAGTAGCTTTAGTAGTCTTTGCGGCATTCAACATATAATCATTTAAGGTACACAGATTTTTTGTAATATCTTACATGTTTAAAATTTTATTTCTATGTGTGTTTATAAGAAATTAATGCATTTTAAAACAGCTCACCCCACCCAATAAATAGTAGTGTGGTTATCATTAATTCTGAGCATGCACACGAAGCTGTTTTTTAGTTCCTCGTGGTTCATGTTGTTACAAGTACATTGAATGAATATCTCCTTTTTCCTATTCATGTTTTCTTTAGTGCTTAATGTTGAGGCAATATACATATTACAGTGAAGGTGTATTGAGATGTTTTACATAGCTGGCTTACATAAGCCTAGCGAAAATACGTATTTTCCCTGTCACTGACTGACATAGGTTTTGCTCATTCACACCTTCAGTGTACCCGTACTTGCTGGTCAGTTGCTTTGGCACAGTGTGTCCCACAGTCCTGTAGTAATCACCTTGCACAGGAACCAGTAGTGTTGTGTGTTGACGCGTTTCTTTCTTATCTGCTGTTCATGATTAAGGATGGATATAGAAATTCATTGCCTAGACTTCCATTTCGCAACTTGATTTACTTCTTGTACTGTTTTATTTTCCGTTGAGAGGGGAATTTAAGCTTGTGGTAAAGAGTCATACTTCTGTTCACCTTATGCTTTCTTTCTTGTTAGATTTTTCCCTTGTTTATTCTATTTGGTCATCTTGATAAACACATTCACTGGTCAGCTTCCATAAGCAGTAGCAAGCCGAGGAGACTAATCTGAGAAGACACTTTAGATTGTCATCTTAGCAATTCCTCTTTCTTTCTTTAACCGGTTACAGATATCTGAACTTTTAATTCATCGATGTTTCTATCTAGGAATGAGCACTGTTTCCTTCTGTTGTATTTTTAACTCCATAGAGTCTTTTATTCTACTTAGGGAGTGGCTGGATACATAGGTTTTAAGTAAATAGGCACATGTTTATTGTCGTCAGCTTCAGCAAGTAAGTGTTAGAGCCTGCAGCCAAGAGACAAGACAGTCAAACACATGCAGTCCTCGAGTCCAGAGGTCACTCTAAGCATTAAGTAAATGAAATACATACATGAACATATTACATCAATTTTCACCATGCCTCTGTGGTCCATACTTTACTCCCATGCTGATGTATTGTGCAATAGTTTTTAAGCAGTCTTCCTATTCACCTTTCATTTTTATTTATTTGCACAGTTAGTTTTGAGTGTGGTAGGATGAAAAATGATTGTATGGTTAAGTTAAAATGAAAAAATACCTTATAGATTGTTCTGAAAGTTATTCACTGAAAAATATGACCATTGTGATCACACAGTTGTCACTCACTGTTTTTTTTTTTTTTTAATTATAGATGATATATCCACTCAACCAATAAAGACATAAAACAAAAACTGCTGCTTGGTATGTTTACTGATATGTTAACACTAAGAATAACTTAACTTTTGCTTTTTTCTACTGTAAGATTTGTAATTGCTGTTTCATACCCTTTAAAACACTGTTACAAGGTTTTCAAGTTATAGAAATACTGGCTTTATACCCTTCAAAACTTTAAGTTGAAAAAGTAATATTTCTAGATTAAATACTGTATAATTTGATGGAAAAATATTTCAGGGGATTAAAGAATAGACCATACTTCTTGGCATCCACAATAGTGTCTGGGTTTAGTAACTGTATATGGGATGGATTCCCAGGTGGGGCAGTTTCTGAGTGGCCTTTCCTTAATTCGCTGCTTCACATTTTGTCTCTGTATTTTCTCCTGTGAGTATTTTGTTCCCCACCCTGTAAGAAGAACTGAAGCACCCACACTTTGGTCTTCCTTCTTCTTGGGCTTCATGTGGTCTGTGAATTGTATCTTGGGTATTCTGAGTTTTAGGCTAATATCCACTTACCAGTGAGTGCATACCATGTGTGTTCTTTTTGTGACTGGGTTACCTCATTCAGGATGATGTTTTCTAGTTCCATCCATTTGCCTAAGAACTTCATGAAGTCATTGTTTTTAATAGCTGAGTGGTACTCCATTGTGTAAATGTACCACATTTTCTGTACCCAATTCACTGTTGAAGGACATCTGGGTTTTTTTCCAGATTCTGGCTGTTATAAATACAGCTGCTATGAACATAGTGGAGCATATGTCCTGGTTATATGTTGGAGCATCTTTTGGGTTTATGCCCAGGAGTGATATAGATGGGTCCTCAGGTAATGCTATGTCCAATTTTTTGAGGAACCACCAGACTGATTTCCACAGTGGTTGTATCAGCTTGCAGTCCCACCAGCAATGAAGGAGTGTTCCTCTTTCCCCACATCCTCGCCAGCATCTGCTATCACCTGAGTTTTTGATCTTAGCCATTCTCACTGGTGTGAAGTGGAATCTCAGGGTTGTTTTGATTTGCATTTCCCTGGTGACCAAGAATGTTGAACATTTCTTTAGGTACTTCTCATCCACTTGATATTCCTCAGTTAAGAATTTTTTATTTAGCTCTGTACTCCAATTTTTAATAGGGTTATTTGACTCTCTAGAAGTCTAACTTCTTGAGTTCTTCGTATATATTGGATATTAGCCCTCTGTTGGATCTAGAATTGGTAAAGATCTTTTCCCAGTCTGTTGGTTGCCATTTTGTCCTATTGACAGTCTCCTTTGTCTGACTATACAGAGGCAGATGCTCACAGCCAACCATTGGACTGAGCACAGGGTCCCCAATAGATGAGTTAGAGAAAGGACTGAAGGAGTTCAAGGGGTTTGCAACCCCATAGGAAGAAAAACAGTATCAGCCAATCAGATGCCCAGAGTCCCCAGGGACTAAACCACCAACCAAAGAGTGACCTATAGCTCCACATACATAGCAGAGGATGGCCTTGTCAGGCATCAATGGAAACAGAGGCTCATGGTCTTGTGAAGGCTTGATGCCCCAGTGTAGGGGAATACCAGGGCAAAGAGGTGGTGGTGGGTGGGTGGAGGAGTACCTTCATAGAAGCACGGGGGAGGAAGCATGGGATAGGGTTTCCGGATGGGAAAATGGGAAAGGGGATAACATTTAAAATGTAAATAAAATATCTAATGAAAGAAAGAAAGAAGAGAGAGAAAGAAAGAAAGAAAAGAAAAAGAGAAAGAAGGAAGGAAGGAAATAAGAAGGAAGGGAGGGATGGAGGGAAGGAGGGAAGGAGGGAGGGAGGGAAAGAAAGACCATACTTAAAATTGTAGGACCAAGCTATGTCTAATGAAACTATGGCTATTAGACATTTTAATTTTTTCATTTCAGATTTCCTAGACTAGAGATGAATGCTTTCTTTGCTAGGAATATAAGCTCAAAAAATTAAACCTAATAGGCAAAACCACAGAAAGACTTCATCACACGTTGAACATACACGTGTTTTATACAGTAAGTATATTTTTGACACAGAAGTCAGTTGATTTTTGAAATAGGCTCTAGTATTGGTTAGATCTGGGAAAATGTTAAAGTGAGGGTAGAATGCTCATTTTTACTTTGAAATGTTTTGATACATATCGAACTGCCCATTACTTTCTCTTATATGTGAGTTGCTCCTGTTGCCACTAGAGGGTGCTTTCGTATAACTTACTATTCTTGCCCTCGAGTCCTTTCTAAAGGTTTCTCAGAGTTTTGATCTGTGAAATATAGAATTGCAGTGATTTATGAGTGGCTTTTTGTTGCTTGTGTTAGCAGGGTTTTAGAGATCCAGATATTGATGATATCTTAGAAAGCCAGTTTACGCCATTTCGGGCAGCACCATGGGGGTAACGTAAAGAAATACTTAATATCTATTGTCTTCCAATACGTCTTAGCCAGACGTTACTCAGGACTATTACACGGCAACTAGTTTTTTAGTATTCACCTTAGTTTTATATGAACTACGCAAGCAAATATCGCAAATTTATATTTAATTGCTAAGAAAATATACTTTTAAATTGTGCATGGAATACTCCAATAATGTTAAAACTGTGCAAATAGAAGACATGCTGTATTTACTATATTTTGTTTGCTTCTACTAAAATATTTTGTAAACTTCATTTAAATTTCGCAGACTGTAGACTTTGTAAATGAATGATTAGTATGTTTATACCCTTTTGAAGCAAATAAAGAGGACTATAGTTTTCAGAATTAGACCCTCGAGTGCGACAACGTCTGTCTAAAGCACCTCCTCACGTGCTGTTCAAGCTCCTATGGGTGTGCATGATACACTTGCGAAATTTATTGTGAAAAGTGCAGTTAAATCTGCGGAAGATTTTAATGAAATTAAATAGATTTTTCTGAAATTTCTCAAGACTTTTGAAAACTGTTTTGTTTTGTTGTACTTTTCACTTTAAATGACTTTTACTCTACTTGAAATAAAAATAAGACCTAGTTTGAGTAGCCAGTAGGTCTTGCTACTGGTATGCAGCTAGTTGTTGACCTAGGTGTTACGCAGCTTTCGAATAATTTAAAACTTTCCTCTACTGTTTTTACTCCCAATTATTTTGGCCAAGAAACATACTTTTGGTAGAAAGTGATTTTTGTTTCCCAGTCTCCTCAGACTTACACTGCTTACATGGAAATCTCATGTAAACCCCACAAGAAATGGGTTTTAAATTTTATTCCTCAACTGTTTGTAAAGACTCCACTTAGCTAGTATTCAAAAGAGTAGAACATTTTTTGAGTATATTATAAGGTAACGTCCATTTAAGTGAGCATTATGTTTTCTGCCCTTCTGACATTTTATTTACTTGTTGGTTTGTTTATCTTGGTCCATTTAGTAAATGTTGTCATAGTTCTCTATGTGTCTAGAGATTGATGTTTCCTGTTAACAGGAAGCTTTCTGTTATAACTGAAGGACATAAAGCCTCACCCCCACCCCCTGCTTAAGTAGAAAATAATGAGCAATATAAAAAATTTAAACATTGCATAAATAACATTTAAAGGTAAAAAAGCTTGGATGTGTGGTAGCTTTAAACTTAAATTTGGTTGATATCTATAATGAACATTTTGCATTCTTATGGGTAGTGTCTTTGAAAATGCTCCTATGTTTGCTGAATTATCTAGATTGAGTCACATTGCCTCTAAATCATGGTCTGCTTAGCTTTCCATTCTTTTACATACTAAGGATGTGTGACTTTGTGACTACAGATAACTGAACAGATCTGTATTAGGATTGTCCAAAAGAAGAGACTTAGATCATACATACATAGGCATACAAACACACACACACAAACATGTACATATTGGTGTGTGCATGTTCTAGTACAGATATGTATATGTGCTTGTATAAATATGAAAAGGACTTGCAAAATTTAACTTCCACATCAGAGGCTGAATCTGCAGTGCCATCAGAGTTCACATCACAGTCCACAGAGACCACTTGTAGGCTGGAGAGTGTCAGAAATTAACAGCTGCTTTTCAGTCAGTGATGAGGATCCAGTCAGTGGTAAAGGCTCAAGAGCCCTTGGATGTGACTCCTGAAAGTTCACATTCAAAAACTAGAAAATCTGGAATCTGATATCGTAGGACCCATAACAACTGTAAGACTAAATTAATTTTTAGTGTTTAAGAAAATACCTGTCCTTAAGAACCTAGAATGTTCATACATACACAATACTTCATCCTCTTTTTTTTTAACTTAGGTCTTTAAATAGGACTGGAGACCACTGAGTGATGCTGCCTGTCATAATGGTGGGTCTGTTCCACCAAGCACACTGACAAACACATTAGTAGTCACCGGAATCACATTTATGTAGCTCGTCTTACAGGATACTCTACCAACTGTCTAAGTTTCTCAATTCAGTTAGTTGACAAGACGATAAAACCTGGATTGTTAAACAATGTATAGTAAGCAGTAGCCTTCATTCCCCACACACTAGGGAAAGAGACACTCAGTTGTAGAAACAGCCATAGCAAATAAGTAAGAGGCGCCGTTGTGGCAAGGGCTGCTCTTTGTGGGAACATCTAAGCTGGCCGGCCTACTCAGACTGAAGTACTGTGACACCTGAATTTGCTTTGTCTTTGACGGAACAATGTCCAAATATGTCTACGTGGCTTTCCCAGAGATTCTCTTAATTATTTAATAGCCTTTCATAAATGATAATGTTTAACTACCTTGGCATCTGCTCTTCCCATATATAAAATCTTCAACCAATATGGTCTTAGCTTATGATTCCCTTCTGCAATGTGTGAGGTTCTTGTAATAGTACTTAAATCGATAGTGTTTAGTGTGAACTTTATAATACACTGAATTGAGGCATCTTCCCCATCTTAACAATGGTGCTGGATAATAATAAACTGAATTTTTTTTAAAAAAATTATATCTTGACTATATATATAGATGTATGATGCTAAGAAGCTCTTAGTGCATTATGGAATCGGCTAACAATATTTAAATATGTTAGGTACAGTGAATATTGAAGTAAAAATCATGGAAAGTTTGAAATTGAAATAGAGGAAGATTGAAATTAAAGATGAATAAATATAGCTTATGGATACTGTGATATTGCTGTGGAGAAAAACCCAGGTATGAGAGACAAAATGAGTTACACTTTGAACAGCACACTAAGAACCATCTCATTGAGACAGTAATATTTGAGCACAAGCCTTCAAACAAGGTGAGCTAGTTTTCTTATGCAGCTGTTTATCTTAACTTCTAGCTGATTCTATCAAAGAATATTCAATATGCTTGAAGCGTGTGGGAAGCCAGGACTTTCAGAAGTGTGTGCACACAGTTGACAGAGTGCTTGCCTAGCACACACAAAGCTTTGGCTCCAGTCCCAGCACAGCCTGAAATGAGCTTCAGTAGCACATTCCTGTAATCCCAGCACTTGGGAGCTAAAGTCAGTAGCATGAGGAAAGCAAGCCTTCCTTGACTGTATCAGGAGTGAGGCAAGCCTGGGATTTGTGACTGGCTAAAGACCAAATAAAAGGAAAAGGCAGACTAGGACTCGGACTTACTCAGATTAAGATGAGGGTAAGAGAATGACATGATTTGAACTAGGCATGTATTCTAAATGTATATTCTTTGGTATTTAGTTGATAAAAATAAAAAGTATTCTTATTTCTTAAAGTGGCTGAGTGTGTATCACTGTGTTCACAGTGCTCAGTTTTTAAACAAAGATTATGCCGTAAAACTTAAGGTAAGAAGTGGTTTCATTTTCTCACCATACAACAGTTCCCATAGTCCATAATCTCACATCCTTTAAGAACTTACATTAAAACACTATTTGCTCTTGACCCAGATTTCTGTCTTACTGTGGATGCAAGGTTTGCTAATTGATTGGACTTTTTTTTAAAACATTGTAGCAAACATGAGTGAGCATTCATTTCTTACTTCCTCATTAATTCATGAAAATCTTAAAGGGACTTTCGCAAGTAAAAGACAGAGATCTCTCCAACCCACGTTATCTTGAGAAAAGGAGTTTGCAGCACATTCCATGTGGATTACAAACGCAGTGATTCTCTTAGTTCAGATGCCTGATTTACAAATATTTATGCCTCTCCACTCCTTCAGCTTACCAATGCCCAAGGTAACTTCCCAACTTTCTTTCACACTCACTCAGTGCAAGATCACGTTGGGGTGATTCACAGTGAATCACAGCAGGATAGTATGCTCATTAAACAATAATAGCATAAACTACAAATAGCTGACTCTACTATAACGCCCAGGATAGCTTCAAATCCAGGACTCAAAGAATCCTCCTGCCTTACCCTCCTGCAAATGCACATCAGCGCTCCTTCTTTCTTTTCTGTCTAGGTATTGGATGGCAGTTCCCGGTGCAGCAACACACCTATCTATTTCATTGTCTTGTGCTACAACAGTTTTATATATTCTATTTTTGGGTGAAAATTCAGGCTAAAATTGCTCACAGAAAGTAATATCTGTAACTCAAAATACCATAGGGATTTTGAAGAACAGAAAACTGGATCCAGTTTGTTATCTTAGTTTGTTATAAAGTCATATAATTCTATCTTTAGTAACTTAGATTTCATTCTAGACTGTTTTATCTGAATTACTTGAATATATTTTAATAAGATGTTGGCACAATAAAGTTCATCTGTTTATTCATTAACCGGACTGTTTCCCATGAGGTGCATAATAGACAGGAAAAATGATATATTCGTTCAGGGGTCATTTGAAGCAAATAAGTTATTCATGTAATAATCATATTTAAAGTAAAGTACTAAGATAGATTTTTGACAACTCACAATGTATATTCCTTGAAATAAAGCCCTAAGAACAACCAAAGAAACAAATACTAACAGTCCCTAGGATTAGCAGAACCAATAGCAGTTAAGGATAAATGGAGCGTGTAGTTTCTACACCCCACTTTAAGCTCCAGGGGGACGCGCCACCGGCCCCTGCCCTGGTTCCCTTGGAACATCTCTAAATCTGCCCTCAGCTTAGTGACTCAGTTAACTTTAGTCCTGGCTCAGTGCCTCTAAATCTGCCCTCAGATTAGTAGCATTTTTAATCTCCTGCCTACTACCTCAGTCCCAGTCCGCGAAGTGGCCGATGGCCACTTCACCCAAGATCTCACATGGCTGATGGCTCTCTCTCCCTCCAATTCATGATGGATGTCTTTCCTCCGGTGTCTATAAGATTGCCCGTGGGAACCTGGAAGTCCTGCCTCTTTTTTTCCAGCCATTGGCCACTAACATCTTTATTGATAGATCAGGAACCAATTGGAGAATAGAACCTTCAGCGTTCCCATGCCGATTTCCAGTCAGAGCATCAGGACCACCTCCTACAGATAAAGGTGCTTAATTTAAGCAGAGTCTGATTAGAATTCGAAGGATACTTCTAAGTAAGATCTTAATAAATAAA
Organism: Rhabdomys pumilio; assembly: GCA_030674055.1. Taxonomy (NCBI): domain Eukaryota; kingdom Metazoa; phylum Chordata; class Mammalia; order Rodentia; family Muridae; genus Rhabdomys; species Rhabdomys pumilio. The sequence goes on from JANHMN010000012.1 coordinate 67,680,948, forward strand.
CAAAGGTTACATTAGCATAAAGCACAATAAATACCATTGACTTTAAAGAGAGGAGTGTGTTTTCGGTGAAATCTTTGAGGTAGAACTGATGGAATATCTTGAAATCACCTGTAAGTGGAAGCGTGGCCTGGAGGGAAAACTTGAGGTTCGGGTTTACGATGTTCACCTGTAAGGAAATTATCAGGATGAAGACTCCTTTGCCTTTGTCCACGTTGCCAGTTGCTAGGAAACAACGAAGGCAACAGAACATAAAAGTGTGGCTAACTTCTGATGCATTTAGCACAATGTTGAAGGAACTGTTAGAACAAGAATTTTACCTACAGTTAGTCTTTCATGAGTAAATGATTAGAACCAATGAAGACATTGTAAAAACTTTTAATAAGCACTTTAAAATATCCTTTATTTTACCACAATGAAAATATTGTTCAATACTGAGACAGCCTTGCAGGTATAGAGTTTATCTTTGCATATGCAAATGCATTCAGTTCTCTAGCCAATGGCTTACCCATTTTACCAGTTCTTCAAGATAAAGAGCTGCCACTTAGTAGATCTAGAAAATCTAAGTAGGTTATGGAAGTCCATTAAAGAAACTGAGTTTCTTAAAGTATCACACGTTCCAAACATGTTGAGAGAACTGTTTTCTGGGCAAATGGTGATTATTAAATAAACTTTAAACAATTGGTGCTTCTCTCAAAACTGCATTAATCCCAGCTATCTGTACCACTGAGTAGAACATTACATGGGTTGTGGAAAAGGAGGAGCAAGAAGGCGTGGCCAGCTCACATGGGCAGTGCCAGTGGAGCAGCTGTAGATCCGGAGCATCCGGCATATAGATAGCTAGATGCTCAGGTGGCCAGAAAGAGCAAGGGGAATGGGAGTGCAGTACAAGCAAACCCTCATCTCTTTCAGAAATTTGACCTCTGCAGGACAGTATTTCTTTCCATTACAACTGAATGAAGACAGCAGGCCTTTCAAAGAAGGATTTTTAACAGGTATGTACATAGGATATATGTAGGCATCTTGTAAAAGACATGAATTTAACATAAAAAAAGTGTTTCTAACTGAGCATATTGGCTCATGTCTGCAATCCCAGCTCTTGGAAGACTGAAATAGGAGCATCACAGCCAGCCTTAGCTACAAATAAGACCCTACTGTAAAACAAGAAAGTAGTGTTTCTTCTCTTACCAAAGTTGTAGGGTCCTAGTCTCATACTGAATCTTGGCATGAGTGTGTCAAAAATTACATGTGCAATAAAATGGGATCCAATGGCAGTCAAGCAGTGAATGTTCTTGAGATTAAGTGAACCTGACAGTGTTAACACCAGTCACACACACATATATATGTATATATATATATGAATACACATACACATATATGTGTGTGTATGTGTATGTGTGTATATGTGTATATATATATATATATATATACACACAAAATTAAAAATATACATTAAAGTCTAGCATATATTATTCTTCTAAAAATATACTTCCCAAATTGAAAATTCAGTTATACAAGATTTATTATACATAAATGACAAAAGTGATTGAATACTAAGGTTCAGTATCTTTGGACTAAGTGCATTTCTATCTTTAAAAATACTTTTATTTAAAAATATCTTCTGTGCTCTTTACTGAAGTTATGTGTCATACATTCATATTTAACATTTGTTGATGCCTTAAGTGCCTTAATCTTCTTTTTGCTGCTGCTGCCTTAAGATACGACTCTTGTTTTCAAGAGCATTATTCATCACGGTGAGCCCTCCAGTATCTTCAGTCTATCACAGGACTGTTTGACTCCCCCAGTGGATCACTGATGCATGGTTGACCACACCATCATGTTGCTAACAAAACAGTGGTGAGTCTAAATCTTTGTAGCCTTGAATTTTGTAGACTTGATACTGTTAGAAATATTTTGAAAGGCTTTAAAAGCATTGCAGATGACATGATTGCTTAACAAATCAGTACAGTTAATGTATTTCTATATGTATATGCTGACTGCAGCAGGCAGCTGCACTTCTCATGTCCCAGCTGCTCGGTTTATTTGATCAGGAGGCATCCAGAAGTTTCTGAGGTTTTCAACCTCTCCAAGTATTAAACCGGTAGACTCTTGGATGTTGCTACAGCATGTCCTGTTTATATACTGTCCTTCAAAATTTTATTCCAGCAAGTTTTTATCTCTCTCAGTAGTCTCTTTAGGAAACATGGATCATTCTTTTTCTGTTCCTTTAAGTTTTTTTCTTCCTAGGAAATAAATTCAATAGATTTAATGTAATAATTTAATAAAATGAGTCTCAAAATATTTGCTTTTTATTTTTCATCACATTAGATTAAAAATACTATTTAGTATTCCAGAATGAAGACCCTTGCATGACATCTTAAACTCTGACCTGTGTTGATAATTATGATTGGTGGGAAAATCAAGGCCTCTATGCTTAATGTTTTATATGTCATTTTCACCCTGCAACAGTGGATACAACAGTCTAAATTTTTCTAAATGACACATTTTTAACATAATGGAAATGAAGTTTTTATATGCTAAAATAATTTTAGTGAAAAGATTTAACACTTAAGGTATTTATATTAATACTATCATACCTGATTCAACTGGTATCTTAGAATCTGGTATAAAAACTTAATGTGTAATAACGTATGGCTACTCTCTGCCTCATATGCTGGTTATTCTCACCTAATTGAGAACTTTTAAATGCTCACAGTACAGTGTAGAGAGATGCTTGTATACACCAGATAATGGAGAGCAGATGTCATATTCCTGAGTCGTATGACAGACATAGTTGACTAGTTCTTCATGGACTGAGGAACCAGCTAATTGAGTATTTTCTAGGTCAGATATTATTCTCAGTACTTTCATATGTTACTTCATTCTCTCTCCTGGAAAACCTGACTTTGATGGTTTTACTTCATTCTGCAGATGAGAATCATGAGCGATGAAGAGGTTGGAGCCAGTGTGACACAGTTGTAATGCATACATCTTGAGCTCCTCTCTTTTTAGTTTAGTCACAATTCATATCTCTTAGTTATTTACTTAAGTAACACAAGCATGTAACTTTTAAATAACTTCAAAGAATTTGAAAAGAAATGTGAGTAATTTTGTTTGTTAATCTTTCCAGTGGAGACACAGAACATTTGCATGTGACTAAGTTACTGTATTGGGTAGGAGGAATGCGATTGGTGCTTCCACGACATTAGTGCTGGTATAGCACATGTCCATAAGTGGACTGGATTTTTGGATTGAATCAACTGCAACTTGAATATACATGAAGAAAGATGTTCTTGAACTGAACATGTATGAACTAGTTTTCTTGTCATTATTCCTTAAACTACACATAGTAACTATTTATCATTCACATTGCTGTGGGAATTTTAAGAAGTCTACATACAATATATGGGAAGCTATGTGAGGGTTATCTGCAGAAACACCATCATTTTCTATAAGGACTGTGAGCATGGAGAGAACTGTTTGTGAGATGTTTTGACCATTCCCCATGGATAGCTAGGATAGCTATGTATAATGATATATAATGCAGAAAAAGTACGTGGGAGGTAAATCTTGCTTTTTATCTCTGAAACTCTGGAAACACAAATATTCTAAACTTTATAAATTCTGCGACAAGGCCCTTGCCGTTTTTATGTTGCTTCTGGGTCACATATTTGTGCACTTTGAATTTTATAATTTAAGTTAGAATGCCTATGGCTTCCTAATAAAACATGTGAAAACTCACCTGCTTCCCTGTAGCAGTGTATTTCCCCCGATACACTTTACAGTAAACTTGGTAATTTGGGAGGAGCTAATGTGAGAGGAGTAAGGAGAGAAAGACAAAAAGAAGAGGAGCGAGAGGAGAGATGGAGGAGCCATAGAGAACCACGCTTGTGTCCAGGATGGTCTGGGTAACAATATATATCATAAGGTTAAATATTGGGTTACAACTCTAATTCTATGGGCATCTTGTTAATTGAGCATTTCTAATTATATAAAGCCTTTAGATAATATTAAACATTAGAGTCTCATTTCTACTGGGTACCACATAGATGGTGGGATGTTCTGGGATCAACCAAGCATTGTGGAGACAGCGCGGTAGATTGACAGAGCCATCTCCCATGCTGGCATCTCGTGGGTACCAGGGCCAGTGCTCCTGGCCCACCTGAGCTGATAGCCAGAGCCGAGCAGAGGTGAGAATATGCTGCTGATGCTCATGGCCCAGAACTTGCCTAGTCGGGAACATGGTTTTAAATATTACCGTAACACTTCCCTACAAAGAATCATTATGTTTTCCTATCTTGTTGATAAACAACAATAATGGAATTTTAAAAAGAATCCATAACCCACAAACCAGCATGATCATTGTTCAGTGTCCCAGACTGGTTAAACTTTTGAAGCAGATTCAGAGGGGCTTTCGGACTTTGCAGCCAAGCAAGGCATAAGTAGCTTTCCAAAGGCTGAAGTTTCAGTCTAGAGCGGGGGAATCACATCTCAACTTAATGTGAAAGGCAGCACTTAGAGTTCTGTGACAATAGCGGTGGACCAGGGAATGGCAGTGCCCTGAGCAGGAGTCATGCAATGTGGCTCCCAATAACCAGTCCCCTCCTACCTTGCTTGTGCAGTTCACTAGTGTTTGTGTGCCTTGTGAAACTGTTAGCAAGTGGACATTGAATTCCTCACTGATATTCATTTTAAGAAATTGCTTCAACTTGCGAGCAGCACGGTTTAGAAAAGCAGCTTCCTATTAGAAAAAAAAATCAAAAGTGTTGTTAACATAAGCCCTGTCCCTTAGTTATACCCCACCTCCGCCCCAGCTTTCTATTCTGGTTAATCACATGACTGATGAGTAACAGGACTGAAACTGTTTGGCTACAAGGAAACAGAGAACATGAAGTGCCTAGAATTTGGTTTAATGATTATCTGACTTTTAAGAAGTCGTTTCTCCATTATGTACATGGGGCTTTATCATTTACGGGTGAACATGTTACAAGACCATATACTTTTAACAGGATAACTAAAGAAGAAGGCTGCTGAAAACACCAGTAGAGAAAGGTATGTGGGATTTTTTTTTTTTTTTTTTTTGCTACCATTTGGAACACTTGAGCTCTGAAAGTATAGCTGGTAATGAAATAAAAGAAAAAGCGAAGAGCCACATAATCTAAGACATAAGCTTTTTTAGATATATTAATAAATAAAAGGAATTTATGATTATGTGATACTGTAAGGTTAATAGCTGTATGAGTTTTAGAAAGACCATCAAATGTCATTAGAGCAACTCTTCTTACTTTGGGGAAAATTTACAAACTTCTGGAACTTGTGGATATGTTTTTCCAATGTAATTAACCAACTAGAGCTGACTTTGGCATAAACTTTAGCGAGTACTAAAATGAACAATCAGACTGTCTAAAACTAAGTTGTGTGTGTGTGTGTGTGTGTGTGTGTGTGTGTGTCTGTAAGAACTTTCCTTCATAAAAGGTTTAGGAGAAAAGAGACACTTGTGCCTTTATAGTCAGTGTTTTGTGTAGTTTCAAGGTAAACAGCAGGAAATAAGGACAACAAATTATTATGTACTTTGTATCTATTGGGGACAAGATATATGTAAATTTAAGATATAATAGACCACAGTATAATAGACAAATGGTAATCCTGTCATTAGTATAAAAAGATTGTGGAATTAATTTAATTATCTAACAGAATTGTGCATAAAACCAAGCAAGCTCATAATAAAGTCCAAATTATCATTACCTTCGTATCATCACATAGATGTTTTTTAAAAAAGTTTGGTTCATTGTTCGGGCAGTTGTTATCGGTTCCTGTCATTTTGTCCTGTAATAATATAAAACAATATATTTAAATGCCTAGAATATCTCTAACATATATTTATAAAATAAGATTCTAATATCTGATACTCATATGAATACTTTAAGGAAAGTAAATTGCCTTATTCTACTTATTGGCATCAAGAATAATATTTCTTTACATGAAAATTAAGCAAATATGTATAATATAATCTCAAATAAGATTCATTATCCCTTAAGATCAAACTGAACGAGTTCTGCCCAGTAGACTGGTGATTTCGGGCTAGCAGAGCTTCTTAAAGACTTTGGAAAGCCTTAGTCTGGATAATATTGTCAAAACAATAAGAGCGCGGTGAAAATTAGTAAGTCCTTCAGATCTTCATCTGCCTGCCACTCAGGGGAATGTGCGTTGTTCATATCACTCATGCAAAGGAGGCGTGGTCTCCTGGCTTCAAAATGTATGCATTTACTGTTTTCCTTGTAGGAAATAGTGCCTAGACACTTAATTGTTTAAAATTTAACACTTACTGATGACCATTGTTGAAAGATTTCTGCAAAACTTTGTATTGAAGCTAATTTAAGAAAACAGTGACCTGGATTTTTCTGGCATTTGGCAGATGGGTCCCTGCATCCTCTAAATATGATTACATCACGCCTTTGAGAAGTATGCCTTTGGAAATGTGTCTGTACCAGTCACACAAGGCATACTGGAATTATCACAGGAGCAAAACATATATTTTCTAAAATTGTCATCTTATAACTAAAGGTAGTGAACAGTTTTTTGTCTACTAAGTCATTTTTCTATCAAGTTAAATTTAATCTCAAGAATGACATCAAATTATGCATACATTTTTATTAAACATACAAGTCTCATATGAAATATGTCACTGAATTAAATTATAGGAGCATTCTAGCAAATTGCATAAAAATATTTGAAACTAGTTTTTGGTTAGGCCAGCTCTGTGAGAAACAATACCATTTCATATGCCTACAGAAGAGAGTGTTAAGCTCTTTTGTATATTTACCAAGTCTTTGACCAAAAATTAATTGTCAGTATGGTACTAGTATACCTTTGACATTAGCATGTAAGATGTCAGAGTTGCCTTATGACGTTACCATTCAAGCCTTTCAAGAGCAGCTCAGAGTATGAATTTAAAACGAAAGAAAAAATTTCCATTTCTTGATTTAACAAGTGTTAAAATAATAGATTCCTACAGGCATGTTGGTTCATGTAAACATTATTTCCAGCTTCTTATAAATATGGAAAAACCACAGTAGAGAAGCCAAAATCACTATGAGCTATGCTGTGACTTGCTCCTAGAAAAGGTCTCTGATTTCATTAGGTTGTACCTTGCAGTTTTTTTCTATTATACACTTAACCTTCTTGTCTTAATTTTTGATCTATTCCTCTGAAGTGGCACCAGACCAAGGCAATTGTTAGAAATTATTTAACTGGGAGCTTGTTTACAGTTTAAGAGGTGTAGGCCATGATTATCATGGCAGTAAGCAGTCAGGCATGGCATTAGAGCCATGCTATTAGCTAAGAGCTTTATATCCTGATCCACAGGCAAAGACAGAGACTGGGCTTAGAATGGGCTTTAGAAACCCTCAAAGCATTTCCCTCAGTGACAACCTCTGCAACAAAGCCACACCTAATCCTTCCCAAACTATTCTACCAGTTTGGAACTAAACATTAAAATACATGAGCTCATGGGACCATTCTCATTCAAACCACAAATTCAGCTCCCTGGATAGGCTTCTTGCCATATCAGAATGTAAAATGCATCGGCCAACTTCAAAAGTCTCCATAGTCTTTTATTTTCAAGACTGTTTACAGTTTCAAAGTCCTGAGTATCATTGAGACTTAAGA
>JANHMN010000012.1:67691112-67703823 GCA_030674055.1 Rhabdomys pumilio
AATAATAATAATAAAACACTTATCCTTTGTTATTTCTGAAGGTTAGAATTTGGAAGAGGCTGCTCGATTCTCATCTGCCATAAAACACCATTAAGATGTTAGTCCTGTTTATAGTAACCAGGTTTTGACTAGAACTTGAAAATTTATTCTCAAGGTACCTCACTCGTTTAGTTATTATAGGACCTCTCAGAGTTTCAGCACCAGAGCCTTTCTACAGACTTTCCTGCGTCCTTAGACATTACTGTCTTGCACTACTTCAAGTGTTCAACAAACAAAAGGAAGATGTTTTCTATCTTTTCTGATTAACTTTTAGAAGATACATACTACATTTCTCACCTTACTTCATTGGCTCAAATGGACCAGTAATTCTAGTCTACCTTCAAGGGGAAGGAATTGAACTCTATTTCAGAAGAAGTGTCAAAGACTTGTGTAGCCGTATGTAAAAATGACCACATTTCTCCATCTAATGACTCAGAATGAATTATTTGGAAATGATGAATCCCAGTGTGTATCTGTGAATCTGAGAAATGCATGTTATGTGCCTTTGTTGTATAGTAAAAACCATTGATAGACATCAGTTACTTGACCAAAACTAAAGGAAGTTACAGACAAAGGTAGTCAACAGGCTAGCTCTTCTATTACTCAGTTGCTACATTTTCTGCCATAGAATAGTTCTTTTGGTTTTCCTTACAGGGGAGAATGTTAGTAGTGCTCCAGGTGACTCCTCATGGGAGCACTCTGAGCAAATTTGTATGCATTTCTTGCATAAATGGCTCCTAGATAGTATCTAAGTGCCAACTGGCTGCTTCTAAGCATCTATTTTTTTGAGATTGATTCTCACTATCCAAAATATTTAATATTAATATCCACAAAATACTTAAGATTCAATTTTAAGTTTGGTTAGATTTTGCAAAATTGTTTTTTACAAAAATGTTCTAATCTTTTATTACAATCATCACAATGCTTGCTTTGACAAATCTTAGTCCATCAAAGTCCCATGGGAAGGACCATATAAAATGTTGAGCTTATGTTCTTAGTTTATAGAATCCTGTTTCAATTGGTACAAAATTGACTCAAGTGAGTTATGATGTAGTAGAAAATGCAAAACTAAACCCTGCTAGATTATGACATAGGGGAAACCTAGATGACCATTTGCTTGCTGAGATACAATTTCTAAAGTGAGATTCTTTAAATGTGTGAGAGAAGTGACTGATAAGCGAAAACCCAACTTTATAATTTTTCTTTGCAAAAAAAAAAAAAGTTAAGAGAATGTGAAGACATGATGCAGACTGGGAAAAAGTTTCACAAGAAATATTAACTGAAGATCATTTTTAAATTGTTGAACAGAGTTATAAAACAACATTGAGAAAAAGAACCCATTCAAGCAGGGAAGGGAGTCCTCAATCCTGACCTAGGTAACACCGCCAGTGAGGTGGACGCCTCACTAAAGTACAGGATGGCAAAATATGTGAGAGATACTCAGTCTCACATATCCCCAGGGGAAGGAAATGAAAATAATGAATGACCACATCCATCTCATGGCTTTTGCAATATCTTAAGTCTAACAACAGACCACACCAAACACTGGACAGGGTATGGAGCAATAAGAATTCTCAGTTGTTGCCTGTGGGAATGCAAAATGGCACTTCCATTTTGGAAGACAGTTTGGTTGTTTATCTTATAAAATTAAGCAAATGTTTATTTTACTCAGCAATCTTGCTCCTTAGTATTTACCCAAAGAATTTGAAAGCATGCTCATACAAACACTGCAAATAGCCCCTTAAAGTGGCTTTGTCATTTTCTCAATTGTGAAGCAATGAAAATGTCTCTCAGCAGGTAAATGCATAACCTATGGCATTCTAGACAATGGATACATATGCTGGAACAGAAGAAGACCTGAGGGAAATTTACATGCATTTTGCTAATGAAAGAAATATTTAAGAGAAACATCTATGGCTTTTTGAGGAGAGGAGGCTGTGAAGGACAAATGGGCCAGTGAAACTTTTCTATATAGTTCTATAATTTAAATATTCAATATTTGAAAAAATCAACCCATAGTTTGATTTTTCATCAAGAAAGAACTCTGATGTAAAATATGGACACAGGATGATAATGATATGTAGAATCCTAGATTGCAGCAGATAGAGCAGACAGAGTGCTGATAGAGCAGTTTTCCTGGAGGTCAAGGAGGTGGGAATTCTATCATTTGGGGACAAATTTGTTTTTGTGAAATTAACATTGATCTTAAAAATTAATTTCAAGAAAGTTTTATTACTTGAAATTTTTTCTATGAAGATGAAATAGAAGGTACAACCCCTAAACATTGACAAATGGCCGTGCATGTTGTCAAATGTCTGTAGTCCCAGCAATTCATTAATGGAGGAAGGAAATGAACACTTAAATTTATCTTTAGCTACATAGCACATTAGAGTTCAGCTAGGGATAGATGAAACCCTGTTTCAAAAATGTGTTTACAATAAGTAAGGATAGCAGAACTAGCATACTGAGGAAGTAAGCACACACGTGCATACACACACACACACACACACACACACACACACACATGCACACACACACACACACACACACACACACACTCATGTATACACACATACAAAGTAACAGGTTACTATTCAAGTGCCTAAAGGCCTGAAAGCCTGCAAACATTGAATCTAGACATAATAAAGAATACACTCTGAATACAGATTCTTAAAAAGCTTACAAGCAACCCAAATTAGTCAATTTATATTTGAAGAAAAGAAGGACTGGTTCTTTGTTTGGAAAATACCAAATGGTTATAAGAAATGTCATTAGGAGTCCTTTTATTGATATATTTTGTTGTAGGAAATATTTAATCTAAATTAGGGGCTTCTACCTCACTTTTGATCATTCAGTTACCAGATGAAAGACACAAAGTTTTTATATTTATAGTAAGCCTTTAAATCACCAGATCTGGACAGAATTTACCTTCTGTGCTATTATGTCTATTTTCCTGCCAATAACCACAACATATGGCTTGCCATGCTCTGCCTCAACTGCTCTTATTCCAACTGGTCAGCCCTCATGGCCAATTCTCATGATCCTTTACCCCATGGTATCTTCTCCCCTCCCTGTCTTCTCTTTTCTCCTCATCATGGTCCTGCCCCGATGCCAAGCCCGAGAACCAAAACTGCCTGTCTCTCTTCTGCCCAGCTATAGGCTGTTGGCATCTTTATTCAACCAATAGTTTTAAATTACAGAGCAAGGTTCTGTACATAGCATAACATAGTGTATGAGAGGATCTCCTTGTCCATGGGGACAACCAGACTTTGAGAGCCAGTATTTATCACTACAATACATAGGAAAAGAACAAACCTCAACAATGTTCTTTTGGCAGAATAATAGTATTTGGTTTTCCCTAGGCCCATGGCAGTTTTAGTCTTAAGTTCTTGTGGACTTTAGCAGTGGCATGCCTGGGTTCCATCTCATAGTGGGTCTTAAATCAAACCAGAAAGTAATTGCTTAATCCCATAATATTTGTGCTTCTATTGAACAATATCAAACATTACCAGCAGTGCACTCTTTTAGATAGATGGGTTTATGGATGGCTTGGTAGCTACCTTTCTTCTCTGTGCAGAGTACCTTCCAGTGCCATGAATGCTACTCAGCAGAGGTGAAGCTTCTCTCGAGACTCTAGTTCAACTTCTTAGTGTTTAGTGAGATATGTAAGTGTTGTCTTTTGCAATAGGGCTTTATGATCAGTTGATGAAGAGCAAGCAATAAATAGCCTTGGAAATAGTCTGTGTTTGGGGGTTTCCATGAGCCCCTTGTCTAATGACTCAAGAAGATGTAACCCATTCCTGACACTGGAAGTTTCACTTGTTGGGTTAAGTCATACAGTTGGGATATTAATATATCCTAATATTAATGACTCCATTTAGATTTATTTCATATATACATATATTTTAGAAAATTCTACAGTAGTAAGTTTTCATATGGTTTTTTCCAATACCTTTTAGTGTGAATTGTCTCTCCTTATTATTCCTCCTTTACCCTTTGCTTCTACCACCACCCCTCTTTAATTCCATTCTAGTTTCTCCATAAAAGTGTTCTGTTTTCACTTCCTTATGAGATCCTCTCCTGTCCCTTGTTCTTCCTTACTAAATTCCTGACCTCAGTGGTTATAAGGATTGTATCACGTGTAACAATGTCTTAAAAGCTAACATCCATCAGCAAATTTATCAGCAAAATGGAGCAGAGACTGGAGGAAAGGCCATCCAGTGACCAACCTGCCTTAGGATCTATTCTTTCTGCAGACACCAAACCCTGACATTATTGTTGATGCCAGCAAGTGCTTGCTGATGGGATCCTAGTATGACTGTCTTCTGAGAGGCTTTGCCAGCACCTAATACAGATACAGATGCTCACAACCAACCATGAGACTGATCCTGGGGACACCAAATGGAAGAATTAGGGGATTGAAGGAGCTGAAGAGGACTGTAACCCATAGAAAGAATAATACTATCAACTAACTGGACTCCCCACCCCAGAGCTCTCAGTGACTAAAACACCAACCAAAGAGTACACATGGCTCCAGCTGCATGTGTAACAGAGGATTGCCTTGTCTGGAATCAGTGGGAGGGAAGACCCTTGGTCTTGTGGAGGCTTGATTCCCCAGTGTAGGGGGATGCTAGAAAAGTGAGGCAGGAGTGGGTGGGTAGGTGGGGGAGGAGCATTCTCTTAGAGGCAAAGGGGAGGGGGATGGAATGGGGGGTTTGTAGAGGGGGATACTGGAAAGTAGGACATTTTAAATGTAAATAAATAAAATAACCAAAAAAGCTAACAATCAAATAAGGGGGCTTACATGCTTAAACATTACTCATTATGCCATCTCTATCCAAATGAACTTTATTCAAAAAGTTTAATGAACTGAGTTAATAGAAGAGTTGTAAAGATAAATTTTATCAAAAATACATCTAAATCTTAGTCCCATGCATATATTGGTGATGGTTTTTATTTTATCTACCAATGAATAAATTGACCTTAAAATATTTTATGTACATATAAATCAATATTTTATAGCAATGCCTGTGTTCATAATAATAGTTATAAAAATGCTAAAAGCATTAAATTTTGACTAGCCTTTAAAAGAGCTTAATACGTCGGGCAGTGGTGGCACACGCCTTTAATCCCAGCACTTGGGAGGCAGAGGCAGGCAGATTTCTGAGTTCAAGGCCAGCCTGGTCTACAGAGTGAGTTCCAGGACAGCCAAGTCTATACAGAGAAACCCTGTCTCAAAAAACAAAACAAAACAAACAAACAAACAAACAAACAAAAAGCTTAATACTGGATAGTTTGTAAATTTTAATAAGTGAGTAGTAGGAAAAGAAAACAGTTGAAGCAAGAATCCTAGAAGAAAGAATCACAACAAAGGCACTGTGGTCCAAAGGCACAGTTTGATCAGGAAACAGAAGGTCATGCTGTTTAATTATATTGTTAAGAAGGAGGAGTCAATACAAGGTGAAAATTAGGACAAGTGAACTACAAAGAACAAATTGTTTCTCATGTTTCCAGATAAGGAGTTAATCCCGCATTCTGGAACAGCTACTGAGAAGTTATTGCACCAGGTGATATCTTGGTCTAAGCCCTTCTTTGTAATGATAATCTTGTTTAGGAAATACTCAGAAATCTTCAGAAATTCATTTCAGAAAAATGTACTTATTCACTTTGCCTGAGAAGCAAATTCAGTGACGGGTAAACATGAATCTTGTGAGGAACAGAGTAAGAGGAAGAACAAATGCAGAAACAGGAGAGAGGTTTCTTGCAATAATTATGCTTTTCTGGAAGTTTGCAACCAGGACAGTTGAATAAAGCTATAGCTTCAATCTGGCAATATCTTATTAATCAGACAGGCATGCTTCACTTTAGAACAGCCATTGGCAAGTAAGTTATGGTAATCGATGATCAAATTGTAAGCCATGTTCTATGATTTCTACCTAAAACAAAAATGGCAACAAACCCAGACATTTATGGCTGAACTATGTTCAATATATCCAATATTTTGTAAATTTCATTACAAATTATCAATGAATAACTTTGCAAAGGTAATAAATTAACAGGCATTTATAAAAGCTAAGGCAATGTCTATGAAATGCGTCACCCCCAGTCTCTCCTTAGGCTTCTCTATGCTTAACAAAGTTAACAAAAGCAGCTAACTGAAATCTTCCTGTATGGACAATTATTTCCTCATTATGAACATGAATAAATTTTTTTCTGACATGGAAGAAACAAAACATACTCAACTAATCACACTGACATACCATGATTTAATACTCCCTAAATTTATCCTACTAAAGTTTATGTAGAACTAGTAATGTGTGCTATACTGCAGTAAATATTTTAAATAAAAATATTTAAGTAAACAAAGGGATGTAGTACTTATGGCCAGGAGAAGCACAAGAGTCCTGTCCTTGACATTCTGCTCATTCAGTGCATACTCCTAAGGCAGCATGGTGTATATTGTGTGTGTCAACTGCATAGGAAACAGTAGAAGAAACAGAGAAGTAAATGTTTAACAATTAGTACTGATGGAAATTTACTATAGAGAACGCCAAGGAAAAAATACAAAGACAACTCTTCCAAAAAGAAGCTTCACAATACTGTATTCTCAAGCATAGTGTTTCAGAATGTTATCAAAAGGTACCCCACAAAGTGCTTTATGAAGAAAAACAGTTACATGATGAACATTGACATGGTTGGGTTTTGCTGATCAAGATATCTCTGCAATCTGTTAGATGAGATGCAGCATAAAAAGTCAATTGGTAAAATTTGCTAGGAACACTAATATTAAGTGCAAAAGAAAGACCTCACAAAAAGGCAATCCATATATATATATATTAGGCTATTAAACTCACTCTTCTACAGAATTGTGTCTACACTGGATTCCTTTTCCAGGGGGTGAATGTATGTTCTGTACTGTGGGCTGCCTTTCTCGCTCTTCTATTGATGCAACTTCAGTGTACAATGTGCTGTTTTATACTTTGTGTTAGTTAAGTTGTGGTTATGTAAGACTGGTGATAAGAAAGAATGTTGCAGGAATTATATGATCAAACAGTTGGCAGAGTCTCTTGGAAAGCAATGTTCATGTCAAATACAGACTCACCGCATAGTTATTGGAAACCTGGCCTCAGAGTCACCCGCACTTGATACAGTGAAGCAGGCCATAAAATTTGTTATAAACTTCTCTTGCATGTAGAATTATATTTGTCTGCTTGAGTATCCCTCTCAAAGTCTTCTAAGTAGACTGTAGTTCTTCATTAGTGAAACAGAAAGAACATAGACCTAAAATTAATCATGCCATTGGAATTAAATAATATTATAGTAAGAATAGACCCCAGAACTTATACAAATCAAATGTCTAATTATGAATGAGAAAACTGAGGCTCTGAAAGAATTAGATGATTTCTTCAAAGTCTCATAGACAATAGTATAGCAGAGTCTCTGACTCCAATGATTACACCTCCAGTGCATTGTTCCTCTTCCTAGGTTTAGTTGACTTGAGGGAACCTGAGTTTGAACATCTTGTGTAAAAGGGAAGGCTAGCTCATAGCAATGGCTTTCACACATACACAAACATGCGCACGCACATGCACACACACAAACATACACACACACACACACACACACACACACACACACACACATACACACTAATCCATGAAGTTTAAGGTTCCACATGGTAACTTATGGCCCACTTAGAAGTGGACATTCCATGACAGAGGCCAGTTACAGCTTAGGACCTTAGTATTTTATTAAAAGAAACAATAGCTGAATTAAAATTTGAAGACAGAAATTAATAAAGACCTGTTTGTAAATTCTATAAAATGTAAAATTATTTTGCATGTCCAGAAAGATTGATTCATTTGTCCTATGACATAGCTAATAGGTGATCTGGTACATGCATGATTTATTGTGCCATTACATATGACCCACTAGTCATCATGGTATACAAAAAACTTTTCTATGTAAATTACATTTCTGTAACATTGTCCTTAGTACCAGTGATGGATTAGTAGCTTGTGCAAATAATCTGCATTAATTGAAAACCAAATAAGCACAGATATTACTATTATATGATCAAAAGTTACACAATAATAATCTGTTATCTGGCTGGATTCAACTTTCTAGGGACATAGAGGAAAGATTGAAAGCAGCAAACAATGTTTAATATTTACACAGCTATGGATTTAAAACTAATAAAATCAGTATGGCTTTGATAAAGTAACTACTAAGGCACACGCTTATTAGCTACACTGGAGTGCTCAATGGTGAAGGCACTGGCATAGAACACCCACCAGCCAAGTGTAAGGCTAACAAGTCTTGACAGTAAAGAAGGCTTATGCATGAGAGGGTGGAAGAGGCCGTCCTCACTAAGGTAGACTTTCGATCCTGTTGTGTCTGGAGCATTCACTTCATGCTCAGACCTAGAAAAGCCTTCTCTTCCTCTCCAGGTGTTGGATCTTGCCCTCCCATAGCTCTTTCTGAGAAGTTTCTGTGTTGTACTTAGTTGTCTCTAATCTAAAACTATGTTTCTTATCTTCAATTATTGCATATTTTCTATAAAAGTGACAATATTACCAATCACATATCCCCAGAGGTCCAAAGCATACCTGCTGCCATTTGTCAGTTCTACTAAGGCTTTGTACTAACACACTGCGATCGATCGTCTAGGTTCGAACGTGAATGTTGACATATCCTGTCAGTAGGCTTTCCGTGTTAGTTTTGTCCCAAGTGCACATCTACAACAACCTCCCAACCCTAATATTACCCACTCTGTACTACTTGACCTTGCAAAACCGAACTCACTTCCTCAGATTGGTGAGTTCTAGTTTCTACATCTTCTGTACTTACTCAGGGACCATTCACTTTTAGCTATAAATACTAAACACCCAGGTCAAATGAGTTGATACCTTCAACACTTTAAACAGTAGCCAACCTGTTGTGTTGTAATCATTTCTTTAAGAGACAAATCTCTCCTTCAAAAATGTTAACTTTGCTGCCCACAGACTCACGATGACAGGTAAGTATTTTGTATAGTTGAATACATTATTTAAAAGTTTATGCACAACTCATAAGAGAAACTTCACAAAAACATAAAACACATCTTTCAGGTCCTGTTCTCTCTGTTTAGTCACTGCAGTTCATTAAAAGTAGAACACATCCTCCATCCTTCCCTTGGCAGATTACAACTAGTGGATGCTGCTTTAATAAGTGTTTAATTAAGCGAACCTTTAAGGAACATGGGATTTTCAGGAGGTCTAGAAAAACTAATGAGACCCCTTTTGCATTTTATGAGATGCTAATCACTCATCAAATCTTAAGGTTGATATGCAGTAATAGATGCACACTATGTCACACAAAGTGGCAAGCTAATCAGTAATTAAAACGTGCCACATTGGAATTTGTGACGATTTCTGATTATTTGCTTTACTTCATGACTGTTTACAACCTACTCACACTTTCTATACTGATTTCAACTCTGGCCCATTGCCCCCCTCGTGTGTGTGTGTGTGTGTGTGTGTGTGTGTGCATCTGTATGAGTTACAGAGTGATCAACCTAGGATCTTTCACACCTTAGCACAGTGCTCTACTGAGCTATATTCCAGAATGTCTCTAGGATTATTTTTATTAAGGACACAAAGGATAGAACCAAGTACAAAGTTGAAATATGCTCAAAGATTCTGGAAGGCAGAAGTGGGATAGTCACCCGAAGAACACGTATTTCTTAAAAGAGATACAATGTGAAGCAATACAATCTAGTTTGTTAGATCAAGCTATTCTGCAGAACGAGAAAGGGATGCTTTATTCTACAGCTTTGTCCGACAACAATAAGCAAGCTACTATAGTCAGACTGAAATTATACAAGCCAACAGTTAGGACAAGCCATTATTATACTCAATGTATATAAAGAATATGTAAAGAATATAGGTCTTATAATGACTTTATACTGACTCTGTTATAGTTTAAAAGTCTGTGTGAATCCAAACCTAATGGCTGGTACTTCATTCTCATTGTGACAAGGCAGGCACTCTGGAAGGCAGTTATGCCATGAGGATGGAGCTGTTGTGAAATGGAGTTAGTGCTCTTGTAAGAGAGACCTCAAAAAAGCTCTCTTGTGCTTTTCTACAACATGAGGCTATGCAAAGTCCACAGTGAGTAGAAAGGGCTCTTCTCATGCTGACACCATCATTTCCTTGCCACTGTTTATAAACAGCCACCTTGTTACTTTGAGATGGCCACTGGAAAAGACCACTCAGCACTCATGCACCTCAGTATATTTACAGTGTCATCATGAAAAGTTCATAGATTTGAATGTAAGCTAACAAAGTCTATCACGTAATTAACTTATTCATTCAGTCAGTAAATATTAGTGAAGAAGACATCCTTGGTGCTGAGGATGTTGTGACTAACAAGGCAGAATCTGCACTCACCAATTAGTAATTCTGGATAGCAGTTAAAGTCATGAGGAAAAATAAATTAATTGACATAGGGGAAGTAGAAAAAAAAATGACTCTCATAGCAACCAACTGACCTAGCACTGTACTTCTGCACTGTGTTTTCTCTTGAGTCCTTGGATTTGCTTGCTCTCACTGATCCCTCTCCCTCTCTCCCTCCCCTTTCTTCTTCCTCCCCCTCCCTCTCCCTTCTCCCTCCTCCTCTCACTGCTCCCTCTCCCCCTCTCCTCCCCTCCCCCTTCCCTCTCTCTTCCCCTCCCCCTATTCCCTCCCCTACCCCTCTCGCTTTCTCCTTCCCCTACCTCTCTCTTTCCCCATCCTGCTCTCACTCTCTCCTTATTCTTGCTGTTTCACTCTTTTTCAATCACCAACTCTCATAGTTTTTATCTTATGGTAAAATGGAGAGCAGGTGTACAAGAATAACTTTCCCATTATCCAGCCTGCTCTGCCCATCTGCTGTTTTGTTTGTTTATTTTTCTCTGACAATGTGTCCTGAGGTGTGGTGTACTGACGCCCATAGTGAGATACAAGGTCAGTGGGGTGTAAATTCTTTCTCAAGTGATTCTGCCCATCAAATTCCTTTTTGGAAATTACTTCTTCCCTGGAAAATAGTTGTGTTCCAAAAAAAAATGAGATTTAGAGAATTCATCTTATATATCTAAAAATTAAACACTGCCAGTTTCTCTTTATTCAAATGTCTAAAATTATATTTAAGTATTTATGATTAGAGATTCTCATATATTCCTCCTCTTCTCTCAGCCTAATTTTTCCCAAACTTAATGTATTACATTAGTGAACTGTCTTCACTATAACTCATAAGCCATTGCCAAGTCATTACTATTCACTTAACTTCAGGGTTGAAATCATTCACCCATTGTTTTCTAAAGTTAAGAGTTTTACAAGTGTATAAAGAGTGAAATTTAATGAACACATTTATAGTTTTTTTTTAAAAAAAACAAAAAAAACAAAAAAAAAAACCCAGAATGTCCTTTTGAAAATTTATCTAAACCTTATCAAATCTAATTAAATGCATGTTTTCTCCTTGATTGTTTTCTGTGGCTTTTATGGTGTTTATAGCATTTGACATGTAGCCCATCTTATGCCAGCTTTAGGGGGAAATGTATTGTTTGTTTATGTTTGTTGTTTCATTGTTTCAAATGTGGTGCTCAGTTGTCGAGTATACACCACTTTCATCCTTCTAGCCTCACAAGAAATTTTAAGTTGTAGTGTCAATTCAAATGTTTTGGTTTAGTACTGTGCTGGTTATTTAAAAATGTCTAGCATTTTGTAAATTTTAAATCCAGTTACAGAGAATGTAGGTGAGGCTCAGCAATTGAGTGCTTACTGCTTTTGCAAAAGGTTCAAGAGGGAAACATTGACATCTACCCTGATACATTCTACACTTAGGGTTCCAGTCATCACCACCAGTCACGGCATCTCAGGACATGGAATCCAGCGCCAGGTCGGATGGCTTAAACTCCAGCTACACCTTCTTCTGACCTCACAAGCAGCAGCATATATGTAGCACACACTTTCTGGCATACACACACACACACACACACACACACACACACACACACACACTAAACAAACAAACAAGCATAGTTTTTAAAAATTCAGTTTCAGGTGTCACAAAATAACTTGTCTGGTTTAGCTTGGATACACACTGCTTCTACAGAGGAAGTCAAAAGGTACAAATCTATCAATAATACGGAGTCATCCTACTCATGATGGACACTATTTCCTCTGTTCAGCTTCCACTCTGATTCTTAATATTTCTTGTTTTCAAATACTTTTGTTCTTTTTCTGTCTAATTTTCAAGTTGGAAGCTTAGGTTGGTGATTTCTATATTTCATCATTCCTAATACATATATACATATAACCAATGCTCTGAACACACCCACCATTATTTCAATGCAAATATTCATTTCATTTGATTCAGAAAATTTTAATTAACTTAGAGAACTCATGATTGACACACATAATCTGAAGATGAGATATTTACTCTCACTTTGTTTTCCATCTATCTTTCTGATTTTGTTAGTTTAATTATGTGTTAATTTCAGAGTATATTTTTACATGATTTCCCCTTCAAAAATGTATGGTATCGCCCCAAATATGTTCAGTTTTGATGAATGTTCCAACTTATAAGCTAGTGAAAAAAACATGTTTCATGCTCTTATGGGATGAAGTACATTATAAATTCAATCAGAATAGA
>JANHMN010000012.1:67703833-67783147 GCA_030674055.1 Rhabdomys pumilio
AACCTGATCTGATGACAAATAATTAAATAGTGTAATCATACTAGTTAGAATTAAACAAAGTGGATTTAATGGATAAAATGCTGTTATGAAACACTTTAAACTTATTTATATCAGAAATTTCCTGATAATTAATGAAAAGACTACAACAAACTTATAATCATCACTATATTAAGTGCAAACAAACACAGCATTTCCTCTAAAATCAGGAATGGTCCAGGGATGCCAACTCTCCCTCTCATTTGATACAGTGCTTGAAGCTGTAAGGGATAGTATGAGAGCCTATGACCCCATCAGAAGCAGTGGTGCTGTTGTATTTCACAGGGCAAACAACAGATCTCTTAGTATCCTAAAAATTTCAGGATCCTACTAGCCTGCTTTCATGAATTTTTCATGAATTGCTTGCACTTTATTTGAAAGACATTGTGACAATCCCATCCACATCTTGCAGTCTAAGAACTGTGACCATCCGTTCTACAAACCCCATCGCTACTTTTATTCATTCTTTAATATATTGAAGTTCTCTCTTCAGTTCATGGCTTAGGGTTTGAAGTTTATATCACCCGTGTGTATTTAATTGAAACTGGAGAAATTGTGTGTGTGTGTGTGTGTGTGTGTGTGTGTGTGTGTGCGCGCACATATATATGCTATATGGAAAGGATGTCACAAGTCCTAGCATTACGGACACTTTCTGTGCTAGACCTAAAAGTATCAAATATCTAGAACCTCCTTGACTCTAGCCACCTGTATTACAACTTGTTGTATAATTTACACTTGTTTCCATAAAACCTAAAGACAATATCTCCCATGGTCCATCTACTTTGACCAAAGCTGATGGTTCAAAACCCACTGGTACCATTGTGCTTGTCCCCCATGTTCCTTAAAGGAACCCTTCTTGTTTTGTAATCCAAAGACTGCATTTGCCAGTACCACACACAAAAACATCAATATGTTCCTTCCATAGGAAATGGAGAAGATAATTTTTTATTTTCTGAAGCTTCAGAACCATGTGTATTTCTATAACACCCATTTCTGTCTTGTGGTATCTGGCGACAGTTCTACAGCTCGTGCATCAACAGGACCATGAATGCTCCCAGCACATATCAAAGGGCCACAGTACTTGGTTCTGTAGAGTCTGAGGATATATACACTTGGAAGTCTATGTTATCTGAAAAGATGAACTATTTCATTCACGAGTCACTTCAATCTAGACCATCAAGGCACTCATAGACTCTTTGATGTTTTGGTGACACCTAAAGAAATCACAAGTACATTGAACTTGTAATGTCATCTGGACTCAACTGATATGGTATCAACTGATACCATACTTATTTAAATAAAAAGATTATTCTCATACAGAAAATACTCAATAAAATAAGTATTTTATTACATGTGCAGACTTTACTGTAGACACCTAAGGATCATGAAAAGCTAAGAAACTGTGGCTTGGATACCTTCAAAGACAAGAGATTGTTTCTCTAGGAATAGATCCCAATTAGAAGGAAGTCTATAAACTGCCTGAAAAAAATCAAAATAAGGTAGTTTAGGAATCTCAGTGAAATACAAGAGGATGTGAATAGTTGACACAATGAAATGAGAAAAGAAATAATCAAATCATCAGAAATCTTTGGACTTTTAAGACTTCTTCTGCCTTGAATAGAGAGAGCAACTTAAAAATAAATCTCTGAACTTAGAAGACAGAATAGAGAAAACAACAGAAAAAAATAAAAAAGACAATAAAGAATAAAGAAATATTAAAATATTCAAGAAATCATTAAGAAAACAATTTGTGTTACAGAAATTCTAGGAGACCACCTATACAGAAAGCATGAAAACATCATTTAATAATATGAAAGCTAAAAAGTCTCTGTATCTTCAAATTTGGACTCAGGCAACTAGATCCAAGAAGCTCAGAGGACCCTTACTAGACTCATTCAAAAAAGAGCTTCTCCTGTATAGTTTTGTATGCAGAATGTGAAAGTATGAAACACACAAAATTAAAAATTAGTGCAGGAAAAATCTCACATATAAACTGAAACCTAATTAGACTGACAACAGATTTTCCAAGAAAACCCTCATACATACCAGAAGGAAATAGAAGGAAATATTACAACTGAGATAAAACCAGCCAGCCAAGACTAATCCATCAAATCTACCATCTGTAAATGAAGAAGAAATATGTCTTTTCTAGAAAAGCAAAAACTGGCATAATTTACCAGCACCAGACCAAAGTCCTTCATAGGAAGAAAAGATGGAAGCCACCATTCTTAAAATATAGCACTGTACAGATTCATAGGCAGAAGAAACACATGCAAAAGAAAAAGAATAATACCTTGAGGAAATTGCGAAGCACCAAAATACAAGATACTTAATCAAAGAAGAAACGAAAAACACACAAGACAATAAGACAATAGTAAAATGGCTCATTTTGTCACACTTATAATTCCAGTACTTGAAAGCAGAGTGCAGAGAATTATAAATTTGCTGCTTGGCTATATAACTAGAGATATCTTATGAAACATAAAAGGAAAATGACTAAATGATTAAAGGAAGCTTAAATGCATAGATAATAATCTTGAATATAAGCACATATAAGTCACCAATTCAAAGACACAGATTCACAGAATAAGAAACAAAAAGCAAGAGCCAATTATACAACTGGAAACCCACTTTATTGGCAAAGGCAAGCACAGGTTGAAAGTGTTGGAGGAAGATAAACTATGCAAAGAAACAAAAAGCAATGAGGATTATAACACTTTGATAAAGCAATCAATTAGCAGAATATGTACTAATTATAAACACATATATTCCCAACACTGAAGTACCCAATACATAAAGCAAATACTTAAAGACCTAACAGTAGAGACTCACCACAATGCTAGCTGATTAGAGACATTGACTTTTTATTTTCACAGTAGGGAAATAATTCAAACAGAAAATCAGCAAGTAAGAATTAGAGTTGGATCATGCTTTAGAATAAATAGAGCAATGCATATTTAGGAAAAATGTCACCCAACAGCAGCAGAATATGCATTTTCTTCCTTGAGACACAAAACATTCTTCAGGATAGATCATATGTTAAGGTTATAAATCAAATATCAGGATTTCTTTTTAAAAAGAATCATATCATATATCTTTGCAGGTACAGTCATATTGTTGTTAAGGAGCCCTATTGTCATATATTATTAAGTCTCCATACCTTACAATAATATTACTGTTTCCTAGTATTACTATTACTTAGTGTGTCCTGCAAACCATATTTTCAACCTTCTCTGAATTTGTAATCCACAATGTATACCCTTCCCTTTGCCTTGCTGAACTGAACCTGTGAGGCATGGTTGTTCTTTTGCCATATGAAAATATGTCCTCCCAGAAACTTTGATGACTCCACATAATAATTCTACATGATATATTCTTGTACTCATTGTTATCACCTCCTGTCTAAAAGCCAATTATTTCCACAGTTTTTTTCTATCAACCCTAATGTTTCCCCATAAAAGAATCCTCAAAGGCCAATGAAGGGTTCCTCTTTGAAATCCTGATTTAAGGTGAGGCAGCCATCTGGCCAGTCTCTTGTCTACCTCTGAATAAACCTTGCTTGATAAGACAGTTGTGGAAATGTTTACACCCCCTCAGGTCTGACAAATATCATGCTAGATTACAAGTAAAATAGCAATATATTTTTTAAAAGGAATCATTGTGGCTTTCTAGAGCACAGTGAAATTAAATTAGAAATCAATGGAGAGCAATAGCTACCACAATCCATGAGATACATCTTTATTAGTTCTTTGTTTATAATAATGAATACACTAAAAGTAAATCAAAAATTTTAATAGACAACCTAACAATATGCCACAAAGACTCCAAACAATAAAATAAAAAGCAAAATTTTAGTAGAAAATAAGAGCAAAAATAAATAAAACTTTAAACCAAAAATTAAGTAAATAAGTTATTTTGTAAATATAAACAAATTTGACAAATGTTTTGTTAGAGAAAAAGAGAGAACAGCTAAATAATCTCTGAAATTAGAAATACTAAATAAATTCAAAGTTATATATAATAATATATAATTTATATAATTATATCTAACCTTTTACATACAATATATATTTTATATATATAAGAATTTACATAAAAGGAGACACTACAACTGATACCACAGAACTATGCAGAAGCACAAGAAACTACTACGAATATCTACATACAAATAGCTGGCCCTACTCAAGGAAATGTTTCAAAAGGGATGCATCTGGAATCACCAAACTAACTTGAAGGAGTCCAATAAAAAGTCTGTACACTGTCAGACTCAAATTATATGAAATGCTTATGAAATCCAATTCTATTTAGACAAAAGTGAGATCAATGGTAAGCAGCAGCTACTGCTAATGAATACAAAATTTCTTTTGAAGTAATGGAATCTGATCTAGATAGAGATGGCAAACAATTATGCATTTTGGTTATAGTAAATGCAGCTGACTTGTGCTTTTTAAAATGACTGTCATAAATAACCCTTTAGATTTATTTATTTTTATTTTATGGATGTTGGTGCTTTGTATGAGTCTATATCTGTGTACCATGTCCATGTCTTGTGTCCTGGGGTACTAGTAAAGAGTAGTGGATCCTAGGGAACTAGAATTACAGATTGATATTAGCCATTTAGGTACTGGAAATCAAACCAGGGGCCTTCTAGAAGAGGATCCAATCACTTGACCAATGAGTCATCTCTACCCTCTCCTACTAATAATGTATATTGATACTTATTTATCAATCTGCTTATCTATCTATCTATCTATCTATCTATCTATCTATCTATCTATCATCCATTTGTTTTATTGAAACAGGCTTTTTCTGTGTTGCCCTGGTCTTTCTGGAATTTGCTTTGTAGCCTCAAACTCAGATTCTCCAGCCTCTGCTTTCCAAGTCCTGGGATCCTGGGCACCTGGAATTACCGATGGATGTTATCCATGTGAGTGCCTGGAATAAAACCAGGGGCTGTAGGGAAGAATAGTCAGTGCACTTGAGCATTGAGACTTGTTTCCAGTTAGCCTCCTATCTAAATAATATACTAAACAAACAAGTAATTTGTAACTAGCAATTGAAGAAATGTGAATTAAAATAAATAGTGGAGACTAGAAAGATAACTCAACAGTTAATAACACTGTCTGATCTTGCAGAGGACTGGGGTTTGGTTCTGAGCATTTGTTCATGTGACTTACAGCCTGTGCCTCCAGCTCCAGATTGGGGAACACAATCCCCCATCTGATCTCTACAGTTAGCCAGATGCACTTACACTACTCACACAAAGACAACTACAAATAAACATTAATAAAAAGAAATGTGCTGAGAGCATCTTTCTTTTTTAAGGATTTGCTTTAAGTAATTTGCACAGGAAGAGACCCAGGTCATACCAATCAGTCTATGTACATCAGCACCACCGAAGTCCCCCTCAGAAGCAAATCCTAAAATCTGTCAAGGTTTTAGTATGCTCAGAGTGATGAAATATACTCTGCAATCCTGTTGGTAGTGGTAATTCTGTGTGACTTTTTCTTCTTTTTTTCTCAGATTAAAAGAAACTATCTTCATGATCATATTGCCATGACAGTACTTGGTTTGACTGAGCTTTCTCCCGTGACTTCTCAGTACATCTTTGTAGGAACTGTTGTGCCTTTTTTCTGGGAATAGTATCAGCGCTGCTCTGGTTTCTAATGGAATGTATTGAAAAAGATGTACCATGAATTAGTTGAATAAATCTCTTTCATTAAATTTTGAACAATAACTTTGTTCCTGCTTCTTTTCTTCCCCTCCCCCATTTCTTTCCATATTTTCTTTGCATATGTTGCTTTGCTCATTAACTGGTGTTGAAAGACTATTATTTATTTCTGTGCACACTTAAGATTAAATCAGTCATATATTCTTATGAAAATGATCAATTTAATGTACTCAATATCCAAATATCATGAAATATAAAATGTGGAAATTACAGTTTAGTGGGCACCCTTTTCCCTGTCTGTCAGTTAGCAAATGGCATAGAATTTTATGGGCCAGGTTTCAGTAACCACTTATCATTTTCTGCACCTCTACAAGAGGCAAAACACTTTCTCATGATATCATCACACTTCAATGCAGATGAGAGGAACCTTAAGCAATGTCTTCTGAATATTAAGAAGGGATTTTTTTTCATCACATAAGGCTTCATTCTGACTAAAATGGTAAGATTATTTATTAAATCAACCTTACACAATAATCTTTACATGTTACTTTATTGTCTATATGGAAATCTCAAAGAAATATCTTTAGCAACAAACTCCTGGAGCAAAGTAGCCATTTTTAAAAAGATTGCAAAGTACAAGGCTAACAAAGAGACACCAAGTGTCTATATATGAACCAGCAATGAATAATTACAATTTAAAATAAAAACCAGCATTATATAGATCCCTACTAACATATGGACTATATAAGTCTACCAGTTATGGATGGGATCTGTATGTGGGTGAATACAGAACTCTGAAGAAAGAAATCAAAGGAAGGTAAAATCACCTGGAGAGACATCTCACGGCAATGGCTAAGAAACTATTTTAAAGATGTAGATTCATAGACCTCAGCAAATAAGATGTGTAGATGACAGTAAGATATTGCATACATTATAAGGAGAAATTTGACTCACATGTCTAAGAGAAATAATCAAGTTTAGAAGGTTGACATAAGAACATGATTGTAGATTCTTGCCAAGCAGCCCCAAAAGTTCTTGACCTCTCCCCCGTTTTTATTTCCTAAAAAAGACTGAGCATGTCTTAGGTTGTCATGCCAAGAATGCCTTTCTTACCCATTGTGGATTATCAAAAGCAATGCACTTCTGTCTTAGGTTGGTAAGGCTCTGCAGAATCTTACCCATCCTTGGCTTGCCAGCCTCTTAATTTAATAACTCTGTCTGAGAATCCATTTTTAGTTCCAAGCCATGTACTTTGGCTGCCAACATGTTGATGTTGTTAAAGACAAGCTTTAACAAAATGGGCAGGAATAAAAGTATTCCCAGGAGAAACAGGGCTAGCATGATCAAGCTATATATGCCATTGTTGAAGCATGACCAAAATAGAAATACTGAACTCAGGACATGGGTAATATTATCAGCAGTATCTGCCACATCAATGCTCAGCAGAACAGCATTCTTTAAATTCATAAGCTCACTAGACAAAGTTAAAACATCCAGAGAGGTGTTAGACTTATACCAAATACACTACAAGTGTCTTTAACCTTTTTCCTAATTATAATGACTACCACTGTAAATTTTAGAACTAAGGTGAATTCAATAGTATTTGGCCTGACACCTGAGATAGTTCCTTGGCAAGAATCTGACACGGGCCAAGGACAAGCACATGGAATGCTTGGAAGGAATCTGACATTGGCCAAAAACAAGGAAGTGGGCTTCAGGAATTTGACTTTAGGCTAGAACAAAGAAGTAATTTCAAGCAGGAATCTAAATATTAGGCTAGAACAAGGAAGTAAGCTTCAGACATGAAAATGACTTTGGGCTAGGACAGGGAAGTCAGCTCAAATATTTTGGTCGTTCTGATAAGCCCTTAGAAACAGTGATCACAAGAGTATTCTTACAACTATGTTTACTGCCTTGCTTGTTCTTTTGACTATTTTGTGTTTATTGTCTTGTTTGTTCCTTGACTATTTGCATCTATTGTCTTGCTAGTTCCTCAACCTAAAACTGGCCTTAATACTTGCATGTAATTGAAATAATATAAAAACAAAAAGGAGGAGGGGTGATGGGATAGGGAGTTTCTAGGGAGGGGAAATGGGGAAGGTGGATGACATCTGAAATGTAAATAAATAAAATATCCAATAAAAAATTCTGTCAAAACATCTTCAAGAAAGTAAAAAGAAGAAGATGAAGATGAAGAAGAAGAAGAAGAAGAAGAAGAAGAAGAAGAAGAAGAAGAAGAAGAAGAAGAAAAGAAACACGATTGCAACTGCTTACCATTCCAGGAAAACCTCAAAGGATAGGAAGTAGGTTAGCAGATGCCAAGGATTCAGGGGATGGCATGAAAGATGGGTTGGTTGAAGATGGGATGGGGGGGGGGACATCAGGGACTCCATGGAGTGTGATACTATGCTGATATGTCCTACTCAATGAATTACATAACAGAGAATAAAACCTAAGATTAGTACAGATCAGTACATTAGTGTCAGCTCATCTACTGTAACACATCCACTACATTATAATGCCTGGAATGGCAGTGGCAAGGAGTACATGGAGGTTTTGTACATGTCCTCAAATGTCCCACACTGAAAATCTTCAAGATATAAAACTCATTATTTATGGAGATAATCTATTCACAGCAAGTGAGCATTAACTTAGAGAAAAATTATATGCTTTACACAGTAAAAATTATATACATGGATTTATATACACTCACACACATTAAGATAAAATAGCTATATGTTCCTTTTCACCACAATTTTCAGATGTTATATTCCATTATTTTTTTTGGCTCCTAATGTAAAGCACATTCCAGGATGAATAGGATAAACAAGAGGCAAACAAATACAGGGAGTGATGATGAATTCCACTTATTTGGAAGAAAATGGAACCAGGTCATAAATGGATAGTGTTATTTTCCAGGAACAATGTATCCCTAAAGGACAGAGTAATGTCACTCACGAAGGGCCACAGTTCCTCGTTCACTGTATCCTGTTCCATACTTGACTCCTTTCTTGTCAGTGAGTACAATGGATATGTGATAATAGAACTGCATACCAAAAGTATATCTCAAATTTCCCAGTGAGAATGTAAGAAAAATAAAATAAGCACATACCAATTCGTCGATGCTGATCATGAGCACACTCTCATATGCTTTACCTTCTTTGTCTTTAATGTGGCAGTCAGATGATGTGACAGGCAGCAGAACAAGGATCAGGGGAGGAATTCCAAAGATATATCTAAAAGAAACTGAACCCAACAATTGGTGAGCACTGGCTAGATCACCCAGTCATGAGGTTGTGTCTTACAGTGGGATCAAACACCTATATCTAATAATTTAAAAAGACATCTCAATTCTAACAAAGCATAGAAAGAGCTATACAATGAAACTGATCACAACTAAGGCAGTACAGCAACTGGGCTAGGATTAGGATTTTCGTTTGGTGTGTAAGTTATATCCACATTTATGCAGAACAGCTAGGATAAAATTAGATTTCTGAGATATCTGATGGGGAGGGGTGACAGCTTTGTAGTTGCATTTATGTTAAACATTCTTGAAAGAAAACATATCTACAATAAAAGAGGTATGGTTTATTAAACTTATATCTTATTTTAATATATATGAAATATGTCATGTAAATGTTTAGTTAAACAGAAACCATGGTCCCCATGAAGGCAAATTCAGTCTTTCTCTGGAAGAGCGACACAAAGTGGGGTCACCTCTTTGTTGCTTGCACCATGGTGATTCTTTGTAATGATAGACTTTACAGAGTTTTACCTTCCCCTTATCTGATCATGTTAAATAATGTTTGAAAACTCTTTTCCTTATGTCATTATTTTGTGTATCTATTTCCTGGAAGACCTAGATTCTGTTCAAGCATAGCTCTCTTTAAATTCCTTTCATGTTAGGAAAAGATCAAACAAAAGACTCACGACTTTTTAGCTGATGGTTTATAACTATACTTGGTAAGTTATGCTAATCACAGTGAACTGTTCAATTAAAAGGAAGGAAATTCTAAATGGAATCACTTGGATTAAATAATTAACTCACTTGGAGTAAACATTAAAACATTAAAACCACCTATTTCTTCATGAGTCCACACATCTTTCTTTCATTTTTCCATGAACTCAGTTATATTGATGACATTCTTATCATAATTTTCCCAAATTAAGATTATATCATTCTAGTCTTCAGCATTTTATTTGCATCTTCTCATTTAAGAGTCTAAGCAACATTTCTATAAACCCAAGGAATTGACATTGGAAACAGCCTAAAGAATGTAAAGGGTATTATAAGGATGCAATCTATTAAACTATTATCCATGGTATTAAAAAGGCAGGCATATCCACCATAAATTACCATCTGAGTGCCAATGTTTCTACAAATAAAGAGTCCCAAATTAGGACTATCTCAGACTTTGAGCCCCAAACACCATTGTTCTATGACCTGGCTTCAGTAAATGGCCACCAGAGAGCATTCTTGATATTACCGTAAATTTCTGTTGATATGTGGGCAAATGGTCTGAATCCATTCTGACCAGGTTTGTTGGGAACAGCAACCTTGTCCCTTCCTCTATAGCCAATATTCCAAGACTCACTTTCTACTAGCAAGGATGGTCCATCCAGCAGAGCCCTTGCCTCCAAGGACTTGGATCTCAAACTCAAATCCCCTCCATTGATAGAGCCCTGTCTCTCTCCCAGTTCTTTTCTTTGATACACTCATCCTTTTTAACTGCAATGGTTGCTGCAAAGGAGGTTGCTAATCTAATTCTTCTAAAGTATGTATGAATCACTTACTTGTCTGGGAATTCAATTCTAAATTCTGGAATCCTATTCTTTAGCCTGCTATGTGTTTCTAGCACCTTGCTATCTCCTCTTTATCCAGGAATGGATTCATAAAATTTTCTAAGTAACAATCAACCAAATGTTCCTACACCGTGCGTCTAGACGAGCGCGACCCCACCTGCTCCCAACTCTCCTACCCCACACTGTTTGTGTTCAGCAGAAAGTAGCTGGTTCTGAATCGGCATCCTATACCCAAAGAAGTCAAGATGTTAGTCTGGAACAACCCCACCTCCACCCCCACCCCCACCCACACCCCCGCTCATCTCCTGCACTAGCTGGGAAACCACTCTAGGAAGCTGCTCTTTTTCCCCCAACACTACCTGTACAAGACACCCCACCTACCCCCCCACCCCCCTCCACTTAGAAAAAAACTCTAGGCTACCACATCATCACTCCTCATCCCTGAGTTTCCTGCAACACACCCGGGAGTGCCCACCCAGGGTCTCAGTTTTTGACCATGTGTGGACATCATCCCAGTTCCGTGCTGGCACATCATCGCTCCCTGAGTAAGCTCTATACAACCTCCTTGCTTTAGCCTTGATGTATGACTTCATTGACCTCTACTTGTGAGATTGGTGAACCCACCAGAGAGCAGAGTCCTAATAGGCTGTCTATATCTATTTTTAGTCTGACCTAATCTGGCCTATATCTGCTTCAAGAGGGATAGAAAATGCCAATCACTTTTAAACACCCATAATCAGTTGATAACATCTTGTCTGCTGCTATTCTTTTTGAAAGGCACTTTCTCATTATATCACTCTTCTAGTCTTCACACAGGTATCAATTACTACCAATTGTATCATAGCCATCTAAATTTTTATAGCAACATGCTTTTTATTTCATCATTTGCCTCATAAATCTCCAAAAGTTATGGTTTGGGGGGGACCAGACAAATGAAAGAGACAGAAGATGTGACTTGAACTTAAAGAAGAAAATGATGATGTCATTGGTAAAAAGAGATTAAATTTACATCAATATCTAAAAGTCATTTCAAATGTCCATTTTCTATGGTTTAACAAGTTTATTTGTTTTACTTTCTAAGAGTGCCAGTTTTCTTCTTCTTGCCAGTTTTCAGAAATATGTGCTTCCCAGATTCATGTGAACTTATAACTCGTTGGGGAGCATGTTCTCAGTGCTTCACAGAGTTGCTTTGATGGAATATTCTTTGCATGTGTGTGCTACATGAAATTTTCAATTCTAAACTATTCTTACATCTGTAGACTATTTTAATTAAGTAGCTAAGTAATTAAGTAAAAGAGCTGCTGACAGACAAGAGCAGTCTAACACACATTTTAATATATTATAATATATCTATATACATATATGTATCTATCTATATATATGTACATATATATATATATATATATATATATATATAGATAGATAGATACATAGATACATATTAACAGAGTTTAGAGTAGAGAGAATTGAAGATCTTGTGTGTCTGACTAAATAGTTGAGTTTCATTTCAAATTCCTGTGCATAATCTCTAAAATTAAAACCTTTAAAACCTTCAAGGCTCTCTTAATGCCCAATGCATATCTCATGGCTTCCCGCCTCTACCATCAGTAGTGTGTACTTTGTTCTGTGATTACAGTTATTTCTTCATATACAAGCACAGTAACAAATTAAGGTTTTTCTGGTTTGAAGGTTTACTTAACACTGTTGTCCCAGTGGCACCGGAATTCAGCATTGTTTGTGTTTTGCCACTTTGGTTTTACAGCACACTTCTCTACCTCCCCTGAACTCTTCATGAGGTCACAGATAACACAAACTGTAGAAGCATTACAAGACAAGTGTTGGCTTGTAATATTGTCTTTCAATCTCTCACAGGGTTTGAAACTGGAGAATTTGTTTTCAGTGGGGAATTTGGTTAAACCAGAATGATAGCTGTCTAAAAATTCTTGTTGGTTTTTAATGTAAGCCAAATAATACATTCAATCTTCAGCTGCTTAAGTTATGAGGTCAAAGTGGACATAAGAAAATTGGCTTCCTAGGTGCATTATATCCAGTCATCTATCAGTTTTTTTTTTTTAGTTTTTGAGATTACAAAGTAATTATTTTATTTCTTTGATCCATTTCTTTCCCCAAACCCTCATATATGTCCTTCCTTGCTCTACTTCAAATTCATGACCTATTATTTCTTTAAATGTTGTGCTTTATCTATCTGTCTGTCTGTCTGTCTGTTTGTCTGTCTGTGTGTCTGTCTATGGATCTTTGTATCTACCTTTCTAAATACATAACTACAACCTGCTCAGTCTGTATAATCTTACTTGTATACATGTTCTCAGGGCTGACTGTTTGGATCAACAATCTGTGTTCTCCTCTCTGGGGAGGTCTATTTCTCTCACTCTCAGCAGTTCTTAGCTGGCTGCGATTCTTTGTCTAGGGCTGAGGCCTTGGGGACTTCCCCCATACTCTTAGAAGTGTTCTTTCAGTGTCCTTTCCTAAGTCTATTTCATCTGACAATTCAATTCTCTAGCCACTTCATGATACATATATACAGGTCACTAGCAGTTTACAGTAGAGAATCTGGAGCTCAAAGAACAGTTCTCCAAAACAATGTTTTTGGGGAAAGCAGGAGTCACATCTGGTGCTCTGCTTGCTCTGGCTGTCTAGGGCTTCAGCTGTTAGCTACTGAATCCCACTTCCTACAGAATAACTGCATTTAATGATAGTGAGAGGAAGTATAAAAAATTCACTGTCTTCTGCATGAACTTCATTAGGGTGCTTCCTGGCCAAGCTCTGAAACTACAGCATATGCTCCTATTTCAAGGGAAAGTGTAAATATTTTGACATATTATAAAGTTATCTAAGAGTCAAGATAACAACACTTCATACCTATGAGACTGGTTTTATAAAAGAACTTTCCATTTTTGTTCAAGAAGTAGACTGAGGTGAAATTTCTAATTTTTTTTTTACAGATGGCTCTTCAGGTTTCTCTGTATCCTCATGGCTCTGTTTCTCATTATTTTCTTTTATAAGTACACAAATATAATGTATACTGATTCTTAATGAGGCAGCACAACTGAGGACCAGAGTGAAGCCTTGTTGACTGGATGCCACAATACAACACGGTGAAAACTGAAGACTAGCGCAGCACACAGCCTTGATGGAGTTTATGCCTCTAGTGAATTTTGGAACGAAAATGAAAGAAAATAAGCCACTCGTTTTAACTCTCAAGAGTTTAATATTTTCTTTACTAACATCTTTGAGGCATGACTGATATAGTTGTATCTCAGGGGGGAAAAGACTCCTTGTTTAAATTACACCTTTGCTTTCCTTTGTCCTACTATCGCTCCAGATTGTAGGTAATCCAAGGATTAAAGTCAGGAGTGACGCAGAAAGAAGCAGTTTCAGAACCCAGGGCATTGCAAAGGAAACAGAGATACAGTGTTTCTAATTGTACAGTAAACTCCTGGAGGGGCACCCTGGCAAACAGCCTTCCATCATTTCCTTGAGCAATCTCTCAGGTCTCCACACCTTTTATTTGGTTTCTGACAAGTACTCCCTCATATGTCGGTTTTGGGTTCCCTGGTACCTAAGAGAGGGGAAGAAATTGGACCTCTGACAGTGGGCAGAAAACCAGTGCCATGAGGCTGCGAAAGGAAAGAGCCTTAGACTGCCTCCTGAACCCCCACGGGTTCTCTTGCTTGAGGAAGTATTTAGAACATTTGCATTTCCGTAGGTAGACCCCCACTCCTCACACTCTCCATCCTGTTCTCTTCTCTCCTCCAGCATTTGTAAGCATTGTATTAGTTCTAGCTACAAGTGGATTCCAGCCCCTGTCAATTCTGTTCTTGTCCGTTTTAAATCCTTATTTACTTCAAACTGATGCAAACCTATTAGATTTGATCAGGGGGCTACGAATTTGTACTCATGGGTACTTAGAGTTCTGCCTCCCTTATGTAGCAAATATATAGAAGGAAAAAAATCTGGCCTTTTGCAATCTCAGCCCCAGGACTTGGGTTCCCAGCAAACAAGGCAACTTACAGCCTGGATCGGAAACTCCCAGGCTTGCTGAGCAGAGAAGAGGGGGTTTTCCAATGATCTGTACTTTGGGGTTTAAAAGCGCATCCCGGGAGCGACTCTTTCATTCTCTACGAAGTTCTGAGCTGAGAGCCCGGGGACTCCCTGAACCCAGCCAGGAAGCCTGTGAGTAACTTTGCACAGTCAGGAAGCGGGGGAAGCGCTGCTTTGAAGAGTTACTGGATAGGGGCAGTGTGCGGCTGATAGCCATTGACTACT
Source organism: Rhabdomys pumilio (assembly GCA_030674055.1). NCBI lineage: Eukaryota > Metazoa > Chordata > Mammalia > Rodentia > Muridae > Rhabdomys > Rhabdomys pumilio. The sequence continues at coordinate 67,718,631 of JANHMN010000012.1, forward strand.
GAGTCTTGGCTGCAGGGGTCCACCGCATTGCGGATCGGCATTGAAGCTCTGGGTCCGGGGTTCTGAAAACCAACTGAGAACTGCTCCTCCCCGCCCGCCCAGGGTTGTACGCCCAGGTGCCAATGGCTCTGGGCCACCGAGTTCAGCGCGGGTAGTGGCTGACCATGGGAGAGGCCGTGCTCTCAGCCGGTCCAAAGTGCAAGGCCGGGCTATTCCCGGACGTGCGGAGGCTCGGGGGCGGGTGGCACGTCCCGGAGTGTCCCAGAGTCCCCGGCGCGCTAGGCGCACCTACTCGTGCGCACCAGAGAGCAGCGCTTACCATGGAACATGGTCTGCGGGAGGTGGGTGTAGTCATGATGATTGGGACTGCAGCAGGAGCAGGCTCTCACCACCCATAATCACGCCCAGGACCCCGGTCATCCGCCGAGTGGCCGCAAGCCGGTGCTGGGCAGGGCAGTCCAGGCAGCTGACTCCTCTCACCCACGCCACGCCTGGTCCATCCATCCCAGGAGGGCCGCGTGCATCACCGGCCACCCAGGCGCTCTGGCTTTGCCATAACTTCCGTAAGATCTGCCGGCAGAGTAGGCAGGGTACTTTCAGTTTCTACTTTGCGCTGGGTCTTCAGGTTCAATGTTTGGGTTTATACCCTCAGCGTCTTCCCCATGCACCTGGACCAGGATCAGTGGTTGCTGCAAATTTCGAAAATACCTCAGGAGAAGCCAGCTGGCCTTCTGGATCAGAAAGATTCGGCTAGTAGGCTTTCCAAATGACTTCTAACCGCTTTGGCAACTCTGGGAGACTAGGAGCTAAAACCACCAGTTACTAATATGTGCACAGGAGCCACAAATGTGCAGCACAGAAAAGCTCCCTATTGCAAGGCAGTTCCACTGAGGAGGCGTCGCTGCTTCTGCCGCCAATGTGGCTGACGGTTGCCAAGTCATCTTAAAAAAAAAAAAAGGAAGTGAAGGATGATTAAGAGGGTCACGCCCTCTCCTCCTCTAGGCTCCCTAGTTTTTTTCCTCTGGGTCTTCTGTGTAACGCACCTGCTCAGGTGGGACTTTAAGAATAAATAATTCTTGTGAGTCCACTCAGTCTAGTATATAAGTGGTAGTTTCAGAAAAGCAAAACTCGTATTAGTTGGAGTGATACAGAAGTTATGCATACTAACTAACTTCCACAGGTATCTCCTGCCATGGCTAATATTGTATCATTAAGGGTTTTTTTGTTTGTTTGTTTGTTTTGTTTTGTTTTTTGTAATAGGCCTGAATTATCTAGTATTTGCTCTATGCCAGCACTGTTGGTCGGGAATTTACATGTATTTTGGCATCTGGAGTTTTCTGAGGCATTCTGTTTTCTTATCTGCAGTTGAAAGATACACACGGGAACAGAGGCTTCCTTAAGTAACAGAGCTAAGTTCACATGACTGAATTTGGATAAATTCCTTCTGCAGTCTGGCTTCAAAGAGTCTGCTTGGATTCTCTTGTGTAAGAGAACTCTACGAATAGTGGAGTATAGCAGAAGACTAGGAAGATGACCTGTGCTTGTAGGCTCGCCCGAAACCCTCGGGGGAACCTCAGGAAGGTGTCTGGAGTTTGTGGTCCCTACACTGACATCTGTACGGGAGCTTCACATTCTGTCGTGGTGTAATAGTGAAAAAGGCAGAGAGAAAGGAGCGAGACAGGGACTGTCCGTGCATGAAAGTGTGGAATAGGAGTTCTAACCCGGCACTGGCCTGTGGACTCTGTCGGGACTCTTGCTATATTCAATGTAAAACCTGTGGTTTTAGTGCGATTCCGAAATAAACCCTACCTGGAGACTGCAGGGCTGTTTAAGGACCTCTGTTGTCTCTCTTGCCGAAAACAGCCTTTCATTCTTTTCAAAGCATCAGGAGATTTGATGAAACTTGTCATCCTCACTGCAGCCACTGGCCTGTCCTCTCTGTTCTCCAGACAGCCTCCTTCCACGGAGAAGGGTTCTCTAGAATAGGATTAGACTCCAGCGTTGCAGTATGGCAGGATGGAAGAGCTATGAGGGCGAGAAAGTGCTTCAAGGATGAACATGGAAGAATGTTCACAAAAGGAGGGAAATAGAGGGAAGAGAAAGAAAACGGAAAAGATGGCAAATGACATCAGGAAACTGAGCCTTGAGGGGGAAAAGCACACACTTCCAAAAATGTCACTGAATCTCAGATGTGAAGATCAAAAATGGACAGAGATGAGGCTACAGGAACAGTTGAAGATTAATTCTATAAACATGCCTACAGTTGTGATACCTGGATTAAACTCCCTGGCCATGGAGTACAAGTAGGGGCACAGCTGCTCATGTTCTGTGCTTTTCCCCCGTCTGTTGTTGGACTTTTCAGAGTAGAGTCAAAGAACATCCATCAACAGTGTGCAAAAGGAAAAATCTGCCTTCCTTCCTGGTGCAGTAACCAGAAAGGCACACAGAACAAGGCGTGTGCATAAGCAAAATTTGAGCAAAATGAGGGGAAAGTATCTAAAGTTCCAGGAAAGGAGAAGTAATTTTTTTTTTTAAACAGGACTCTATCCCTAAGTGTTAAGAATGTCTTCTGAAAAGAATATTTAGAAAACATTTGGAATTTAAAAGGTTAGGTGAAAATGGACACTTTGAATTACATTCTATTATGAGAGAATTCTATGAAAATTAGTGTCATTTTGAAAAGAATCAACCAAGCTCTTTAAATCAGCTGTCGGTTTTTAAATACAAATCGAACACACAGATGGACAAGGGTGGATGTTTTATGAGATTTTAGAATGTTGATAATTAAATAAATGAAGTGATATGCCAGGACTGGCTGTTGAGACCTGTAACCCTAGCTACTCAATCAGACGCAGGAGAATTAAAAGTCCAATTCCTGCTTTGTTGAATGAGTGAGACAATGTCTTTAAAAGTAACAAAGTAAAAGAAGATTTGGGATACAGCTCGAAGTCTGGGAGCTTGCTTAATTTGCATGATCCTCTAGATTTCAGCTCCAGTATCACAAAAAAGAAGCCAGAAGTGGGAGTGGTGGAGGAGGAAGAGGAAAGCAGAGGGGGAGTGGGAGGAGGGGAAGAGGAGGGAGATGAGGAAGAGGGGGAGAAGAGGGAAGAGGAAGAGGGGGAGAGAAAAATGAAGAAATGAAGAAATAAGATAATTACAAAAATGATTAACACTGTGTAATAGGAAATGCTGAAATACATTATAGGATGCTGACTTACAACAGAAAATTATTAATAATAGGCAGTGTCTTTTTAAATTTCCACACTTTACCAGTATTAGTCAATATAGTTAATTATTTATCTATCTGTTGCCCAGGCCTGCTTTGAGAGTAAAGGGAGTATAAGCTCATTTTATTGTGAATGTACAAGAATCAATCCACTCTTCCAGTAAGAAAATAATTTCCTGGTCTATAATTCTAAATCAGATATGAGTTTCAAGTGTTTGCACAGAAAGAATTTTGAACATAACAAATTGGCAACTGAGCATTTACTTATGTGTTGTTTTTCTTGCTACATTTCTGAATAAACCATAATGTGGCTATGATACTACATTTGAATTGCTACTCTCCAGATTGGAATTTATCATTTTGCCCACAAACAGGACATGTTTGTTCTTCATATCACATATAAGTGAGATTCAGCCAATTTTTTTAGGTTTTGCTAAAAGCATAAAAGAAACTTAGAACTGTGTTTTCTAAACCTCTGTAAATGTTTCATGAAACTATTTATTTTTGTGGAAGACATATGAAAGTTCAAGAATAAAACATATTTAGTCCTATGGAATAAAGGCCAGGGCAGGGTGCTACTGTCTGCTTTGGTCACGATGATACTAAGAAAGAAATGGTTTGTTCTGATGATACAATTAGAAATTAGCAACTCAGCTGTTGAGATGTAAATGTAACATATCATAGATAATTAAAGTCATCAAAAAAAATAAAGTTACAGAAAATAATGAAGCTTAAAAGCTAAAAGAATGAAGACGTAATGCATGTGGAGAGAGACCTTGAGACACAAACCTTATAGAGTAGACAGGGAAACAAAATCTATACCCACCAACAAAACCAATATAGTGACCACTAAGTAGGAAAGTTAGCACTCCAGGGAGATAGGTGGACACATTTTAAAATAGTCAATAACCAGTATTTTCACAATCCACAAGTCTGAAAAGGAAGATGACTGAAGTGCATGCTCTCTTGGATTGCTTAGTCCTGAAGGCAACCGTACAAACAGACTAGTGTAGGTATCTGTGGGACACAGAACTTAGGGAATAAAGTTAGGCACATTTTCAGAGATGTTTGCTAATGCTGATAGGAGTGGCCCCAGGTTTCACAAGCATATCGGGCACAATGAAAAGTTTTCAGTTTTAAGAAGAATTTAAGCATATTTACAAATTTAATGACAAATTCAGTTCTGAAATAGTGGGAAGAATGGAATCAAGAAGCTGAAATGACCTGCTATTTTTATTATTTTCTCTTCAGGTCAATTTCAGCCTTTTATAATTCTCAACAATCAGAATCTGTTATGTATCAATAATTTTTTTGACTCTGAATTATTTCCTGCACACTCACTTATACACTGCTGGCATATGTATTGCTCAGTCTGGTATTCCTCTGTTACTTTTTAGAAAAAAAACAGCTGTAGGGTAGGAAGTTTGTTTTACTTGGTTCTTTTGTGTGCTAATAAATGTCTGGCAGTCAGGACTTTTAAAATAGATAATAGAGTTGGAAAGGGACTGTGCTTTAAATCTCTGCCTTTATAGACAACTAGTCAGAGAAATTGTTCCTATAACAAAGATTTCATGAAAAGAATTTGAAGAAAATGGAAAACATTTTGCTTAAATTTCTTCCCTCTGTGTTATTCAATTACTATTTGGAGACACCCAGTTATTGTTTTTGCACTCTTAGACAACAGTAACTGTTCCAGTCAGTCTAGAATTTTATGTATTCAAAAGATTGCCTTCTGAGTCACAGACTATACCCAGTTATGTCCTGTGGGAAAATAGAGACATCAGTCTGAACAAGTCTTGATTTGGGTTGATCCTAGAGAATCAGAACTCCTAGTAAAGCTATGCCAATATTCAAGAATGTTACAATCCCAACTACCGACTGGCAATTAAATGCCTAAACTTCTTGTCACATGGTCAGTTCTTACATCTAGCAGAAATAGAAATATTTCCTAATATAGAAGACTCACTAATTTAAGTAATTTTGTTGTCCCATTAGAGGATTACTTTGTTTTTCTTTTCCTTCCAGTAAACCAGGTTTATTCCAGCATATTTGTTATTGCTTTAGATTCTTGGGGTAATTATGAACTTTTATATGGTATGTGGAATGATTATGTATATTACAATAATGACATTAATAAAGCAGTCTAGTGTTATATTGTACATCCCTGAGTTCCTAGATACAACCATTACACCATGATATGTGTCAGTTACCAGGCATCCTGACTGCCATGGAAGTAACAAACACAGGCACAGGAACATGCACACACACAATGGAATCTCAAGAGACAGACATACTAAATGATTGAGGTTTTTGTGACAGATAATGCTTTTTGTAGACAAGAGTGGGGTGTGACATTGTGCCGGAATATTGCGTCCTATGGCAGGCAGTTGTTGACTTTGATTTCTTTTATGTCTTTGATCAGTTAGCAGTTCTCTTGATATTTAGAAGTTTTCTAAGCATGTCTCTGTCTTTTGTGATCTCTTCCTCCCTCCCCCTCTCTCTTTCTCTCTCTGTGTGAGTGTACGTGTGTGTGTGTGTGTGTGTGTGTGTGTGTGTGTGTGTGTGTGTGAGATCTAGTGTAACATTTTTACACTAGATAAAGTGTTATCTAGTGTAACTTTCATTCTCTGAAACCTTTTAAAATTCAATTTAGGGCTGTAGAGATGGCCCAGCAGGTAAAATGCTTGACAGGAATGTGTAATGACCCGAGTAGCATTCACCGAACCCATAAGAAAGCTGGTAATGTAACCCATGTCCAAGGTTCCTGTGATGAGAAGGGAGATAGAGACAGGAGAATTCCTGGAAGTGCATAGGCCAGCTAAAGTGGCTTATGTACACTAGTACACAACAAGAAATCCTGTATCAGAACAAATGAGAGATAGGCACTGTAAACTAATGACCTCTGACCTCCACATGCAGTGTCATATACCCCCCACATGCATGTACATGCACATACACATCAAAATAAAATTTAAATAAACTTGAATTTTTGTTTAAAAAGTGAGCTCTCTTTGATGATAATTCTAAACTGTACAAGATTATTAAATTTCTAAAGCAAATTTTATGGAATTGAAGCCTTTATCAAAATCAAATATTTTGTTGGCTTCCTATTTGATTTCTGTGAGCTTTTCTATACCCATCCTCTCTTGTATTTACACGGCTATGTGGTCTAAAATGAGATCAAAAAATGAAAAGCGAATAAATCAAATATTATTGTGCACACAGATTTATTCGCCATCCAAGAATAATCCTACAGCCAAGAACTATAGATATTTGCAAGTAGTGACAGACATTTTTTCTAAAACCTAACTACAACCAATCCAAGCAAAGAAAAACAGCACAAAAGAGGATTGGCAAGAACCTGAAAAAGAGAAGTTTTAAAAGATCTTAGAATCTAGAAAGCAGTTATCAGTCTGGTCAAATTCTTAGAATTTTTGCTGTTATTTCAAGCTGGGCAGGAGCTACGGTGTTCTTTTATAACTTTAGTATTACTGGAGTCTTAAATCAAAAGCTCTCATCTTGTTGGCCTGGATTAGACTTGCTACAATTCTTCTCTATTTTAAAATAAGATTTATGAATTTTAAACAACCAGAGATAAACTTTATGACCAACCTGTTTTTTAAAGCAAATTTCTTTGGTGGCTTTTTTCTGGCCGTTTTGCTTCTTTGACTGTAGTTAATTCAAAACAGCATATAATGGGATTAACTGGAATTTTGCTTCCCTGTGGATTAAAAGGCAGCTCAAAAGGTACATATTTCCAAAGGACACTATTCCCAAGGCTCTGTGTCTCTCCCACCTACATTGAGGTATACCAGGAGTCTCTCTGCACTTGCCTGTGTTGGTAGTACATAACAATAAAGTCCAACTGGCAGAGAGACACAATAGTGATATTTCCCTTCCATGTGCCTGTGAAATTGACAACTATGATTTTACCACTTTAAGTGCACTAAGATGATATGAGGGAATCTAGTCATTCTGTGTTTTATTTATCAGGGTCATATCTCTGCTTTGAAATCATCAAGATTAACCTATCACTCTGCTTCTCCTTCCTGGCCCTCTCTTGAATTCAACACAGTTAACCAAATAACACTATGTAGCCTACAATATCCTACATATTCAAATACATCAACATACAATAATCAAAACCTTTTTATAATCTTAATTCTACCTAACTATATTCTTTTATTTTATATATATTAAAATCTAACTGCAGAGTCAATATAGATGCTATCTTTTAATTTATAGATTAAATAATTTTAAAGGACAAAAATGTTAAAAATGCTCTGTGAAATTTCTATGAATGCCCCATGATTTAGATTTCCAGGTTTTATTTTCAAAATTACACTATTTAAAATGTGAACTGTTAGCTACCTTGATTATAAGGATCATACTGGTAGCATTCTGCCCATTATTCCATATGTAGGAAGACTGTATGCATATATGTATTAACCCAAAGAAGATCGTGTTATGCATACTTGTTCCACACTCTCCCATGTTCAGCTGCCAATCACCACATTTCTACTTGATGTTATTTCTATTTCCTCATTTGAAAGAATCCAGATGAAGAAACTGAATCCAAAGATGTTCATGACATTGGACTTCAGTTTTTTATAGGACTTAGTATTAGAAGCTTATGTTGTATATGACATGACTTAGGTCAGCATGTCTTCACGCTTAATTTTTATGAATTTGCTGGGCAGTGGTGGTGCACACCTTTATTCCCAGCACTTGGGAGGCAGAGGCAGGCGAATTTACAAGTTCGAGGCCAGCCTGGTCTACAGAATGAGTTCCGGGACAGCCAGGGCTACACAGAGAAACCTGTCTTGAAAAATCAAAAAAAAAAAAAAAATTTCATGAATCGATTCTTTTTATTTTTCTTCTCTGAATATAATGACTTTCAGTATCTAATTCACATATATAACATACAATGACTTACTTGTTGCTTATGCAGCCCTTATACATGGTAAATACAAATATTATTTCAAACAATAGCTTCCAAGTTATTGTTTAACATGTATTTAAATCATGCTTAACATTTATTTCTTATTGCTTAATTCTTATATAATTCTCCAAAGGACAAATGTAATATGAAATGATGTATTTTAAATTGAGTTAAATAATAAGCTTTCCTTTAATGGTTATTTAATCAAACACATGGTTGAACTAATTTCTTTCAATGATACGTATTTAAAATTAGTTACACAGAAATACAGGCGTCAGAAGTTTTGTGTGGAAAGTTTCTCCCATTTTACAATTGCTGGCCTAATTAGTAAATATTTTTCTCTATACTTGAATATAAATATCTTTTTGTGTACTAGCTATATAATTTGTAAAGGACCAATAATTTTAAAGCTAGAATGTTATTACAGGTCTTATAGTTTTGATTCGATCTGGTAAATTTTCTTTGGGTATGCTTCTCTACATGATTTGACACAACATGAACAACACAGGTGACTCTCCTGTTTTGAGTCCCTGCCTCCCCGTTTTCATTAATGTCACAGTTTGTTACTTAACTTTTTTTTTTTTAATATTCTCTCCCCCGACTATTGATAATGCCTTTTCTATGCCATGTGATCCACATTGATGACTTTAGTCATAGCCTAACATGCATGCCACCTTCTGCATCTCTAAGTCAGTCATCCATGACTGGTTCCAACAGGCTGTGGTTTGCCCCTCAGAACCTTCTCAGATAACTCTCAAGCTCAACAAACACAAGTATGCATGGCTTCTGAGCTAGCTCTCCTCACCCTGTTCTCCCTGAGTGTATACTCTAACTTCAATTGTTTCCCAGGTTGTAAACTTGGAGATAATAAAGGTAACCACTGTGGCCTGTTGACAGCAACTGCTTGATGGTAACCATCCTCTGATCACTGCAGCTGCCTCTGTTAGAGTTTATTATAGCTCTCTGAATCTAGAACTTTTAACTAAGATGTTTTAGAAAACATTGATGTCCTTCTTTCCGGGGCTTCCAGTTTCCCAGGCATGTCACATGACACACAAGATGCTTCATGACTTCTGCCCTCTCATGGCACTTAGGTGCCAAATCTTCATATGCTGTCCTTGTAGCTAGCATGTATAGTCCATTCATTCTTAGAATTACGGTTAAGTTTTTCTTTCTTGGGTATATTGCCATCCATATGAAACAAATCATTTTCCTATCCAATACTTATCAGTTATACTACTCTGTTTTGACAGGTTTTCAGATTGAGATGCACTGGAGACCTAGATCCTTATTTAGCTGGTGATACATGCTGAGTGTTTGTCTTGCATTCGGTATTTGATGCCTATCTGTTGGCTAGATCCATGGTATTGACTGCTTATCAAGTCATACTATTAGACATTCACAGTTTCTGAAATAAGAAAGCCATCCTCTTTGTGGTTGAACACTTAGTGGGCACTCAGGAGCTCAGGAATAGTGTCATGAATCACATTAAAGGTGGGTACGTTCATTCCTTCGGGTATCATTAGCTAGAAGCTAATGTGAGGGTTATGTGGGGCATCTCACCCCTCAGTAACTTAAAATATGAATGGACTCCACCTTTAAATTACATTGAATTTGTCATTTATCAGAAGTCAAAGTATTAACTAACATATAAAACTATGTCCAAAACAAAGTTCTAACTTTAAGTGATAGTTCTTTTCATGGGTTTAATATCTATAATGTTTTTTAAAACTGGGATGGATGATATTACCAAGATTTTCATTTAACAATTGGGTACAGGTAGATTTAAAATAAATGTGTGTGTGTGTATGTGTGTGTGTAAGTTGTGTGTTCTATAATAAAATTTGATGGAATACATAGACATAATAGTATAAAGACAGTTAGTTAAACATGAACAAGCTCTTTCATATGTTGCCTTTAAAGATTATTATGAACTTGAATGTTTTCATTTGCATTGTAAAGTTAGCTTTGCTCATTTTTATGTTTCCACACTTTCTAAAGACTACAAAGGACTTATTCTGTCCAGGCAAGCAATCTAGAAAGCATTCCAGAGTGGCCTGGTTTTATTTGGAACACTGACTTATGGAAGCTATTTAGTTTCAGCAGTGTTTATGATGGCTCCTAGTGGTTTCTAGGTGGCCCTGTAAGTACAGTTTTGCAAGTGTCTTGGCAGACGGAAGGCTGTGTTGCAAAAATTGCATCTATAAATCATGTTTTGTAAACTATTTTCACAGTTGTTTTGATGGTGGTTTTGAGGTTTATGTTCGAAATTATAAATAAAAATAATCTCCCAACTTAAATTGTGGATGAGAAGTTGATAATTTTCAAGCTACATTAACTGATTAATAGTTCCAATTAATTTGTTTTTATTCCCTCCATATTGCCCAATATACTTTAAATACTTTGAAAATATCTCATGTCACCCTGTCAGGGTAATATGACCGCAGGAAAAGACTTCTCTAAAACTGGCAATTTATATTGTGACAGACACACAGAATGAACAGCAGTGTGGGTCTCTGCGCATATCAAACATAAATATAAATACTGAAATTATCTTGTTATGCTGTAGGATTGTTTCTTAATGACCTTTCTTCAAAATTCCCTCTTCAATGTTTGCACCTATTAAATACTCAGGCATCCATTTCTCAGAATGTTTCCTGAGGGTCAATGATGGCTCTGTGAATGAAGGTGCATGATGGCAAACTTGACAACCCAATTTTAATCCCTGGGAGCCCTATAGTAAGCAGAGAGAAACAACTCCCACAAACTGTCCTCTGACCTACACACATAATGGATCTTATGGCATGCACACACATACATATAAATAAATAGAATTATGCTTATATTAACTTTAATATATAAATATGAATAAATGTAATAAAATTAAAACCAAGTATTTGAAAACCTTCTCATAAGGTAGGTTTCAGAATTTCAGTATATTATTTTTAAAACTCTCATGATTTAATAATGGGCTTGATTCTTGAAAAATAATAAATAAAACAGCTCAAATAATTCTCCAAAAATTGGTGAGTTCTTCTTGGAGAAGTCACAAGTTCAAATGAACCCAGCAGCCAGGTAGGTGGGATGAAGTGAGGGTCCAGCCTGCTCAGGACTATGTAGCCACAAAGCTCAGGTCTGGGCTGAGGCAGGCTGGATGCAAATTGACATCACTAGGCTTTCTAGTCCTGCAGGTTAGGCTGAGGATTTGCATAGTTTACTGGAATTTTCCAGTGTTTAAATGATGCCTCTGTTTTTCTGAGTTTTTGATTTTATAATCTTTGCTTTATAATCGTTGCTTTATAATCTTGGCTTTCCTAATGCTTTCACTCTGTGTAAGTCCTACTCTGACCCTTCAAAAATTAAAATTCCTTTATCACAAGGCTCTTCCTGACAAATTATGTATAGTGTGACACAAAGAGTGAGTGTGGTGGAAAATGCCATGTGCTCTTCCTCCACACACAGTTTCCCCTGTGGTACTCTGACATGCTTATTTTTCCCTATCATTTGTCTGCATTTGACTTATCACACATTTACTTGGCTATTTTCTTTTCTTGCCACCATAAAATAAATAGCATGAGACTTTTTATTTTCCACTGATGTAGCCTCAATGTTTAGAATATTTAGGGGCAAAGAATAATCTCATGACATTTAGTCACGCAAATTGGTGTTCCACAGATCACCAACTACATAGAAGAAATGGCTAAAGAATTACACATATTTAACTTTGACAAGAAAAAAGCATAATCACAATGAAATATAGTGTATTGATTTGTTTGTTTTGTCTACAAGAAATGATTATGTGTGTATCTTCTTAATTTTGTTCTCAGAAATATCCTATTTTTGAAAGGCATCCACAGTGTGATTAATTCCACCTCCTCACATCAGGAAATGCCACAAATATCCTATCACTTGTGCACACTGCCCTGGGTATGAGAGGTGTTAGAAATTGGGCAAAGGAAGAAACCTGTGGTACTCGAAATAGCTTATCACACAGAGTATACAGTCCACATTAGATTTTCCTTTTCTGTAGTAATGTATTTTAAATGCTTACAGGTATTTATTTTGTTTTGCAATCATGAATGTTTTTGAACCTACAGTTCAGTATGATTTCTAATAGTTATTTCTTCAATTTCATTCTGTATTACAATGCTCTATTCCAATTTATCTGATGTCTATCTCTGCGATGCTGGACTCTGTTGTTGTATCTGACCATCTTCACCATATTTCTCATTTGTTTTGTCTTTTCAGGCTCCACGCTATTGTCTTCTAATGTTTCTATTATGCTATTAATTTGTTTGCTTTTAGCATATATATATATATATATATATATATATATATACACACATATATATATATACACATTTGTATGTATTTTTATTGACAGAGCATTCATTTTATAAAAGTAAACTCCAGTTGTGACAAGTCATTAAATATTTGTGGATGTGATTCTCTTTGCTTAATTTCTCATGCCTTTTTGTTATGCTGTGGTCTGATAGTTATAACCACAGTGTGTGCTAGATTTGCATTTTAAACTTAGTTTGTAAAAACTAATTGGAGTTCTAGTATGATAAATACCTTCCTTTGAAGTGGGTAGTTCATTTCCTTTTCCTAAGTCACTTGTGGTACTTCCAGTTGGGGACCATCTTAACCTGAGTTTTTTGGCTTTATATTTCACACATCATCCACTTATGAAAACTAAGCTAAAATTCTAAGAAAGGATTGGTTCACTTTGTTATAACTTACTATGAAGAGTCTCTCAAGTTAAAACAGTGAATGCTTTATTCTTTTTTTACAGGACCCAGACTTTGACTTTAGCTTTATAGTCCTATGATATCAAAAAGTATTGAGCTTATCCTCAGAGACTGTGTTAGTGTTGGGCTTAACTGCCTGAGCTCTTGTTTTCTATGATAATTCTGTTTTTATTTGCTCAGAGGCACTTTCGTGAATTTTCCTTATTTCATTTATTTTCACCCACTTAGAAGTTTGTTATGAATTCCTAGCATGACACCAAGGCATACTGATTTATATTTTGAGAATTTCCGTAAAATCTTCTTAACCTTTTCTTCTTGTTTGCAATGTGTATTTGATTATAGACTTTTATGTTGACTATATTTTCCCTTAGGTTTTAAGGCATTATCTGTGGTTTTCTAGCACACAGTTAATATTATCGAGATGTCTTTTCCAGAGCAGGATTTGAAGGAGAAAGAGCAAAAGAACAGAGGGCCTCATGGAACTGAGGCTCAGGATATATCTTATATGTCTTATTGGACAAAGCAATGCAAAACACAAGTCTAAGTTCAACGGGGTGGAGAATAAACTGAGACTAGGAGTGAAGAAATAATACTGTTTCCATGACTTTTCACGCTAATGGATGTTTTGTTATTTCAGTAGAAACTGAGATATGGAGATAGCAAATAATACACTAAATGTTATTGACTGATGACAAATCTACCTCATTGTGTGAATTCAGGCTGTGCTCTGAACTCCTAACTAAACTTTCTCAGTGAGGATGCTGATTAGGCAAAAAATACCAACTATATAAGGACAAAGGGGTGTGGTGTGGAGAGAAAAAGAGAGAGAATGAAAGAAAGAAAAATTATTCTTCAAAGGATGATACTGACAGTCTCTTTGTAAAATCTGACAAGAGTGACACGTAGCCTGCTGATATCGGAAAGAGAGAAGACAAGATGTCAAGGATGCCTGGCTTGTAGGAGGCTGCAGCCTGGAGAACCCATTTCCTCACAGTAACTGGAAGAGATGCACAGTATTAAATCTAATCAAATCAAGTATATAAAATAAAGTAAAATCAGTTACTTGTCAAGTGGAGACGATCTTGATGTTAAGTTGTAAAGCTGGAGGAATTTGGCAAATTGTAGAAACTATATTAACTTTTAAAACTTGTAGTTGGTGAATTAAGTTAGTTTATGTAGGGAAGTTGCAATGGGCATATATCATGGTTATTCCCTGGAAATGTGCCTTCAGATCACTTCAAATTTCCTAACAAAGTAGGAAATCCCAGCAGAGAGTGAGCAGCAGGAAGATGAGGTGGGGTTAGAGGCAGCAGGATCGAGAGAGGCAGTTCTGAGAACTGCCATCTAGCAGCATTGCGTAAACTAGTCATCATGCATGAGGAATGTTCAGTGGGTGTAAAGGTGCCTTTCTAACAATGTCACTTCCAGCCTACGCTGCACTCTAGGGCTAGTGAAAAATTCACTAGATCTGAGATCCTGCATGCCTGCTCCCTGTCTCTGCTTCTGAAGACTCCAGTAGTTACTGCCTGCCCCCTTGACCAGTCACACTCCACTGCTTGCTCTTGGGTTCGTTCTGCACTATCTTCTTTTCTAATTGTTTGTACTTCATAAATTAGTTTATCATTGCATTAGTAATTAATATTGATGGTGGAAGCCATGTTCAGCTAAGCTCAAATTCATAAGAAAGCTAAGCTTTGTTGAAAAACAAATCTACTTGTTTTGTAACCAAGTTTGTAGATTAGGGTTATTGAACCATGGTTATAAATTAGTGTAACTTTTGCATTTAATGAAGTAATGTCTCGGCTATGAAACCTTTTATTCAGAAATGTTTTATGAATGAATAAGAGTGTGGTTGTTTATGGACATGATGGGAAAGTCTCTTTTAGTAGTTTCTGTTCATATATGTATAGAAAGGAAAACCAAAGACTGGAGGTGGGGGGGAATTCTTCCATTTTTTAAGTCTATCAACTTAGCAAAAGTACTTTATATTTGCCCCAGGATTTTCTGTATCACATGAGAATGATGCATATAAGAATGTCCTAGCCCAGATAGATGGAGTCTGGATATGTCCACTGACAAATGAACTTCCAGGCTTAGAGTATTACAATGAGTTAGAAGAATGATTTTTTTTCAATGTTCTAAATCAAATTTATTTTTTTATACCATCTTGATCAAGTTTTGCTTTAGGTTTATACTAACTTTATCAGACATTTTCCCCCTTTTCTCTGTGGTAAATGAAATAAGCTCTCCTTTGAAGTCTGAACTTTCCTCTAACACTGTGCTGTTGAATGCCCAGGTTTTCTTTTTAATTTGTTGTGCAACAATTTGATTCTTGAAAAACATAGTTAAATAGATTTCCAAATGTATTAACAGAGAAAAGGAAGACACCTTATGTCAAGACATTACCTCACAGAGAATTTGAAGGAGAAAGGAATTCCCTGTAATAGTTTTTTATATCATAGATTTATAATTCTCTCAACACTATAGTTTTTCTTTAAAATTTTCTTCCATTCCATGAAGAACATACATTTTCATAGCATAGGCTAAATCTGATTTGTATGTTGTGATTTCTGCCATATTTTTAATGAACTTTTGTTCTTCTTAGAATAAAGACTGAAATAACACATTTTATTCCCTTAGTAGAATAGGTAGGTTGTCTATGGGTCTCTTTTTGGTTTTCTGGTTTGGTTGCATTCCTCAACATTAAATATAAATTCAGTTATGCTGTACCTGGATAATGTAGGAAGGGATGTGGCCATGACAACCTCTGGTTTTGCCTCTTTCTGCCCTATGTGTGATTGTGAGGAGGAAAATGTAGCATATTTCAGTTCTAAAGTGTTGTGAGAGTTCTAGAATGAGTAAATTAGAAGGTTGTGGGGAGATTGTTTGTCCTGGATTGATCCTGGATTATTCACCTACATTAACAAAAAAAGGTAAAAATCCAGGCTGAACAATTGCCCCAGGACTAGGGACTAGATGCTTTTAGTCTGGTGACCTGGGTTTTCTCCTTCTGCAAATTGCACAACCGAGTTATATGTTTACGTAATTTTCTCATCCTAGACTATGATAATATCTTTGCCACTGTCAAGTTGGAGAGCGTCTTTAAAGAAACATGGATCTATGTGTGTTGACACAAACTAGTAACTGTAACGCTGAGGCAGTAGGATTCATGGTTCTGGAACAAGCTGGACTACATAGACAGTCCAAAATGTATCTACAAATGTAAACTTTGTCTTGGAAGATAAAGGAAGAGAAAAAAGAGAGAGAAAAAAGAGGGGCAGGGAGAAAGACAGAAGGAGAAGTGGAGTGCAAAAGGAGAAAGGAAATAAGGGATGAGTCCTAGAGTGAAATCTATCAATTTAATTTATAGTATTAACATGTATTGATAGTTATATTAAAAAGAATTCGTCTATTGAACAGACACTGACAACAGTGCTCAGGGGTGCTAAGGAGAGTCTGTCTACACTTCATGTTTACTTAGCCCAGGGCAGAGACCTTGGCGAAGATTCGTTGTTTTCAACGTTGCCATTCTACCCTGCCCCCTAGTGACCCATGTGTTTTGAAAGTTGAAAGACCTTGCTTCTCTTCATTGGTAACAATATTTTCGAGAAAGGAAGTTGCATATCCTTAAATACTTTTTTCACAATGTCTCTACTTACTATATTTGATAATTCATACCAAAATTTGCAATCTATTGTTGGCAGTGCGTACTAGTTTCAGAGCTGACCAGCATTTCTTTCTCCATTGTAATTCTTCTGGATTTTTTCTATGATACATATCTCAGTTTCTGAGAAGACATGATAGTTGGTTTTCACAAGAAGGCCTTGAATTTTTTTCTTTCACATAACTCCAATGAGCAAAACATCTGTGGGCACTTGAATGACAAGATAGCTCCCCTCTCATGAGAAATTTCTCAGTGTAAGTGCCGCAGACGAGATTCATGTCAAGATTATTTATTGGAGGATGTTCAACACCATCCTTTCACAACAGTGTATTGCATTTTTACAAGACAGTCATAATGTGCAACATGTCACCAGCCACTTTCAATCCAGCATCTTTAGTGTTTTCTCTAAAGTATAGCAAGTGACAAATAAGTTGTTAGCTAGAACAGACTCTGGGTAAGACTGATGTGACAGCATCATTTTACTTCTGTAGATAAAGCAAGTAGAGGAATGAGTTGGCATTCTGCACATAAACTACCCTTGCAAAGCTAATTGAGAAAACAATCCCTATCTTCTTCCAGCTCATTTTCTCTCTTTTCCTCAGGAAACACTTTTACCTTAAATGCAATCATGAAGAACTTGCTTGATTCATAGGCTCCCATATATGAGAACTGCAAATGGAAATAACACATTTACCGAGTAGTTTACAAGAAATAGTGGAATAACTGCATGAATACACTAAGAGGCTGGGAGTTCTGGCATTACCCTTTAATCCCAGAACTTGAGAAGCAGAAGCAAACAGATCTCTGAGTTTGATGCCAGCTTGGTATACATAATGTGTTCCAGTCCAGTCAGATCTACACAGTGAGTCAGTGTCTCCAAACAAAACAAAACAGCAAAACGAAAATGCATTTAAGGTATCTAGTTAAAAAAATTTATTTCCATACAATGGAATTGGTAGTTAAGTGGTTCTAAAGGATGATCTTGTCACACATGGATAAACTGAGAGATACGGTATTATATTTCATAATATCTGTAAATTTGAAGTCTCTTACAAAGATTTGTTTTTTATTTATGTGTGTATGTGTGCATGCACTCATGTGAGAACTTATGTGAACCACAGTCATGCATATTCCTGAAGAAGCCAGAAGATGGTGTCAGATTACACGGCTTCTCCACGAACTGAAGTGAATCTCCTCTTACAGTTCTCAGTGTTTAAACATTAACTACTAATTCAATAGTGTTGAGAGGTGAACTCCTAACGAGGTGATTAGGCCATGAGGGCTTTGCACTCATGAACAGATTGATTTCATCGTTACAAGAGGTTTGTCATCACGAAGTCAGGTTCTCTAGGACAGTGTACACTCAGCTCTTTTGATTGCTGGAAAGTATACTCCTTGGTTCTGATCACAAACATCTATCACAGAATAGGGGAAGAGGGGATAGAATAATGGCAATTGCCAGAGGACTAGGGTGTCTTCTGCTAGACAGCGTCTTGTAGACATGACAGGGAAACCGTACCCATGGAATCTCAACAACATGGCCACCTAAGCAAGATATGCCTCATGGCTGTACCAGTCTACAAGGTCAACATGCTGAGGGGAAATTTCACAGTTTTCCGTCACATCTAGATGGAGAAACACAATCAATGTCTGCTAAGATAGGGAGAATAAGTCTTTTCCAAGGATGAGCTTCCTGATAAGCTATCCAATTTCAAGTGGTCAACCGTAAACACAAGTACATAAAAGTGACTCTAAATGAGCTCGTTGGTGTGTGTGTGTGTGTGTGTGTGTGTGTGTGTGTGTATGAGACAGTAATAATTTTAGAGGAAGATGTCATGAGTTTGAGAAGTTAGAGGGCACATGGGAGGAATTAGAAATGAAGGGGTGAAACGATCTAAATACTCATGTACGAAATGATTAACAAAATAATTGTTTTAAAAAATAGAAAATGTCAATATTTACAAAATGTGTCATTAAGGGAAATTCTGAAAATGTCTTAGACAAAAAGAAAAGTCACAGGGAAAGAATAAATTTTCTTAGAAATTGTGTAATGTTGGGAGAATATGAACAATGTCACCTATTCTAATGTTATTATCCAGAAATTGGGAGCAGGTGTTGGAAACATCCATAAAGGCCACTGTCTTTATAAAGAAGCAAAGAACTTGGCTGAATCGTGCCCAGACATGATGGCTTTGTGGAAAGGGGAACTTTAGACTAGTGACCCAGGGCATTTAGTGGAAGAAAATTCTAAGCAGAGTAGTCAAAGACCCATGGCATTTTTGGAGGTGATTTAAACACAGAGAAAAGAAAATGACTTAGATATTTTATAATTATCTAATTTATAATTATCTAATTTATAATTAGATAGTTTATAATTAAAAGAAAACAAAGAAGAAGGATGACATGGCCAAGCTGCCCTTTGATTGACTGATAAATAAATAAGTAAATAAATAAGAATTAAATGAAGCCAGGTGTTCTTCATCAGGATAATGGAAGAATATGCTGTACGTAGTTCAGAGGGCTTCAAGGCTGCCTTAAACTGTCAGAACCCCAGTGATCTAGAAGGGCATGACAGCTCTAGAATATGCGCCTCAGTGCAGTCATGGACTTATTCTTTAGTGCCATGGCCTCAGGACTCTGCTATCTACAGTCTTACGCAGTCCTTGGCTACCTTAGCTGTGCCTCAATAAGCCTTAGGGTCAACTTGGGTAATGGGTCTAGAGGATACTTTTAACACTGAAACCTGGAAGGGATCCATTGGTTCTGATTTAGCAAGCATGCAGGACACTAGCGCTCCAGGGAATGGCTTCTGGCACCTACATCTCAAAGGAATTCATCAACAGTCTGGAGTTTCAGGCACAGACTTGTTGCAGGAGAAGACATGGGGCTCATAGTTTATAGGATATTTTTCTCACATTTGATTTCAATGGTATTGTTTTGTGTTTTGTTTTTGTGGAAAGAACTTGGAGTTATATCCTTGGGCCTACACATTTCACCCAGGGCTTTGGAGTTGGGCCTGTTGAGATTGTGGTAAAGCATGAGTCAGAATCAGGTCTAGGGACTCTGACATTGCTGTCAATACTGGCTCAGTAGAAAGCCAGCAAAGGACAATAGGAATAACTGCCATATTACAGCTCACTCCTTGTTCTGAAGGTATGAATACCAAGCAGTACTGCCCATATCCTTACAGGTGGGTCCTTGATGCTCCTGGAGAGACAAGCTTTGGAGGAGGACTCCTTTGTGAGGACTGGATATAGAATGGCAGAGACTGACAGGCTACATGTGTTCTCTGGAGTCAGACACATGGAACTGAAGTCCAGAAAGCCTTAGAGTTCTAGTGGATAAATATTAATTCTGTAGAACTAGTTAAGACAGAGGGTAGGAATCAGTTTTTTTTTCAATTACAAATAACCATGTCCTGTGAAGAGAGACTAGAGTATAGGCTAGCAGTATCTCCTCCCTGGCATCATTATGTGAATATGCAATGCTAGCATACAGTATCCTTGGCAGGGTCCTGAAGAAAACAAGACCAGATCCAGTTAAATACAGATGTTTCACTTGATTACATGAATCTCTCTATAGCATATATTAAGGTAGAGAAAAAAAACATAGAATAAATACACAATTTGGCTTCTACTCATATTACAGACTAAAACTCAGAGGTTGCAGATTGAAACCACAAATGAAGGGAATCACTAGCATCCTAGGTACCAGGGCTGGTATTTGGCAGCCTTATCTCTGGATACTTCTTTTCACCATCATTGCTCCTGCTCCATGAATCTGGGTAGTAATGAGGGCGAGGAATGTTGAGGTCCCCTCCACTGCAAAGCTGGGCAACGAAGGGAGGGATATGAGAAGAAAACAAGATGTTTGGAGGGAAGTCAATCCACAGATATCTGTGAGAATATGCGTGAGTGTTCATGCCTGTGTGTGTTACCCTGGAACTGGAGAAATAAGTACTTGTGAGCCTCTTGCATAGGTACTGGGAACCAAACCCAGGTCTTCTGCAAGAACAAGTTCTCTTAACCACTGAGTCATCTCTCCAGCTTGGGTATATTTTACACTTCTTAGATGATTAATATATGCAGACAGAATAGATAATTAGTTATAGCTATTGACAGGTCATTATACAGACATGAAAGAATGTACAATTGTATAATTTGAATATAAATTACTAATAACTTATATTTGTACATGGTATACAAATGTCATAACATCTGTATTAATGCATACCTACAGTGCATATATTAGAAAGCATACAGAAAACTGAGATGTAAAGTGAATAAGTTAATAAGTTAATGAATAAAAAAGAAGGCACACAGAGGTACTCACATCAATTATTCCTTTAAGTGTTCCATTCATAGAAATTTTATTAGGAAGTTTTACCCCAAATGTATTCTACTAAATATCAATTCCTGAGTGTTTGCTGGAAGAGAGAAAAAGAAAGATGAATTTTTTTGTGAAATGTGCTTGTGACTATATAAAACAGACATTCTCTAGCTGCTTCCCCTTCACTTTTCATTCTTCTTTCTTCTTATCTTCCGCCCTTGCACCTACCAAACTTCTATCTTTCCCTAACTTTCTTTTTCTCCTCTTACTTCATTCCTAGTTGGGGTGATTCATGTTTAATCTAAACCACTTCCTAAAGCTGATAAGAGATTGCATTTTTTTTGTCTTGGGAACATGGCTCTAAAGGTGTCCTGAGGAAACATATAGGAGGTCAGAAACATAAAGATAACTTCTTGAAGGGTACACTCATGTTATCTGATGGCTGACTCCTCAAAGCGTGACAACTTTCAGTATCTAGGCGATTTCTCAATATTACACCCCTGATTATGTAAGAAATCGCTCAGTAAATACTTGTGAAGACTTCTACCACACTACTCAGTTAGTAGCTAGGGGAACATTCCAAAGGAGGAGCCCAGTTTACATGACTTGACTTTTGGGACAATCTCCCCCTTTCTGTTTGTCTTTAAAATAGCCTTGGCTATTTGAGGAGTATGTAAGCAGATGCCTTTGTGTAAATATACATGATAGTAGAAGTCAGTGCCAGTTTTATTTTCTTTTCACAACTATTTGATAATTTGTGAGAATATTCAAATTCTGAAAGCTTATCCTAGAAATCTGTGATAATAATTTAGATTTTCTAGGGAGGAAAATGTTCTCTTTTGAAAGATTGTAGTTATTAATGTATAGCAATGAAAATTGATTTTGATGAGGAACAGATGAGATAATGTAATTCATTTTCATTCTGATGTCCCTGAGTTAATCTGGTGAATGAAAATGACCCATGAAGCATTTGGTGAGTGCTGGGAAGAAGTATTAAACTCCATACTTGTGAAGAATTTCTGAAAATAAGATCCACTGCCCACCAACCCTGCTTTGAAGACACTGTCTATTCTAGTATTCATCAGTTGCTCTGGTCAACCACTGACTGATGCAAAGTGGGAAAGAAAGCATTTATTTTGCTTACATTCTACTATTGACGGCAACTGAGGCATGAACTCAAATCAGGAGCCACAAGCAGGAATCGAAGCAGAAACCATAGAGGAATGGTGCTTACTGTCTTGTTCCCCTAGATTTCTCAGCTACATTTTTTATAGAGCCCATATCCACTGAGCCAGGAATGGCATTGTTTTCAATGGGTTGGACCATTCTAAATCACTTACCAACCACGAAAATGTCCCACAGACATAACCACAAGCTCATCAGTTGGAGCCAATCCTTCAATTGATATTCCTTCATCTGATGTATGTCTAACAAGCTAGCACATTGTCTACATTTAATACTAGTTAAACATCAACAGAGGAAACAGACGTGATAAAGAGCTCTGATTGTGGGAGAGATTTCTGATATTCCTACATTCCATCATAAGACACTCTTCAGATTTCCTCAATGTTTTGGGAAGAAGAATTCTTATTCCAGTTGTCTGTTAAAACTGGTCACATAAGAGTCCATCACCATTTAGTGGAAAGGAGAAAGTTCTGAGAATGAACCAAAGCCATTCTTTTATAAGAATGAGATTTTTTTTATTTGGAAAGAATGATGTCCATGTAAATATCCCCATTTTAGAAACCCTCACAGGATGATTTCTATTTTAAGGAAATTCTATCATTGCTCCACAGTAACACGCAGAGATCTAAATGATAAACAGCCCATACAACATATTGATTACAGTCATGAAAATGTCAGCCTCTTCATTGTTCTTGAGGCCATAGATTTTTGTCTTGTGTCTGAACCTCAGAATGTTTTTTCAATTTCATTTTTTCTAGTGTTATGTTCCCTTTAAAATGTTTCTTTTTAACTAACGTCTTTTTTTTTTTTTTTTGCCAGTTTTTTTCCAGTCACCTCCTTTGTTTGTGGCAGTGCTGAGTCAGAGTTGAACAGGTTCCATCATATCTGTGTCACTGCGGTCACCATAGCTATCCTCATTGCCCAGTGGGTACCACATCTTGTAAAAGAAAAAGATATTCGTATACTAGGGAGATTCATTTCAATTGGCATTTATTTTATTTAAAACTGTATATGGCTAATGAAAAATTGTATTTTATTCAACCACCAGAGGGAGCCTCCAAATCTATGGATTTCCCCCCAAAAGAAATATGACTGAATTGGTAACTTTATATGTTTTATGTTTCACAATTAAAAACCCAGGCCATTCCATTTCATGCTGTTGGGTTTCTCCAGGGTTTTCATACAGAAAGTGCCTGAGGTCTTTGCCTGTTACACATGCCACATCATTCTGGTTAACAGTTTTTACATGATAAACTATTTTTGCATGGTTTTGATTTTTGTGTAGTTGGAGGATTTCTAGTATTTCAAATATATAATTCAATTTTGACACCCGTAAATCTCTTGCTTCAAGCTCTTATTTTTCAGGTATATTTTTAGTCTACAAATTGATGCTCTATATCCATGTATTTGTCTCTGCAACCCCAGACTGAGGGCTTGCCATGTCTCTTATATTCCACAGTTATTTACTTTTATATATTGCTTGTCTGGACAGGTCTTACTTTCAAATGTTTCAGAGGATTCCAGGGGTTCTATGATTATGAGTCTTTTTCATAGCGGGTGATGTCAGCCTAATACATGTATGACAAATAGGGTCAACGTGATATTTTCAGGTGGTTTCTTTCCGTCATCTAAAATTTCATTTTCTCCCTTAGAGAATCAAGTGTTTCATGACTATTCCACAAATGGTATGTGCACATGATATGAGGAAGGAAATTATCTAACTGTTTCCTGCAGACAGCGCTGGCTTTGTCCCATAATTGAGAGTGCTAGCCGTTCCATAATCACTCTTCATCAGTTGTCATGTCCCTGTAGTTTCCGGGGTCTCTCTCAGCCCCATCTCCATCCCGTCTCATATAGACTTATGCACACATCATGACACTGTCACCACAATAGTTAAGGTGGTAAATATATCTATTATCTCCAAGAATTTCCCATTGTCTCCCATCTCTTGTTAGAAGAACTCTTACTGTAATAGTCCAAGTCTAGGAAGTGGCAGCTTTTGAAAGAATTCCGTTTATCGAGTGCTATGGACTTCACTATTAGGTGTCCCCGAAGATTTTTTTTTAACATAGTAGTATCATCAATCTTGTTTTGTGGCTGTGAAAATTGTTGCACACAGAGGTTAAACAAATTATCCAAGGTTACAAAGCAGATGAGGGAGATCTGGGAGCAGGTCCAACTCCAGACTGCAGGGTTAACATCTTGTCTTCCATTGTTTCCCACAGTTGCCAGCGGGTCACTCCCTCCCCCTGCACTAAGTAGAAGCCAGCTATTTTAACTTACATTCCTGAGTTGAAGTCAATGGGGTTTCACTGTAATTGCTAGGACACTATCTCGATTGAACAAAGAATTATGAATAATGAATAGAAGTGATAGAGATCCATCCCAAGTCAATATTGACAAAATCATTCTTCTCTTTCTTTAACCTCTTACTCTCCTGAAACTGCTTATAAACGTGCAATACTTCCACAACGTTTTCATGAAGACACCACCTCACTATCAACATTTGAGACCAAGTATTCATTTGATATTTGCATATCTGCATAATAATTATACATAGCTCACTATGTGGGTAAATCAAGGCTATTTTCAAATAAAGAAAAATATGAAGTACATAAACTGGTTGTTTTGGATTTTTCTGTACAAAGCACTGGTGTTCTCCGACACATCTGTATAATGGCTTAGTTGATGGTAATCTTCTAAAAGCCAAATCAGTTCATTTACCTTCCAACTTAGGAACCTGAGGAATCATAATATCCTGTCAGCCACAAGCAGAGTCAGTAGACCCACTCCATGGGCGTGGTCCCTGGGCCAGGTGTTTCCCTTTGTCATTACACACATCTGTGAGCATGCAAGTCAGGCCCTTCACTGTGTAGTCTCTCTGAGTCTCATCAGCACTCATGAGTTCTCCTTTACCTGAAGATATCTTCAGACACAGCTGAAGGCCTAGTTTTGTGTAGTTTTTTTTTTTGGAGGGGCCTCTGATTCACATTCTCCTCTAATGCAGACATATGAATGGTGCCTCCACTGCCTACTACAGGGGGCAGTCCTCGAGTAATAAAGAAATAGTCCGAAAAAAACACAATTAAAGATCATTCCAACTCTTAAAGGGTTTCTCCACAGAATGAATTTTCTGATATCAGAAAAGGCTTGCCCAGTGAATAAAAGCTTTCCCACACTCCTTACACTCATATGACATTACCCCAGCGTGAATAGCTCTATCAAATGAAGGAGACTCACGCTTGAAGGACTTCTTGCCACATACCTTGCATTCAAAGGGTCTTTTCATTTCATGAACAATTTTATTGTTACTAATTTTGCTGTATAGAGAAAAAGCATTTTCACAGTTTTTATGCTCAAATTTACACTGTGCCAGCTATAACATTATTGATAAAATTACGATTGGTCATTTGGGTAAAACTGATGGATTCCAGAGCTCCAGGTAACCTATGTGGAGAAGCTATTACACCAAACATGGAAATTTATAGTCTAATCTTGGTTAAATATAAATAAAAATTGAAATAAACTTTAAATGGGCAGCAATAATGTAATGTCTTGTGACTTGATTACCATATTGAAGTTCTATGGTGTAACTGATGCTGTATTCAATATAAAACTTACCTTCTTTCTTGACTTATGTCTTTTCATCATGTGACCTGTGTAATTGGGAATAGCTTCATTGAAAATGATACCAGTTGAAAAAGGAAAACAAAAATAATGAAACAAAACAACAACAACAAAAATCAAAACCCAATACAACAACAAAAGGCATTACAACAGGTTTTCAAATCCGTCTCTAATAGTGCATTGCACCAGTATGGTTTATTTCACTTACTGAAAAATAAACAACTATTCATTAATGCTGAGAATCTTTGAGATCAGACAGTAATAAAGCTTGTGCTTACAATTGTTTTGTAGAAATCAACCTCTTGGTGTTTATGTTTTTATACTTTTTATTTCAAGTTTAATAATTATGAATATGTTTCACCCAAGTGTCCCAGATTTGCCACAATCTCACAAATACATAATGCATTCTGTAGAAAACATCTGTCCCAAAGGAGAAAGTGCTATAAGCATTCATTTTGACTTGCCTTGGAGTTGGTGGTTTTTTATCTTTTCTGATACATTTTTAAAAGCCTGAAAAAAGAGCACAAAGCACAGTTACTCTTAATGAGCTGAGCCACATGCAGAATCGAGAACTCTCAAGACTGTGAGGTGTATGAAGAAGCATTGCTCCTGGTGCCTACTGATTATAGGCTCACCTGTGTTCTCCCAGTTCCATTTTTAGCATAATAGAGCAACCTGTACCCTGGAACTCATCTGCTACAAGTTTATATTTAACTCCTCTACTTACTTAATTACATTAGATGTGCTCCTTAGTTTTTTGTGTCTTAGTTTACTTATTATAATTGAAAATATAATTTGCAATGGGGGTAAATATAGTTAATATTTTTGGTTTTGTAGAATATTTAAAATAGCATGTAAAACATGATCTATTTAAACCAAACATGTTTTGTGGCTTATTTTCCCACTAAAGTTCAACATTTCCATAGTAGTGATTGAGATTTCCCCTCACTAATCTAGAATTCTCCCTAAAAAGCCCATTTGTCCCATGCATTAATAAAGTGAGTCTCAATTTTTCTCACCTGCTGAAAGGTGAGCATGGAGCTTAAGTGCTATGTGAAATGGGATGAGGCAGGACATGGAGAATACTTAGAAAAGGCCCTTGACTGCAAATAATCACTAAAGAAATGTTTAGTGATAAGGAATTATATGAAAAATATTGATATAAGAAAAACAAACTATTTTGAAATTTAAGATGCTAAATAAATTATTATAGAAACAAAGCAATTTGTTTCTGTTATAAAGAAGGTTAAATTTTAATCAGATATTTTCAATCCAGAGTCTTGAAAACAACTTTATCCTTCTTAAATTTTATAGGCATCTCATGAGTTAGAATACAGAACAGTATTTTAAGAATAAATTCACTAGGAAATCTTGTAGAAACGCTGCTAACCCTTACAGAATTGAATAAAAGACAAATCACATGTTTGGGTTTCTCTTGCGCATGCTAAAGTGCATGCCTAATGGTAAGTAACTTATTTAGCATCTCAACATGGCGATAAACATCAGTCATTACAGCACTCGGAATGAGGACACTGTGAGGACACCAGCAGGCTTACATTATAAAGTTGGTGTCAAAACAGGCAAGTCAATTATTATTTAAAAAGAAGCCCACACTATGCAATATAGAATAGAGACCCTCTTAGTTATAAGCAATAGACGTTTTTCTACCAGATAACTTAAATGAGCTCAAAAATCCTCCCTTTGGGCCATTAAGATTGCTTACTGGGTAAAGATGCTTGTTGCCAAGCTTGATGAACTGAGTTCTATGCCCAGGAAGAAGGAAAGATGCCACTTCTTCAAGTTGCCCTTTGACCTCCACATATGTAGTGTAGCATGTGACACTACTCCCCTCAAATGAATAAATGTAAAA
This sequence comes from Rhabdomys pumilio, assembly GCA_030674055.1. Lineage (NCBI taxonomy): Eukaryota > Metazoa > Chordata > Mammalia > Rodentia > Muridae > Rhabdomys > Rhabdomys pumilio. Next base: position 67,746,225 of record JANHMN010000012.1, read on the forward strand.
AATAATAGTAAATACAGAACTTCAAAAATAACTCCCTTGTAGCTTCAAAACATTTTAGACTAACACAGGCAATTCTATTTAATTGAGAATTACTTATGTTTTGCTAAAAATAAATAAGTGTGAGAGAAAATGGTGGATGATAGGACCAGTCTGAACTTAGGAATGTAGATCCTTGGGAACATAGAGGCTCACTGAAGAGAATCAGAATATCTGGGAAAGCTTTAGAGTAGGCAACTGAGGGGATATGTGTGGCCATAACTGATGTAGTATGAAGCCAATGAACTTATGATGCATGGAGAGTTGAAAGCTATATGCCATTGGTAGGAAGCACCATGTGAAGGCAGCATCTTCACCATCAGATGGCGATTGCTCTATTCTTGGACATTCGTGGATTAGTAACATCTAAAAATCTAGGAGAACCGGTAAGGACAAGGTGTTGACCTATAGGGAAAGACATAGTCCTATAGAGTAAAATTCAGTCATACATAACATTGTTACAAAGCAATAATTTAACCTAGAGGAGTACACCATAATATAAGAACAAGGTCTAAAGATCCCCATTTTACTGTGAACATCAGTGTTACAAACTATATTAAGGTCCAACCTGCAGGAGACAGCATTGTTGTATAGCATAATACTATCAGCATTCGTATCTTACATTTCTGACATTCTCAGGAAGGCTTTGTTAAACTTCCTTCACTAAAGCAGATGGCCACAAAAGCCAGCGTAAGTCAGTGATTCCAAGCACAGACACACAGCCTGTACAGCATGGGCTTGTAAGAACAGCTTTAATGCTAAAGGCTGTTTGTTTAGTGATGTTGGCAAAGACGCTAGAGCCCAAGCCACTCAACTTTTCCTATGAAGATTTTCAGAAATATAAATAAATTTGTAAGCCTGTAGATGACTTATAGTATATGTTTTATTGTGAAAGAATATTGTATTGTTTTCAGAATACACACAATTCAATTGTTTGTCTCCTTTTTGAACACATTGTTTTAGTCTCTATTAGAAAATTAGAGTTGCAAGGATTAGTCCTGGCTTAGTTAGTCAAGTCATGCAAAGAAGGGGCAAGATGGAGCTGGCTTCTGACGTGGAAGGCAATGTAGAGCCCTGTCTTTTCTCTTCCGTGGCCTTGCTTTCTTCATTAAGAATAATGTAGATGAAGTGCAAGGAAGGCCCATGTTTGGTTTGTACAGGTCTTGTTTGTACCGTATAAGGTTCTAGCTACTACTTTCATTATTTACCTAGGGACTACTGTGTGTCTTCCATGATATTTTTTTTCTAATAAATATAATTATTTGCTAGTTGAATAAATGATTAATTAGAACTCACATCACAACAAGGAGCAAACTATGAGGGAAGTCACATAAGAATGAAAGTCTTATTTGAATACTTGTTCTAGTTAATGAGTAGCTGAAATTTTTTCTTATAAATATATAACATAATTTTAAAGGGAACATGCAGTATGCACTAGTATTATAGTAGACCCAAGAATCTAGATTATTGCAGTCAGTCACTTATCTAGTATTTTTATGAGACAGGACTGGCTTGAAATATACTATGTAGCCCAGAGTGGCCATGGCCTTCCAAACACATTATCTTTTTAAATATATGATTTTTAGTAATTCTTTGAGAATTCCATACATGCATACAGTGCATATCAATCATATTCACACCCCACTGCCTATGGCCCTCCAACTCTACCTGATACACTTCCTTCTTCATTGTATCTTTTGTTTTAGATCAATTAAGTCCCCATATCCTCCTGCTAACTCATGTCCCCTTTTGTTTTGTATATATAACTCACGAGTCCAATTAATGATCACTATATACACAATTTACCAGAGATGATACCATGAAAGAAAACTGACTTTTCTTCCATTAGCATCCATCAACTGTCAGTAATTCTTTGGTAAAGGTGGTAGCTCAGATCACCATCTTCTATCCATTTTGGAATGTTTACCGGATTGATCTTGTGCAGGCAACAACAGATGCTCTGGTTTCATGAGTTCACCAGTCTCTTCAAGTCCAGAGGACACTATTTATCTCCAGCCCTCCCAACCCTCACGTTCTAAGAAGAAAGGTAGGGATCATGACCAGAAGAAAGAAAGTAAAACTTTATTGTTCCTCAGTTTTTATAAAAGAAGTCAACAGATGTCACTTTTGCACAGTTGTGGAATGCTTCAGATGAAGTTTACATTACAGTAAATTTGTAATGTGCCCATAGCTTCACTGCCTAATGACACTAAGCATACATGAGCTGGATACACCTAATGAACAGAAAATCAGTTTATGGGTCCTCCCATGTGCTTCAGATCTCCTGACAACCAACAGATTATGGGAAGGAAAGAGATGCAGTTACATCATTATGTACTCACTGGTGAGCACACAAAACACCAGCAGGTAGTTCCAGATCAGAGTCAGACATCAACACCTAGTTAAACTCTGTAAAACACATGTCAAAACAAAAAGTAATAAATATGAAAAAAGTGATTTACAAGGAAGAAACTGAGCTGAAGAGGTGGAAGGAAAACAAGAAAGTTTGGGGCCAGCAGAGTAACAACAACTTATTTCACACATATCTGAAACTGTCAGTAAACAATATTTATTAATAAAAGAATGCTAATGTTTATGTAGTCAGTGTAGACATAAAGCATTGTACGACTTATAGATCACCATAGAAACCAAACAAATAAGATGTCCATACAAGGAACTAGAGATAGAAAGAAAAGTACAGAATAAACAGCATTAAACCCTATGCTGTGCTGCTTAGATTGAACATTTTACTTACATTCAGAAGCAGAAAGAAACCTAAGCCCACTGTAACACAAAAATATTGAAAAACTGCACACCTCTAAAGATATAAATATGCATGACACACAACAAAATAATGAAAAGGTAAAATATAAAAGATAAATTCAAATAATTTAGGAAAAATGTTACTAATTGTTGAATATACAAGAGGATTTAGAGAGGCATTTAGAACAATGGATTGATGCTCTTTATTCTATTCAAACCATTGGAAGGAGGTTCAGAGTTTAAGAGTAAGGAACCATCTTGAGTGTCATGCCAAATACCATTGGATTCATGTTAGTTCCAAAATTTACAGGGGCAGTCATTATAATTAGGTAAAAGTTTAAAGATACTTTCAGTGTATTTGGCATTAGTCTAACACCTCTCTGATGTTTTAACTTTGTATAGTAAGCTTATGAATTTAAAGAATGCTGCTCTGCTGAACATTGATGTGGCAGATACTGCTGATAAAATTACCCATGACCTGAGGTCAGTATTTCTATTTTGATCAAGCTTTCAAGAACGGCATATATAGCTTGATCTTGCTAGCCCTTTTTGTCCTGGGAACGCTTTTATTCCTGCCCAACATGTTAAAGTTTGTCTTTAACAACATCAACATGTTGGCAGCCAAAGTACATGGCTTAAAACTGAAAATAAACCTCCCACATAGAGTTATTAAATTAACAGTCTGGCAAGCCAAGGATGGGTAAAATTCTTCACAGAGCCTTACCAACCTAAAACATAAGTGCATTGCCTTTGATAATGCGTATTCAATGACAGGTAAGGAAGGCATTCTTGTCAGAACAACCTAAGACAGACTCAGTCTTGTTATGAAACACAAAAAAGAGGGAGAATCAGAGAGCTTTTGGGGCTGTTTGGCAAGAATCTGACACAGGCCAAGAATAAGAAAATTGGTTGCTTGACAGGAATATGACATTGGCCAAGAACAAGGAGATGAGCTTCAGGCAGCAATCTGACATTAAACTAGAACAATTTCAGGTAGGAATCTAAATATTAGGCTAGAACAAGGAAGTAGACTTCAGACATGAAAATGACTTTGGGCTAAGACAGAGAAGTAGGCTCAGATATTGTGGTCATCTTGATAAGCCCTTAGAAACAGTGATCACGTGAGTCTTCACAGAACTCTGCTTATTGCCTTGCTTATTATTTGACTATTAGTGTCTGTTTTCTTCCTTGTTCCTTGACTATTTGCATCTATTGTATTGCTAGTTCCTCAACACAGAACTGACCTTAATACTTACATGTAATTAAAATGACATAAAAGAAAAAAGTAGGAGGGAGGATGGGATGGGGGTTTCTAGGGAGGCAAAATGGGGACAGGGAATGACATCTGAAATGTAAATAAATAAAATATCCCATAAAAATAAAATACAAAATGAAGATTAAAAAAGAAAAGATAAACATAATAAAAACACCCCATGTAAAGAAAAAGCAGGGCTTTCGTAGACACTGAAATATAATTACAAAACTGAGTTTGTAATTGAAATAAAGAGGAATCATTTACCCACAGACATAACATACAGAAAGAAGCTGTAGCAGAAGCAGAGAAACACAGGGTAGTTAATACATACAGTGCAGAAATGGGTGGAGAAATGGTGGGAAGAAACAAGGTCAGGTAGCCAGTTAGATATGTCACTACTTCCAATTTTTGAGGAGTAATTATTTATATAAAATAAGATTAAAAATGATAATTTTTAAAATACTTACTTCTTGAGAATAAATTTTTTTTGCCACCATTACCAGAAGGAATATAGAACAGGTTACACAAAAAATTTTAGTAAATTTTCCTGTTAGGGAAATCTGCAGGTCATATCTTATAATAATGTTTTAATAAAGCAAAATTACAGAAGTATGTACAACTTTTTGCAAATTAAAATTCTCTAAGTAACTTTTATCAAAAATAAAGTTGGAGTTAAATTTTTGAGATTCTCTTTTAGGCAATAATGAAGACTATTCGCTCTGAGTACCCACTACACAAAGTCTATTTCTATGGAAAATATACAATGGATCACTTAAAATGCCCTAACTGTAGTATAAGGGCTTCATTGAGGGTTAAAAACAAAAGAACTAGAAAACCGATTGGGAAATAGAAATTAAATACATAATTTTCTCTAGAAAATAAATAAAAACTGAAAGTTTTCCCAGTAGACCAGTCTTAGGCTCAGGCAAGTAGAAGGGAAGTATAAATGAATTTCCTGAGAACAGTAGAAATAAAAAAAAATGCTATAAAATTAAGGTAGAATTTACTGACAACATCAGAAAAAATGTCCTTTGGTTAAAGGTAAAAGACAAGGGAGCATGTGTCTGTTGGCTTGTGTAAACAGTGAGCAAATAGATAACACAAACACTTCTGCCAAGAAAGTGTAACCACATTGGTTTGGAGTTCAAATTACAATACTTGTGTTGATTTAGCAAACAAAATATGACAAGCATAAAATTCTACAGTAAAATGAAACAGAAAGGAGACATTAAAAAGAGCAGTGTAAAATAACATGATAAATTCTGTAGGCAGAAAACCAGAAAGTCTCTGAAGAAGGCTGGAAGAAAGCTAAATATCCAAAATATGTAAAGAATTCAAGAAGTTAGACACAAAACCCCAAATAACCCAGTTAAAATATGGGGTATAAAACTACACAGAGAATCCTCAACAAAACAATCTCTTTTGGCCAAAAGACAAAGAAATATCTAATGTCCACAGTAATCAGTGAGATGCAAACCAAAATGACTTTGAGATTCCACCTTATACCCACCAGAATGGCTAAGATGAAAAACTCAAGAGACAACACACACTGGAGAGGCTTTGGAGCAAGGGGAACACCCCTCCATTGCTTATGGGAGTGCAAACTTGTACAAACACTCTGGAAATCAATCTGGCTGTTTTTCAGAAAATTTGGGATACTTCTATCTCAAGACCCAGTTATACCGCTCCTGGCATATACTCAAAAGATGCTCCACCTTATCACAAGCACACTTACTCAACTATGTTTATAGCAGCTTTATTTGTAATAGCCAGAAACTGGAAGCAACTTAGATGACCCTCAACTGAAGAATAGATTAAGAAAATGTGTTTCATTTACACAATAGAATAGAATTCAACTATTAAATTTTGCAGGCAAATGGATAAAACTAGAAAATATCATCCTGAGTGTGGTAATCCAGACCCAAAAGGAAATGCATGGTATGTGCTCACTTATAAGTGGATATTAGCCATAAAGTATAGGATAACTACGCTATAATCCACAGACCACAATAAACCAAATAACAAGAAAGGACCAAGTGATCAGGGTTGGATCTCTCTCAGAAGGGGAAACCAAATAGATTTCAGTGGTGAATGGAAGGAGACTGAGAGAGGGGATGTGGAGGGAAGAGGGGCAGGGCAGGGGGAGTCAGGTATAGGAGAAGCAGGGAAGACAAAAAGGTAATTTGTCATGGGAAGGTAATCTTTAGGATGTGTCGAAGACAGAGGTGGGGGCATGGTGTCTATGGGGGAGTCTCTAGATGAGATTCCTAGCAGTGGGAGATATGATCCTGAAATGTCCATTCTTGTAGCCAGGCAGGACTCTCAATGGAGGGATAACAACAGTAACCTATCCAGTGCTGGAGAGATGGAAGGAGCTGAAGGAATTTGCAACTCCATAGGAAGAACAACAATATCAACCAACCAGACACCCCAGAGCTCCCAGGGACTAAACTACCAACCAATGAGTACACATAGAAGGACCCATGGCTCCATCCACATTTGTAGCAGAGGATGGCTTTGTTGGACATCAATGAGAGGATAGGAACTTGGTCCTGTGAAGGCTTGATGCCTCAGTGTATGGGAATTTGAGAGTGGGTGGGTGTGTCAGGGACCACCCTTGTAGAAACAGGGGAAGGGGTGATGGGACATGGGAGGGGGGTGTTAATGAAAAAGGGGATAACATTTGAAATGTAAATAAAGAAAATATCCAATAAAATATATTTCAATAAATAAATAAATAAATAAATAAATAAAAGCAACAGTAACCTACCCCCAAAACTCTCCACCCAAAATGTGTCCTGCCTCTAAGTTATGCAGGGACAAAGATAAGATAGAGCAGAGACTGAGGAAATGGCCAACAAATGACTGGCCCAACTTGAAACCCAACCCTTGGGCAAGGACCAGTCCCTAAAACTATAAATGATATTCTGTTATGCTTGCAGACAGGAGCCTAACATAACTGTCCTCTGACAGGCTCCACCTAACAGCCGAAGGAAAGAGATGCTGAGACTCACTGCCAAATTTTAGCCATCAGCCAGTCTTATGGAAGAGTTAGGGAAAAGATTAAAGTCCCAGAAGAGGAAATGAACTCAACAGGAAGACCAACAGAGTCAACTAACCTGGACCCTTGGAAGCTCCCAGAGACTGAACCACCAGTCAAAGAGCTAGGGCAGCTGGACTTAGGCTCCTTATTCATACGTAGCAGATGTATAGCTTGAGCTTTATGTGGGTTCACTAACAACTAACCCAACAACTGGAGTTGGTGGCCTGTCCCTACATCAGTTGACTACGTTCACCTAAGCAGGCAGCCTTGTTTGGTTTCAGTGGGAAGAGGATGCACAAAGTCCTGGAGTGACTTTATCTTCAGGGTGTGTGGGAAGAGGAGAATGATGTGATACACAGAGGGGGCTCTGCCTTCTCAGAGGAGAAGAGGAGTGGAAGTGGGGGAGGATCTGTGTGAGGAAAACTAGGAGGAGAGGGGCTGATATTGGGATGGAAAGTGAATAAATAAATAAATAAACAAATTTACAGAAAAAGTTTGTGGATACAAATTCACAATCAAAACTAAAGTCCACAAAGAGATTAATCATGGCAAGTGAGAAAGATTGTGGTATAAATTATATCAAAAAATAGTATATTTAGTATAGATAATATCTGAAGTTAAAAAACATGCAATCAAAATGTATCAAATGTATCAAATGTATGTGATCATGTTTCTTAAAGACAAAATTTAAGACGATGAAGAGAAATTACTTAGAGAGGAAGCTTAAGATTTTTCATAATTGATTAAAAGCATGGATCCTTGTCTCTGAGATTCATAAATTATTCTTAAAAAGATAAAAATGAAAATTAAATCAATAGTTCAATACATCTTTGTTTTGTAACAGACTACCTAAAGGAAAGAGATATTTAAAAAGCCATAGAGAATTGAATTGACACACCAATAAAATCAGTAGAATATGTTTATAGCAAGGAGTGAAAAATAATCTGATATTTTTACCACTCTTTATAAGTGAGGGTGAAAGATATGAGCACAAATATCTCAAGTTCACGTAGCAAACATGGGACAGACAAATAAAATTGGAAATAATTTTTTTCCTATACTGAGTATGGAATGCAATTAAATAAAAGATAAAAGGACTTTGTGTGTTAACACTCCAGTGAAGATAAGCAAGAATATGGATCATGTTTATGATGAGCATGTAAAATGATGTCCATGTTTATAATGTGCGTAAAAAGTGATGTCTATATTTTGAAATAAACAAACTTCTGGGATATGAAATTCTGTGCAGCTGAGGTATGAAGTGTGGAATGGAACTCAGCGACAAGGATTGCAAGCTCTCTTGTTGCAAAAGCAGTTAAAGAAAACAATTTTTAACTTGGCGTTTTCATATTAAAATTTTTAGGGTAGACATGTATGGAAACATAGAAATTATATCAATGCTTTTTAAAAGTATAGAATAAGGAAATAAAATGAGAAAAATGTACACAACCTCATGATTTGCCTTTAGACCTTTGTTAGAAATGTAATCGCCGGGTGGTGGTGGTGCACGCCTTTAATCCCAGCACTTGGGAGGCAGAGGCAGGAGGATTTCTGAGTTCAAGGCCAGCCTGGTCTACAGAGTGAGTTCCAGGACAGCCAGGACTACACAGAGAAACCCTGTCTCTAAAAACAAACAAACAAACAAACAAACAAAAAAACAAAAACAAAAAAACAAAAAAAGAAAGAAAGAAAAGAAAAGAAAAAAGAAATGTAGTCATAAATTAAGACACATAACAAGCAGAAAATAAAATGGCAGAAAGCTCCAACTGAATCGAATGAATAGAATACATATTATAATAGTGGTAAATATAAATTTGTCATTTTTTACAATTAAAAATAAGTTACAACATATTGAGAAAACATTAGCTATATACAATATAAGGTCAACAAGTTATGGATAAAAAGGATGACAAAGAGAAATTTTCTGAACAGATGTTAACCAGAATAAACCTCATCAACATGATCTCATAAAAACTTAAAGCAAATAATTAAGAATAAAAGGGACTATTACATAAAGACTAAGACCCTCTTAATCAAATGACTATACGTCCTTTGGTTATTGTGGCATGTGCAGTTGGCAGGTTATGTGGCCTTGTTTCTTTTCTCTTGTGTAGTTGATCATATTAGTGACTGAAGAAGTTATACTTATAATATTAATCACATATATTAAAGCCTTATAAATGTTTTGTCCTGACCATTTTTGTTTGCCATTTTAAACATCTGTATTATCCTTAACGATTGGTGTAGTTTTTCCCTGAATGGAAACGAGGACTTCACTAGTCATGACATCATATTCCTGAGCTGGTTAGCACTCCTCCCATCTACAGGGGAGTATAATAAACAGTGAAACAGCACTCTTTTAAGTGTTTCCAAGACTGAGTGACTGCTGTGTTTGACACTATGGCTACAAAGATTTCAAAGCCTCTGAGGTAGTTGCTTCTTAATACAAGGAAGGGGTCAGATAGAAAATGAGATCTCAAATCTTTAGACTTTGAAGAAACATTTGAAAATCCAGAAAATATCTATGATAAATGTAAATCTACCAACCACTTATATTTTTGAAGGTCTGTGGCAATGTCTCCCCCCCAAAAAAAGAAACAAAATTTGTTTATATTGATTGCAGAAGGTAAATTCACAGTCTCACTATCCTGTATGAATGGAAAAAATCCATTAGGAAGGGCTGGGACCCTGATGTTCAAAGTAGTGTTTGGGAAGGTGCAGACAATTGTTAACGAACTTCGGAAGCATGCAGCGTCTATTGGGAGGTGAGGTTTGTCCTATTTGTGTCTGAGGAGCCCAGGTTGCAGAAGGCTTCTTAGTAACATTTCCTGGTATAATTGCCTTATAAGATAGTCATAAGATTTACACCAAACATAATAATCATTGTCAATTTTCAGAATATTCTAGGAATATTTATGTGAACTGACTAGAAAAGAATGAAATTCTATTCCAAAATGAACTTTTAGAGCAGAACACATTGATTCAGGTGAACCTATCAGAAGGGTTGAATCTGATGCGCTACTTTGGTAGAAAGAAATGAACCTAACGCACACATGAATACTTGTTTCCTGGTTGGTGGTTTTGCTTCTGAAGATATGAAATCTTTAGGAGGTGACTCCTGTTGGTGGAAGTATGCTTCTAGGTGCAATCATTGAATTATTTTTATTATTTAATTTTATGTGTATGGGTGTCTTGCCTGTCTGTATATTGGTGTATCATGTTTGTGTCTGGTGTCTGCAAAGGTTTGAAGAGGGTGTTAGGTCCCCTGGAACAGTAATGTAAGATGGTAGTGCACTACCATGCGGGTGCCAGGAATCGAACCTGCATCCTAGAGATGAGCAGCCAGTGTGTTTAACTGCTGAGCTATTTCTCCAGCACCTCACTAAATGTGAAGATGGTGAGTACTGAGATTTCTGAGCTTGCAACTTTTTTACTTTTGCATTGGTGTCTGCAGAGGAAGGCATGCGCTCTCAGCTTCATATTTGTCACTTGCTTCTGTACCTTCTCTGCCTCTGAAACCATATTCCTAAGTAAACACTTCTTTATTTTAGAACATAATTGAAAAGCAACCAATACAGACAGGTACCCATATCCTAGAAATATTTAGATTCCAGCTACTAGCTGTCAATGGAAGGGGCCACCACGAATTGGGTCTTCCCAATTATATTCCAAGGTAATACAATATTTATTTGCCAGAAACTAACTGGGAACATTTGATACTATGCTTCTTGGGGTGAAAGTTTCAACTCATTGGAATTTTTATTTGGGTTAATTAATCTCATGTGCATAATATTAAAGTCAACTTACACATTATAAAAGAATTTCTTGATCGACATAACATTAAGATTTTCAAGCTGTGAGTCAGAACTGTAATTAAAATTCCCTGGGGCTGGAGAGATGAGTCAGATCTTAACAGAACATGCTCCCTCTTCCAGAGGACCAAGTTTGTTCCCAGTGTCCACATCAGGGAGCTCATAGTTGCCTGGAATCTAGCTTTTCAGGTCACTGTGGGTACCCATACCCACAGACACATACTACTCCTCTTATTGCACATACAACAAGTCTTAAGAAAAGAATAATATTTCCTCATAACTATATATATATATATATATATATATGTGTGTGTGTGTGTGTGTGTGTGTGTGTGTGTGTGTGTGTTTTGACTGTATGCATGTCTGTGAGCCATATGCAGGCATTATATAAATCCTGAAGAGTCAGTTACCATAAGACTAGAGTTACAGACAGTTGTGAATCACCATGTGGGTGTTAGGAAGTGACTTTCTTTCAAAGACCTTCTTTTACAGTCAACTCATTCTTCTCTGATTTCTGGCTGCCACAACAACTCATTTCCCACCCCATGATGATTGGCTGCCCTTCATATGCCAATCAATGGAGCCAGCTTATCAGGGAATTACAGAGGATATTTGATTAATAATTATAGTGACAGCATCTATCTAGTATGTCATATGTGAATATTCATGTATAACTCTTAATATACAGCAGAGACTTATGCTCAAAGCTTAAGAAGAAACTTCCAAAGAGTTGGGCAACAAAAAAAAAATACTTGAATCTTTAATTTTGGAAATGATAGAATTGGGATTTAAACTAAAATATTTTAGTTCAGATTTTATTTTCTTAGAGGACTCTTTGCTCTTTGTAGATATATGTTAACAATAACTTTCAAAGAACAATAAAAATGTTGGGACTCACTACAAATAACCAACATTGTCATATAGTAGATGTATATTTTTATCAAAGAGAGATGGTACAATTGTTTGAACAATGTTTATCATGGAAAATATTTTGTATACAAGAAGAATGCCATGAAAAATGTCACTTATGTGATGTAGGACCTAGTTAAGTATATGATTCTTGATCTTATTAAAATCTTCCATCTTGAGTCTTTTACCCTGTATTTTCAACTGTTAGTCCTGTATGCTAGACACTCATCACATACATCTGCACTGTGGTTCCTTCACCTCAGGCTCTGGGAAATGGTGGAAGAAGGGGCAGAAAGATTTTGCAAGCTGGAAAACAAGGGCATCTGTGGTGAGATGAACTCCCAACCATAAAGTTGCCTGAGCAAGATCCACACAGCAACACTACCAGTTGACTACTAGTGTGGATGGGAGAAAATCACACAATGTTCTGCATTTAGATGAAGAGCTACAGGTATACAATGCCTGCAGAGAGGGAGAAGCAATTTCCTAGAGGGACAAGTTCCCAAATGGGCTTTCCATCACAAGTGTCTAATCCTGTACACAGGTACATATAAGTAATGCAAAGTGGAGTCAAGTGTGTATTACCAGGATTCTCTAAAGGATGAAAGCTAAGATATATTAAAGATTTATAAGACTGACCCATAGAATATAAGATATGGCTATACCACAAGGTAAGAGCCAAGAATCCAGTAGCTGTTTAGACCATGAAACTGAATGTTTCTGAAGTCCTAGTCTGGTGCTGGAGCCTGGGAAGTTTTCTCAATTGCTGCTGCTTTTCAGTCTCCATTGTAATCCTGAAAAACTAGGATGTAACAGGGGAAAGGAACTTGCTAGTGAGAGTCAGGGCGAGCAGGCAAGGAGAAAGCTTCCTTCCTCCATGTACTTTTCTTTGTCCTGCCACTAAAAGGTGTGGTTTACATTAAAGGCCACCACAAATAACACTATTAAGACAATTTCTCACTTACCAAAGTTAAATCATAAACAGGTAATAAATTAAAGAGACCTATAACCCTGGTGAAATAGAAGCTGCCATTAAAGTTTCCAAACCAACCAACCAAACCAAACCGAACCGAACCGAACCGAACCAAACCAAACCAAACCAAACCAAACCAAACCAAACCAAACCAAACCAAACCAAACCAACCAAACTAAACCAAACCAAACAAAACAGAACAAAACAAAAACCTCGAACAAACAAATAAAACAAAAACCAAAACAGATGAGCAAAACTAGGGCCAGCACAGAATTCTAATTTAGGACAGAATCCTTCCAAACTTTCAAAGACTATGGAATGGCAATATACCTCAAATTATTCCACAAGATAGAAACAGAAGGAACATTGCCAAAAACATTTTATGAAGCCACAATCACTGTGATACACAAACCACATAAACATACAACAAAGAGATTTGCAGATCAATTTCTCTCATGGAAAACTATTCAATAAAATACTTGCAAACTTACTCCAAGAATACATCCAAAAGATCATTCACCATTATCAAGCAGGCTTCATCCCAGAGATGCAGGAGAAGGTTAATATACAAAAATATACACACGTAATCCACATATAAACTAACTGAAGAAAAAAAAAAACAGATGATCATCTTACAGGTACAGAAAAGGCATCTGACAAAACCCAACACACCTTCAAGATAAAATTCCTGATGATATTAAAGATGAAAAGAAAATACCTGAACATAAAAAAGGCAGTTTACCGCAATCCCTTATCAACTTAAATGGGGAGACACTCAAGGCAATTCCACTAAAACCAGAGATAGCACACGGTTGCCCACTCTCTCCATATCTGTTTCATAGGGTACTTTAAGTTTTAGCTAGAGCAATAAAACAACGGAATGAGGTCAAGGAGACACATATTAGAGAGAAATCAACAAATCCATATTTGCAGATGATAAGATACTATATATGTGACACTAAAAATTCCACCATGAAACTCCTACAACTGATAACCACTTTCAGCAAAGTGGCAGAATACAAGATTAACTAAAAAAATCAGTAGACCTCCTATATACATTGGCAAACAGATTGAGAAAGAAATCAGGGAAATAACACCCTTCACAGTAGCCACAAAAAGTTGTTTGATTAAAACTTGAAGTCATTGAAAAAAGTTGAAAAAGCTATCAGAAAATGGAAACTCTCACATGCTCATATTTGTAGGATTAACAAGCCATCCTGCCAAAAGCCATCGAGAAATTAAATCCCCATGAATATTCCAACATAATTCCTCATAGATCCTGAAAGGAAAATCTTAGCTTCATATGGAAAAACAAACAACAACAATAACAACAACAACAACAACAAAGGAATAGCTAAAACAATCATAAACAGTAAAATAACTGATTTCAAGCTGCACCACAAAGGTATAATAATAAACACATCATGGTATTGGCATAAAAACAGACCAGTTGACCGATGGAGTCAAACAGAAGATTCACACATAAATCACACACTAGAAAAAAAGAAAGTATCTTCAACAACTGATACTGGTCAAACTGGATGTCTGCATGTAGGAGAATGGAAAGAAACCCATATGTATTATCCTGCACAAAGCTCAAATCCAAGTAAATTAAAGACCTTACCATAAAAGAAGATACCCTGAACCAGTGGGGAATAGCCTTGAACTCATTGGCAGAGAAAATTTCCTGAGCAGAACACTGATAGCACAGACCCTAAGATTAACAATTAATAAAAACTCATGAAACTGTAAAGCTTCGGTAAGACAGCACTAGGACTGAAGGGGTTTGCAACCCCACAGGAAGAACAATATCAACCAACCAGACTCTCCCCCAGAGCTCCCAGGAACTAAACCACCAACCAAAGAGTACACATGGAGGGACCCATGGCTCCAGCGACATATGTAGAAGAGGATGGCCTTGTCAGGCATCAATGGGAGAAGAAGCCCTTGGCCCTGTGGAGGCTCGATGCCCCAGTGTAGGGGAATGTCTAGGTGGGGAGGTGGGAGAGGTTGGGTGGGTGGAAGAGCACCCTCATTGAAGCAGGGGGAGAGAGGATGTGATAGGGGGTTTCCAGAGGGGAAATAAGGAAAGGGGATAACATTTGAAATGGAAATAAAGAAAATATCCAATAAAAAGAAATTTCAACATAAATAAATAAATAAATAAATAAATAAATAAATAAATACTTTTTAAAAAGACAACACTAGAACAAAACAGCAGCCTGCGGAATGAGAAAATATTTTTACCTTTCAGTGTCTGATTTAACTTAAGACCCACTCCACGAAATGAACACATACCTGATACTGCTTGCACCTAGACAATAAGGATCCATAAACCAGCGGAGCTCATAGGAAGTCATGGTGACAGAAGCAGCTAGAACAGGGCAGATGTGGTCTGCACCAGCGTCCTCTGCATTTATATTACAGCTTTCAGTTTACTATCTACTGGACCTCTGATTCTTGTGACTTCTTTTGAGGCTCTTTTCCTGATGTTGGGTTGCCTTGTCCAATTTTGCTCTTATGATTTTTTGTTTTGTCATATTTTGTTTTGTTATATTTGATTTTACTTTTTAGAAACTTGTTCTTTTCTAATGAGAGAGATTAAGGGAGGGAATCCAGATGGGAAGGGAGGTGGGGAGGAAGTCTGAGGAATACAAGGAGGGGAAGCTATAATTCGGATATAGTGTATGAGAAGAGAATCGATTTTTAATAAAAGGGTAAAAGAAGGAAGGAAGGAAGGAAGGAAGGAAGGAAGGAAGGAAGGAAGGAAGGGAGGGAAGGAAGAAACAAAGAAAGAAAGAAAGAAAGAAAGGAAGGAAGGAAGAAAGAAAGAAAGAAAGAAAGAGAGAAAGAAAATCTCTCACAGGTGTCCCAGTAGCATAAGTTTTAGTAGATTGCCCATGTAGTCAAGTTGATAATTACAATTAGCCATCTATGAAATTGGGAGAGGGTCAGGGGACTTTGAGGGGAGAAGTGGGTAGGACTGATACGGATACATCACTCAGGTGTGAAGTTCTTCAAATGAAAAGTATTACACAAACAAATTAATAACACAATCTGAAAGAGGTTAAAAAAATGGAATGAGTTATTTTTTCTCCTCTTCATCTTTTATCTTTCAGAATACCCAGCAACATTGAACAAAATGTATTTATTTATTTATTTAACCTTAAATCAAATATTGGATGTCCTATGGGGAAGTCTGTCTTCCACTCTGGTACAGGAAATCGAATGCCTTGAAGTGTGCTGTCTTCCTCATGATCACTGCAGGCAGATTAATGATCCACAGAGTATCATGAGCAGTCAAGGTGTACCTGACATTTATATTATGAATTATTACAATGAAATGGAAGTTAGTGTAAAAATCAAATTCAAACACTAAGTATTAGTTCCTTTAAAATCACAATTTTTTTTACGTTTTTCAAATTATTTTTTATTGAAATATACACTATTAAAATTTTAAAATAAATGATTAATCTTTTATCACTTTAATGTTAATTGTTTAAAATTTAGCAATTTTTAAATATATACATTCTTGCTGAAAATAGTGGAAAAAATAACAATTTTATTTAATGAGCATAACATTGTTCTTTCTGGAATATATAATGCCATAGTGTGATATTGTGGTCATCCAGGTTCACTCAGATCAAATATTTGTGGTCAGTGCTTTTTCATCTATAGTTAATGAAAAATATATTGAAAATTAATAGTTAATAATCGTATCCTTTAACATGTTGATTTTGTTATCTTTTTCAGTTGTCGCTGTCTAAACATCGTAAGCTTAAAGCTACATTCCCTCAGAAGTGAGAATACCTCTGCACACTAATAAAACTAAATGTGGCTTTCATTTGGTATAATGGCAGTTTTACTAATCAGTATGATAGTTGTATATCTCTGCTGATGAACAAATGACCTGCTGAGGCTGAAGAGGGAACATCCTGGCAGGAAGCAGAGGAACAGACCCATGATTTCCCCAGCACACATGAAAAGTGAATCTTCTAAATGAAGATAAGCCAAGACATAAATATGGAGACAGAGGGCCTGGGCTTCTAACATAGCTGAGCTACACATAGTAAGAGCAGCACCCCAAAGCTGACAACTCGAATATGTAGGGTCTGAGAAGTGGTGACAGCGTTTCCAGGAAAAAACTATTAACATAAGCGCTGTAAAGTAATTAAAATTGGGTATAGCTTGGCATTCAGTGTAAGTAAACATCAGAGAACTCACTCATCTCACTATGCTTATCATTAGACAAATAAGGAAACTGAGAAGCTAAATGGCTTTGTATAGACAGTGTGAATAGTTTTAAAATGTCAAAACAGGCAATCTTGCTTATAGTTCTGATATTAATATTTCACCCACAGATTTTAATGCAAGTTAGAAATTTTCTTCTTAAGATATATATTTATAATATTTCCTCTATTGTTATATTCCTTAATGCAGTTAAATTTCAAACACTTATTGAATGCCTACTGTGTGTAATTTATATGTTAAAACAATATGTGAAGTTGAAAGAAATGCTGTACCTAGACTGAAAGGAGGCCTGTATTCAGCACTTTTCTGTCACTGTGACATAATAGTTAAGAAAAACTGCTTATAAAAAAGGAAAGTTTATTTTGGCTCACAGTTTCAGAATACTCAGTATATAGTCTGTTGGTTCTGTTAATTTGGGGCCTATAACAAGGCACATTATTACAAAAGGAACATGTTGAGAGGAAACTTCTGGAGGCAAAGAGAGAGAAGCATAAGTCTTCATCTCTCATTACAAGGAATACAAGGAATACCCAACGACCTAACTTCTTTACACTAGGTCCACCACTTTCCAAGAGTGGCAATGACTGCCTGGTGACTAAACTTTTAACACATAGGATTCTGGGGGGATGGTTGATCCAACTATAAAAACACTTCTAACTTATTAAAAGCATCTAATATACACTTGCATCCAATCTGCTGAGAGCATGTTTGTAAATCTGCCTGACTATAACATTTAGCTATGGTACATTGAAAGTATAAATTCATATGCTTCAGTCATGGATAAAGAATCAAAGATTTGAGGATAAAGACTTATGTAATTATGTAATACATTTTGCAGGTGAATTTATAATCTAGTAGTTCAGAGAGATATTCTCTCTTCAACTCCCCAGTTTTGTTGAGATTAATGAGGGGGGACTTTTAAAAATCAAAAATGCCTCTGATGCCCTCCCCCTTGTGATCACTGAGCTGAGACAGCATTGATTTACTTCTTCAGGTGTGCCTTTGCATTTGGGTTTATTTAACTCATGTACTTCAGAGATAGAAGATGCTCAAGCCATGCCCAATGGGACTACTTTTCTATGCTGTTGGTTGTGGAATTGGAGAGAATATCATGAAGAAAATACCATCCAAAAATTTACATCAATACATGTTAAAATTCTGCCCTATCACAAGTATTTCCTACATTTATCAAGCTAATTAGATTATTATTTATACTTTATAGCTGTAAGTTTTTAAATATAAGAAACGTGCTCAATCTCATAGGACTTGAAATGCATTCAAGGACTAAAACTGTATTTGATCCAAATGTGTCAGTACACAACTACAATCTCAGTATTGAGAAATGGAGCCAGGAGGATAAGAAGTGCAAGTGTATTCTCAGCTACGCAGAAATTTGAAGCCATCCTGGACTACATAAGACTTTTTCTTGAATAGAAAACACATAAACAAGAAAACCAAAACCTAGATTGCTTGAATATGAAATCTGAGCCTTTGTAATTTTGGTGACTCACTTTGGATCTCTCATGTGCCCACAGAGACTGTGTATTGTCACACACAGTATCACCGAAATGTGTGAAGGTTGCATGCGACTCCTGAAAACTATGTTGACATCTTTTCCATGTAAAGGAATGGAATGAAGAACAGAAAGAGATGAAATCTGGGCTGTGAGGTAGACAACGGGAGCGTGCACTCAAGGAGAGAAGACTGACTCTGGTGAGGAAGGCTTTGGGGCCTCACCTTTATTATCACTGAGGTGAATGGGTCTGGCAGATCAGGGCTGTTTTACAGATGTTCTTACATATGAAAAACATAAAAGAAAACCACCTTGGTTTGAAGAAGCAGAGCTTAAATATTTACCTAGGCTTTGGAGGTTAAACTTTTTTCAATTTTCATTTTGCTAGTTTCTGTTAATATATTACCCTAAATTATATAGGGCGTATTGAAGCCATTGCCATAATTCCCAGGGAGTCTTGAAAATGCTGAACAGTCATTGTGCTGGGACTTTAAAAGTACAGGGCAATGTTTGTTTTTCTCAGCAAGTGGAATTCCAGAGCTTCTTGCCTAGACAAACAGTGCAAACACTTATCCAAAGAGAATGCTTCAACAGACATTGCATCTAGAATCTTAATTCAGCAGCACAATTTCAGCACTTTTTTGAACAGCCAGAGAATATAGATGGGTATTGACTGCCTAAAAGTAGCTTATTTCTCTTATCATGTGAAGGAGTTATGCTTATTATCTTAGGTCTTCTAAATGGAGCAGCCATTGGAAAATAGAAAGTATTTGAGAATAGAAAGAAGTATGTCGTAAAAGCTTTGTCTCTCAAAACATTGAGGTGAGTTTCCTGAACACAAATATTGAGACATAACTGCCACTTAGATCATATGTCTATAAAGCATATATTTTATCATATTCACAATCATTAAACTGTATCAAACACAAAGAAAACTCTATAGAATTGTTTTGCATATGATTAAATTAAATATCCATAATAAAATTGCAATATTTATCAATACATTGTGAAGTTAGGAATTTCTTTGTCCTTTCAATTATTGTTTGAGCATCAAATGTGTCCAGTGTCTACAGTGTTTTATAAAGTGTATTGTGTGCTGATGATACAGTGGACACAAAATAAATGTCCCCTTCACTCTACCAAATAACCACACAAGCATGTAAATGATATGTGCTAAATAATATCTATTCAATTATTTGATAAACACACCAGTATGTTGCTAAGAAGTCCTTAGTTTTGAGGAGGAATGTTTTAATTGAACATTTTTTTTTAGATACAAAAAAGAAGATAAAGAATTAAGAAAGTATGTTTAAATTAAATCTATGTGAATCTATATGGGGAAGTTCATTTTTAATAGTAGAATTGTAACCTAGCAGAAAAATAAATGCCAGCTTATCTAGTAAATATTGTAAATGTAAATATTTGTTAAATTTTTGTATAGTGCTGGAAAACTATTGATGAACACACACACACACATACTCACACACTCAGACACATAGATTTTTCTTATTAGAATTTTATTGCTGTGAAGAGACACCATGACCAAGAAACTCCTATAAAGGAAAACATTTAACTGTGGCTGGCTTACAGTTTCAGAGTTTCAGTGCATTACATTATTGTCATGGTGGGACACATGCAGCATGCAGGTAGAGATGGTGCTTGAGAAGGAGATGAGAGTTGTCCATCTGAATAGGCAGACAGTGGGAAGCTACAGTGGACATGGCTTGAGCATCTGACACCTCACCCCCTCCCCAAGTGAGACACTTTTTCTCTAAAAGGCATCTACTCCAACAAGGAAAAACCTCATAATAGTGCCATTCCTCATGGGCCTATGGGGGGCATGTTTATTCAAGCCACACATTTTGTGTGTGTGTGTGTGTGTGTGTGTGTGTGTGTGTGTGTTAATATTTATATCAATTCTTGATGTAAAATAAATGGCAGAAGCACAGGTTTGGAGGCATCAGGGTTCACTTCCAAACAATGGTGACCCATTTAAAGTATCAGGACTATGGTAGGTCTGAATTAGACTCACAGGTCACACCGAAAAAGGTCAACAGCCAGAACCAGGAGAGCACACCGAAAAAGGTCAACAGCCAGAACCAGGAGAGCACAGGACACAAGAATTCTGTAATTTGTCAGTCAGACATCAACAACCTATACAACATTTTTGGGTAGAGGATGCCAACAGCAGATCTTAAATTTAAAGCCCACGCTGTGGGTATACAAAGGTAAAAGAGAAACCAATTGGAAAGCTGTGAGTGGACAACTCTGGTGCTGTGCATCTGCACCAGGCTCGTGCCTCTGGGAGAAATCAGGAAGATGACTGATCACAGAGAGAAACAACATCAAGGACCTGCACTTCTAAAGCCACAGAAAGCAAACTGATAGAAGCAATGAGAAATGGGGAAGGAGAGGGAATCATACAAATAGGTTTCTGTCTGAGGAACCAAGGGAAGGTTTCTCAGTAATTTTCAGAAGTCTGGAGGTTGATCATGGAGCTGTAATGTGAGCAGACCGTTGGTCCTACAGCTATCAGAGAGGAGGCAGAGGTATACGTCTATGTCTACTCTCTGTATAAAATCTGAAATATAAATAATCTGCATTTGGAAATTGTATATAAAATATTAGCACATTTAAAATTTGTGTGTGGAGTAAGACAATTATCTACCTGGATAGTTAAGTAAAGATTGTTCTTTTATCTCAGTGTCTGACAAAGGTTCAGTAGCTTAGCAGAGGAGGACACAATAGAAATAATGATTTGTCAAGACTTTCTGTCAGTGTCTTCATTAAATTGTCAGTTCAGTTGCCTAATAGAGAGGAATATGCACAAAATATAAGAGACATTTTATAATGTTAAGCATATACATTTGATAAATGACAGTAAGTTAGTTAATACTAAGTAGACTGTTATGTGCATAAATGGAAATAGTTCCATTATTCTAAGGACATTTGCAAAATCATTATTTTTTTAAAAATGCCAATTAGAACTAAATGCATCTCTTTAACCTAATAAGTGAAAACAATTGGTGTAATTATAATTGAAAACCTCCTTGGATAAGACAGTGTTTGTTTGTTATTCAGACCCTGAGTATATTCAACCTAGTGACCCACGAAACTATCTTTATTCACCTAAGTTTCTATGAAGTCAGAGTAGAAAGCTATTTTTTGTGATCAGGCTTTACTGTGGATTGCAAGGGAGTTTCCACAAATCAATCTCCCCCATGGATCTGTCAGGCAGGCTGCTTAATATCAAGTATCACATAGTCAATAACCAAAGCTTTATCCAGCGTGGAGATGAAACAGTTTCTCATCTAGTATTACCTCAGCAAAAGCAAGTCACAGGCCAGTGAGAGCACTTAAATCAGATCAGCTACAGCAAGCCAATGTGTCCGTGTGTATTTATGTTCACACATAGCTTTATGATGCTGAAATCCAGTCTACATTTTCAGCAAGTTCTTATAAATACCCTCCAGCTGAAGTTAACGGGCAGTGATACTGCTGTTTCAAATGTGTTCTGGTACAATGCTATAATGTAATGCTTCGGTATAATATAATATAATAAATATAATATAATATAATATAATATAATATAATATAATAGTATATTTTCAAGTGTTTTTGTTGTCAAAAAGATCTTCTGATCACTGAATTATTGAATTGATTAGCTAGAAAGAAAAGGTTTTAAGAACAAGTAGAAAAATAATAGTAGAACTAATGAAAATGAGGCTTAAAGCAGTGGTTCTCTGAACTTAGGTCGTCATGATACAGTGCGTGAGAATATCATAATTCTGTCCACCTCTTTAAGACCATTTAACTCTAATGGATCTGTTATAAATTTTCCCATGATGAAATTTGCATAGCCTAATTAAGTGTTAGAATAAAAGGGATTGTTAGTTTTTCATATCAAGACTTAGAAATATTCTGAGACTGCTACATGTTCCTTAGAGAACTCTCAGATCTGCATGTAGAATTTATTCTCAAAAAACTTACTACTCCAGCTAGGTGTGGTGATGCATCCTTGTAATCCCTGCACTAGGAAGACTGAAGCAGGGAGATCTTGAGTTCTAGGCTAACTTTGGCTATGCAGTGAGTTCAAGGCCAGCCTTAAATACTCAGTGAAACCTTCTACCAGAAAAAAAGTCAAAACTCAGGAGAAAACTAAAGTCTCAGAGCCAGACTCTAGGAGCTGAGGGTAGATTTCTGAGTGGAAGCAGACAGCTGAATAATCCGGGTGCACAGGAGCTCTGAGGGACCCGGATTTTCTGCTTCATTGGTTTGTATTTCAGAGAAACTAGACATCCTGTTGGCGGTCCTGACCTGACTGGATGCTTATTTCCACAGTAATATGCCTCAGCTGTTCCTTGGCTCGCGCTTCATAGTTTTAAAAGGCTGCCAGGAAAGAGTCCGAGGCCTGTGACGACTTAGGCAACCCTCCTAGGATTCAGAGCCCATGTGTGAAATGAGTCAAAATTCTAGCATTTTGCCTTGTCCTAATTTTAGGAAGTCTATGCTACAAATGGATTTCCTCTCCAGAAGCCCAGTGTGTGGGACTCCAGGTGGCAGCCCCACGCTGGAAGTGTAAAGCAATTCTGTTTCCCTCTCCTAGCAGTTAATTAGTGACAGACACATTTTACTAAGCATACCATGGTTAATTTACAGACACATAAATCACTGACATGTTCTTTTGGCATTTCAACATGAGAAAGACAAAGCTTTCTCAATGGCTCTTATGGATATCATTTCCATTCTGAGAATTAACTAGCCAGGACCAAAATGAAATTTAAAAACAAGCAGGGATGCAGAATAAGAGAATTTATATATAACAAGAGCAACATATCACCTAGACTAGGAATATTTTATTTTATTTTTGTTTTAATTTATTGTGTATGATAGATATTTTATTTGATTATGCTGAGTTTGCTGAGTCTCTCTATCTTTAGGTGTACAGTATACAGCAATAGTCCAATAAGGAAAAGCCCCTCTTCAGAGCTAGTTTGACTTGTCCCCAACAGACACCCGTTACTTTTAATCCCATCATTCTGCTTTTCTTTGTAACAGTTGTCTATATTTTACAAAGGTGTGTGTGTGTGTGTGTGTGTGTGTGTGTGTGTGAGAGAGAGAGAGAGAGAGAGAGAGAGAGAGAGAGAGAGTGAGAGAGAGAGGGAGGAAGAGAGGGAGAGAGTATGTATGTATGGGGTTTATATGTGCACATGTGTGTTGTGTGCATGCATGTGGGGGTGAGTGTGTATATATTTGCAAGTGGGGGGTGGGAGTATATGTGGGGGGCTGTGTGTGTGTGTGTGTGTGTGTGTGTGTGTGTGT
Organism: Rhabdomys pumilio; assembly: GCA_030674055.1. Taxonomy (NCBI): domain Eukaryota; kingdom Metazoa; phylum Chordata; class Mammalia; order Rodentia; family Muridae; genus Rhabdomys; species Rhabdomys pumilio. Next base: position 67,770,102 of record JANHMN010000012.1, read on the forward strand.
GTGTGTGTGTAGGGGTGTTTTGTAAGGCCTAGGGATGCCTATTGTAAAAAGTTGCCAAGCAAGAAGTTAAGACCTTGCTAAGTATTATTTCAAAGGTACAAACTCTGGCTTAGATTGTATTCACAAAATTTGATAATTATTTTTATTTCTATTAGTAATAGTCATGAACAAATTTACCTACCTATTTCATTCCTACATATCCCCCTTCCAAATTGCTAACACTTGACTACAATTTGGGAACAGTCATATGCCTTGTGTGGAAATATATATGTCTATACAGTTGGTTCACAATCACACAGTAAATGACAACCTGGAATTATATATAAAGGGTCAGAAAAAAGGAAAGAAAATACACAGGTAGAAATTACAGAGTCTGAGGATGTTACTACTGGGCAGGTCCATTACACAGATGGCACTGAGGCAGCATGCAGAAGGTGCCAACTTAGGCTGATGTGAAAAATGACATGCATTCTTGAGCAGAAGCTTGAAGTTCCTGAGGAAAGTAAGGGCTGTCCCCTATCATTGCTTGGTTAGCTGCAGTTGGTTTGCTGAATCAGAGTTTTTAGGCTAGTGAATGTTATTGAGGTGGTGCCTGTGAGTGTAGCAGAGACAGGAGAGTGTTGAGCAGCCTTCTTCTCTCATTGGTTGCCACTCTTCCCTAGTGAATTTCCAGGGAGGGTTGTGTAGGGCACTGTCAACTCAAGACATCATCTAGGTATCTGTAAGGCTGTAGGCTAAACTACTTCAGACATGATTTGGGGTCATGTTTAAGGACTACACATTTTAATAGTCATGTAAAAAAAAAAAACAGGGAAAGGAAAAGGAGAGAACTAGTAGATAAGAAATATTGAATGATTTTCCTCTTTCTCTTGATGTTCTCTGAACCTGGGAATTTGATCACATTTCTCTTCATTAGCCTTGGGAAGCAATGCTTCTGAATTAGATTGCATCTCAGTACATAACTAATATAGTCCAAGTCTAGTGAAAGCATTAAAATTAGGCAATAGGATGGCAAGCCACACTGAATTATGAATCCCACCAAGATACAGTGTGGCCTGTAGTACTCCACCATCTCTTAAAGCGTGCTCATCCTCCACACCGTGCCTTACCCACAAAGCAGAGGAAAGAGTTAAACACCATCTTGTATTGCTAATTCCAACCCAAAGAGGGTTGCTTTCTGATGAGTTTTCATCATGTGAATCCAGGCCCATCTGGACCAGAAGATAACGCTCTCTTTCACATAAAAGACATGCATGGGTTCCAGCCCAGAAACACTACTAAAAGGCATCTTATGATTTGCTGATGTTCAGTGTCATCCAAAGGGTGTCACTACCCTCTGCCTCCTTAGAGAATTCACTTACAACCTGAGAACTGCAATGAGCTGGTGTTAAATTAGCACCTTTGTTTGCTTTTTTCTTAGACTTGTCACAAAAAAGATTAATGTGCAGGTTTTCTCCACTCAACTGTAGCTTTTCTTAGAGGAATGTGGTGTCTGCATCAAAATCCCATTTAGATGCAGAAAACCTCACTGGCGAGGAAAGATGATCTTTTCACCTTTCCTCTAGTTTCCCCGTTCTTATTTTTTTCCTAGCAAGCAAACAGTTACTCCTGTTTAGGTCTCCTTTAGCAACCTGCCCGACCCTCTGATGCCATGTATTATTGTCTGAGTCTCAGTGCGTAAGTTGGAAAAAAATGAGAGTTCAGCAAAGGTGGAAACAATGAGAGAAACACCTGCGGGGTCATTTTACAAATGGAATCGCTAAATAGCAGTGCTTCTTGCTGGGTAATAGCATAGAACCTTTAAATCACAGAGATTAGAGACAGGAGGGCTGGCAGGTCACCTTGTTCACCTCCTGTAGCAGTTTTATGCATTTCCCAGGAATTGACACTCGTGTGGGAGCATTTGCAGCAGTCCTGGGGGGACTTGCTCCTGGGTAATACATCTCCCTGTTGAGAAAGTTTCCCTGGGAACTGGCAAGGTTTCCTTTTGCTTAATATCTCATTGTTCTGTTCCTTTTCAGCCTTTGAAAATGCAGCCATACTTATTCTGGTTCCTCCATTTTTAAAACTAACAATCTTGCTGCATTGTGGCATTATTCTTGTCTCCTTGTCTAATTATTTGAGCCTATTGATACCAATTTGTGCCTTATGATACTGCCCTTACACATTAGAACCTTTGCCAAACCTAAAGCCACACCAGAGTTATTCACTGTATTCATTCATTCTGAATAGACATGTGGCCCGTTGTTCTTTGTCTGTGTATTCACTTCTATTAAAATGAGGGTGGTATTAAAGCCAGTGACTAGACACCATGATTTGAATAAAATAAATATCATTCATGCAGCTGTGGTTTATTCTGCTAACTACACAACCCACTGAGACACCCTTAGGTTTGCTATCTCATGAACTGACTGGTGTGCCTGACTGTGAGGTAGCACCAAGTCTGAATGTTTCAATGCCTGTGCAGTCTGGCAATGTGGCTGTCCCTTAGAAATATGTTGCTCTATCTTCAGTTATTTCAAACACCACACATTACAGCGTCTTCAGAATATAAGCCCCATATTTTGGAGTTAAGCACACATTTCCTCTGGATTAGAAATAAATGTGGAATCTCCAATTAGGGGTTAAAGACCAGATTTTAATATGCTCAGATTTGTTGGATGGAAAGCATTTTGCAATTTTCATCATTATGTGGCCTCTGATGATACACTCTTCACCACTCAACATCCCCCACTAAGCATTGGAGTGAAGTTTTTTTCATAATACATCAGGTCTAAGTTGCAACATTTAGAAAATACTGTAGGGAGGCTTTGTGGCAACCAAAAGGGCAAGCATACAGAGAGTTTATTGTGCAAATTATAGTTTGAATTCTTGAAATTCTAAGTCTCATTCTAAATTTTTTGATGTGTGTGTGTGTGTGTGTGTGTTTGTGTGTGTGTGTGCCTGTGTCTGTCTGTCTGTCTGTCTGTCTGTCTGTCTGTGTGCGTGTTTTTATGTGCCAGCTTCATGATTGTGTGTAAGTGTACATGTTGAGGCCAGAAGACAATCTTGGGTGTTACTCTAAAGTGCTATGTACCACTATTGAGAGTAGATACCAAATCTTCCATTGGTTGGGAACACATGAATTGCATTAAACTGACTGGCCAGTGAGACCCAGGGATCTACCTGTCTCTGTTCTGCAGCTTCGGGATTCCAAAAACAAACCACCACAGTAGGCTTCGTATGTTTATGCTGGGTCCTCAGCTCCTCAGGCCTGCAAAACTATCAGTTTATAGTCAAGCTACCTCTACATGTCCACCCCTATCAAATTGTCCCATCTCTCCACTCAGTGAATTTTTTCTTCACTCAATAGCTCAAAAATATAGGCATTATGGTGTCCCAAAGTCAAAATTCTTCCAACTCTACAAAGATGCTGAGGGAGAATATTTATTTGTCCTTACTTTTGAAGAGTTTGCTGAAGATGGGAGATACTTATGTTCCTGTAAAACAACTAAACAGTGTGAAACGTTTTTTATGATATTTTTTCAAGAAAACCAGAATACTTTGAAGTAAAACCAAATATTCCTCCATCTAACCAAAATGATCTTGTCTTAAGCTTTACTACTATAGAAAGAAGACTGGGTGGGGGGCAGTAAAAGGAGTAGGAGTCAGAGACAGAAAGTGGGGGTAGGTAGGAGGCAACGGACTGGGGAGAGGCACTCAGTGAGTTCCACACACATTATCTCACCCACTTATCACCTAAACAATTTTCAGGTCAGTGTGTGTGCCTCCCCCAGCTCACACGCTGCCATCTACGCGTGCTGCTCGAGTTTTAAAGACATGTGGATTAATGAGACATTAATGTTGGTAAAGTGTTATAATTTCCTTGGAGAATAAAAGCTATAAAACTTTATTGTTATTGTTGCTGTTATTATCTAAGCTCCATGGATGCTTTAGTGGTGCCACTGATGTAACTAATATTACTACCATTTATTTCATTTGGGGAAATAAAGTCTAAAAATACAAAAGAGCAGGTTTATTGGGTTTTTGATTTAGCAACTTTGCACATGGGGATAACAACATGGAAATTTGCAACTAAGATCTTGAGGCCAATAGTACAAACCTTAACTCAGTATGTGTGATTTCTAATGCTTGGTGATCTGACTGGTGAGAAACAAGAGCCTTGATACACCAGTTTCTCCAGTCTCTCATTGTCAAGCATAGAATGTAGCAACTATTCCCCCATTTCTTGTGGAAATAACAGCAGATAAAATATAAAATGTTTATTTCTCTGAGAGAACAGGGATTCCTCCCCTGCATGTGTAAAGGCAGGAAAAACAACCAAAAATAGCATAGAGTCGTGAATAAATCCATATGCAAACAAGGTTCCAGTACTATCACTGTGGAGAACTGTGTTTATGCTCATCTAGTCACTCTCAACAATGAAAGACTAGAAGAGTAAGAACCTGGAATTTATGTGGCAGTTACATGCTTAATTACCACTTGACGGAGCTTGGGTTTTGTTGTGTTTTGAATCTTTTTCAATATGTTCTAACTTTTCTGCAATTGGGAGAGTTATGCACTTTGTTCAGTCAGGACCTATGTATGTTTGAAGTAGACAGGAGCATTGTGATGGTTTGTATATGCTTGGCTCATTAAGGGGCACTATTAGAAGGTGTGGCCTTGTTGCAGTAGGTGTGTCATTTTGGGTGTGGGCTTAAGACCCTCACCCTAGGTGCTGGAAGTCAGTATTCTGCCAGCAGCCTTCAAATGAAGATGTAGAACTTTCAACTCTGCCTGCACCATACCTGCCTGGATGCTGCCATGCTCCTGCCTTGATGATAACGGACTGAACCTCTGAACCTGTAAGCCAGCCCTAATTAAATATTATCCTTATAATTTTGCCTTGGTCATGGTGTCTGTTCACAGCAGTAAAACCCTAACTAACACAAACATCTATGTGACATTGTTAGTAAAATCCTTGATGTCTATGAAAATGCACATCTTATGCTGTGCCAATAGTTTGTTGCACTTGGAGCTTGGTCTAAAGCAAAGTGGGCTAAAATATTATTCCTTGCCATTTGCTACAAATTTCCATAGATAAATATTTCTGATAATTGATTTTTACCTTGAATTTCTCCATCTTTTGTAGAAAAAAAAAAGCTAAAAATAATTCTTCCAGGAGGAAGTAAAAACACCATGCGACTTTTGGGATTTTTTTTTTAAATCATTCCCATGATTCCCATGCTAGTGTGTAATATCAAAACTAAGTTGATGTCTTGCACTAAGAAAGGTGCATATATGTCTAGGACAAAACTTTCATTGCCAGAGCAAATTATTCCTTCACCAGAGTCAGGAACGTATCCCCCACCCCAAAATAGAAAGCAGTTTCCCCACCCCAGCTCTGCTTTTCTGCTGCCTGCCCATCATACAGAGTTGATAGAAAGCAGAGGTAAACACAGGAAGCAACCAGGAAGCAGGACATGCAGAAAAGTACTTACGGAAACTGAATATTTCAGCTTAGAAATAGCTTCTCAGCATCATATCTCCTGTTTTTAACTCTTCCACATTTTCAATCGAAAAGCCTCATTATCACCTCTTGTACATACTCTGAGCCAGCTCTTCAGGAATCTTGTTTATTTTAACCAAACTATTTTTATAATTGAAAGAAGAGGAAAAAACCCTGTACTTTGTAATGCAGCATCTTAGATTTAATTTAAACAAGGGAACATTTATTTCTATGTAAGTCTAGTTCAATACTTACCAGATAGTAGGTGTTGAGTGTATTGGTTAAGTGAATTCATTGAATTAAACATAGGCATAACATCATTTTCTGGGTAGCTCTAGGTAGTTAGTGTTTGAGAGAGCAGGAAACAGGCCCTGTAACAAAATGGTTCAGAGTAGTGTAGGGGAAGAGAAAATGGGTTAGTGTCATAGCAGTGCAGATGAACAATGTCATTTAGAAACAGAATAGAGCACTGTGGAATCATTGATCAGGAAGTAGCAATTCACCAGGAAAGAGGTGAGGAAATCTTGCAGCACTCTTGTGACAGTAGGCTCTTGAAGGATAAATGAAAGCATCCCGGGTTTGTCAGACAGTTTCATATTCACATGAAGACAGAGGTTAGAGGAACTCAGCAGATAGGCTGGACATTTCAAGTTTTGTTGTCCAAACTGAAAAGAAATGGTGTAAACGGGATCTTGAGTCTGGAAACTCTAGTATATAATCTGAGGATAGTGCATAAGGTGTTACTCTCTGGGTATCAGGAAACCAACAGGTTTTGACCTCAAAACATTTTTCTGCTTGCTTTTCTTTTAAAGGAAAGAAACTATAATCTTATCACAGAAACTAGTGTCCATTATCCCAAAGTATGTATCATGTTGGGCCTGCTGATTGGAGATCCATAGACTGAATAGCTTATGAGAACCAGAAAGTGTTTTTTACACATCTGCAGATCGAAAACCTAGCATTTGGGAGCCATAAAGATAGGATCTTGTGGAACCTCCCCATGTTACACGCCTTCTGCTCATTGGATGGGCAGAAGAAGGGTAGCTCTTTGACCTGGACTCATAGGAAGTCTAAACTATTTGTCTATGACAACTTCTCTCTCATCATCCAGCTCTCACCCAGCATCCATACCTGCTCTTTGAGCATATGATTTCACAGGGACCGTAGTTTCTACGCCACTGATGACATAAGGAGATTTCTCAGTGGCAGTGAGGACAAGGAGCAGAGATTCTTAAAATAGACTCCATTTTACTTACTGTTGGGGTGGAGGGAGTTGACATAGAATTGGGGTTGTTGTCATGGTATATCATTAAGAAGAAAGCACAGGAGTCAGGTAAGATTTTCAGTCATCTAAAACACTTTTCCTTAAATGTCAAGAATTCTTTTAACATATCAAGAATTGAGAGGTTATGTGAGGGAGTAGAAGCCTTTACAGAGTGCCTTTACAGAGAACTGGAATTTGTTTCTCAGCAACCCCATGATGGTGGTGCAACTCCAGATACAGAGAAGCCGTAATGCAATGTTTCCTTCTGCCTTTGGGATCACCAAGCACACAGGTGGTGCACATACATATCTGAAAAAAAATATATATACAAATACATAATATATAAACAAGAAAATCTTAAAAGCACTATGTAGCTCTGTGGACAATAATAATTAACAAATACACCTACCTTTATATTGGAGCTATGTGGTGGCAAAGTATATTTTCCTAATGGACAATAAAATATTTTTGTCTTAGTGTCTATCAAAGGAAAGACACAAACATGGATGAAATCAGCAAGTAATTAAAGCAGTAGCCATGCATATTAGAACAAGATTGCTTGATCCAAAACTATTACATGTTCTAACTCAAAGCCCTGCCATATACAGGATGTGCAGAGAAAAGAGTAGGTGTAACCACAGGTATCCAGACAATAGAGCATGAAATGCAAATAATGAAGCGGGGGCAGGGTGTCTGGAAAGAGGACAACATGGTGAAACATAGCATGTGATCTATAGGACTCATATAGAATTGAAATAAATGATTATATTTAGCCTTGGAAGGCTGATGAATGAGTATTGCTTCACGTTTTATATTGTTAATCTAAATACTTTAACAAGTAGCAATTTTTTCATGGAGTCTTTGCTTGCCTCATGTGATGTAACCACCTTTGAAACAAATTTACTGCCCTGTACTGAGAAACGTCATAGGATGTATTGAAACAGCTCTATATACATTATACAGTAATCATTTTGGGGGCGAATTGAAAAAAAAACTGCAAAAATGTCATGAGTGGCAAATAAAATGAGTGAGAGTCAGGAGAAGGCTGAAGAAGGGAGTGAAAGGGGAGAACAGGAAGTAGTGGAGGAAGCACAGAGTAAGGCCCTTTGTTACAGCTGGCCACAGGCCGCATCTTTGCATAAATACTATGTAATTTGACTTTCCTATTGTGACTTATAGCATATGAAGTTTTGGTCAGTTATAGAGTAAAATTCAAGACACGAAACATGATGAACTTTTCTTGCCCAGTGACATCTTTTGTATCTTACAGACAGAGTACCTAGCTCAGTGGTTGCTTTAGGACAGTTAAAACAAAACTTCAGAAAATTCTTACTAAACTACAGGCATATGTGTGGTTGTACACTGAGAAGTTTCACTGAGAAACATGGCAAAGATGGATAAACATCTTGTTGTATTTATTTATTAGCAGGGATCAACTTGGACCTTGTCAAGTGCACCCCTGAGCTTTATTTGCAAATGGTAAGGATGATGAATATGGTATATGGAAACCTCCTGAACACTTCTTGTGGAGTCTGACATGTATTCACATGACTTGGAGCAGGCAGGAATAACCCTAACCTTAACCCACCTTCTGGTTTGGCTGGTTTATTGATGACTAAGGTGGACCTCATGATAGCCAGTTTATACCACACAAATGATGTGATGGAGAACAAAGGTGCCTACTGATAGTCCTTTAAAGAGGGTTTTCTGTCAAGGGCAAGAGGAAGACCTTGTATGAACCTGGAAATGATTTTCTTGATGTAGAGGAATGAAGGCAGCAGAGCTGTTGGAAGATGGCAAGCAGCCAGGGCTAGATCCTACAAGCTCTAGAAAGGTATAGTCTTCAGAGCTCTCAACCAAAACTGTTATAGCTGAGAAATCCATGAAAGAGCTAGAGGGCATATTAAAAGTTCTCTGACTCTTAGAACATTTTCTGCCCACAACTGCTCTGTGCCACCTCAATTTTCTCATTCTGATAGGTTCAGAAAAGAGGGCAAGTAGAATCTAAAAACAAACAAACAAACAAACAAACAAAAAACAAACAAACAAACAAACAAACAAACAAAAAAACCAAGTTAACACCTTCCAGCTAGCTGAGGAGGAAAGATGATTTGAATTCTCAGAAAACTGAGTTTTTCTGCTGGACTTTGATAGTTACATGTCTTATTCTACAGCTAGTGTTAACAAGAAAAGAGAAATTTAATCACTATTATAAGACATCAAGTTAGTATTTGCTTATCTCAGTATGTTGTCTTATAAAGTGTTGCAGTGGGAACATCTATCAAACATTTAAAAAGTAAGGAAAAATTGAGATATGAGTGTTAGATCTCTGTGTAGGCTATGGTTCTCAGAATTCTCTCAACTGGAAACATATTTGTTTTCTAGTGAACTGCATTTCTTCATTGTATTTAGTTTCTACATGCAATCATCAACTGTTTCTTTTAGTTCTCTTTCCTCCCTTTTAAAAATGTGTATGGGTGTGTCTTGCATGACCAGCTAAATGTCCCGTGCCTCAGTTTACTCAGTTGTGTAGCAATATACATAAGATTTCATGACATTGTGAGGAAGCAGTATGTCTGATTGCAAAGGCCTGTCACAAGAAATCAGTTAATAAGGTTAGTTATTTTATTGTTTGTGATGTCTGTGAACTCAAACTAACACAAAATATAAATGGGATTCGTGATACCTACCAAATTTCACTGTCTGGTTTCCCTGATTGAGAATTGTTTAAATATTAATAAGTGAGATAATTGCACAAGCAAGGTAACAAGGAAAGCCAGGAGCACGCAAAAATGAATAAAGAATGGTCCTGTTCTTCAAGTGACAAGCCACACCTGTGATACATGAGCACTCACAGCAACTGGGTTTGCAGTTGTTCATAAAAGCCCCATGAAATTCTGTCTGCTGACATGAAAATAGCAGTCCATTAATTCTGATAGATTTGAAATGCTCTCTCTCATGCACAGCAGGCAGCTGGTGGGAGAGAAAATGCACTTACCTCTGCTACAGACATCGCTTCTTATTTAATTCCCAATGCTAGCAAGAAGGACACTTATCCACCACTCTGAATAACAACTCAGAACGTGCTTATGAAATAGTCTTTAAGCGAAATCAGAACTATTCTCATGTCACCAATCTTCCAGCAAACCAGGAAGGTGAGCACCATGCGTGTTCTACCCAGTGCTCTCAGCCTTGATATTGAAACCCAGAAGGCTCAGTGTGTGCCACTGGGAAGTTCTGAAGTCAGGTGTGACAAGATTCCAGCCTGGTAAACACACCACTCTTGGGACTGCCACCCTATGAAATGAGACTTGCTTTCAAAGGTGGCTCTGTCTGTCTAAGGACAGAGTATGTCTGTGACTTGCCCACTAGAGAGCTTTTGGTTTGATCATAGATTGAACTTAATGAAACCCTAATCTTGTCCCATGATAGATTTTTAAAATTATGCTGTCTACATTTTCTATATATTTAAGGTTCTGGGGTTTTAGAAGTGCATTTGCCTAGATGTTAGTTTCAATTCACTCACTCACTCACTCACTCACTCACTCACTCACTCACTCACTCACCAAAATGACAATTGTTTCTGAACTTAGTAAGTGGTGTATACAGCATCAGAGCTGGGTAACTTGTTTCTATACTTAGTAGAAAACATCGATGTTATATACACTAAGAAAATCTAACTTTTTCTTCAGACTCAAAACTAATATAATCATCACCAGTTCTCCATGACCCTTCATTCAGCTGATGGGACAAAGTTTCATATTTCACATTGAGCCACCACTGAGAAACCGCTAAAAGCTTTTTCTCAGACAGTTATTCCCACAAATGTCAGGCTTGCAGACATGACATGCTCCAGAAACTCACTTTAATTTGGGTAACAACTAAGTGCTTGTCACATGTCAAGTCACCGGAACTATTTACAGCTCAATTCTGCCATAAAGAAACCAGCAAGCCGTCCTCAAGCCTCTCTAGTTTGCTTCTTTACCTCCCCCCAGCAGCCCATACCATATCCTAACACAAAAGAGGTCTTAGTATGTTTTAGGTTTCCTGTGATGTGATATGCATCTCTTTATTCAAGGTATGAGAGGCTTCTGCTGCTGCCTTGTTCAGCTTCTTATTAGAAACATAATTCTGTGTCTCTCTGCTAAGAATGTATAAAATTATTGTATTAAGATTTATTCTTCAAAGAAAATGAGCTAAAGACACCATGCTGAGAGTCAGAAGTGGATCATGTGGACAAGCTCATGTGTGTGTTCCAAATGAGAATGTCTCTGATTTCTTAGGATGAACTTGTGGAAATGTTCTGAAGAACAGATGTTGGTGTTTCTTCTTTGTTGATGAGAATGAGATAGAAAAAAATGCCTTGAATTTGTGTGGTTGAAAATTAAGTATAGTCAATGTTACAATACACCAATCCCAGAGACACAGGTATTCAATATGTGTGGTTTCATTAGTAGCTTGTGTCTAGGAATATATCTTGGCACCGAATCTCCACTATGGCTAAAATGCCTCAACTATAGTCCATAAATGACCGTCCAAGGAGCTTCTACTCATCCAGTCAATACTGGATCTTTGGGAAACGCAAGTACATTGGTGACAGAGCATATTCAGAAAGGAAATTGAGGAAGGATCTGAGCTTGGAAAACTGGATATCTTAACCCAGCACTGTGAATCTGGAATGGAACTGGTAAAATATTTTCTCACTGTTGCCTGATGCTTTATCTGATTGGTGTTACCCTTTACCTTACAGAAGCTTTTCAGGCTCATGAGGTCCTATTTATTAATTGTTGATCTTAGTGTCTGTGCTGTTGTCTTGTTCAGCAAATTGTCTCCTTTGTCAAAGCATTCAAGGATGTTCCCCACTTTCTCTTCGATTAATTCAGTGTATCCAGTTTTATGTTGAGGTATTGGATCCACTTGGACTTGAGTTTTGTGCAGAGTGATGAATGTATCTATTTGCCTTATCCTACAAACAGACATCTAGTTTCACTGGCACCATTTGTTGAAGATACTTTGTTTTTTTTTTTTTTCCAGTGTGTGTTTCTGGCTTCTTTATCAAAAATCAGATGTCCACGGGTGTTTTATTTCTGGGCTATCCATTTGATTCTACTGATGAACCTGTCTATTTTTACACCAGTACCATGAAGTTTTGTTTGTTTGTTTGTTTGTTTGTTTTACTGCTTTGTAGTACAGTTTGAGATCAGTGATGGTGATGCCTCTGAGTGTTTATTTATTATATAGGATTGTTTTAGCTGTCCTTGGATTTTTGTTTTCCCATATGAAGTTGAGAGATTAATTTTAAAATGTATGTCCTGTGGTAACATTCAGCATCTACAAAGAACTCTCTATGTTTGCATTTACGCATGGGTGTGAGGTGGGCTGACTGTGATTATGTGCTGGTTTGTCTCTCTCTGATGCTCTGGGATTCTGGCAAACAATATAAGTCATATGAGGTCTGCAGCAATTAACTGATGGCTTCCTGTGCCATCTCTCTATGATATTAAGTAATAGCATCCAAGTGTCTTTGTTTTTGTTTCTTCATCAGAGAATTAGGTTAAGGGGAGAAAAATAAGCTGACCAAAGAAGTAAATATGAAACTCAAATGTGGAAGTCACATTCTGCCAGTGCACAACACTAAAGCCAAGACTTGGTGAAAGTTATAGAACTGTGTCTTTCTCCATATTTTACTACCACAACAAGCCTCATCCTGATTGTAACTGGATTAAAACGCAACGGGCTGCCAGATGCTCTCTGCAAGAAAAAAAGACTTGGAATCCTACAGTAAAGAGGCATTGCTTCCAAGCTACATGGCCAGTTTACTTTAAAACCAAAGCCAGTCAAAAGTATTACTACATGAGAAGAACAGAACAAATCAGCATGCTTTGTGAACATACATGTAAAGGTTTGAAATAAAATATTTTCTAATTAAATCTGTCTGTAAATAAAAATTGAATGGCTACTTTAAAGTGAGATTTACCTCAGGTATTTGCGGGTGTTTGGAAACTAAAGACTACAGTCCACAACTATGAAACATCAGAAAATAAGATGTCAAGAGAACAGTGTAGTGATGCAGAGCTAGATGAGCACACATGGAGCCCTGGGGATTATTTCTAGCAACAGCCCCCCTACCTCACCACACACACACACACACACACACACACACACACACACACACACACATACACATGCACACGCACACACACACACATACACACACACACACACAAAAACACACACACACGCACACGTACACAAACACACACAAACACACACACACGCACACATACACACACA
>JANHMN010000012.1:67783157-67795010 GCA_030674055.1 Rhabdomys pumilio
GTACACAAACACACACAAACACACACACACGCACACATACACACACATACAAACACACACACACACACGCACATGCACACAAACACACACACACACACATACGCACGCACACATACACACATACACACACAACCACACAGCAGAGTGGGAAGGGACTACACCTGTATCATGTCACACTTACACTATGACTGGATATTTTCTCTTAAAATGAGGAACAATGTAACAGTGTTTTCTATCACCAGTCCTCTTCAGTGGAACACCTAAAATGTTAGTCAAAATATACAGCATGACATTAGTAAGTGGATTGCAACCTTATTAAAAAGGCAGTGATAAAGTTGTTTTTGTTCATGAATGAATTTCAAAAAAAATATTCCAAATTAAGATATGGCAATTCATGTAGGAAACAAAGCAAATACACAAAGGTCATTATATTAAACAGCAAACAGCTAGAATTGAAATTCATATGAAAATTTACAATGGTACTAAAAATTTAAGCCAACCTTCATCAAAGACATATCTTTCTTCGATACATAGAAATTAACACAGAGCCCCATAACTGTTAAAGGTTCAAAGAATAAAGGACCGCATGATGCTCAGCTGTAAACAGGATATCTGTGCTATAGACACATCCCCTCACCCAAGGCACAGGGATCATGCAGACGGGGTCAGAAAGACTGTCAGAATCACAGGCAATGACTGCAAGAAAGCAGTGATTTCAGACACAGCAAGGCAGCTGCACAAAAGAATTTTTAGCTGTAGAGACAGCACGCACAGGACATGAACAGGCCCTTACCACACCAAAATATCTAATCAAGAAAAGGAAGTATACTCGGGGTCCTACCCCTAGCTAAGGAGCTATTGGCAGTTGATAAGTACTCGGAGAAAGAGAGAGTCAGGGTTGATAGACTGGTTCTTCATGAATGATTAGTTACCTTGACCACATTCTCAGGTATTTATCAAGTGACTGGAAAATTTGTAGCCATCCTAATCATGTTTATAGAAGCTGTATTCAAAAGGCACCAAATTGTATTTAATGGCATGTTCTATACAGTGAAAATGGTTACACTACATGTTACATAGGTAGAGCTCAATGTTACCCATCTGTAAAATGGATGAACTGCAAACCATGTTGAGAAAAACAGATCAGTACTAAATGAGTAATATTTTAAAGAAGTCAGTCTGAGAAGACTACACAAATGAATAGTTTTATTCACCTAATTATAGATTAGCCAAAATAACAGACCCAAAATGAAGTTCAGCATGAAATCATACTTTATAATTCTTGTAAGTTATACAGCCCTGTACATTTTCTGAAGCCCATAGAGCTTTACAGCAAAGGGTAACATTCGTGGATGAAAACTAAAAACCTTTCATGAGATAGAGGCTCCTAGGACATAAGGGAAAACATCATGAAAGACTTCCACTACAGGATAAACTCACATTGTTAGTGAATTGTTAAAATGCTTCAACTGAAAAGGGAGAAACTCAAAGGGAAAAGAAGCCAGAGTGAGCACTGGGAAAGGCCACTTTTAAAGACAGCACAAAGGAATGATCCTAAAAATGTGTCCATTAAAGTGGATGGCAGAGAGCTGGGTGTATCTCTGTAAGAAAAAGTTACAGACAGCAGCAGGGAAAGTGAATGGATTATAACCACAGAAACAGCATGGACTCAATTATATGAAAATAAGCACAGGTTGTTAGTGTATTAGTTTATCCATGAACTGTGTAGTGGAGAAATGTATCCCTTACAATTCTGCAGACTAGGAAGTAAAAACACAAGGCAATGGCAGTTTTGGTTTCTGGTGATGCTCATTTTCTGGTGTCTTGTTGAATTCTCAGGTGGCAGAAGGAGTGATGGAGCCTCCTCGAGACCTTTAAACAAGGGCAGGAATCCTACCTAACTGGCCTCTGACCATGTGATATAGTTACCTCCCAGGTTTCTACCTCGTAATATTAGAACACTGGGGCTAATGTACAACACATAAGATGCACATATTCACATTCTAGAATCATACACAGAAATACTCATAGATAGATGAATAGAAATGAATTAATACATGTATACATAGAATTCCCATAAACCTTATTCTTTGACTTGTGTGGGTCTGTAAACAACTCAGATACAATGACTATCCCTGGGGTCTGCCTCTGGTTTTATATTACCCTTCAACAAATAGTCCTGTGGCACATTAGAAATGTGGCTAATTTTGGGATAGCGTGAGGCTTGCGAGGGCTGAGTCAATTGGCAGAATCTCAATAACCACAGTTGAAAGTGTTTGAATAAAATAAAGTAACATTAGAATACTACCAAATTAAAAGACACATTTTTATTACACCATAAATAATTGAAGAAATTAGTAAATGGGACAGAATAGACAAACCTCTGTGCAGAACTACTCCAGATAATTTATAGAGAGCTTTGACCTCATTTAGGATGAAATATCCTTCCCTTCTCTATTGGTGAGAATGGGCTCCGATGGTTGTCTGTCTGTAAGTAATGTGGAGTGGCAAGCACAGATGCCCAATGCAGAACCATGACGTGCATGATTTCAGAGATGGGACCAAGGCAAAGGCAACAGAGATTTACAGTGCAAAGAACATGCTCACAACCTAAGATGTGTTGGCAACAGATTACTGGGACCGTGATTCAATTGAATCTTCAGGAATATGTCAAAAGAAAAGACAGGCAGACCATATAAGAAAATGTAAATGAGTTGTGAACTTCAGTTAATAACCAAGTATCTTGTTACAATAATTGTGAAAATAGCTCACGCTAAAGCTTAATCCAACAGTTGGGAAACCAGGTCCAAAATCTTGGTTCATAATTTTAAAACTAAAATTCTTGTAAGATCTGAAGTAAATTTACTTAATGGCAGCATAATTTACCATTTTAATTTATCTTATTTTGTGTAAATGTTTGTGTGTGCGTGCATGTATGTGTGCATGCATGCATGTGTATGTGTGTGTTTTATGCTCTCACATGTCTGTGTGTGATTGCTAGCATGTATGTACCTGCCATGGCACATAAGTGGAAGTCAAAGGACAACCTTAGTCTTTGCCTCCATTTTGTTGGAGACAAGTTTAGATTCTGGAGATCCATATTTATGTCCTCTTACTTTCTTGTATTTTCAAGTATTTTTACTACTCAGCCATGTCCCAGTCCCCTATATTTTGATATAGTTCCAGTCTGTAGTTCAGGCTGACCCTGAACTCATAATTTTTCTTCTGCTACATAAATGCTGGAGCTTTATCCTAATTAAATGTACCATTTATATATTTTAATTTGAAGATTATCATCTGACAGTCGTGTTTTACTCAAAATCCATATACACATATGCATATAACATGTCAAATCCTCTTTATCCTGACTTACCTGTAAAAACCATCATTTCCAGTATTAGATTGCTTTCATGATATTCTTACTCACATGGTGTCTTTCTGGCCTGTAACAGTTGGAGAAGCCGGGTTTCAAGCATTCAGACATGGCCATGCACGCTTAGAGTTCTCTCTTCGCACAAGTAGCACACGTTAGAGAACATTGAAAAGAGAAAAGGAGAGTGAATTTAGGATTTTTCCCATTTATCTATTTAGAAAGTATTACCTTTCTAAATTGTGAAATTTTTGGAATCCTGGAACCCACTTTTCTTCAAATATTTCATTCAGTAATTGTGGATTATTAAGAGTTTTGTGAGAATTTCATGATAGAAAATTTATGTATGAGATAACCAGGACATGGCTTATTATAAATAGCCTATTTATAAGGACTATCCATTATATTTCTTATTATTCTATGAATCAAACGTTTTCCACTACGTAGTTTGGAACTACAGGAGATGGTAGCTATTTGGGAAAAATTGAAAGAATTCTAGTACTACAAATTAAGAGTGGTGTTTTTTTCTGTGCTGAGATGACTCATGCCCCAAGTATGTGTTATGTAGTCATGGGAAACATTGGCTTACAATTAAAGCATTTAACCGCTCAGGGTATTGATTGGACATGTGCCACAGTATGTTTGATTATTTTCACTGAGCTGAGCTGAAGGATTTCCTGGCTCTCTGGCTTAAACTGTGCTACGTCACAAGCAGATTTAGCATAATCTGATCTTCTCTTACCGACCTGTGACCTATTCTGGACATCCCTAGGTTCACTGCTGCTCATTTTTAAAATGATGTAATTGTTCACTTATAACTTTTCTCTCCCCCACCCCACAAGACTCACAGTTTACTAAAAGAGGAATGTATTCTTTTGTCAAGCATTACCTAAGTCTAGCGTTGGTCAAAGTGACACTGACTTTATTTTCACTTAGAGTTGATAACCCAACAGCCAGGACATCTGCATTTTGGTTGTTCTTTGGAACAACCTAACTCAGATGCTTCCTACTTCCTGTTTATAAGCCCTAGTGTTCAGGACACCTTCAGCTCTGATTCCCTTTCCTGGGCTAGCTTGCTGAGGACACATATTTTCCACATGTTTTTACTGAGATTAGCTGTCCTGTCCCTGTCATTCTTCCTGCCTCACAAACAAAATTCCATTGTGATTTTTTTCTTCATTTATGTCCACTGTACCTCCACTATTTTCACTGGGTTTTTGCTACCTTCCTTTTGTCATTACTTATCTGATCCAGGATACTTCATTTGAGAACAAGGCAGTACTCCTTCTGAAACCAGCCCTTGCTGGTTTCTTTTGAGAAATTATCTTAAAGGTATAACTTGGCACTGACCTTTTTAAAGAGGGCTTAATTAAAAGAATTACATTTGCCTTTTGTGAGCCTCTGTCCTTCAGGCCATTGAAAATTGTAAAATACAAAACTAAGGGTCACAATGGCAGTGAGTAGGTGAGAGAGTATGGCATTGTCTGAAACAGGCTCCATAGCATACAGCTAGCATCATCTTGAGTAACTGGATATGGAAACAGGGAAAGGGCAAGTTCACAAATCGACTTCAAACCAGTGACTTCAGCTCACAGCTTCTTCTATGTGCCTTTATGTCCATCTTTCTTGCTAACTGAGAGCCTGGGACTCTGCCCAGAAGAGCAAGGTTTAAAGGGCAAGTGAGAAAAGGAGATGAGCACACAGAGCTGAGGCACAGAGAAGAGACATCGAGCAGAAGGATGCTGAGGAGAGAAGAAATCCCAGGATGTTCACACCTTCATTCTTAGCACCCCACTCTGCTCTTCTTCCTGAAATCCCGTCTCCTGGAGCGATCTTTCTCACTCTCATCTCAGCTGCAATTGACAACACAAAGAAAAGATCTATTTCTTGCGGATTATTTATTTCAAAGGGAGAAATTAATTTACTCATTTATAAACAGAAAGGATTATTTAATTTTTTTTCTTTTTAAAGACAAGATCCTGCTACATATCCTGGCTGACCTAGAACTCAGTGTAGACTAAACTGGCTTGAAAGTTGCAAGCCGTTGTCCTGCTTCAGCCTTCTGGGTGCTGGGATTACAGGCTTGTGAAGTCACGCTCTTCTGGCATGACAGCTTTTGGTGGATTCATACTGTACCAATCAGTAAGCATGGGTTGAGGCTTCAACACCGAATTCTAATGTCCTCATGGTGGACACATTTAGGGCTCTTTGAATGACTGAATGAAGCTTCCATTTAGGTTAAAAGATTTGGGCTCATTGAGTCAGGTGTGATGGCTTGTGCCTTTAATCTCATCACTTGAGAGGTTGGGACAGGAGGATTGCCTTTAATTCATAGCCAGCTTGGGTGGCATAACAATTTTATGCAAACTTAAACTCCAGTGTGAATCTCAAATCTCAACCAGCCAAAGAAACAAACTCTGTGGAAGAAATGTGATCCCTGATGCATGATTAATTTAAAAAGATGTCTGGTTGTCTAGATCCATGTTAAGGTATGATAATAGCCATTATTCTTTAATTTTCCACATAAATTGCAATAATACATTAAGTAGTTCTTTGTTTTCAAAAATATTTAAGGTCAAAACTTCTAGACTTAAAAAGCAACACTTTAAACCACATGACAAACTAGATTTGATGATTTAAAATTTTGATACATTACTATAAAGGAAAATTTGCTTAATGGCTAGAGAAGTTGAAGCCAGAGAGGTGGGTGCACTGGAGATGGAGGCGCAGTGAGCAAGTGCTACAAGACACACGTCTGTGCACTTGGCTTTTTTTCTTCTCGTCAGATCCAAGAAGCCCATATTTCCTTTTCGGTGAAAGTTCCAGGAGGATCTTAAATGATCCTCATTTCCCTCGTTCATCATGAACACTTGTCTATAAACAGTAACTACTTCATAATGTAAGCTGTATGCAAAATTGCAAGGGGATTTTCTTGGAGACTCAGTGAACTTTAAGGCAGGATTCAAAATGGCATGCAAAATAAATAAATAAATAGTGTGTGTGTGTGTGTGTGTGTGTGTGTGTGTGTGAGACAGGCCTTTCCAGAGACAGAGAGAGGAAGGGAGCAGCCTCACCCACTCTGCTGCCACCTATTGTTTCATCAAAGCAACAACTCACATGTCAAATCCTCTTCACTATGACTTACCTGTAAAAAGCATCATTTCCAGTATTAGATTGCTTTCATGATTATTACTATTACTATTATGATAATTATTGTTGTTATTATTTAATCTTTTTTTTACAGTTCAGTTTTTATCCCCCTCCTGTTCTTTCCTCTAAGACTTCCTCATTCCGTTCTTCCTCCCCTATCTCTAAGAGGATGTCCCCACTCCCCCTAACCACTCCCTGGGGCCTCAAGTCTCTCGAGCGTGAGATGCTTCTTCTCTCACTGAGGCTAGAACAGGCAGTCATCTGCTGTATATGTGTCAGGACTCTCATATCAGCTGGTGTATGCTGCCTGGTTGGTGGCTCAGTGTTGGAGAGATCTTGGGGATCCAGGTTAGTTGAAACTGCTGGTCTTCCTGTGGAGCCCTCCTCCTTAGCTTTTTCTAGCTTTTCCTTAATTCAACCACAAGGGTTCCTGGCTTTTGTCTATTGGTTGGGTATAGATATCTGCATCTGACTCTTTCAGTTGGGCCTCTGGGAGGGGGTCCTGTCTGTAAGCACACCATAGCATCAGTACTAGTGTCAGGCCTTGGGGCCTCCCCTTGAGCTGGATCCCAATTTTGGCCAGTCACTGGACCTTCTTTTCCTCAGGCTCTTCTCTATTTTTATCCCTCGAGTTCTTTTAGACAGAAACAATTCTGGGTTAGAGCTTTTGACTGTAGGATGGCAACCCCATCCTTCCACTTGATGCCATTTTTTCTACTGGAGGTGAACTCTCCAGGACTTCTCTCTCCTCATTGTTGGGCATTTCATCTAAGGTCCCTGCCTCTGAGTCCTGAAAGTTTTTCACCTCCCAGGGCTCTGGTACATTCTAGAGGGTCTTCCAACCTCCTACCTCCCTAGGTTACCTGTTTCCATTCTTTCTGTTGTCCCTCAGGGCTTTATTCCTGTTCCCCCCATTACCTGATCATGTTTCCCCTTTCCCCTCCCTGTCCTCTCTCTCACCCAGGTCCCTCCTCCCCTCGCCCCCATATGATTGCTTTCTTTTCCCTCCCAAGAGCAACTAAGACATCCTCACTTGGGCCTTCTGGCTTGTTAGCCTTCTTGAGTTCTGTGGATTGTATCCTGGGTATTTTGTACTTTTTTGGCTAATATCCACTTATTAGTGAGTACATACCATGCATGTCCTTTTGTGTCTGAGTTACCCAAATTGATGATATATTCAAGTTCTATCCCTTTGCCTGCAAAACTCATGATGTCCTTGTTCTTAATGGCTGAATAGTATTCTATTGTGTACATGAACCACTTTTTTTGTATTCATTCTTCCACTGTGGGACATATGGGTTGTTTCCCGCTTCTGGCTATCACACATAAGGCTGCTATGAACATAATATAGCACGTGTGGTGCGGCATCGTTTGGGTATATGCCCAGAAGTGGTGATATTCTTATGCACAGGGAATCTTTTCCATTTGTAGCAGTTGAAGAAACAGGTTTTCCAACATGCACACATCATTATACACTCTTAAAATTCTCCCTTGGTACATGCAGCACACATTAGAAAAGATTAAAAGAGAGAGAGAGAGAGAGAGAGAGAGAGAGAGAGAGAGAGAGAGAGAGAGGTTAAGATTTTTTCCCATTCATTCATTCATTCTACATCCAGATATTAGCTGCCCCTCTCTTCCCAGTCTCTCCCTCACAAGACCCCTTCATCTCTGAGAAGAGTGTGGTTTCCCCCTGGGCACCGACTCACTCTGACATCTCAAATCACTGCAGGACTAGGTATATCATCTCCCACTGAGGCCAGCCTAATTAGGGGTACAGGATCTATAGGCAGACAACAGAGTTAGGGGAAACTTTTGCTCCAGTCAGACGACCCACACAAAGATCAAGCTGCATATGTCCAGGGTTGGGGTGGGGATAGGTCTAGCTCCAGAGATAACTCAGTGGTTAAGAACACTGTCTACTATTGCAGACGTCCTGAGTTCAATTCCCAGCACCCACATGTTGGTTCATGACCATCTATAAAGATCTGATGCCCTCTTCTGGCAGGCAGGTGCACAGGTAGCAATTTAATATTTCTCAACAAGCTCACAAGAACCAGCAAAACTCCTTTAGTCTTCAACTTGTGGGTCACAACCCTTTTAGCAAACCTGTATTTCCAAAAATATTTACATTCCAATTCATAGCAGTACCAAATAACAGTCAATTAAGCAGCAACAAAAATAATGTTATGGTTGGGGGTCACCACAACATGAGGAACTATATTAAATGATCACGACATTAAGAAGATTGAGAACCAACTGTAACACTGTTTGGGGCAAAAAACAGAATTTAGTGACTGTGGTCCTGAAAGTAACGGTACAACCTTAGTTGAACCAGGAGTCCCTAGGACCTGACCCTAACCCAATTGCTTTGTATATGAATTGCCTCACTACTAAACATTATTAAGATTAGAACAGTCAGTTCTTGCCTTTGAGCCGTTCAAAGATTGTTTCTTTAGAAATATTTCATATACCCAGCAATCTGTGCTGCTACTGAAGCTATCTGAAATATAAGCAGCCATCAAGTCAAACTACAAACAATAAGCAAACTGCAACCCAATGGCAAATTGGTGACTCATCCAAAAATAACTACTACAAAGAACTATTGAATTAGGTCCCTGTATGCCAACTATTTTAGATTATTTTTGTCTCCTTTTATTAACTTTTCTTACAGAAACAATTTTATTTTAGCTGAGTTTGTTATTGCTCAGAATATTAAGATGAGGAACAAATTGCCAATTTTCTTATTTGCCCTTATTAATTGCAGAGTTTGTTTTTTTAAATGGCTTTCCAGACTTTAAAAGATGCCATTAAATATATGTATTTTAAAAATATGTTAGCAATGCTAATAACTGCACTTAATTCTCAAGACAGTCTTCCTCCTTTCTTACACTTCACACACAGAATTGTGTAGAAAATACTCATTTAGTATTTCATTCCCTTAAAACCAGAGGCAAAATAATACAGAACGCTAGTTTCATGGTAGGGTGAGATTACCTCTTAAACTATATTTTAATTATTTCAATAATTACCTTCATGTATTTTACAAAATCTGCCTCATACCAAACTCATCAGTTCAGAGTTTATACTAGGAAACGTGATGTATAAAGTTTGTTATCTATCTTTTGTAATTTTCTCCTTGACTCTTGCCTCTCTTCTTGCATTTTGGGGTGTTAAAGTAATGTGTCTTGGGGTACACGTAGGTGTGTCTGTGTTCATTAATAATACCTGTGCCTCTGCTTTAAGTTCTGGTTTCTTTTTTAATCAATGTATTTATTTTGTGTATGGGTGATTCCCTTGCATCTACATCTGTGCGCCACGTGTGTTCAACGCCCATGGAGGCCAGATGGCCTTGGATCCCATATACTAAACTTAAACATACAGATGGTTGGGAGCCCCCTGTGAGCACTGGGAATTGAACTCAGGTCCTCTGGAAGGGCATCAACGCTCTTAACAACTGAACCACCTTTCTAGTCCCAAGTTGTAGGTTTCAAGCCCACATGGGGTTACCTAACTGAATGTAGAAATTACAAAAGTGGCAGTTACAATTTTTTTTTATTCACAACAATCAAAATTAATTTAAGTCAGCTATGTGATGAATTTGAGATGTTTGGGGAACAAGGCTGGCCTGTGTTGCATTCCACAGTGTCACTGCAGCCTCTGAGCACGTAACAGGCACATATTGTACAGGACATGAGATCTATGCCATGGAAAGCCAACCAATGCTGCCTGAAACATCTTGACAGTTTTAAGACTATTATACCGGGAATCACACTGTATTTGCCTTGCCTGCAAAGATTTTTGTTTTTATAGATAATGACTTAATTATGTCTTATAGTATAATGATTTAATTATGAAAGCAATTAAAAAGATGTTCCTGACACCACTCTTTATTATGAAAGTAACAAATTAGTACGTTTTCATATTGTATTTGCTAGGGTATCTCATCTTAAAAATTATTTGATGGGGCTGGAGAGATAGATCATCAGTTATGAGCACGCGTTGCTCTTGTAGAGAACCTGTATTTAGCTTCTAGCAATCAGATGATGGCTCACAGCCATAAGTAACTCCAGTTCAAGTGGACCACAATTATTATATGTGCGTAGATGCATGTATGTGCATGCACATGCTTTTGAACATGTATGGTAGGTGATAGTCAGAGGACAACTCGTAGACATTGGTTCTTGCTTCCACGGTATGGGTTTGGGGGATCTAGCTCAGGTTATCAGAGTTGGTGGAAAGTGGCTTTATCTTCTGAGTCATGTTGCCAGGCTTCGTTTTCATTTCAAAAAAAATCCTAAAAAATTTCCAATGATATTTTCCTTAATATTCGAACAATAAAATAGACTAAATATACTTCTGCAATTTTTCAAAATATATGTTGGCCAAACAATGCCCTCAACAATGATAAATACCAACTAAAAATATCACTGGAAGATCCATTCTATCCTTCAGTATCACACATGCACCCAACATTTATTTTTTATGTAAAAATGCACAGGCACATTCATCTCACAGTTATTCAACTATGTTCATTGTTAATAAATGCTACAGCCTGACATATGCCAAAGACTTAGGTAAAAAACCAATTCAGTAAGGTTCATTGTCAATAAATGTCTTACTTTTCTACTTGCTTTATGAAGCCATGTTCCCTAAGTCATGTAAATTTCACAGGTGTGAAAATTTCTGCCCTATGAGAATGATCTATCTATCTATCTATCTATCTATCTATCTATCTATCTATCATCAGCTTCTCTGTGTATGTTTAGACATGTGTATATTTTTGTGCATTTATGTCAGTTACAGAACAACTTGTAAGAATTGGTTCTTGCTTCCATTGTGTAGATTTGGGGAATATACTTCATTTCTTTTGATCTGAAGGCTCCATTTATGATAGATTTATTAAGAACAACAACCTTCCTTCTAACCATCCATCTTACCTCTGTGCTACAGCTTCTCCTTTGGGCTTTCCGTCACATGCTCATCAGGTCTGTTGCATTGTTTCCTGTCTTTCTACTCAATTTCTACTCAATTGCAATTGATGGGACATGATTAGTTGTGTGACATGATTCTTTTTCCTAATCTTTGAAAAATTTAAACAACTTAGTTACTTAAACCATTCATCACTTTCTTTTTAAAGCATAACATGAAAACTAGAACTATATGTCCCAATTTTAGAAAGTCTTGTTGGAAAATTCTACCTGCAGTATGTCATGCCTGGAGCTTCTGTGTGTCTCCTCTGCAGTTCTGATTCAATGGAAAATGGATCTCTCAATCTTTCTTCTTTTCCTTCTTCTTCTTCTTCTTCTTCTTCTTCTTCTTCTTCTTCTTCTTCT
>JANHMN010000012.1:67803558-67819297 GCA_030674055.1 Rhabdomys pumilio
AGAAGTATTTTCTATCAGTCAGAACATGAAGTAGAGTAGTGTGTTTAATAAAGCAAAATGTTTCTCTTAAACGGTAAGCTTTGTACTCATTTTTACTGCTGGGATAGTACGATACAAAATTTCATTTTCTACCACAGGCCTGCTGCCCATTACTAAAACCCTAGAATGTCAGCTGTAATGGAAGTTTTCTCAGTTCCTGTGGGATGTGTTTCCTAACCTTTAAAACACCAAGGGAGAAAAAGAGGGAGAGAGAAAGGGAAGTAAAGAGCAAGATCACTATTTCTGCTCCTCCTGTCTATCAAGCTAATATCATCACTGTGACAGCAACACGACATCCACCACCACTGTGTCTATCACATGAGACTAAATAACCTGTGTTCTAGTTCACAAGACACCGAAAATGAATTACTGGCCTTTTCAATTGAAAACAATAAAAACATCTTTTTCTATATGTCTTTATTAACATATATAGGAATGGAATAATAATTTCAAGTAAATAGCTGCATATAAAATGCAAGCGGATATTGTAATTTGCTCAGGTGATGAAACCCCACCTAGAACAGTGGCTGTAGTTGGATCCAGAGCACACTTGTTCACAGCAATCCACTGTGGTTCCCTATATTCCAGCTTTTGTACAGACACCAATGTTAAACTGGCTGCGGTGTAATAAAGTCAGTGTCCTCGGGTCTCATTTTCTCCAAACAGCAGGATTTATTTGGCCTCTTGTTTTCTCCAAAGGAAGCAGCAATTGTGGTTTTCACTTGGTGTCTCCTCACATAACATTCTTCGCTCCATTGTTCAGAGGACAAATGTGAAAATGTTAATTTGTGAAAATGTTTTCTAATTCTGAACCCTGGAATTAGCGAGATGATAGCATGATGGGTTTGGAGACTTGCTGAGCCATTGTGAGACAGGGCTAAATGGAAGCTGTGTTACTCATCTGACCAGCATAGGATCCTACTTAGTTTGTAGAGGATTGTGATAAAGTGTCACAAATTGTTTAGTTGTTGGTTTAGAGACAGTGTACAGTAACCTCCCTCAGAATGATGATTTTCTCTTTTCATAAGCATAATCTCACTGTGCTACAGCCATGGGTCTCGTTGAACAAGACTAGAAGAAAGACCAACTAACTATACTAATTTTTCATCATGTAGTCAGGGGCTTCTTGAAAAGAACCAGCCAAACTTCCCCTCATCAAATAGGCTCCAGGACTATTTTCTCCATCTAAACACTGACTGAAGGGCTATGATTCTGTTTTGCCTATACAAATTAGATTTCCATCTACTAGATGTGGAAGATTTCCACTTATACACCAATACGAATTTAACAAACTGTTTCTTTCTAAAACACCACAATTAATTGCTGAGGCTTTGTGTCTCTGGGAATCATATTATTTTGGTATCCATCTGACTCTGATATTCATTATAGTAACTTTATACATCTTCTTTTAATGAGCACGTAACAACACTCAGCTCCTGATACTACTTCATCTCATTTTCCCTTTTAACATATAGTCACTGCTATAATTTCAGTTATGGAGAAGAATAAACACAAATCACCTGATGATGCTGGGATATTCTTTGTGTTTTAGAAATAAATATAGCATTTTTTTTGTCCAAAGAATTGTCATAAAAGCTTTGTTTTCTAGACTGATATTTCAGTCAGCAAATCAAAAAAGTTACCAGAATGCTTTAAAGACAATCAATATTAATAAGGTCATATAAAATAACCTTAAACTTTACATTCCTTCTAGCATTTTCTATATTCCTAAAGTCTTTCTATAGACCCAATCTCAAAGTTCTAATGTATATATTGGAAAGACCATGGTGGTTTCATTTTACAATCTATACATGGGGATTTGCTAGGAGTTCAGTCTACTTAAAAACTTTGAAACACTGTGGGCAATAAATCTATTTAATTCAGATCTTCTTCAGGATCTCCTGAGGAGTGAGATTTGATCCGTGAAGCTGGATTCTCTAGAAAGATAAATGCAGTGTCCTGCAAGGCAATTACTTTCAAGAAAATCAAAGATAACCTCATTAGGCAGAGGTAGAATGCACATTTTATATTACTCAGAAAACTTGGTGGTGTTTAAGAGTTCAGTGTCTCCACAGTCTTGTGTTTTTATGCCTGTTTTCAGAGCACTTAAGTTTATTATATTCTATTGTGTAAATTAATGTAAAATGTTTATACTCTAACATTAACTGAGACCAGGATAAAAATATGTTAAATATAGTAATTATATTTTTATGAAACTGTTATTTGAGGAGGCCAATTTGAAGGCATCTTTTCTCTGTTAATATAGAACTGTGAAGGACCACCAGGCTCATTTTCATTACATCACTTGAGTGACTTTATTCATTGATGAAATTATAAACCATTCTTGCATTAGCTGCTCCAGAGCAGGCTGAAATAGATCTCTTTTTGCCTGAGAAGATGACAATGTCATTTGCTGTAGGAGCTGTCCTAGTGGACTGTGTGTGAAATATTACATGAAGTCTAGAGAAGCACTTGGGAGAAGAGATTGCAAGTCTGATCCTTCCTCACATCAAAATAACTCTGCTAAACTGGAGTGATCTGGCTCAGGTTCTTTGGTAAGAAAGGAAATTTTACAAACTCATTCAAGGAGCCCCCTTCCAGGAATTCAAACGTCAGTCAGTGTTGGTGACTAGAGCATAACAAAAGGATTCATGTGATCCCGACAAGGAACTGATTTTGCTAGAGCTCCTAGCAGCTCTGAGAATGCCTACTTTACAGTTATAACCTTGGAGCCTCAGTAATGACAGGAAAAAGTGCCTGATTTCCATCCATGGCCTCTGCATGCATGCTCACACATAATCATGTGCATCTGAACACACAGACATACACACACATACACACAATCAGAAAACTCATACACATACAATCATACACACATACAGACAACACATAAACACATGCACACACGAACATAAATATTTATAGAAACATGTATACAGAACAAATACATACACATACAAAATACAGTATTCATTGACCATAGGAAAGTTCTACAAGATATATACGAATATTAAATTGTACTTATGATAGTGGTTTGTATCCAGTTTTATTTTTTTAAAAATAAAGTATTCTTTATCATATCAATATTAATTTAAACATTATTTGTATAATAATTTAGTGTTAGAAATATCAAATATATTTTTATCTCCTTAATTCTCTAAGGATACGCATTAATTTGAATATGTTTGAAATTATTATGTTTTGGGACACACTTAGGTACTTAGAATTGTCGTCTAGACTTTAGCTGCAGTATATATTAAAATAAAATGCTAATTTCCTGGAACATCTTTGTTAAATTTACAGATAATTTCTTCCTCATTAGAAAATATATTAGCCTGACATATTTCTGACTTTGCATATCTCTGTAGTTTTAGAAATAGCGTGTCTGAGTGATGACGTCATGTTGCCGTCCATGTAATTCTACATTTCTCTAGCCTGCTTCTGGGACCTAGAAGTTGGCTTCAAGTAGACTCTTTCAATGATCTATCTCAGTATGTCTTTTACATCCATGTGGCCAGTAGAATTTGTCATGGCTTTGACAATTGCACTTTTAAGACAGAGTGATTTAAATAGGACTTGTGACCCTATTAGAAGGCTTTAGATATGAAATTGGGTAGTGGGGACAAAACAGTGGTTAGGTTATTTGAGATTTCTAGTGAAAAAGACATAGAGCTGTGATATTTTCTCCTTGTTTGTGTCCTGAATGCCATGTGGTGACTAGATCCTTACAGTTCAGCCATGTTGTCCCATTTCATCACAGAACCAAAAGTATTGAGGTCACCTGGCCACAGCTGATAAACCAAAACTGAGACCAAAGAAATTTCTTCTCTTTTAAGCTTATCATCTCAAATATTTTGTTACAGAAATACAACATAGACTGGCTCCCTGCAAGAGTGATCCAGTAGGAATCTGGGATATACCCAGAAGCTTCAGCTCTGCATAGCAAGCAATTGAATTCTATGAACAGCCTAAATGAGCTTGAAAGTAACCTCATGTGTCAGAGGAGCCTCAGCTCAGATGGCACACTGATTTCATTCTTGTGACACATCGACCAAAAAGTCTACAGAGTCTTGTGGACGTTCAAGCTGTGGAACTTTGAAATGGGGAAGTAGATTCGTGAAGCTAAGTTTATACTGCTCTACTCTATAGTGATAAGACACTGCAGCAATGCTTCTGACAGCCTTCCCCTGCTTAATGAAAAAGACATTGGTATAGGGAATTGGTTGTAATGTCTGCCTAATTTGGCTCCCAAAAGTCAGGCTTCCAGATAGATGCTGAGGATCCCTGCCCCCAGCTGGCTTTGATTGGAAAAAAAAAAGAATTGTTATACAGGCAATGACTGGGCAGAGAGACAGAGGCAGGACTTTTAGACTGAAAGAGAAGAAGAGAAGGAGAATTGCCATGGTCGAGGAGCAAGGAGAACAGACTTAAAGGCCTGCCAACTTGCAAGAGTCTGGGAAAGTGACCCAGGCCCCAGTCCTACATTGGGCCTGGGGTAGCAGAGATGAAATATAGATTTTAAAAGATGTTAACTCAGGAATAGTAGAGGTGAGTGTGTGCTTGCCTTGGGGAGGTTTGGAAATACCCAACCATTGAGCTAATCAAATCATATTTAGCTGGGTAGCTGGTGTGTGTGTGTGTGTGTGTGTGTGTGTGTGTGTGTGTGTGTGTATGTGTGTGTGTGTGCGTATGTTCTACTTAGTGAATCCAGAGCTTTTGGTTGGGTACAGCACATGTATGACCCGCTGGGAGCCAAAATGGTTTAACTAATTCAACACTACACATAGTGGTGATTTAGCAATGTGTTTGTGACTTTATATGTCCTTTTCTCTTTAACAGAAGGCTGAACAACATACACACACACACACACACACACACACACACACACACATTTACAGATATTATAATTTGAGAGACTTTAGGTGTTATCAAATATAGTCTACACTGCTTTAATATGTAAAAAAATGAGTTTCAGGATAGTTAATATATTTTTAAATTGAATTTAGTTTTTTAATTATTCACTTTACATACTGCTCACTGCTCCCCTCCAAGTAATCTCATCCCATAATTCTTCCCCTGCCCCCTCCCCTTCTCCTCTGAGTGGCTGTGGGCTCCACTGGGTATCTGCCCTATCTGGCACTTCAAGTCTCTGACAGGCTTAGGCACATCTTCTCCCACTGAGGTCAGACAAGGCAGGTTAGCTAGAAGAACATATCCCATATACAGGCAGCAGATTTTGGGATAACCCCTGTTCCAGTCGTTCAGGACTCACATGAAGACAAAGCTGCACATCTGCTACATATGTAAGGGGAGGCCTAGATCTAGCCTGTGTATGTTCTTTGGCTGGTGGTTCAGACTCTGAAAGCCCTAAGGGTCCAGGTTAGTTGACTCTGTTGGTCTTCCTGTGGAGCTCCCATCCTCTTCAGGGCACACAATCCTTCCTCCTATTCTTCCAGTAAGATTCCCCAAGCTCCATCCATGATTCACTGTGGGTATCTGTATTTGTCTGAGTCAGATGCTAGGTGGAGACTCTCAGAAGACAATATCTTCCTGTCTGCAAACATAACAGAGTATCATTAATAATGTCAGGGACTGGTACAATACTTGCCCATGGGATGGCTCTCAAGATTGGTTGGCCATTCCCTCCGTCTCTACTCCGTCCCCTGTATCTGCATTTCTTGTAGACAGGATAAATTTTGGATTGTAAGTTTTGTGGGTGGGTTGGTGTCTCTATTGCTGCACTGTGGTTCCTGCCTGGCAACAGGAGGTGGTCTCTTCAGGTTCTATATCCCCAATGCAGTGAGTTACAGCTAAGGTCACTCCCATTGATTCTTGGGTGCCTTCCTCATCCCAGTTCTTGTCCTGGAGATGCCTCCTCCCCCTGATCTCCATCAGTTGCAGATTTCCATTCATTTTCACGGCCATCTACTCATCTCTCTTGTCCTTCACCACACGTGATCCTGAACCCCCTCATTCCTCTCTTTATCCCCACTCCTTCCCAGTTCCCTCCATATATCTGCCTCTTATAAATACATTCTAAACAAAATACATGTCTAGCCAATGACTAGGACATGACTTAAGTCAAAATCTGAGTTAAAAGTTGCTTCTCTATTAATAAAAATTGTAAGTCTTTTAAAAAGTTTTCTTGCCCTTTACTAACATTAATGAAACTGTAGGCAACGACTGTCATTGCTACTGTGATATATAGCCCTGAGACCCTGTAGGGATCAAGATCTTGTTTCTCTAACTGCTGGAATGGTTGTCATTAGACAGCCTTCAGCTGTCATCCCTGTCACTAGAATTTGTCTGGGCTAGAGACTGCTGTCCTGGCCAGTGCCCATACCTCACATCCATAGACTGATGAAATAAGGAGAAGGCTTCTTCCCACAGCTTGCGGCGACCCTGAAGGACCTGTCTGTCTTGGAATTCCCCCTGGGCTTTGCTGGATTTTTCAGACATTGCGCAGAACTGTTGTGTCTTTGCCCAGTTTTACTTCCTCCTTTCCCATGTGTTGGTTCTGTGGGAGAACCAAACATGCCATCCCAAATACACTTCCTGGCACATTTCAAGTTGATTATTCAAAGAAAATGCAGATTTTCACAGATACAGGAGTAACTACAAAGCTGCCCTTCAGTCACCTACCTAAATCAGTGAACAGCAGATGCGAATGAAGCCTGTGTTGTAGACACTCCACTTTTTCTTTAGAAAAACATACCAGCACGATGCATGAAGATGAACGACAATGGCCTCAAGTGTACCTTACCTGAAAGACCACATGGCAGAAATGACATTGAATTCTAGAGTGTATCCTCCCTGTGGCCTGACTACCTACCTCCCCCACAGAAGCTCAAGCCTTTAGAACAGAAAAGGATCCAGCCCTCTTGCTGTGCTCTGACTCTTCTATGTACATGTGTGGTTCCTCTTCTTAGGCTTCTAACAGACTTTATCTGTTCTCCTCTAATTGTTTATAAAAAGCTTATTTCATAAACTAATATTCTGAAACTTCAGCAGGCAGATGGGGAAATAAATTTTAAACTCCACAATCCCTGGTGTGTGAGTGTGTGTGTGTGTGTGTGTGTGTGTGTGTGTGTGTGTGTGTGTATGTGTGTGTACATTTTAGTGAGTTAGTAAAGTGCCTGCCATGGAAGCATGGGGACCAAAGTTTGATCTCCAATACCCACAAAAAGCCAGGTGGAACTTAAAGTGCCAACACCAACACACTGAGGAAATAGAGACAGGAGGAGTCCTGAGCTCCACTACTCATCTTGTTTAGCTTAGTCAGTGAGCACCAGGTCCACGGAATGATCCCATCTGATAAATGAGAGGTAGATGGATAGCTTCAGAGGGTGACACCTGATTATTCTTGGGTCTTTATAAACATGTGCATATGTGAGCACGCGCACACGCACGCACACACACACACACACACACACACACACACGTATATATGTATATATAGAGACAGAGACAGAGAGAACGAGAAAGACAGAAAGACAGAGACAAAGAGGGAAATAGGGAAATACAGAAACACACACACACAGACACACACACACACACACACACACACACACAGAGAGAGAGAGAGAGAGAGAGAGAGAGAGAGAGAGAGAGAGAGAGAGTTAAAATCTCAGCAGCAGCTCTGCTGGATATAATGGTATAATAACACTGATCTCTGTTTCATGCTCAGCTTTCCAGGGGGCCCGATCTGCCTCAGATAGATGTAATTACATCCCTGTAAAATCAGTAATATGAGAATTATTAAAATAATGCATTGCAAACCAATTTATGTTTTAGAAAAAAATTCAAAAATAAGTATCGTTATGTTAATTTACATGTATTATTAATTGTTAAAATTATAAATCAAGAAAATAAGTTTTGAGCTATTGTTTAGTTTAGGCATAGATTATGATGATTGAGAACAGAACTGGTTATGGATTTTAAAGTAAGACTCCATAACTGCATTTATTCAATTATTTTTAAAGATGGGCATTAAAAATTATTTATTTTTTATTGAAATAGATTCTTCTCTCATAAATATATCCCAACTGTAGTTTCTCCTCTCTTGACTTCTTTCTACTACCCCTATAACCTCTTTCCCCCAGATCCACTCCCCCTCCATTTTCTTCCAAGAGACAGCAACCAAATAGGACAAATCAAGATACAATGAAACAATACACAATGCCTGCCTCATATCAACCTAATAGAAGAAAAGAGCAGGCATAAGAGGCAGAGATGCATCGCTCCCACTGTCAGGAATCCCACAACAGCACCAAGTTAGTGGCTATAACATGCAGGTAGAGGACCCACGCAGGATCAGTACTTGACATTTTATATATCTGTGAGCCCACGTGAGTCCTGCTTGCTTGATTCAGTGGGCCATGTTCTCCATCCTTTTTGACTCCTACAATCTTTCCTCCCCCTAATTTCTTCAAATTTTAATAATTGAAAAACATGGCTATATTCTACAAAAATCAAGCAATTGAAAGTTTCAGTATTTTGCATTTAACAAAAATTACAGATTTGAATGTTATAAACAGTTTTGTTTTAAAAATAATAAAAAGATTGTACTTAAAAAACATAGCCTTCACAAGTAAATAGAAATGACATAATAATGCATGTACTATTAGGAATAAAAAGTGGATGAATAGCTTCAGAGGGTGACACCTGATTATCCTTGGGTCTTCATAAACACGTGCAGGAATTATATCAATATACTGCAAGGCCAGTCGTTGTTTTTCTGTGTTTTTTAAAAATGGCTTATATAATATTAAACTTTTCACTCATAATGAGCACAGACATGATGCTTTGTAAGAAAAAGTGTTATTTTAAAAATATTTATAGGCCTTCTATACTCCCTAAATTATATATCACCAGACAATTGTTTTCAAAATGTTGAAAATTATAGTTATTATCTGTTCTTTGTTTTTACCTCAAAAGTATCATAATTTGGACATTATGGGACTCCTGCTTAGTTTCAAATAGGTGATAATATTGCAGTGTTGGGGTAGGATAACACAGAAAGAAACCATTCCACTGGCGGCTGAAGATGGGTAGGTAATTTGGGGGAAAGTAGAGGATTTCATCAGAACTGTAAGGAGAAGAGTTATCAAAGAAAAAAAAATAAGAAAATATCTTTCAGGAGGCCAATGAACATAAAGCAGCATAGAACTGTCTCAGACAGAGTCAAATCTCATCCACAAGAAAAGCAATCAATGTCTTTAGAGATGCATAAAATTATTGAAAACGTAATCACAGCAAATCGTGAAGCCATTGCAGTGTGTCATCTGGGTTGTTACTGAATATGATTTACTGATGGGTTTGTGGCTGGCTGCTTTCCAAACACATCTGTCCCCTCATTATTTCATTGTGACTGATGAATTTCCTGTTCCAGCTTCATCCTTAACCTTGTTTTCAACTGTCTCACATGCTTCTCCTAGCCTCAGACATCTCGAAGTTCAAGCCAAGTGATAAAAAAAAGCTCTATTAGTTCTCATGCCTCCTCTCTGTAGCAGACTACAGATATAAACTGCCATGTCCACATATTTGTGGTTTGATTACCTAAGCATCGAGAGACTTCCTCCCCCACAGAGACCTAAACCATATTTATTCTCTCTAAGGTCTCAATGACAAACCAAATCAATTCCACCAAAGGCCATTCCAGAGAAGCAATAAATGTACTGAGCTTGCTTACAGAGCATGGGTCAAAGGTTATTGGCAGAAGGACTGAGAAATCTTTACCTAGCATGAATGGGACCCCTTTTAGTTAGCATGCCCAGCCTTTGTTCTCTAATAGTTTCCCCAGACTGTGAGACTACCTGCAACTAGGATTGAGTTTCACACATATGAGGGTGAGAATGATTGGACACTCAATGAGATTCCAGTGACCCTCACTCTACTAGGGAATGTCAACAGGTATACATCCAGTAGTGACTGAGTCTTGTAAGCAGGCACAGAGGATCTGGAAAAGACACTGCATACTTTGCTTAGAATTCCTAGTTCAATAACATCAAGGCTAAAATAAGCTACATAGTCTAAAATAAGAACCCCGAGAATGATAGGCTGGCAGGATATTTATAAGCAACAGGGGGTGAATGTTTAGATAGGTGCTAAGTTGTCAGCTCTGGACAAAAAGCATTGTTCCTTAAGAAATATCAGCATAGCTCTTTGTGCACACCAGCTTGCAAAACAGAATAAAGCAAAGGATCTTCACTTTATTTATTTATTTGTTTATTTATTTATTTATTTATAAATG
This sequence comes from Rhabdomys pumilio, assembly GCA_030674055.1. Lineage (NCBI taxonomy): Eukaryota > Metazoa > Chordata > Mammalia > Rodentia > Muridae > Rhabdomys > Rhabdomys pumilio. The sequence continues at coordinate 67,813,850 of JANHMN010000012.1, forward strand.
GGGAAACTAGATAAAAGTAGTTTATTTTTTATTTCAAAAGCAACAGGATAAAAGAAGAAAGAGTGAGACTAAAAATCACCCTTTTATTGAAGAGGAGAAGGATTAAGAAGGCACATTGTCAGAACAACAAGGTTTGGGATCCATCCCATGGGCTGGCACCAAACCCTGTCACTATTACTAATGCCATGTTGTATCTGCAGACAGGAGCCTGGCATAGCTGTCCTCTGAGAGCTTCTACTAACAGCTGACAGCCAGGTACAGATACTTACAGGCAACCATTGGACTGAGGTTAGTGAACAATATGGAAGACTTAGGGGAAGGAAGTGAAGGGGATTGCAAGCCTACAGGAAGCACAACAGTATCAACTAACCCAGACCAATCAAGGCTCCCAGGGACTAAGCCGCCAACCAAAGAACATAGAGTACTGCCCTATCTGGCCTCAGTGGGAAAGGATGTGCTTAATCTTGTAAAAACTTGACGCCCCAAGGAAGGGGGATGATGGTGGTGTGAGGTAGGAGTGTGTGGGTGTGTATGTGTGCACCTTCTCAGAAGCTATGGGGAGGTGGTATGGGGTGAAGAACTCATGGAGTTAGGACCAGGAAGGGAGAAACATTTGGAATGTAAATAAATAAATAAATAAATAAATAAATAAATAAATAAAGTATTGCTTAAAAAAACAGTTATATTTATTCAACCCCATCTAATTCACTTTTTTTTTTTAACTCCAGCCCACTAGACTAAAGCCACCGTCTGTTAGTTTAGCTCTGGATCATTCTTACCTCCATTACTACTTATACTTGATGCTACCAATCCTGCTTCTACCAACTGTACACACATTGCTTAAGTGATGTTGTATGACCAAATGTAATCAGCGCTTTATATTTTCCCAAGTCCCATTCCCAGTAGCTCCCATTCCTCAGCATAAAGACTACACTCTTCACCGAGGCATTCTGGGGCCATATGATCTGCTCCCTTTCAAATTCTTTGGTATCTGTTCACACTATCTCAGTTTCACCCTTCATCATCATAAGGAGGTAGCCTCACCTTTACTCTCTGGAAGAAACATGTGGCCCTTCACTGATAACACAATGGCTCACAGGAGCTTCTCACTAACTCTTAGAGCAGAGTGAACAGCTCCTAGTCAGTGGGATTCACTTAACAAAACATTTCACTCTGTTTTATAATCCTTTGTTTTATTTCACATCAGTGGACTAAGCTTCCAGAAGACTAGTCTTCAGAGTATTGTAGAGAGTGGTCACCAAACTCAGACACTATTGTAGATGCCAAGAAGTGCATGCTGACAGAAGCCTGATATTGCTGTCTCCTGAGAGGCTCTGCCAGAGCCTGACAAATACAGAGGTGGGTGCTCACAGCCAACCATTGGACTGAGTGCAGGGTCCCCAATGGAGGAGTTAGAGAAAGAACTGAAGGAGCTGAAGGGCTTTATAACCTCATAGTAAGAACAACAATATCAACAAACCAGATCCCCCAGAGCTCCCAGGGACTAAACCACCAACCAAAGAGTACACATGGAGGGACCCATGGCTCCAGACACATATGTAGCAGAGGCTTGCCTTGTTGGGCACTAATGGGAGGAGAGGCCCTTGGTCCTGTGTAGGCACGATGCCCCAATGTAGGGGAATGGCAGGGAGAGGAGTTGGGTGTGAGTGGGTGGGTGGGGAACACCTTAATAGAATCATGGGGAGGTGGGTGGGATAGAGGGATTCTGAGGGGGATAACACTTGTAATGTAAATAAAGAAAATATCCAATAAAAAACAAAAGGAAAAATATGTACTGCATTTTGGTCACCTAGCAATGGCCACAGCCTTAAGTGAAACGAACTTTCTCTTCCGAAGAAGAAACAGTATTTTTAAGTACTAAAGAATTTGCTGAAAATCATGTTCAATATATGATTAACCGTAAAGCCAAAAATTTAGTTCACTACTTTAATTAATGTACTTTACTTTAAAACAAGGTTATTTATGTATTTTTTATTTATTTCCTGAGTCATATGAATTTTTAAGATTTATTTTTTAATTCATTTTTTATTAAACATGTTATTAGTTTACATTTCAAATGATATCTCCCTTTCCAGTTACCCCTCCACAACCCCCTCATTTCATCTCCCCTGCCCCCCTCCCCTTTGCTTCTATGAGGGTGCTCCTCCACCCACTCCCACCTCACTGCTCTAGCATCCCCCTATGCTGGAGCATCAAGCCTCCACAGGACCAAGAATCTCTCCTCCCATTGTTGTCAGATAAGGCCATCCTCTGCTATGTATGTATCTGGACCCATGGATCCCTCCATGTACATTCTTTGGTTGGTGGATTAATCTCTGGAAGCTCTGGATGGTCCACTTAGTTGATACTGTTCTTCCTATGGGTTTGCAATCCTCTTCAGCTCCTTCAGTCCTTCCCCATCCCTACCACTGGGTTCCCTGGGTTCCGTCTGGTGGTTGGCTGTGAGTATCTGCATCTGTATTTGTCAACTGCTGGAAGAACCTCTCCAGAACCAGTCATACTAGGCTCCTGTCAGCAAACACTTCTTGGCATCAGCAATAGTGTCTGGGTTTGGTGTCTGTAGATGGTTTGGATCTGCAGGTAGGGAAGTGTCTGGATGGCCTTTCCTTCAGTCTCTGTTCCATTTTTTGTCCCTGTCTTTCTTTTGGACAGGAACATCTCTGGGTTAAAATTTTTGACAAGGGTGGGTGGTCCCATCCCAATTGGGGGCCGTACTTATCTACTGGAGGTGGTCTCTATAGGTTCTATCTCCCCCTTTGGGGGTATTTTTACTAAAGTCAAAGACCAAAATACCCTTTGGGGGTATTTTGACTAAAGTCATCCCTGTTGGGTCCTGGGAGCCTCTTGCTTCTTTGTAGTCTGGGACTTTCTAGTAGCTACCCCCAGTTCCTCATCCCCAACTGCTATATATTTTTATTCAATTTCCTGACCCTCTGTACTTCTCCCCTGTCCCTTCCATTACCTGATCCTGCCCCTCTTTTCCCCTACCCCTCCTCTCTCTCTCCCAGTTCCCTCTCTTCCTCTACCTCCTGTGATTATTTTGTTCTTTTTTCTATGGAGCTCAAGAAGAAAGAAGACTAAACTGTGAATTTTGTTATATTTAACTCACAAATTTTGGATCATAAATGTCACTTTTTAATATTTGTAAGTAAAACAAGATAACTGTTCTGGAAATCTATTGGAAGAAATAACCAATAAAATATAGGAAGTATTGGTGTATGCCTGTTTTCCAAGATCTTTGCAAGATAAGGCAGGAGCACTTTGAATTCTAGGTTAGTCTTCCTCCTTTGGAAGCTCACATGATGCCTTATGGGTTTAGGATATTTTACTTAATATGGTTATTTCTAAATTTACTTATTTTCATTCAGTTATGATTTTGTTCTTTTTCTGTGAATAAAATTTTGCTGAGTACATATTACTAAGATGTCAAGTGCTCAATTAAATGAGATCAGAGACAGTAATTACCCTTGTGTTATTTCTAATTTTAGAAGTATTGGTTTCAACTTTCTCCTATTTAGTATAATATTAAATACAGGCTTATCAAACCTAGATTGGATTATGTATGTTTCTTCTGTTCCTGGGTTCTTTAGCTTTTTTATTAATTAAATTTGCCTGTTGATAATTTTATCTATATTGTGTAGTTATCTCCTACATCCTATCATGAAGTGAAGGGATACTTTCAAGGCATTTTTAATATCTATTGATATAATTATGTTTCTTTCCTAAAGTCTATTTACTTTTTTGGATGAACATGTATTGAACCATCCTTCCATTCCTAAATGAAGCCAAGTAGGCCATAGTGAATAATGTTTTGGAAGCACCACTGAATTTTATTCTCATGCCTTTTATTGAAAATTTCATCATTCGTGTTTAGTTGAACTAGTAGTCTATAATTTTTATTTATCTTTAGTTAGTTTGGGTATCAAGCTAACAACAGATCATAAAATGAGCTTGGTGATATTCCTTCTCTATTTTGTGCAATAACTTGGGGATTATTGCTCTTATCTCACCATTAAATGTCTGGTAGAATTTGGCACTTGAATTCATCATTGTTTGGGAGAAATTTCAATATGTTTCAATAGTAGTTCATTTAAGTTGTTTTTTTTTCCACTAAGTTTAAATTTAGTAGGTCACATGCACCTACAAATATATCTACTTTTTAATAATTTTCCATTTTTTGAAAATAAAAATATAAATTATTCCCTAATTATATTCTACATATAATTGAAATCTGTTGGACTGTTTTCTCTGTATCTTCAATTCATTGGTTTTGCCCTTCCTCTTCTTTTGCTTAACTAAGTAGTACTAGTTATCCAATCCTAAAAGGGAAGTTCATAACTGGGGATGATTACCTTGCACACATAGAGAAGTCTGGAGGAACATATGGTTGCTCAGATTATTTTAACAGGTATTGACTTACTCTACTAATATTCTAAGTTACATGATAATATGTTAGAATTCAATCTGATCCTCCATCCTATTTAGTGAGACTTTATAATGGCCTAAAAATGTAATCAATTTAGGAAAAGTTCTGTGAGTCACATGTCCTCAAGCCTCTAAGTGGAATATTCAACAGACACTTGTTAAATCCATTTAACAAATGAAATAGTATAAGCATAATACTTCTTTGTTTCAGAGGGAAGGAGGTGATCTGGAGACTATTTCCATTGCTTAGTGAGCACTGAACATTAACATAACACAGAACATTATTGTATGTCACTTTGGCTATCACCCTGATTAGTATCTGCAATTTCTTCATGTTTGCCCCATCATTTAAAAATATTTAATAATCTAAGCTGTTAAAATGCATTGCCTTAAACAAGAGTTATTTCAAACACATAAACTTACAAACAGTATAGAATAGATACTTAGGGGTTTTCTACATGTTTTTAAAATCTGGTTAACATTTCATCTGGCCATATGTGTATCAGAGGAAATTAATATGTATACTGGATTTATATTGCTATAAACGACAGGGATATTAAAAATATATGGATGTCTGGCTATTGTTATGTAGTATATGTTGATCAATGCAAAATTTCTATGTATGTAGAAATTTTTTAACATTCTACATTCTTCAATTCTTTAATATTTATATTCTTATAACTATATGTGCTTCTAAAATTGTTTAATGTTTTATGTTTGGCAATCATCTCTTTATTTTTTGTTTTTTTTCTCAAAATAGTTTTGTTTATTATTGACTTTTTAGATGGATTTTAAATTACAGTTCATGATTAGATGTGCTGCATTTTAATTTAAATTTAGCTATTTTTATTTTAAGAAGTAATTTGCAGAAGAATATCCATTTTAGCAAACTAGGTTTTATTTGCCAGCACATCTCTTCATTTATTTTATTGTTTAATTGTCCTTAGGGGTTACATCTCTCTCTCTCTCTCTCTCTCTCTCTCTCTCTCTCTCTCTCTCTCT
>JANHMN010000012.1:67819307-67902751 GCA_030674055.1 Rhabdomys pumilio
TCTCTCTCTCTCTCTCTCTCTCTCTCTCTCTCTCTCTCTCTCTCTCTGTGTGTGGGGGGTTGGTCATCATAATCACTTTGATATTATATTTCTCAAACTCTAAATATTTCACCCGCTCTATAAAAATTCAATGGAATTTTGATTACCAACCTTGAGACTAGTGAGACTAATGAATTTTCCCATCTTATTACAACATTTATAAAAACTACTTGGATTTTATGTATGTAATCATACAATTGTCAAATAATGATACCTTTCCTCTCTAGTGATTATTTAATAATTAATGCCCTCATGGATTGTGCTTAATGTATACAAAGCAATTCTGAATATTTCAGTGATTAGATATGAATATTGAAATAAGTGGTAAAAAGAGAGAGAACGTACTTCAAGAAGAGTAAAATAAGGGCCTTTATAATCAGAGTCGAGGATGAGCCAGAGAAGGCCAGCATGATTGGAACAGAAACAAAGCTAGGGGTTCCATTGTCACAAAGTAAAAGCACAAGAGCTGCTGTCACAGGTTCTACAGTCCCAGAGAGGCAAGCTCTGAGAAGCCTGTTGGACTGGTGGCTCTTGCCAATCATTTCAAAGCCCAGTCTAGAAAACTGACTAGGACAAATGGCAGCTGCCAATCTACAAACTCCTGAAAAACATTAGAGAAGGGTCAAAGTTGAGAAAAATGTTTCAGGTTTTTCAGAGTATTAATTTCATAGAATATAATAGGAATAGAATAGAATAAGGTGATAAAACTTAGGTGGAAAGAAAGAGTTGCTTGTTGAATTATCAATGAACAAGATCAGTTTTCAAATAATGGTGAAGGTGGTATCAAAACATAAGACAAGAAGTTAATCCTGACCTACTCCTCACCACAAAGGGGAAAGCAATCCCAAATGTTCATGGGAAAGAAGTCTACAGGCATGGAAGTCAGAAACCAGAAGAGGAATTGAGGACTGTATGGGAAGGCTCAGGAAAGCAGTGGAAATGCTGCCAGTAACTAAGAATGCCTGTGAATCTTGCTTCACAGCGTGGAAAACAGCTCAGTGAAGAAAGTGCTTGAGTAAAGATCTCATGGAAAATGAAAATAAAATAGTTGGCGAGTAGCATTGAGTAGCACAGGGCTAACCCAGTGGAAAATGGACTTTCCATTTGTAAACATTATGTTCAGTTATCTCAAAGCATAGAACTAGAAGACAAGTATAATTCAACAATACCATTATCAACAAACTACTTCACCTAGGTTGAGTCCACAAGTCACAGGCTTGCAGCTGTGCTTCTAGAGGGAATGGTGGAGGTGGCTCAGCCTTGGAGAGTTACCAACAGCATTCATGGCTTTGGCTGTATGAGAATACTTATATCCCCGTATACAATTCCTCCTGCATCTCTCTTGGTCTCTAGCAACCAGCCACTAAACAACAAGAGTAAGATTCACAGATGGAAGAAATCAAGACTTGATTAATAGTTTCAAAGTTAGTCCATGTGTGTGGAACAGACTTGTCCAAAGAGTTTAGTGTCAAAAAAAGTTCATTAAGGGCACATCCAAAACAAAAGAAGAAACCAATATTAGGTAATCTGAATAGAAATGTCAAACAGAAGAGAAAGATGTTTAATGTATATAAGAGTTGTTGGTAACTGGAATTCAAAGAAGAGGATTAGTTTGAGGTAATCAGTTGGTGATATATCAACAGGAAAGCATGGCATTGCAGAAACCTAGCATGCTCTTTACAGGGCATTTTCTTACAACGGACAGACAGTGTCATAGCCACTCCCAAACTTAACCATACAATACAGGTTTGCTGAGAGGTATCTCTTTTGGGTTCACAGGTGACACAGACAAAGTTTTGTGAGTTCTATGGCCCATGAAGTGCTCTTAGATAGCAGAAGACAGAGAAACATACTATTTTCTGTTCATCTATAGGAATTTATGTCCTAAAGAAGTTTGGTTATATTTCAACAGAAAGGAGCTTTGAATGATAGATTATTACAGTAGAAAGAAATTGTAAAGTAGAAAGTATTTTTTAATAAAGGGGTAAATCTATTTAACTAATTCTGCGTAAGAAACGTTATAGTATTTGAAGTATGTTTATACTCAGAAAGTGAGCAAGTCTCTTAGTTTTATGTTCTGATTAGAACAGAGTAATAGTTAATCCTCTTATAAGACTCACAATGTGCTTTGTAAGAGCTTCAATAATGATAAAATAAAAATTTGCATTATAGACATTGGAAAATTAATGTACATCAAGGATATTGCTGCATTTGGAGGAGAGTCTGTCTCTGACTCTGTTATCTGACACTGGATCTCCTTCCTCTAACTGGACAGCCTGGATGGGCCTCAGTGGGAGAGGCCTTTGTCCTGCTGTGACTGGATATCCCAGGGTAGGGTGCTACTGAAAGGGGCTTTCTATACTCTAAGGAGAAAGGAAGAGCATAATAAGGGAGAGACTTGTAAGCATAGGACTAGGAGGAAGGGTGGGAGGGGGCTGCAATCAGGATGTCAAGTGAATAAATAAATTAATCAAAAGTGCTACTGACTACCATTATTGCCATATGTTAAAATAGTAATGTATGTGGACAAACTTTAAAAAACAGAGCATTTCCTGCTATAGTGGCACTGTCTTCTTATTTGGGTAGTTATTATATGCTTTTTGTACTTCTAGTTTTTGAAGTAATTTCTATTGATATTTAAGATAAAACAATTTACAAATCAAACAATGTTTTCTAGGCTAGGTTTTCTCAGACAGTATAGCTCTTTATCCTTGCCTGGATGTTCTGCTGTAACAAGAAGTGCAAAGGTAGGACATCCTCCCCGAAACATTCTACCTGCTAGTCTCCTCTTCAACGACGTTACCATGACTCTGAGTCATATCTATGTGTTCTAATGAGCTGTGGTAGTACAACTGTTCCCATGATGGGTCTGGACTGCAACAGCACAGCATTACAACAAAATTCTGTAGATGATTCTGGGTTTGTTCTTGGCGCTGCACATGCTATTGTAAAAGAATCCTGCCATGTAATTGTCATTATCCTAACCATCCTACATAGTAGATTACTGTATCAAAACCCCTGTACCGGCTTATTCCCCACCCTCACAGCATACCCTGCAATGTATAAGCAGTTTTATTTTTATTTTCATGCTTTTTCATTTTCCAAACAATCATACAGTTAGACTTAATCACTACATAAACTTTTCAGATGATTATATGGCTTTTCAGCATGCATTTAAGTTCCTCTGTCTTTTTATGGCTTGCGAGCTCATTTCATTTCATGTGCTTGTATGTGTGTGCTTATGTGCAGCTCTATGTATGTGCATATGGGTACATGCACAAGTATGCACGTCAAAACAGAGGTCCGAGAACAATCTCACTGTAGTTCCTCTGATGCTGTCATCGTCTTCTTTTTGGAGACTCTCTCAGTGGTCAAGAACTCAGGACATAGGTTAGGCTGGCTAGTCAGCAAATGCAGTTTTCCATTCCCCAGTACTGGGATTACTTGCTCATACCTCCATGCATTTTTAAAACATGTTCTTTGAAGACTGAAGTCAAGTCAAAGGTATGCATCCAGAATCAAACTGAAGTTTGATTCACTTTAGAGATGATGTTACTTTGACTGAATGTATCACAATTGATAAATACATGCAAGAAAAGACATCTTCATTGATCTAAGTTTGAACAACACTTCTGGTTTAATTTTCTTAATTTTATCTATTCTGACTTTTTTTGTGTGTGAGCTTAAAACATTCTGTCTTTGAGGAATTTATGAATTTCTTTCAGGTTATCAAATTCATAATCATAGAGTATGTGCTTGCTACTCAGCATGCATATGTAAATATGTAAAATGCAACTGTAAATGATGTGCATATAATATGTGTAATATATGTGTGTGCAGGTCACTATATGTGAGTACAGGTATGCCCATGTCAAGAAGTATGTTTGGAGATCAGAAGACAGTCATGATTGTCATTTTTTTCTTGCTGAAAACACTTACATTCCTTGTTCAATACTGTGTACAATGGATATCTGGCCTATGAGCTTGTAGGGATTCTTCTGTCACCATGTCACAACTTCCTGCAGGGATTCTGAGAGTGCTAGTATGTTGGGTGTCTGGGTATACATTCTGGGCATGCAAACTAAGGTTCTAGTTTAAGGTGCTTATGTGGTAAGTGGTTTGTCCACTGGGTCATTCCTATAGCTCTTATTGTCCTTTCAATGCCCAGAAATGATCCTCCTTTTTGTAATTTATAACACTAATAATTTGTCCCTTCCCCAGAGTTTTTCAGGTAATCATTCTTAACAGTTTATCACCTTTCCACACAACACATCTTTTTAAATTTATTTTATTTATTTATTTATTTATTTATTTATTTATTTTTTATTGGATATTTTATTGATTTACATTTCAGATACTTTCCCGTTTTCCCATTTGCACTCCCTAGAAATGCCCATCCCATCCCCCCTCCTCCTTTTTGCTTTTATACCATTTTAATTACATGCAAGTAATAAGTTCAGTTCTAGGTTGAGGAACTAGCAATACAATAGATGCAAATAGTCAAGGAACAAGCAAGATAATAAACACAAAATACTCAAAAGAACAAGCAAGGCAATAACAAAGGGTTGTAATCATTCCCATGATCACTGTTTCTAAGGGTTTATCAGGATGATCAAAATATCTGAGCCAACTTCCCTGTCCTCGCCCAAAGTCATTTTCATGTCTGAAGCCTACTTCCTTGTTGTAACCTAAAATTTAGTTTCTTGCCTGAAATAATTTTTTTTTTCTAGCCTAATGTCAGATTCCTGCCTGAAGCCCATTTCTTGTTTTTGGCCAGTGTCAGATTCCTGTCAAGCAGACCATTTCCTTGTCCTTGACCCATGTCAGATTCTTGCCAAGCAGCTTAAAAAGCTCTCCACCTCGCCTCCTTTTTATTTCGTAAACAAGACTGAGCATGTCTTAGGTCATTCTGCCAAGAATGCTTTCCTCACCCTTTGTGGAATATACATTATCAAAAGCAATGCACTTCTGTCTTAGGTTGGCAAGGCTCTGTGCAGAATCTTACCCATCCTTGGCTTGCCAGCCTGTTAATTTAATAACTTTGTCTGGCGGTCTATTTTCAGTTTCAAGCCATGTTGATATTGTTAAAGACAAGTTTTAACATGATGGTGAAAAATAAAAGTATTTCCAGGACAAAAAGGGCTAGCATTACCTAGCTATATATGCCATTCTTGAAGCTTGACCAAAATAGAAATACTAACCGCAAGGCATGGGTAATTTTATCAGCAGTACCTCCACCTCAATGCTCAGCAGAGCAGCATTCTTTAAATTCATAAGCTCACTATGCCAAGTTAAAACATCCAGAGAGGTGTTAAAATTGTGCCAAATACACTGCAAGTATCTTTAAACTTTTTCCTAATTATAATGACTATCACTGTAAATTTTAGAACTAACACTAATTCAATGGTATTTGGCATGACATTTGAGATGGCTCTGTAGGAGGAGCTAAGGGGAGAGGAGTAAGGAGAGAAAGAAGAAAAGGAAGAGGAGGAGCTAGAGAGGGCAGAGATATAGGAAGATAAAGAGCCATGCAGGTATGAAAAGCAGTCATGGGTAACAACTTATATTTACATTAGCTAATTGGGAAACACCTCTAATTGTCTGGGCATATTGTTATTGAGCATTCCCAAACTTATAAATCCTTTGGATAATCTAAGCATTAGAATCTCATTTGTACCGAGCCCATGTGGATGGCAGTATGGTCTGGGCTTAGCCAAACATTGTGGAGACAGCGTAGTAAATTGGCAGAGCCATCTCCCACACTGGCATCTCATGGGTGGCATGGCTGGTGTCTCTCACTGGCTGCGCAGACGACCCAAGCTGAGCAGCTGTGGAATGGCCACTGCCACTTCTGGCTTGCAGGCCTAGGCTACTTGAGAACATGGTGGCTGATTAAGAAAAGCCAAATTGAATACCAACGTTTTAAATAGCTTTCGCATATTCTGAACCCTTCTTCCAATAATTTGAATAGGATAAAGAGCATCAATCCATTGTTTCAAATGCCTATCTAAATTCTTGTATATTCAATACATTAGTAACATTTTTTTTTTTTGCTAAATGATTAACAACAGTAGCTGTTTTAACTTCCTGTGTCAAAGCAATTGCAGAAGCAGTGGTGCTAGCAATTAATGTAATTAAAGTTGCTATACCAGCAATAATCAAGCCCATTACTCTCTTGCTTCTGCTAAAAACCTGAGTCACTTCATCTGGTACTTGAAAGCTTTTTTCAGAAGACCAAGCAATAAAACAAAAGCTGGTTGATAGACCTTCATAACTGACATGCTGGATTTCAACACACTAACACTATTAGAAAATGAACAATCAATGCAACTTACATTAAACACTGTAGAAGAAACAAATGTAATTTTAACTTGACAATTAAAAGAGCCTTAATACATGTATTAACTCTTGTTTGAAATCTAGGTCCTACCCCAACTTTATCTCTTGCTAACCTAACATCATAGAGAACTGCAGCTAACTTTCAAATATGCCTCTGAGAATGTCCAGAACCAGACTTCCAAATGAAGATGGTTATTTCCATTATTGGATTGATTTCTAGACCAGCCCATGATTGAGTCTGAATAACTGGTCACATTTCAGAAAAATACAAAAGTCATTATAACTTCTCTTTTTGATTCTCTGTTCCACCACAAGGCCTAAAAACTTGAGGCAAGGAAGCTTGTCCCATCAGGTGTATAGGTAAGCAATGGTGATTTGGTAATGTGTGTCCAATACAGCTTCCCAGTCACCATTGTCACGGCACTCAACAAGTTCACAGGTCAGCATCATTCTTTGATCTGGCATCAGCATGTCTCACCAGTTGCTCTGGCAGCCATCATGCACTTTCAGCATCCTACAGAAAAAAACACAAACATGCTCTCTTTCCCATATGAAATACCTGATCGGGATCATGCCATATGCCAGTAAGTGGATCTTTTCCTTTCACCTATGCTTAAGTATACCTAGTTTTTAGAGTGCCATAGGCACTCAGCAGAAAGTTTCTTGGCATTCAAATTAAAAAAAAATTAAAATGAGCAGAACATGATTTAAATAAATTTGTTGTGTACATGGATATAGCTCCCCTTTTTTATTTTATGAAGATAATGTTTTAAAGTTCTATGGGCCCCTTCCACAGTCCCTTGTCCTCGACAATTATAAGGAATTCCAGTAATATGGGTAATATTAAATTGCTGCCAAAAAATGCTCAAATGCTCGACTGCAATAGCCAGTTTCATTATCTGTTTTTTTTTTTCTTTTTTGTTTTGTTTTTCTTATTATTGGATATTTTATTTACATTTCAGGTGTTATCCCTTTCCCCATTGCCCCCCCCCCCAGAAACCCTTTATCCCATCCTCCCTCCTCTTATTTCTATAAGAGTGTGCCCCTACCCATCCATCCACTCCCACCTTCCCGCCCTCGAATTTCCCCATACTGGGGCATCTAGCCTTCAAGAGACTAAGGCCCTCCTCTCCCACTGATGCCTACCACAGCCATCCTCCATTACATATACAGCTAGAGCCATGGGCCCTTCATGTGTGTTCCCAGGCTAGCTTTTTAGACCCTGGGAACTCTGGTTGGTTGGTACTGTCTCTCTCCTTGTGGGGTCCCAAGCCCCTTCAACTCCTTCAGTCTTTTTTCTAACTCTTCCACTGGGGATCCTGGAATAAGTTCGATGGTTGCCTATGAGCATCTGCCTCTGTATATGTCAGGCTCTAGCAGAGCCTCTCAGGAAACAGGTATATCAGGCTCCTGTCAACATCACTTCTGGACATCCACAACAGTGTTTGCACATGGTGATTGCACTTTGGATAGATCCCCACATGGGGCACTTTCTGGACAGTTTCTCCTCTAGTCTCTGTTTCACAAATTGTCTCATTTTTGCTCCTGTGTGTATTATTTAATTACTCTTTCTAAAAAGGATCGAAAAGCTCACACTTTGGTCTTTCTTCTTCTTGAGTTTCATGTGGTCTGTGAATTGTATCTTGGGTGTTGTGAGCTTTTGAGCTAATATCCACTTATCAACGAATGCATACCATGTGTGTTCTTTTGTGATTGGGTTACCTAACTCAGGATGATATTTTCTAGTTCCATCCATTTGCCTAAGAATTTTATGAAGTCATTGTTTTTAATAGCTGAGTAGTAAAAGTACTCCATTGTGTAAATGTATCACATTTTCTGTATCCATTCCTTTGTTGCAGGACATCTGGGTTCATTCCAGCTTCGGGCTGTTATAAATAAGGTTGCTATGAACATAGTGGAGCATGTGTCCTTGTTATATGGAGAGTATTGTGACAAACACAACTTCCTTTTTCATAATTACTCATTGTATGAAGTGTGAAAGTTCATTTTTCTGATGGCTTAGGATCCTCTTTAAAATGTAAAAATGAAAACAGTAGTGTGAATTCTATATGCCCATTTAAGAAAAGCCTTCACATACTTGCAGGCACATTGTTTTTTTTTTCCATCTTTTGTATGGCCAGATGAAGATGAGATGGAGTGCTTTCTGCCTGAGTGGTACTAAGCCTCCACGTCCAAAAAAATGTATTCCAGAGATATCTTTGAAAACCAAACACACTATTCTAGAGAACAAGAGGTGTTTAAGGGTCTTGATCTGAATAGACCTTGTTACTATAACAGACTATCCCAATTGTCTCACCCTCAAAAAGAAGAAACATCGACTCTGAGGTAATTATGAGTTTTCTGTGCCTAAGTGTAGGTGTCTTCAATGAAACATCAGCTATAGAAAATGGAGTTCCTCTGTTAGAGGCCATTAGGTTTCCTTTGGCTGAGGTGCGAGGGTGAAGAATGGTCAGTTACTCAGTCAGCAAGCTATTAGCTTTAGAGAGCTTTTCTATTAGCTGCTGGTGCCAACAATGGAAAGGCAAGTGCCATTTCTTAAGGCACTGTTTATTTTGGAAAAGTAAACATGTAGATGGCATAATTAACCACTCAGCATGAAATGATTCAGAGAATGAGTCAGAGACGTAGCACAGAGATCAATTCCCTGTCTGTACAGGAAAAAAATTTAAGTGCACTATGAACAGTCACAGTTGTGATTCCAGACTCCACCTTCAGACATTGAATGACTCCTAATTTCCTCCAACATTTGAGAGTATACTTTTTATTTACACTTTTCTCAAATATATTTACCTAATAACATCTAAAAATACTACCTTTTCAAAATCAAATGAGGTCTCTAAATTTTGTTTAACATATGAAATAGAAATGTGCTTTTATGGTATAGTTGCTGTGCAACTATCTAGGCTGTGCCTTGTTTAATCATGAAGGATTTGGTAAAAGGTTCTGGATTCACCATATCTATGTTGCTTAGAGGTATCTATGCTTAGATGGTTTCTCCTTCTTTATTTCCAAGTTTCAAGGTTCTCAAGAAAATAAGAAACAGGAATACCATCACCAATAGTGAAAAAAACTATAAACTTGTTTAAAGAAATCAACTTTAACATTGTCTACTGTGTGGTTTTGATTGAGGATAATAACCCTAGACTCATAAGTTTGAAAACTTGGTCCCTAGTTGGTACAACTATTTGGAAAGAATTAGGAAGTATGAAGTTGGTGGAAGATGTGTGTCACTGGGGTGAGCTTTAAGAATTGACAAATGTGACCTCATAAAATTGCAAAGCTTCTGTAAAGCAAAAGATACTGTCAATAGGAGAAAATGGCAACCAACAGATTGGGAAAAGATTTTTAACAATCCTACATCTGATAGAGGGCTAATATCCAAATTATACAAAGAATTCAAGAAATTAAACTCCAGACAATCAAATAAGCTTATTTAAAAATAGGGTAGAGAGCTCAACAAACAGTTTTCATCTGAGGAATACTGAATGATGGAGAAGCACTGAAAGAAATGTTCAATATCTTTAGTCATCAGGGAAGTGCAAAAAGACATAGACTAACGAACTGGATACTGAAACAGGCTCCCCCATTTTGCTGCATATAGAAAACACACCTCAGTTACAAAAACAGATACAACCTCAGAGTAAAAGGCTGGAAAAATTTTTTTCAAGCCAATGGTCTAAAGAAACAAGCTGGAGTAGCCATTCTAATATTGAGTAAAATAGACTTTCAACTAAAAGTTGTCAAAAAAGATAGGAAGAACATTAAAGAACATTAATACTCATCAAAGGAAAAAATCTATCAAGATGAACTGTCAATTCTGAACATCTATGCTCCAAATGCAAATGCACCCACATTTGATATGAGAAAGTGGCCCCAATGAAATGAGAAAGTCCATGAGTTTTATGGGTTTTATTTTCTAGGTGGATGGTAGCTGGATCTGGACACATACCCCTTGAAACTCAGGGCAGACCTGAGTTAAATAGGGAGGAAAAAGAGGGGAGGGTCTGGGGAAGAATGCTTAATTGGCTACTCCCTCTGGCCTTCAGGTAACTCATTATGTAAATCTCTTGAGGCTGAGGCTTGTAAGTCACACCCTCTACCTGTGCTTTTTGAGAGGGGCTACATTGCCCTACATGACTGAATGCTATAGATCAAATGGATGTTTTCACCACATGTTAGGAGCCTGGATTCTGGGAGTGTGTCAGAATAGATGCCCGTCCCTCACAGGCAATGGACACCTGTTGGGTCTCTGGGCTATTTCCAGCCAGCGTTTTTACCAAAACCCTAAGCCATCCTATCATAGTTTCACACATTCATATAAAAAAAAAACTTTACTAAAGCTCAAAGCACATATTCCTCCTCACACAATAATAGTGGGAGACTTCAACACCCCAC
The DNA here is from genome assembly GCA_030674055.1 of Rhabdomys pumilio. NCBI lineage: Eukaryota > Metazoa > Chordata > Mammalia > Rodentia > Muridae > Rhabdomys > Rhabdomys pumilio. The sequence goes on from JANHMN010000012.1 coordinate 67,830,102, forward strand.
TCTCATCAATGGACAGATCATAGAAACTGAAACTAAACAGAGAGACAACTAAACAGAGACAAAACTAAACATAAAAATTATGAACCAAATAGATTTAACATGTGTGTGTGTGTGCGCACACACACACACACACACACACACACATATATGTATATGTATGCCTTTGACCTCCCTTTGTTGTCTAATTGCTCTGACTAGAACTTTGAGTATTATATTAAATAGAAAGGAAAAAAGTTGGTAGAATTGTTTAGTCCCTGATTTTAGTGGAATTGCTTCACATTTCTCTCCATTTAGTTTGATGTTGGCTACATGTTTGCTGTATATTACTTTTATTGTGTTTAGGTATGGGCCTTGAATTCCTTATATAGTACTACCTGAGGACCCAGCTATACCACTCCTGAGCACACACCCAAAAGATGCTTCAACATATAACAAGGAAACACACTCCACTGTGTTCATAGCAATCTTATTTATAAAAGCCAGAAGCTGGAAAGAACCTCTTGCAACAGAGGAATGGATACAAAAAATGTGGTACATTTACACAATGGAGTACTATACAGCTATTAAAACCAATGACTTCATGAAATTCAAAGGTAAATGGATAGAACTAGAAAATATCATCCTGAGTGAAGTAACCCAGTCACAAGAGAACACACATGATATATACTAACTAATAAGTGGGTATTAGGAAAAAAGCTTGGAATATCCTTGATACAACTCACAGACTACATGAAGCTCAAGAAGAAGGAAGACCAAAGTGTGGATGCTTCAGTCTTATTTAGAAGGAGGAACAAAGTAATCACAGGAGGTAGAGTGTGGGAGAGATTTGAGAGGAATAAAGGAGGTGGAAGGGGGATGGGGGCAGGATTAGGTGCGGAAGGAGATGTGAGAGATGTACAGAGAGTCAGGAAATTGAACAGAAATATGTAGCAGTGGGTAAAGGAGGAACTAGGAGCAGCCACCAGAAAGTCCAGATGACAAAACAGCAAGAGGCTTCCAGGATACAGTGGGTATAACATTAGCCAAAAGCCCGACAATTAGAGAAAGAACCTATAAAGACCTTATTCAGAGGCTCGGCCCCTGTTTGATAGATGGGGCCACCTACCCATCTTAAAAAACTTAACTCAGAATTGCTCCTGTCTAAAGGAAACACAGGGACAAAGAGTGGAGCAGAGACTGAAGGAAAGGCCATCAGGAGACTGTTTCACCTGGGGACCCATCCCATATGCAGTCACCAAACCTAGACACTATCGCTGATGCCAAGAGTGATTGCTAATAGGAACCTGATATAGTTGGCTCCTGGAAGGTTCTGCCAGAGCCTGGACCAATATAGATGTGGATGCTTGCAACCAACCATTTGACTGAGCATGGGACCCCAATGGAGGACTTAGGGAAGGACTGAAGGAGCTAAAGGGGTTTGCAATTCCATAGAAAGAACAACAATATCAACCAACTAGACCACCCAGAGCTCCTAGGGACTAAATCACCAACCAAAGAGTACACATAGAGGGACCCATGGTTTCAGCTGCATATATAGCAGAGGATGGTCTTGTCTGGCATCAATGAGAGGAGAGGCCCTTGGTCCTATGAATGCCTGTTGTTCCAGGGTATGGGAATGCTATGGTGGTGAGGTGGGAGTGGGTGGCTGAGCAGGGGGGAGCACCCTCATAGAAGTAGGGATAATGGGGGATGGGATAGGAGGTTTTTGGAGGGGAATCTGGGAAGGGAGATAACATTTGAAATGTAAATAAATAAAATAACCAATAAAAAAAGATTTATGCCTTCCTGTCTAGGCCTGAGCACTGAGCAGACCCTGGGAGGCAGCTCAGTTCCCAATCTCACAGATCCCAGCAGAAGTGGACCTTCCAGCAGCTCTAACCCGGGCAGTATCTTAGATAAAGAAAAAGAAACACCAGTCCCAAACAAGGAGTAAGTGGGACCCACTAGGACCCAGGAAATCACTCCTGGCCTGGAACACTGATTTCTTTCTGTCTGTGCCTGAGCACTGAGCAGATCTTGGGCCCCAGCTCTAACCCCAGTAGTAACACCCACCCCACACAGTTCTGATACAACCAAAATAATAGGAAAGACAGGCTCCAATCAGAGACAGGGCAAGTAGCACTAAGAAGATTCAGATGGTGAAAGGTAAGTGCAAGAACATAAGCATCACCAACCCAGGTTACATGGCATCATTAGAACCTAGTTCTCCCACACAAGAAAGTCCTGAATTTGACATATCACTAGGAAAGCAAGATTCAGATTTAAAATCACTTCTAATGATGATGATAGAGGACTTTAAGAAGGACATAAATAACACTTTCAAAGAATTTGAGAAGAACACAGGTAAACAGGTAGCAGCTCTTAAAGAGGAAACACAAAAATCTTTTAAAGAATTACAAGAGAGCACAACCAAACTGGTGAAAGAATTGAACAAAACCATCCAGGACATAAAAAATGAAAGTAGAAACAATCAAGAAATCACAAAGGGAGACTACCTGGAGATAGAAATCCTAGGAAAGAAATCAGGAGTCATAGATGCAAGCATCACCAACAGAATACAAGAGATAGAAGAGAGAATCTCAGGTGCAGAAGATACCATAGAAAATATTGACACAACTGTCAAAGAAAACACAAAATGCAAAAAGTTCTTAGCACAAAACATCCAAGAAATGAAGGACACAATGAGAAGATAAAACCTAAGGATAATAGGTATAGATAACAGTGAAGATTCCCAACTTAAAAAGCCAATAAATATGTTCAACAAAATTATAGAAGAAAACTTCCCTAATCTAAAGAACAAGATGCCCATAAACATACAAGATGCCTATAGAACACAAAATAGACTAGATCAGAAAAAAATTACCTCCCATCACATAATAATCAAAACACCAAGTGCACAAAACAAAGAAAGAATATTAAATGCAGTAAGGGAAAAAGGCCAAGTAACATATAAAGGCAAACCTATCAGAATTACACCAGACTTCTCACCAGATACTATAAAAGCTAGAAGATGCTGGACAGATGTCATACAGACACTAAGAACACAAATGCCAGCCCAGGCTACTATATCTAGTAAAACTCTCAATTACCATAGATGGAAAAATCAAGATATTCCACGACAAAATCAAATTCACACAATATCTTTCCACAAACCCAGCATTACAAAGGATAGTAACGGGAAAGCTTCAATACGAGGAGGAAAATTATGCCCTAGAAAGAGCAAGAAAGTAATCCTTTTCCAACAAATCCAAAACAAGATAGCCACACAAAGATAATTCCACCTCTAATAACAAAAATAACAGGAAGCAACAATCACTGTTCCTTAATATCTGTTAACACCAATGGACTCAATTCCCCAGTTAAAAGACATAGGCTAATGGACTGGATACATAAACAGGACCCAGTATTTTGCTGCATACAGGAAACCTACCTCAGTGACAAAGACAGACACTACCTTAGAGTAAAAGGCTGGAAAACAATTTTTCAAGTAAATGGTCCTAAGACACAAGCTGGATTAGCCATTTTAAAATCTCCAGCCCAAGAACACAAAGGGGGGAAACTCATGGCTCCACCTGTATAGGTAGTTGAGGGTGACCTTGCCAGGCATCAGTGGAAGTGAAGGGTCTTGGTGCCTGAAAATTTGGATTCCCTAGTGTTGGGGTATTCAAGAGCAGGGAGGCGGGAATAGGAGGATGGTGGAAGCACACCCTTATAGAAACTCACAGAATTATATAGGTTAGACATGACAGAGGCAGGCTGCCAGAAGGCTACATTCCAGAATTCAAACAAAAAATTATGTTGATACTAAAATTTGTTGTGAGAATTGTATATTGCAGAATACACAGCCTTGGTGTATCTACTCATCAGGCAAGCTGAGCAGATCTGCTCGAACCTCTAATGTCCTGGAATTCCAGCTGGATGCAGTCTAGACACGGAGTCAGAGGCTTATCAATTTACTCTTCCCCCTGCCCCTCTTTTAATATCTCAATGCCTGTAATCAGCTTGAAGAAGTTAATGAAGAGTCAGTCAGTGCCCCGAATCCCTGGACTGAGGTGGTTAATATTGGGCTGTCTTTCTAGCGAAAAGTAGTGGTTTTGTTGGAACAGGGAGAAATAGCTAGGATTTATTGCATAGCCATAATCAATTGATAGAAATATGTATAATTGTTATTAAGATGAAGTTATATTTCCTTAATACTACAAAATTTACTTTGATGTCAAATTTAAGGTATGAGTTTTTATTGATATAAAAGTGAGATTAATATTGTTACTCTCATAAGTATTGTGCCTATATAACACATTTAAGAATGCAAGGCTTAGACCGAGTCCTTCTTTAAATTTTTAAACTGATTTGAGATAGTTAGCCTATGCTTTAAGGGTCTATAGCAAACTCATGGCTCTGAGTTTACTGTTACAGTGTTTTCGATATTTTATTTAGAAATAGCAAAAAGGAGTTAACAGACAACAATCCAGATTGCCTTACATGGATAGTTAGTTTTCAAAATGTCAGAAATCCACAGAATTGACATTACAAACATTTCTGTATTAATATTCATTTTGATTAGAGACCTGTCTGCTCCTGACAGCTTCCTGTCTTGGATTCTAAGAAGAAATTGAGCATCTTTGGAGTTACTCCAGTTGTGGTGAGACAGCCACTAGGCAAGAATTGCCTCTTTTCATCTACAGACAAATTACTATCCAGAAAAGGACATACTTGCAAAATAGTCGACTGATTATATCTGCCAAGACAGAGTAATCAGCTCTTAATAATTCTGCATCACTAGGTCTGTCAGATGATCCTGGGCCCGAAGGCTCCAACTTTTTGTAGTATAGGGACTGTTCAGGTGTTCAGTGGTCTCTATAATTTGGCTAAGTTTTAGAAGCTATGCTTTGTGCTTCTCATAATTTCAGTTAACTCATTAAATCATTCTTGATTTCTGATGGGGTTGAAGACTTATAGTCTCATAGCCAATCCCGGCTACTTACTTTGAGAGAAAAGACTTGAGAGAATAGTTTTCAGCTGACATTCATTCTAAAGCCAAGAAAAAAAGCCAGGTTCAGAACTAAGTCTTTTAGTTAGAAGGAATGACAGAGGTTCTGGCTAGTCAATAAAATGATGGACTGGGTATTAGGTCTATCTTGTACCTTACTGACTCAAATTGGTAGTTATGCTCTAATTGTATTTTAAGAGAAAAGTTTTATTTTAACAGGAAGGATGATATGTAGGAGGAGCTAAGGTGGGAGGAGCAAGGAGAGGAAGAGGAGGAGAAAGGAGAGGAGGAGGAGAAGGAGAGGAGGAGCTAGATGATGGGGGGGGGTAACAGGGAGGCAGATGTTCGCATGTCTCCACCAGTCAAAGGTAGTTGGTATGTCTAGGTTGGGTATTGGGTTACAATTCTGATTGTATGGGCATCTTGTTGTTGAGCATTACCAAACTTATAAAGCCTTTTATTAACATTAAAAAATAGTATAAAAGCAAAAAGGAGAAGGTGGGATGGGATAGGAGTTTTCTCATGGAGGGGGAATGCAGAAAGGGGATGGCATCTGAAATGTAAATAAAATATTCAATAAAGATTTTCACATCTCCTTACCAAAAAAAAAAAAAAAAGATTTACAAAAATTGTTCTGCAAAGTATTTATACCTTGGTATTCTTCCTGCAGCTCCCTCCCCAGTGCAATAAACTGTTTCTAAACAGGAAATGTTTCAGACAAACACTTCAGCTCAGTTATCACTGATGTTGAGAGCCATAAAAACAAGTATCTCCAGATATATGTGAGCTGTCATAAAATAAGCAAAATCTAGTGTCATTTTTAAGGATTTTTTCATGAAGGTTTTGCAGCTGGAAATATTTTTGATAATAAATTAAAACTTGTATTTTTCACAATTCTTAATTGTGAAACTTGGTAGATGAATTAAATTAACTACTAAGAATATAGCAAATTTCTGTATTAGTGAATTGGTTATAATTAAAATTTAACACAGGAACTCTAAGACCTAGATTTTTTTGAGAGACACATTTACACAATGTCAGTAGATAACTGAATCTTAGACCCTATAACCACATTATTTTTCCTTTATGATCATACTCACAAAGCAGTTAAGTGGATAAATTAGACACACTGGGTGATGAACAACATTTACTGTATTGTAACAATCAAATAATATATCAATTTTCATCATGTGATTTTTCTCATTCATTCTTTAGTCAACTTAACCCTTTCATTTGAATCATTTTATTACCTTTCTTCCGTGTTCAAAAATTACCAGAATCTCTTCCTCGATGCTTTGGGGACACAGTTAAACAGTGCTACTTAAATGTAAGGGTTACTGGAACATGTTACATGATCATTAGCTGGACGAAGCTGACTCCTAAGTGTCATGGAAGGGTCAGCAGGTGGGACAGCAGGTGACCCACATATGAGGCAAGTTAGAATAGACTGAAGGGAGAACTCAGCACATAACTCAGAGCACTACAGTGCAGAGCTTACCAATTATTTCTGGAATTTTTCATTCAGTATTCTCCAACAAAGCCTGACTTTAGGTTACTGAAGCCATGGAGAAGGCGGTATGAGTACTGAGGTCCAATCATTTATTTGGTTTAATTTATGAAATCATTTATTCAAAGGTACACATTTGTGGGGTAAATATTTTAAACTTACTGGACATTCCATTCAAAAGCTTACAAAACATTACTACCATAATATTTGATCTCTCAGCTGCTAACCTAGTCTTTCAATAGCTGGAAATTTCTCTAAGTCAATGAGCATTATTTTGTTTCTCAAACATTGGATATAATTTTAACTTAGAAATAATATATAAATATTAATTGCGCTACTAGACATTTTCAAACAGTAAACACATCCAATATTTGTCACAGTTTCCTTTGGTATCTCTGATTGGTTATGGGTGTGGTTATGGTTATGGTTATGACTATGATTATGGTTATGGTTAAGGCTAGGGGTAGGGGTAGAGTTAGTGTCTCTGATGTTGACATCTGGAGTATTGCTCCTTTGAGAAGATTGTCTTCACAGGGAAGCTAATTCCTAGACAGCTGACAATGTTCCAGCTGAAGACAATTGATTTCTGTTATCTTTCAACTTTGACCTATTTGCAGCATCTCTTGTCTCTGGGCATGCTCTTCAATTTTCACTCTGTTATATGGAAGCTATGCCCACTGCTCAGTGTTCTGTACCCTAGATATCAAAAGGAGTGTCTATCCTCAAGTAGCCTCCTGTCTGGCCCACTTGGCAAAGCTTATTTGTGGGCTGAGAATGTGTCCACATACAAAGACCACACAATTTCAAAATATGTCTATTTCATACAATATCTAAATGTTTTTATTTTCTCAGCTCAAATTGGTAATTCTGATTAATGAGGATTAAAATCCTTTTAAATGTATGATTATGAATCTGAATTTGATTTTAACAGTGTAATGGTCTTGTAAAATTTTAGACTGTATCTCTTAGATTAAGTAAGATTTTTGAGGATATATATTTATGTATATCTTCCTTGTAAATAAAAATGCTACTCAGAGTAATTAAGACTTCATAGAAGCTCCTTTCTATGTGATAACCTAGCAATTCGACTACTGGAATATCCTTTTGATTGTCTTAAGAGGGCAGGGGAAGATTAGAGTTAGACTCAGTTAATCAGATTTGGGTTAAGGACAGGGCTTGGAATACCACATTGTGCTATGGAATAAGGGCCTTAGAGAGTGCAGGCTTTATATAATTAAGGGAAAAATTAAAGAATTGTTTGAAAGATGGGACTCAAAAAATCAGAGATTGCACAAACAAATCTTAAGTGATGCCATGTGGAGATGAATCAGGAATTGTGGGAAGTTTGGGAAGCCAGGGTACTTAACTGCAGGAGCTATTGGTGGAAAAGAATATGGGAGGATGCTGCGTTGGCTAAATTCTGGCTGACCTGGAAACTATACATAAATTTAGAGAATACTGGATATCGACTATAGGCTAAGATTCACAGTACCTCTCAATTACTTTCTTTTGGGGTCAATCTGTCCTTTCACTCTGTTATTTGGTCACATGCAGATTGAGAGGCATACACTAGTTCTGTTCAGTTTTATTTTAGCACAACAAAACCTGCCAAATCACTGTTCATTCTCAACAGAAGAGGAAAAGAAACTTGGTTTCTATTATTATTTTGTTTCTGATGCAAATATGAAGCCCATAAAATGACAAATGAAATGTGTTTAGAACCTAATTTATTTCTGTCTCATTTTCTCAGGCATTTAAACAAAACACTTGTTAGGGAATAAATGTGAATAAGATGAACATAAATGGTGATGTCTTCTGTTTTTTTCTGCTTATTCTTTTCACTTACTTTTGAGAACATTCAAAATAAAGTTCATAGGCTGTGCATACCTATAAAATCAGAAGAAATATCTGTAAAAACACCTTAATAAATAGACAATTGTTTCTATTGCAGAAATTCACAAAGAGGTATCTGATTGTTCCTGACAGACTGGTGCTTTTTTTGCTTCACTCATTTTTCCTATGTTTACTTTCCTTCAGCAGAAATAATTGCAAAGAAGTAAAACATGCCACAACATGAGTATGTGAAATCAAGCCTATTGGAATGTAGCAAGTGTATAACCATGTAGGACCAGCTTAGTTTAAAATGCAAAACAAAGATTTGTGAAATCTAAAAGGGGTCTCATATTTCATTGTATGGGAAAGGATATTGAAGATCAGATAAGTCAAACAAATTTATCAGAGTCATACAATAGGTTATACCCAATGATGGAACTCAAATCCAGACTCCATCAATTCTCAATTTGTTATTTGAGAGGGTTGCTCTCTTGTCCTGCACCATGATATGGACGGTCCAGGTTGGTGTGTACATTGACCATGTCAGTTTGGAAGGCTTCCTTTTTGGAATTGTGTGGTCTATACATTAGTCCTACACACCATGTGAGGAAGAAATACAAATGTTCAGTTTTAAACTTTTGTTTTATTAAGTTCTCACCAGATAACACGTTAGTCAGTTCTTCCACTGAAAATAACCTTAATTCCAGTTTCAAGTATGACTGTACTCTCCCTAAATTTATGAGGAAGTTATGACTCAGAACACGAAAAGATCCAACAGAGTGTATGTTTATGGAGTGAACAGGAGGGTATGTTGGAAACACATTTCTTACTCATCACATATGTATGCACCAAATGGCAAATCTGGGCACCAGGTGATGACCAATTCTCCAGTGATTTGTTGGCAGGAACTTCCTCTTCTACCACTACAGACTTGATGACAGGAAGGACTCTGGAGACTAGAGAGTCATCAATGCAGTTCAAAGCCTTTGGAAGAAGTTCTTGAGAACACTTTAGTGTAGTCATTTGTGTGGGGCAGATTACTGAAGTCCTTCCTTTTGATCTTCATGTTCATAATGACTTTAGCATTTTCCAAATGGTACTGGGCCAGGCCAAGAGGATCTGCTGTAGAGGACACGTGTTAAGTCCAGCAGTGCCCTAATCCATGTTCTGATCCTAAAGGGGAACCTCCTAATTTGTATCCTGTGTGGCTGTAATAAAGTAGTTGTCGAGGGAAGGGCTGCTTTCTTTACAATAGTTTTACTGACATAGCCATCAAATGCTTTCCATTTCAAAAGCCTGAGTGGGTTTTGTCATGGATAGAGTCTGTTTACCTACAATCAGTCAAACAAGCTTCTGCATGTTTTATGTATGTTATTTTATTTAATACTGAAAAACTGTAAGCACTGTCTTCAGTCAATAGAAACATGGGAGTATTGCATACTTTGCTCACAGTCATAGTGTTAAAGCACTGGTCAGAAATAGACATTGAAATCTAAAGTTCTGTCCTTCAAGACAATGGTATTCTCATATGTCAATTCACCTCCACAAGTGGAGATCCAATAAGAATGAGTAGCATATTTTGTGATACTTTCATCTTGTGTTTCTGAAAGTTTTCTAGCAAATTCCTACTAAATACTACAATGCTACACACTTTATAATTCATAATGATGGGAAACTTTCCCCAGTAGTCATTTATTATCTGTAACTCAATAGTTTGCCAGTGAAAATCATACTTAAGTAATAAACATGAGACATACACATAAGCTCAAATTTTCAAGGACACCAGCATGTGTCCCTTGAGCAGGAAGGTCTCTTGCCTTTCTCACATCTGTGTCTTTCTACCTGATATTCTAACTCACCTTACATGATCTGTCCTGATAAAGATTCTGTAATGGCAGATACAGTTGTGAATTAAATTCTTTGCATTTATTTTCCAAATCTTTGTATACATAGTTTGTGGCATTTGTAAGGAATTAAATGCATTTTAGCTTGTTACTGGCAAAGGAGAGAATGATGTACCTGTACTAAAGTTAAGTTTTTGAGGTGTAATTTCGGGGAAAAAATCAAGATTATTTGCATTCTCTCTTCTGTCAGGTTTAGGGTATCTGGACTTGTGTTGGGCTTTGCTTGTATGTTTTCTAAAAACAAGAAAAAAGGCATGGAGTTGGGTAGGTGGGTGGGGAGGATCTCTGCTGAGTTGCTGGATTAGAGCATGTTGTGATCAGAATATATTGTGTAAATAAGTTCTTTCAATCAAAAGAAGGAGAAAGAAATAAAGGTTAAAAATTGTCAGTTTATAGGAGAATAAACGATGAACAAAATAACCCAGTGAATACCATTTGCTCTTACAATTAAATCAACATTCATTAAATTAGCTACGTTTTACATGGTACTAGGCTAAATTAAAATTTTGATGTGGAAGAAGATGAAGATCAGAGCAAAATTAATTATATTTATAATCTTGTAAACTTTATCAAAATCATCCTACCACTATGTTCAGAATACATTAAACAAAAACATAATAAATGGCACTGATAAAATTGGATATTCACCAGTGAAGAATGAATTAAATTCATGTATGTTATCTTGAAAAAATTCAATTAAAAATGGACCAAAGATCTTAATTTAAAACTCATAATATTGAAACCTCTTAACAAGCACTTGTCAACCTCTGATTCATGACCCCTTTGGGTGTGGTCATTTATCAGATATTCTGCACATTGGATATTTATGTTAGGATTCAGAACAGTGACAAAATTAGTTATGAAGTAGCAACAAAATAATTTTATGGTCTGGGGTCATTACAACTGGAAGAACTAATTAAAGGGTGGCAGCATTAGGAAGGCTGAGCCACTGCTCTAGGCAAAAGCACTGGGAGTTTCTAGCAGACAGTGAGGTACATGAACACTTTCTGAATGGAATCTAATAGCCTAGGAAGTAGACCTGATGTCAAGGATGGTCCTATGTGACATTTAAAAGTCCCTGCATAACAAAGAAAATTATCAGCAGATCACATTGACAGCTCAGATTAGAAGAAAATCTTTATACCTTAGAGAAGGGTCTAATATCCAAAATTTGCAAAGAACTGCAGAAATTAAGACCAGTGAAATAGTAATACTAATACATACATGGGCTAATGAATGTGATAGATAGTTTTCAAACAAAGAAATAAAAATGGCCAACAACTAACTAACTTCCTTCAAAGAAATATTAGTTATAACTATTTTGGAGACACTACCTCACCCAAGCAGAATGTCTCTAATAAAGAATTGTAGCAGCAGATGTGCAGAGAAAGGAGCCCTATTCACTGACGATGAAATAAGTCATTATGAAATAATAAGCTTGGTGTTTCCTCAAAAAAGTTAGAACGAGAACTACTGTATGACCTGGCTCTTCACTCTGTGACTTCTACTCCATGCTGACTATAAACATATCTGCACCCCTCTTTATGCTTATTGATATTTTTTTAAACTTTATTTTAGCAAGGAAATGGATCCAAATTAGTTGTCCATTACCATATGAATGGATAATGAAAACCCTTAAACATCACAGCCTAATGTCAAGGTTCTTGGTTACTCTCTACAACTTAATTGTAAAGCTCTACTGCTGAAGACACAATTTACTTAAGTTACTGTATATAAAAAAAATCAAGCTGGTGCCCAACTAGCTCCATTCTTATTGACTAACATTCATTGTGTTGGAAGGTACATTGACACGCTACCAGAGAGAAATGTACTCATCAGTGTCACCAAGGTACAAACTCTGTGACCTACAACAGCAAATTGCCTGTAAGATTTACTGGTGAAATTGTGGCACTAATGTAAAAACACCTGGTTACATTTTGGTTGGATTTTAGGCAAACTCCTTAAAATGGACACCATTTTTTGCACTGGTAAAGTGGCTAAAACTCTGAGACTAGGCTTACCATCAGCCTAGAGGAAAGCTTACTAATGTGATTCTGCTAAAGAAACATACACATAAAATGGCTGCTAAAGACATATATTGTTTTACATAGGTAAAGCATACCGGAGCAGCATTCAACTCTCCACAGAGAAGCTTCTTGTTGAAGAACAGACCCACATCGGAACGGAACAATGTGCAGAGAATGGAAGCCTTTGAAACCTCAGTCTTAAATATGATGCCTTTATCAAACCTTTCCCCCCAAGACTCAGGATCTATGTGGACAAAGAGACAGATTCTAAGAGGCAGTGGTGTTGGATGATTCCAAGGTAACAGCTACTCTCAGACACAATAGGACTGCAATACATGTGAACTCTCAGAGAATGGGACAGAATGCCCAAGTCCTGAAGGGGTTGAAAAAATTAAATTTTCATCCCTGAGCAGAAGAAGTGGACAGACAGTTCCACTCTTTGCCAAGAAGACATTTGCATTTGATACCTCCTGGGTAGGCAAAATCAGATTTCTCCCATGGAATGTCACATGAATCAACCACACTCATGGGCAGGTGAATCAACATAAAACGGACTTCCTAAGTTTACTTATTTATTTATTTATTTATTTATTTTTTGGCTTGGATTTGTTTTTAAACTTTCTTTTTAACTTTCATTTTGTGAGATTGTTGTTCGTTGTTTTATGGAGGCATGAAGTTGGGTGGGTATGGAGGTCTGGGAAGAGTTGGAAGGGAAAAGAATATTATTAAAAATGAGCATGAAACAACAAATATAAAAATAACTCTTAAAATAAAAAAGTAGAAAAGAAAAAGGTGCTGCTATTTTTGAAAATTACAAAGCTATACAAAGTAAATTTGATAGTTTACTCTAAGGTCATCAACTTCATAGGACTTTCATGTTTCCTCCTTCTTTCCTTTTCCATTCCCCTTTATAAAATTTATTTTTCAGTAGTATAATTTTTGTTTTATAAAATTAAAATACAATCACCTCATTTTTTTATGCCCCTCCAGTGAACCTCCCTTGTAGGTAATTGTGGCTGGAGACACTGAAGGTTTCTCCAGGGGAAAGTTAGGCACAGCTGCTGTGGCTCCACAGTTCCTCACAGCACAGTCCCAATGACACTAGAAAGTTCATAGGTTTTTACAGGCTTTAACGTCATGGCGAATGGTGGATGAATCTGGATGCACCACCCAAACCCCAGGACAGACCTGAGTTAAATAGGAGGGAGAGAGGGAGGAGGGGCTGGGGAAGAATGCTTAATTGGCTCCACCCTCTGGCCTTCAGGTACCTCATTAGTATGTAAATCTCTCTAGGGCCTGAGGCCTGTTCCTAGTGACTATTGGTCATAGACCTTTCTGTGGGAGTGGTTGTTGGAGGGCTGAAGCTAAATGAAAAGAACCAGGACCTGGGAGCAGAGCTGAACTGCCATCTAATAAGGTTATGGCATTCCAAGCTCATGCTCAACCCAACACCCAGCTGCTTCTCACAGCCCACTGCCCCACACTCCTTCTCAAATTTATGGCATTTATTTTTTTCTTTTAGAAAAATTGTTGTTATTAACACATTTTTATATTATGTGTATATATTTATAAATATGTAAATACAACCCACATAGTGTATGTAATGTTACTTGTATGTATATAATGTCAGAGATGACCCTTTGGTATTAGATAACCAATGAGGAAAGATTGTCTCTAAGAAAGACAAATTTTCTCTCAGCATTCCTTAGATATCTATGGTTGAGGTACCTAAGGGTACAGTAATGGTACACATACCTTGAGAGTAATCAACACCACTGTAGTTGGATTTAAGGTCCACTCAACATGAAGGAAATTATGCCTGGTACTTGAAACCTAGCCAGCTCTCCATAAGAGAACAAATAACTGCCACTTAACTAAACTAGCACAATCCCTTGCTACATTCTAGATGTTTATTCTTATACCCACTAATAAGTGTAGTTCTCACCTGTGAATGAAGAAACATCTCTGTGAAACAGAAGATACAGAAACAGAAAATCATAGCTGATCTAAATGTAAAGAACAAATGACTGTCTTGCCCATTCCCAACTAATACATCTATAGCACAGCTCCTTCCCCAAGGCTTAGGGTCATCAGTGAAGAAGAAGGGTGGAAGGTTGTATGAGCCATCAGAACTATCTTACTTTCTGTAAGATAGAAATCTCCTAGGCATGCAAGAGATAAAACACCCATGAAGTCTTATCAACAGGAGCAGGATTTGAACAAGGATCAAAATAATAAAAATTAGACTTGAACAGGATGAAAACAATAGAAAATCTAACATAGAAGGGAGAGATACTCCTTTTTATTTTTCAGTCTCATGCAGGCTAATCTGTCCCCTAAGTTGCCATGAAAAGTAGGATAGCCTTGAAAAACTGATGCTCCCGATTTCACCTCTCAAGTTCTGGAACTACAGGAACTATAGTTGTGTATCAGGATATTTGAGTGCTTGCTCATGCTCCCTTTCCACTTCTTTCATTCACAGCCTTCTTTACTTCCTCCCCTTTTTCCTGACTTGCAGTGCACATTACTAAACGTATAGGAACTACTTAGTCTGTTTGGTTAATAGCAGAATCTTTCTAAATCTACTTAGTAGTGTATTATGGATAATGCACATGATGAAATACATAGAATAGTATATATTATAGAAGTTTATTGTCTAAAAACCATGTAAGATACCATGAAATAAAGATGCACTCTCAAATATTCTAATTAGCACAGCTCTTATACTTACAGAAAACTAGCATGTACCAAAAATCTGGTAGCAGAATCAATATAAGAAAATAAAATGTAAAATTATTTCTCACTGATTTATGTTAAAAATATGTCAGTATAAAAGATGAGAACGAAATGAAGACAGACAAACCTTGGAATATCTTATGAAGAAATATACTTGATTGTCTTCAGTGATTTTAAAATTGTGACTAACATTTAATACAAATTAGAATTGCTTTCCTTGGCTTAAAAGTATAAAATGGTTTGTATGCACTTATAATTGATCCCAGAAGATTTCATATGCAAAATAAATTTTAGTTTTACAAAAATTTAGAAAAATTTAAAACTGCTTACTGCTACTACTTAGGAAGCTAGAAGTAATGAATATGTGTCTATTTATAGATTTTTTTCTCTCTAAGTGAGTTATCTGTGTTACTTTATAAAGGTGGCTTTAAAGTATCCCGTTGTGGCTCCTGGATTTGATCCTGAATCAGAGGCACTTCAAGAGAACAGAGAAACAGATTGTTGGGGCCACACCCAGAGCCTCTGATTGTACAGTTATGAGAGGAGTCAGGATTTCCACACTTAATGAGGTTGTGAGTGTTGCTCATGAAGAGAGATATGGTTGAGTATGAAATGAGGTAGGATCTTCTCTTTTCATCACTTCCATTATTTTGTTACAGTAGAGAAAACTACAGTATGTTGTCTTCTAAGCTTCCTGTAGTCCTTGAATGTGTAATAACTTATCATTTAAATGCATTTTTAACCTTTGATAAAGGAATTAAATTCT
Source organism: Rhabdomys pumilio (assembly GCA_030674055.1). Lineage (NCBI taxonomy): Eukaryota > Metazoa > Chordata > Mammalia > Rodentia > Muridae > Rhabdomys > Rhabdomys pumilio. Next base: position 67,845,865 of record JANHMN010000012.1, read on the forward strand.
CCTAGAGGACAGATTCTCAGAATCTAATTTAAAACAATTTCCACATATAAGCTTTCTGTCTATGAAATGGCAAACTGGGAACCCAAAGCCAAATGAGCTTCATGACAGATGTTTTCATCTTTCTATGTCCTTCACAGGTAAAATAACCATGATACTGAGAAATGCTTTCTAATATCTGTTTTATTTGTGTTACTCAAATGCTTAGAGAAATGTGATTTTTGTATTAACTAAGGAAACATAAACATATGTGAACTTAGGTGGAGAAAAATTAAACTGTTGACTTTAATGAAACGAAGCTTGATCTAATGCCATCAAGTGCTTCTCACTGGAAATATTTACATCATTTTTCAATGGATATATTGCTGTTGGCTTTTCTGACATGGGAATACCATTAAATTGGCAATACCATTGATGATTGCTTAAGTAAATATTTTCCCTTGACATGAATATTTACTTTTTCTAAGATCAGCAAGATGACTGTGTACATATTGGTCACCATTACCTGCTCCTTTACCGATCATAGAAGGAATAATTAATGAATAAATCTCACAATGATGCATTAATATTAAATTTCCAAATTGTTTTCAGTGTGTACTCTCAAGATCTCTGATGCAAAGGGAGACTGGCTCCACACCTCTGCTTCTCGGGAGACACTGCTCACTAAACGAAACCTCAAGGAGATGTTCACAGAAGACATTCATAAACCATACACCTTGTTTGCATATTTTTAAATTCTGAAAGTTCATTCAGACAATAGAAAACAAAAGCATTAAGATGACTCTTCCTAGAGAAAATATTCAAATTAAGTAAGGACATTAAAAATATTCAGCATCCTAACTCAGTAGGGACATGAACAGTACTCAAACACATCCACCTAAAAATCTATCAAACAATAACATATGAAGCACCTGCAGTTGCACAGACTCTGAATAATGGAGCTATTTTGGAGCTTCCCATATGTACATATTATGTAAATAGACATATACCCTCATAATTTTAAGTATATTTGCCATAAACTCAGCCATCTCGTCTCTTACATATTTACCCAAGTTAAAAAAAAAAGTTGTGCTCGCATACAAGTTATTCCTATATATATGTTTGCAAGGGCTTTAACTTTAATTGTTGCTGATAATCACCCATATATCTTCAGCTGAGAGATGCTGGAGATAATATATACCCAGCAGATCTTATATATTCACACAAAAGAATACCACTAAGCAACGTGTAAATGTGACGCTATGGATGTTTCTTAAATGTATTGAAGTAAATAAATGAAAGGCACAGAATCAAAAAAACCAAAAAACAAAAAATCCCAACCTCCGTGCTGTGACTATGCTTACATAATGTCCTTAAAACCCACAGTGCAGAAGGAGTGAGTGAGGGGTGTTTGGGAAGGGAGCAGATGTCTGTTTACAAAAATTGAAATTTTAAATTAAAGAAGATTGAACAAATCAAAAGTATGAGTAAACAATGAGTGATTGAAAGAGACTTGGGGTCAATGGCATCACGGATCATAGAGTATCACTGAGGACTATTTTTTTTTTTTGTCATGAAAGAGTTGATCTACATAGTTGTCCTTTGATACCCACAGTAAAAGGTTTCCAGACTCCCCCAAAACACCAAATTCACAATTAAACCCTGAAATGATCTAGCATTCATATATTACTTATATTCTTATTTATACGTATATCAAGTTACCTTCAGATTGCCTACAGTCTCTAATAGAGGGCAAATAGTATTAACCTAGTCACCACATTATATTGATTAGGGTATCACGCAAAAAATAATCTGTACGTAGTCAGTATAGATGTAGCTTCAAAGTAATTCCAGTCTGTTGTGGCATAAACACTCCCACTTGAACACTGTGTACATGGACTGGTTTTTTTTTACAGTTTCATAATTATTTTTTATTGGATATTATATTTACATTTCAGATTTTATCCCCTTATCTCCATTCCCACCACCACCCAGGAACCTCCTATCCCATCCCCCCTCCTCATGTTTCTATGAGTATGTGGCCCCACCTACCCTCCACTCCCACCTCCCCACCCTCAAATCCCTCCCCCCCACAATGACTGCTTTGATTGTGATCAGAACTAGATGATAGTGTATCAAAACCTGTGTTGCTAAAAAGTTGAAATTTTACTTTGTGGAAATAAAATATTAGAATTTTAATTTTTAATTAATATATTTATTTTAAGTGGTAAAATAAAATCAAAGGAGTATGATCAAATAACCCTTTGCCTCCTAAATGACTCAATAAACGTAAGAGTAACTTCATCTTATTGTGTTGATGCTCTGCCCTCACTTGGCAATGCCGCGGAGGAGTGCTCTGCCCAGTACTGAGCCATTTGTATGTGAGTATCCAAGTTCTCTGATTCTGTGTTTGATTGGAGACATGAGTCAGTGCTATGAAATAAGACCATTAATGTGCCCTTTCACTTATTACACACTAACCGAATACATGATAAGCACAGGCAGAGGCTAAAGTGTGGGCTCACTGGCTTAAAAGCTGTATTGATTATCATTCTCTCTAAATGAGAAAATGAGAAAAACTCTTTTCTCCTGCCACCTCTCCTCCCATCTTCATCAGGCCTGAGACTCCCTAACCATACAGGTTAGCTTCTCTTTCTACATCCATCTTCCTTGCTTGCTGAGCCCCCTGGGCCAAGCCAAGCTGCCCTGAGCAGCCTGCTATCCTAGGAGGACCTCCATTCTCTTGCCACTTCTCTGCCCACCTTCATTGGACCTGAGGTTCCTCAACCAAACAGACCTACAGGTCTGGAACTATAGAGAACAACAGATCTGGAACCATAAAGCCCAAGGATACCATCAGAGGCCTGCAACACCAGAACCATCAAGGTTCACCACCAACCCCCCCCCCACAGTACCTACTACAAGAACATCCTGGGTACCAGAATCCCATCCAGATGGCTAAAGGTCATTTGTGTGAAAGAACTCAATCAACAAAGACAAAGCAATATGACACCTTAAAGCACAGCTACCCCAATACACAAGCCCTAGATATCCTAACACAAAAAAACACAAGAAAATGACATTAAATCTCATCTTATAAAGGTGATAGAGGAATTTAAAGAAAAAATTAGTAAATCTCTTAAAGAAATATGGGAAAATACAGTCAAACATAAAGATAGAGGTCTTTAAGGAGGAAACAAATCAACCCCTTAAAGACATACAGGGAAATACAATCATCCTCTGAAATGATAAAAATTGCAGTATTTGGATGTGGAAATAAATATGCATATGTGTAGCACAGATTATTTCTTTGGGCATAAGAACCATTTGCAGAGATCCATTCCTTCCAAAAGAAGAAAAGGTTGTAAGTGAAGTGCTCTCCAGTCAAGTCTCATGCAGCAATTAAAAGTTCATCCTGACCTAAAACTCCATCAGTATAGAACTGAGTGATGAGAAGACTTCTAAAACTCTCTAAAAAGAGACACTTAGTCTCTTTCTAAGATCCCTCATTTAACTGTCTCCTCAAGAAAGAAATATATAGATATTAATACAAGATGACATCACAATCCTTGTTCTGTAAATTATGTGTAGAAAAATGCATAATTTCACAAATAAGACTGAAATTAAAATGTTTCTCTCCTGTGCACTGTTTCATGGAAATTATTTACTTCATTCTCTTGGATCCTTTTTAAGCTCCTTTGGAAATGAAACTTTTTACACAAACATAAATCATTTGCTTAAGTCAATTAATGGAGATTATAAAGCAAGCAAGACTTTGCTGTTTGTAGAAATACTCTTCTATGTTTCTGACTGTAGTTTTCAAAGCTCAAGGTTGTGGAGCCGTTGCTTCAAGAATCTCCACATGTTCTGTGATTTGTTCACACATCAGTTCAGGGAGGAATTCACTGTCACTGATGACAGCAAGTATGTCTAAAGATGCACAGACAGTGTCATTTTGTGCAGCATTCACTCATGGCAGACAATGGGGACACTGCTGTCATCCTCATCTCTCACTCGTCCCACAGTTTCTGTTGATTCCTCAAGGCATAGTCTAACAGATACACTGAACGATGTAAATATGTGGCTACTAAAGATCTGGGTTCACTTAAAGATGCTTTAGATAAGGTGTGTGAATGAGAAAGAAAATCTGTCCCATGTCAGGCATGTTTTGAGGAAGGACTGGGTTGTATCATTTAATTATCACAATGGTCCACAGGAAAGGCTTGTAATATTCTGATGTTGTATAGGGGCCATCTCATGTGTCTGCAGGACCTACGGAGATATGTGAAGGATGTGTGCAGGAATCAGGAAAGCTTCTTTGGCAAATCCTATCTAATCCCTCTCTTGTTAGCAGCTTGCTTGAAATGCCCAACTTTAGAGTCTGGAGTCCAGACAGATTGATTTCTTTGATTTCAGTGTTGCTTAATGTTACACACTCAGAACACAGGAATTAGCATGGACTAGAGTATTTGCAAAACAGATTCTGTAGCATTTGTGTTTTCTCATTGTTATACTTTTTTTAGTAAGAAGTTAAAATATTCACTAGAATTCATTATTCTTCATTTTATGCCATTTTACTAGTGTGTTTTAAATAAATAAAAGTAGTAAGAAATGAGTATTTTGTGGTGTGGTTATACTAAAACTTCTGGTTGCAAGATTGTATATGTTAAAAGCATGAAATATTGTTCTATAAATGAGATAGTCTTTTGAGAATGCACATCAAAATTTGATATTTGAGCAAGAAATAAACATCAAACAAAATAAAAAATTTAAAAGCACTACATCATACGTATTATAAATTTAAGGATTGTCATCCTGAAGATATAATTTTAAAATATAAAAAATATTGAGTGAACTGATAGTCCTGGTTCTTGTTCCTTCACAAATGTTCTGTTTGAAGAGAGTTTTTATTTATTTAGTTTGAATTTTCCATGTAGCATCTAAAAACACCTTCCAGTGAAGCATTAAGACACATCTTGCTTTATATCAACTCCTTTCTTTTACTAAGTCATATGCCTTAATTTTTGCCCATCATTTACCTTTTTTAAATAAGTTTTAGTTAAAATCTGTATTACTTGCAGTTGTTCACATTCACCTATCACAGTGGTTCTCCACATGTGAGTATCAACCCCTTTGGCATTTGAATGACCCTTTCAAGGAGGTGGCATAAGATCATCAGAAAACCCAGATATTATCATTAGTCTATAACAGTAGAAAAATTACAGATATGAAATATCAATAAAAATGACTTGTGGTCACTAAAACATGAGGAAAAGTAGGAACTAACATATAGCAAACTATAACCACTAACCTATAGCAAATATTCAAATATATACAAGTAACATGAAGCGTTATTAAATAGTATAGATTAGCACGATGTCTTCATCTCATAGAAAGATTGGTATCTGCGTAGTACGTGTTCTGGAAAGTATAAAGTTTTCTTCATCCTTGTTATTTCTGAGACATCAATAAGTTACATATAATAAATTATGCCTAAACACTTGATAAAAGTTATTTTAAGAGTGGCTCACTTTTAACAGCATGTTATCACTCCATAATCAAAATACGAGCAGAATAAAGCAAAATCTAACTGAGGTGGGTTCTCCTGCAGAGCTGCCTGAAATCTTTCCTTTGCCTGTCGTGGGTCCCAGAATTGTCCACCTTAACCTTCAACGTTGTCCATCAACCACTTCCTAACCTTTTATATTTGAGTCAATAGTGTTTTCTTTTTGTCTTTTTAAAACTAGAGTAGTTTCTCTTTTGTTATAATTTTCTTCTTAAAGTACTGAGGTATCTTTTCCTATATTCCTGGTGTTTCAGTACAATTGGTATTGAAAAGAAAAAAACATGTACATTTTCTGAGAAATGTAAAGAAAGAATTTTCCATGGGGTGCTGTGAATTTTTATTTTCTTAATATTCTATAATCAAAGGTATTAGTAGACCAGGTTTAAGAGACATTCCACTTAACATTAAATAGTGAGTGAGTGAGTGTGTGTGTGTGTGTGCGTGTTTGTCTATGTGTGTGTGTGTGTGTGTGTGTGTGTGTGTGTGTGTGTGTATAAGGTGTGGGTGATATTTGTGTGTATGTGTGTGGTGTATATGTGTGGTATGTGTATGTGGTGTGTGTGTATGTGTATGGTGTATGGTATGTATTTTTGTGTGTGGTGTGTGCGCGTGGTGTATGTGTGTGGTATGTAAATGTGGTGCGCACACGCGCACACGCGCGCGTGCGTGTGTGTGTGTGTGTGTGTGTGTGTGTGTGTGTGTACTTGGTTGTCTATGTGTGTGTGGTGTGTATGTGTGTATGTGTGTATGTGTATGGTATGTGTGTGTAGTGCATGTGTGTATGTTTTTGTATTGGTGTGTATGTGTGTGTATGTGCATGGACACATTTGAATGTGTACTCCTGAAGACCAAAGAACAAACCTGCATGCCTTCCTAACATTCTTTTTAAGACACTGTATCTCTCTAATATGGAATCTATCAATTCAGCTAAACTGACAGTCCTGTAAGCTCCAGCAATCCTCCTGTCTCTGCCTTCTGCTATGCATAAAACTGGAATCTGAACACATTTCCTCCAACTTATACAACAAACACTTTACTGGCTGAGCCATCTATCCAGGCACTGCATTTATGTCCCTCAACCACTCTGAATGATCCCTGTCATCACTAGGGGATGGCTTGAATGCCTTTTCATGTGTGCTTTACATAAAAATCTGAATACTTCTAGGTGCAGTGAAACAGTAAGTTCTTATTAATTACTTATACATTAATGAGATTATATTGTACAATAGCCCAAGTTGTCCTGAATGTTGATGGCAGAGCTGGAGGAGAAAGTGTCAGGTGAACACCCAAGGCATCAATGCTGAAAGTTAAGCATCTTCAGTAAGAAAAAAAAAAAAGAGAGAAAAAAGGTAGGTTCAGTGAGGGAGAAGACAACTTTAGCAATCAGATGCTTCATTTATGTGGTGTTAGTATTTTTCCTAGGTGTTTATGAAAAGTAAGCAGGGAAGTGGAGATATGAGGGGAGAGACTGAGAGTCTGAGATTAAACATGACTGCTGGGAGTTGGCAACAGAGAACTGTTTACGGAGAAGAGCATTGGGTGTGAAGGAACCAGGTGTCTGCTCTGTGGGCTAGGCTGCCACTATAAGGTCATCAATTTAGAAGTTAGAATCTAGAGTTAGAGAAAAATACTGAAAAGGAAGATGCTTTCCTGAAATAACTATGTGTGAACTGAATTAAGAAACTCTATTTTGAACTATCCTACCCACACTGACTATTTTCAAATATACGATTTTACATATCTCAATGTGGTAAGAACATAATGCAGAAATTCTCTGAACATAAATGGAGTTTTGACGAACACAGCATTTGCTGGTCACTAGTACAGTTAGTCATGTATGTATGTATGACATCTCCACTGTCTTACAGGACTAGGCTTGCATTTTCTTGTTTGAATGGTATATCAGCCTGGATTCTTGGGGGAAAGGCATATACATTCAAAAGTTATTGTTTAATAAAAAGAAAAGCTAAGTTGTGAAAGAGCTTATGGAATCCAATAAGGCCGGTGCCATAGCAACCAGCTCTGTAGGCATGAAGGGCCTAGAGAGGGAGTGATATGAATTATAGACTTCAGGGAGAGTAGCTGGATAGAGATGTGCTAGAAATACATGTGCGATATTCCTGGGGTTTGAAATAGAAAAGGTGATACAAGGACAGATACTTTGAAAGTAAACAACTAAGTTGTAAGTAGAGATTAATACTCTGAAATTTAGTCAGTGCTTTGTAAGAGGCAGATGTTTCTCTTCCACAACATTGGTATACTGTGACATGCTTTCACAAAAGTCAATTAGAATACAGTCCTGTGGCATGGTTCAAATGTGGGAATCACTACCATAGCCACTGTGACATCTCATGAAAAGATAAAGTATTTCAGAGGACCAGCATAGGCAAGGATATGCTCTCAAGGAAGCTGTTCATCTAAACAAAATAGCTGAGGAAAAGGAAACTAAACAGATTCCCTAGTCGACAGTTACATTTGAAAGGTCAATCATGTGCAACTAAATCAAGGTAGCAAATGTATCAATGAGCTATGAGACAAAAAAGGAAAATAATAAATCTAAACAAGTATATCTAGAAAATAGCTATAGGCATGCTGATTTGAATATGGATAGCCAACATGAAGAAAGAATACAACATTTTCAGTATTTTACTACCAAACCAGCCACAAGTTAACACTCCTGTCATAACTGAGAATGTGGCTGTGCTTGTGCAGTCCTTTCATCACCGACTACTGAATAGGATATTTCAAGGAACTTGTTTACTTATCTTGTTCACTGGTCACAACAAGTTCACTTGTCTTCAGATTGACTCAGTATGGTGGTTTGAATAAGCTTGGCCCCATGGGGAACCGCACTATTAGGTGGTAGGTCCTTGTTGGAGTACTTGTGGCCTTTTTGGAGGAAGTGTGTCACTATGGGGATTGGCTTGCATGTCTCTTTCTATGCTCAGGCTCTGTGTACTATAGAAAAGAACCTCCTTCATCTGCTTGTAAGAGACAGAGTCTTTTTCTGGCTGCCTTCAGATCAAGATTCAGAGCTCTCAGCTCCTTCTCCAGCATCATGCCTGCCATGCTTCCTACCATGATGAAAATGGACTGAAACTCTAAAACTATAAGCCAACCCCAGTTAAATGTTGTCCCTTATAAGAGTTGTCTTGGTCATGGTGGCTCTTCGTGGCAATAAAACTCTAACTAAGACAGTCAGTGTGTACTGTACTATGCCTAACACATTGAACAAAAATAGGAATAAATAGCATCAGAAACACTGTGTTGATTTTTTACCAAAGATTCCCTATTGCCTTGAATTTGCTTCCCAGAGTCAGGTAGAGACTCTATCCTTTTCCCAGAAAGATGGAGAGGGATTTGGTAGACAGAACACAATTTGTGGAATCCTTCAGTGATGCTTAGGTAAAACATGTCCTTTCTTCTGATCACTCAGTATCTGGAATTGACTTCATATCTCCAGTTAAAGGACACTGTGTGACTAGTTCTGGCCAATAAATAATAAGGAAAAATGATACATAAGGTGTTCATCTAAGATTCTCTAGAGCCCTTTAATTTTGATGCTGGAGTCTATTGTGTTTTAGATCTTTTCATTCAGGAATTAGAGTAAGGACAACCCAGAATAAAAAACCTCTTTGATACACCCAAGGTATAGATAAAAATATGTGTCATTATTTAACTGCCTAAAGCTTTTTAGATGATATGTTTATAGTATAGTTTGTATCCTGACTAGTCAAAATATATATTGAATTTTGTGGGCAGGCAGGCTTGAAGTAGAATATCCTTTGCAGAAAAGGGGTTCTTTCTGTTACTGTTATGGTTTGGATGAGAATAGCTCCTGTAGGCTAATATGTTTAAATACTTGGTCCCTTGTTAGTGGAACTGTTTGGGGAGTATCTGAGAAAACTTCAACTGGGATGCATTTATGAGAGATAAATAAATAAAAATAAACAAAGCAAAATAAAATATTATGACCCAATGAAATTCTAAATTGAAGCTGTCATTCCTGCTCATTGAGTAAAGGGGATGCATGAATTTGTAAATAATTCACATGTGACCCCCACAGCTGTCAGTGTCGCTTACCTTTCATGTTGCTCTCTTTAATAATTTTGTCATTTGTCGAAACAGTTGATTAGGTTTTGGCCCTCTTCCATGAGCAGTGCTTGTCATTTTTTATTTATTTATTTATTTATTTATTTATTTTATTTTATTTTTGGTTTTTCGAGACAGGGTTTCTCTGTGTAGTCCTGGCTGTTCTGGAACTCTCTTGGTAGACCAGACTGGCCTCGAACTCAGAAATCTGCCTGCCTCTGCCTCCCAAGTGCTGGGATTAAAGGCGTGTGCCACCGCCGCCCGGCATTTAAAGGACTAAAACAATGTGGCATTTTTTTCTAGGTTTCCACACTGAAGGGTGTTACTTAAGTTCTTTCATTTTTCTTTATTTCCAGTGGCTCACTCCAAGAAATATTTTCCTACAGAGTCAGAATGAAAGTATTTCTCAAAGCTAAAGTATTTATTATCCTCAGCTAGAGTACAGATAAAAGTGGATCTCTGTCCTACACCACTGCTCTCTGAAGCTGTGCAGTTGCTTCATCTCTATTCATGAGAATGTAAGAGACAAATTCTGGAAAGAATATGGTTCTCTTAATGCTGTCTTCTTTAAGCTTCAAGGACGCATTGGAATTCAAGGCACAACAAATAGCATTTCAAATACTGCATCTGAGAGTAGGACACAGAAGTGTTTAATTTAAGCCTGAATTGTCAAAGGAGGAAATGAAGCTTGCTGCAAACATATCTGCTGCAAAACTATGACAAAGGCAAAATAAGAAACCATTTTTCCAGGCTTTATCATTGTAATTCTTCAAGAAATGCTATTACCAAGATCTGCATAGAAATGACATAATTAGCCCATATGTTTGAAGAGGGAGTGAAATAATTTTAAGGAGATTGTCATGGGTAGTGCTGTGAAATAATTAGTTGTTATTTTTCTTTTCCTTTCTTTTCTTCAGTGTGTCTCACTCAGTCCATGACAAATATTTGAAATCCTATAAAACCAAAAGCAGTTAGTATAATATAATGGTAAGTTTAGACATGGAAATTTGCAAGCAACAGATATTAATTAATCTGTGCAATTATATTCCTGTTGGTTTTTTTTTTTTGGGAGGAAAAGGCAAAATTAAGACTTTTTTTTTAACCAGTGTTTAAATACTAGGATGTTGAATATTGTATGTAGTGATTGAAAGATATTAAATATTCACAAATAATTGTATTTGATTTCTAGTTGAAAACACTGAGTTACTTAACAATTACATCTTTCAGCACTACAGGTCTATAATTGTATAGTCTTACACAGAAAATTATACCATATTAAAACATATCCACAAAATGAAAGACATTTAGTTTTACTAAAGTGAAAAAGATCTAGCATATGTTCTCAAATTAAAGTGTAAATTTAAGGTTATTAGATATAGTATCATGAAATTTTCTTTAAAATTCTGTATATAAGTGTGTGGGATTATGTAGAAGTGCAGATGATATTTTCATCTTCAGGGACAAGGGACAGCTACCATGGCAGTAGCTATCAGGTATATGGGTATAGATTGACTCCTAAAAAACTTATTTTGTTATTATTTGTATGTATTTTTGCCATGTCTGTGTGTTTAGTTTGAGCAGAACTCAGAAGGAGGGCATCAGATTTCTTAGAACTGTTGTTACAAATGGCTGTAACTGTCATGTGGGTTCTGGGAATTGAATCGAGTTCCTTTGGGAGCAGCCAGTGCTTTGAATAACGAATCCATCGCTCCAGACCCCAGGCCGACTTTTAAAATGCTTCTTGGGGTGGTAATATTACCATAGTATATCATATCTTTGTAATTTAAATAAGTAACAACTATAAATAACTGTTAATGATATCAGCAATATAAAGTATCAATGGAAAAATCACATATGCCTTACTAAGTTTGTGTTTGGTAAGGAATGTCCATTTCTTTTTATTTTTTCTAAATAGGCATCATTAAATGCAGGAATGTAGCTTGCGCTTGGGCGTGGGTCCTGTTGGGCTGTGTTGTGGATCCGCATGTCTGCCATGGCTCAGGGAGGCAGAAGCATGGGAATTTGACTGAGTTCCCTCTACGCGACGCTGGGTGGACGCTGGGCTGTGAGATGCTGCGGAGTTCAACCTGGACGTGGAGAGATTTCAGCCTGAAGTCCCGTGGGGGCAAAGCTCCTGAGTGGGGTGTATTTAGGCTGAAGCAGCTTACCAGCAGACCCGTGGTCTCTGTCTTTGGGCTCCCAGACACTGCTGGGAGCAGCAGAAGAACTGAGACATGAAGGCATATGGGCTGGACCTGTCAGCAGCTGAGAGGAACTAGAGGGAGAAGCTCTGCCCTGTGGTTACCGGCACTTGCTTGGCTGGGTCAGCTAGCTTGCTTGAGTTGAAGGGCTTCCATGGCAGGAACATAGAGAAGTCTTCTTGTGGGAGATTAAGTAGCGGCTAGGTAATCAAAGGCCTTCTCCATGGTTCCCCACCGCAGAGCCCCAAAGACACGCGGAAGTCCATGGTTTTAAAAGGTTTATTGTCATGGCAGAAAGTGAATGAGCTGTATCCCCCTCGACCCCCCAACCTCAGGGCAGACCTGAGTTAAATAGGGAGGGAGGAGGGAGGAAGGTGAGAAGGAATCTTAATTGGCTATGCCCTCTGGCCCTTACGTATCTTATTAATTTGGAACTCTCTTGAGGCCTCGAGGCCTATAGTCATGCCCTCTACCTGTGGAGGGGCTGGTAGGAGAGCTGCCCTGCGTGACTGAAAGGCACTGATCAATGGAAGTCTTTGGCTGTGTGTCAGGAGCCTGGAGTCTGGGAGTGTAGTGAAATGTATGCCGTCCCTTGCAGGGTCTCCGGTCATCTTTAGCCAGTGCTCCACCAGAAACCAAGCTATCCTTTCATGGTCCCACAATTAAAGTCATTATTAATATTATCACCTTAAAGTTAATTCCATAAAACATAGTCTCTAAACTTTTTTCCTATTCAAAATGAACGCACTAACTTTCCATATGGAATAAGAATTCATGTTTGTAATCACTTAAAGTTTAGTATGTTTAACAATGTTTAATTATGTAGCGAATGTATTTTCTTTGATCGCTTAACCTTTACTAAATCTTTTATTCATCTTAGACTTTCTAAACTGTGAATGACCTTCACTTTTGCCCTTTATAACAGTTTGTGTTATGAATTTTTAGAATATGATTCAGCCATTTAAATAGAAATAATGGATTCTCTTAAACAGTGTTGCTTTCTCTGAGCCCAGAGGCACATTTAATTTGCGGATTAGGACTTTGAATAGCACAACTGCCAGCATAATTATAGACTGCTACGGGAATTATGTGCAAGACAAAGAGCAAGGTGAGTACAAATGCTCTAGACAGCATCAGAGAAGGTGTGGAGAATACATATTCTCTATTTCTAACAGTTTACAGTTGCTCATAAGTTTTCTATGCATTTATTTGCATTGTGTTTTTATTTTAATTAAGCCTACTGTGTTCTAAATATTGGCTGTTCTCTTTGTGTTACATGTCAAAACCAATGCAGATTATTACTGGCTCATGGAGATATTAAGGATGAAGTAAATGTTAGAATTCTTTCAACTCACAACTGTTTAACTAATTTTCTGATGCTATTAACCTATAAAAATTGCTTTCTCCACATCCGGTCTGCACAGAATGCAGGACAAGAGTGTTCACTGGTGTGCTCACTTCCCTTCATCTCCATCTACTTAGGTTGACTTGTTAATCCCATCTATGCAAATTTTACTTATGTCTGTAATAGTGCAGGTAATTACTATTATAATTACCTAATAGAATTAACAAGAGCTTCAAAAGCAAAAGTAGTATGAATATATAACAAATTAATTCTTCATAGTAATTGGTCTATAAGGAAGAATATGTCACAAAATTTTGTTTGTTTAAAACTTTTTTTACCTGGGTATAAAATTATAAATTGGGGTAAAATGACATATCCTTGGCATATATGCCCAGGAGTGGTATAGCTGGGTGTTGAGGTAGATTGATTTCCAGTTCTCTAAGAAACTGCCATATCGATTATATATAATTCATAATATTCATAATAATGAGAAACGTCTATTCTTTGCAAAAAAAATAGATAAAGAAAATGTACTCAATGGAGTACAACTGTTATGAATTTCATGCAATTTGCAAGAAAATACATGGAACTAGGAAAAATATCATCTGGGGGAGGTAACCAAGACCAAGAAATACAAACATGGTATGTACTCATTCATAAGTGAATATTACTTGTAAAGTAAATGACAATTGTGCTGGAGTCCACAGTCCCAGAGACGCTAAGAAACACACAGAGCAGAAGTGGGAACAGAAGGATCTCCATGGAAAGGGAAAGTAAAATAGATGTTGCAAAAGGACTGGAGTCAGGGCAGGTTGGGAACAGAAGGAATCAGGTACAGGGGAGGGATTGAGAGATACTGGGAGATATATATACTAGAATTAGGGGACAGTTCAGGGACAGGTGGAAACCTAGTGCAATGGAATCTGTAAGAATAACCCTAGCAAAGACTCTTAGTAATGGGGAACATGGAACTTAACAAGACCTCTTCTCTAACCAGGCAAGACCTTAAATGGAGGAATCGGAACACCAACTCAGCCATAAAACCTTACACCTATAGTTTGTCCTGACTGTAGAGTGTGCTGAGTCTAGCAGAATCATAATCAAAATGACCAGTGAAAATTACTTCCTCCAGAAAATGATGGGAACAGATGCAAAGTACCATAGCCAACTGTTAGGCAGAGCTTGGGTATTCCTGCTGAGGAGCTGTATAGGGAAAGATTGGAGGAACCAGAAGTATCAGAGACACACCACGAGAATGTGGCCAGCAGAATCAACTGACTGAGACTCATGAGAATTTAAGTGATCAGGGACCCTGGAGGGGTCTGACCTAAGTCCTCTACATTTATGTTACTGCTGAGTATCTTGTTGTTCTTGTGGAAATCCTAACAGTGGGAAAGGTAGACTGTCCCTAATTCTTTTGCCTACTTGTGGGACCCTTTTTCCCTATTGAATTGCCCTGTCCATCCTTGATATAATGGTTTGTCCCAGGACTTACTGTAACTTATTATGCTGTTTCCTTGATGTTTCTGGGAGGCATGTTCTTCCATGAAGGGAGGAATATTGGGGAGGGAATCTGGAGTAAAGGGATTTTTCCTGACCCTTTCAGCATTCAATACTCTAAGTAAGAAATTTGGCTACTGACATTTTCATATACCTTCACCTAAAGAAGTTGTTATTGATTGTGGACTACTTTTAAGGATTAATTTTATATTTCCAATCTTATGTTAGTCTCAGGACTAGAACTCAAGCCACCAGGCTTGTATACTAAGCAGCTTTATGTACTGAGCCATCTTGCTTACACCTGAAATATTTTATGAAAGAAGGTTCATTTTATGTGTCACCCTGACTGAATTAAAGATGTCCAGAGGCTGGTAGAACATTTTTCTAGGTATAGTTTTGATCATTTTTCTGAAAGGGTTAAGCCTTTGCTTCCATGGACCAAGTAAAGAAGATTTACCATTACTTCCATGATGAACTGCATACTGAGGGCAGAGAGAACAATAAGCTAAATGCTTGATGAATTCTGCCCATCTCATCATGAACTGCATCTTTCCCCATACTTCATCACCAGAGCTCCTTGTCCTTGAGGCTTTAGGTCTCCAACCTAACACCAGGGGCCACCCTATCCTGAAGAAATCAGACATGGATGGATTTCAGCAACGGTCCTTCTAGTTCTCCACTTTGTAGAAAGTCCATTGTAAAATCTCTCAGCCTTCAAACTACAGTGAGCTAACTCCTTCTGAGGCTTGTCTTTTAGTTTTTTCTATACTATTGCTTGTATTCCTTTAAGTAATCCTAACTAATCTACTTGTATTCTCTTGGTAAACATTTTAAAATAATTTTCTTTGGTGCAGACACTTTTATTCCTTATTCTAAATATGTCATGGGCCAAAATCCTGAAATTTTTGTCTTTGAGTTCTCAAATCATTATCTCTTTTATACATTTCTTTCCCTTTCCTTTTTGGATTAGAATTTAACACAAAAGTTGAGTCATTTTATTTCATCCAATTCTCTCCCCCCAACCCTAGGATAATTATTTTTCATCCTTACATTATCTTTTATATATTTTAAAAATCCAGAAGCCTCGCCTTGCTACTTAACTATGTTTTAAATACAGAGTACATATATTCTTTGTGTTCTAAGAAGTATCATATGCATATTTTGTCTGTAAGAAGGTTAATTAAATTCTACTTCCTTTCTTGTCTCTTTCCCATCTCATTTCTGTTCTGAATTTATCCTCTATGCAGTTCACCAACATAATTTAGGCTCATGCATTGTTCCTGTTGTTAATTAAAGGCTTTATAGCTGTATGGTGATTCCTGTTAATGGTCTTATTTATTATTAATATGAGCATTTACAAGTTAGATGTTTTTTCTTTGATTATCCTTGACCCTGTAGACTGATGCTTTGTACTACAGGCCCCAAATTTCCCATTGAGTGAATGCAAGTCTTCATTGTCTGTCTCATGAGTGTAGTTAATTTCCTTATGTTGGCATTTTTCTTCTGGCAACTTCAGTAGGGCTTGATTTGTAAATTGATATTGTTTACATTTGACTTTATCATAGACTAACTTATTTTCTCCATCTTTGGTAATTGAAAGTTTTGCTGAGCATCGTAATTTGGGGGGGGGGGCATATGTGGCTCTTTAGAGTCTGCAACACATATTGCCAGTTCCTTCTGGCTTTTAGCGTCTTCACTGAGACATCAGGTATAATTCTCATAGGGATGCCCTTATGTGCTTCTTGGCATTTTTCCCTTGCAGCTTCTAATATTTGTGGTGGTTTGAGAAGTATTAGCCCCCATCAGCTCAGAGATTTGAATGCTTGATCATGAGGGAGTGGAACTATTAAGAGGTGTGGCCTTGTTAGAGTAGTTGTGACCTTGTTGAAGGAAGAAGAGGTGGAATTTCAGGTTTTCCTCAAAGCCAGGCCCACTGTCTCTTTTTTTTTATAGCGGCCCGAGGATCTAGAAGCAGAACTCAGTCACCTCTTGAGCACCATGTCATTATATGTTCTGCAGTTCTTCACATCATAATGATAATGGACTAGACCTCTGAAATGCAAGCCAGCGCAAACTAAATGTTTTTTTAATAAAATCTGCTGTGGTTACCATGTAACTTTACAGCAGGAGAAACTCTTAACAAAGACTGTATTGGTTTCTGTATGTATGGTGTCATGATTATTATGTGCCAAAGGGACTTTCTTTTCTGGCCCAATCTATTTGGTATTCTGTATCCTTCTTGTACCTCTATAGGCATAGCCTTGTTTAGGTTAGGAAATTTTTCTTCTATGATTTTGTTGAAAGCTATTTCACAGCGGGGATTCTTCTTTATTCCTATATTCCTATTGTTCTTACGCTTGATCTTGCCATAATGTCCCAGATTTCCTGGATGTTTTCTGTCAGACAATTCTCAGATCTAACATGTTTTTGATTGTCGTATCCATTTCTTCTACAGTATCTTCAGTGTCTGAGATTCCCCCTTCCACTTCTTACATTCTGTTTTGAAAAGCTTGCCTCTATAGTTTCTCTTCAAATTCCTATAAATTTCATTTCTAGAATTCTCCCAGTTTATAGTTGTTGTGGTTTTATATTGATTCTATTTTCATTTTTAGTTTTGAACAGTTTTATTTATTTTCTTCCATTGTTTGTGTTTCCATAAATTTCTTTAAGGGATTTGTTCACTTCTTTTAGGACCTCTATCATCTTCATATAGTTGGTTTTCGGTCTTTTTCGTGTATTTCAGCCATGTGAAGATATTTAGGAAGGGCTCTGGTAGAATTGCTGGACTCTATTGGAAACACACTGCCCTGGATGTTACTGATTGTGTTGTTATGCTGGCTTCTAGGCATTTAGGTTATAGGTCTAGGTGCTGATTTCTGTATTTGTCCTTGTTGGGTCAGAGTTTTGTTTCTTGGTTTCTAATTCCTTTCTGGAATTTCAGAGTGTGTAATGGATGTATGTTTCCTAGTAGGAAAATTTCTTTGGACCTAGCAATAGTGGCCACTGAGTGTTACAGGTTAAATGTGTTTTGGTGGGTTGGACATGGGGACAGACTAAGGATATGAGGGGGTCCACAGGAGGAAGAAGAGCGTTTCTCAACAAAGGTACACTTATTTCATTCCCTTAGAATTGGTTATATAGTGAAGAGAGATCATCCCAGAGGATTCACTATAGCACTGGAAATGAGACTGGGGATAGTATCTAGAGAAGTCTAAGGAGGGGTGAAAATGTACAGTCAATCTACCTGTTTCCCTGGAAGAAGTGGTTTGTGGGTTAGCAGGGAGTACCTGCTTTAGTTAGGGGCTGAGATAAAACAAGAAGTAGGGAGAGGAAGGTGTATGGAATCTCCAGCGGATGTAGGCAGAACAGGAAGAAAGGCTACAACAATTGTTCTGTTGCAGAGACAGGGATGGAACTAGATTTGTAGAAGAGGGCATGGTAAATTTCATGGTTAGCTTACCCTGGCCTGCTCAGCTGGTGTATTCACAGGGAATGGCTACTGATCTTAGGGGCTAAGACACTTGCACGAGCTAGGAAGGGATGCTTGGAGGAGATCTTTGTGATCTGTTGGGGAGGAATGGAGTCAGCGAGGAAAGGAGTCTCCAGCAGGTTTTCTGCTATAGAGTCTGGGGAATTGGATCTGGAGGAGCAGTGTAGATCTGCCTTCTCTTTGTGGTCTGTCAATTTTCACAATTCCCTCCTGTTAGGTAGGGACTGGAGGTTCTGTTATAATCCTGTCTTTGACAAGTGGAGGAGTTAATGAGCCAGGGTGTGTAGCGAGCAGATTTTTCATGTACTCTATCCTTTATGAACATGATGAGTTTATGTCTCTGAAACTGATGGTCCTGAATGATGGGCTCTCTACATCTCTGCAGCAATCAAAGAATTTGTTCTGTTTTTCTAGAGTGATGACTGTTTGATACTATTAGAGGGGCATTTGGACCATTGTGAATACTAAGCATGTTTGAATTTCTGTACTTTTTTCATTAAATGTAATGTACTTTAAGATTGTGTTTTCAGAAAGGCCGGTACAGCCTAAGATGATGATTGTTACTGTTTTTATTGTTGTTGTTATTATTATTATTATTATTATCATTATTATTATATCTGACTTGAAATAATTTCAAACATTTTCAAGAAGCCCTAAAATTATCACAGGACTTCATCTCTGTGTTCACTCTACCTAATGCATTGTTGGCCTAAGTCACCTAACTTCTATAGATGAGGAAGAAAATTTGGGCTCTAGTTGTTTGTTTTTGTCAAAGTCTCTAACAAATACTTTTTTTTCTTGGTCCTGCTTCCTTTGCCCTTTCCCTCTCAGTAGCCTGGTGCCATCATATCAATCAAAACTTCTAGAAACGCACTGGTGTTCTTCCTATTGGCTTAACCATGAACCTGAGTATTCTTAAATCTCAGCTCTTATAAAAATTGGCTTCTTTCCATCACCTTTCATATATCTAGCATTTGTTAATGTATGTCGACTCATGTCACCATCTCTTTTAGCATGTCCTTAATTTGTTTATATGCTTTGATTATAGACATGGAATGTAGCAATGAATGCTATTGCATAATCTCACCACTTTCCCTGAAGAACAGCTGCAGGGAAACAACAGCACATTCTGAGCTTTTCCCGAAAGCTGTACATAAGGATTTTCAAGAAAGGAGATCTGCTCTAGATAGAAGAGACAAGAGCATGCTATATTAACATGCTCAGTTTATTTTACTCTATCATGCCACTTATTATTTCTACTTTCTACCAATAACAGAACTTCTGGTGGGTTTTGAAGAATGAGTCATTTCCATCTGTGTCATGAACAGCATCAGTTGTCACTCTTCTAGTAATCGGGGGGGGGGGGGGAAATGCCACTAAAAAGACTAGTTTCTTATGCTTTTAAAAATGTATGCCTTATGAAAATTTTATGTATAGTTTTTGGTTATTTATTGGAAAGAAGATAAGATACTAATCATGTGTTCATTAAGAAAGTTTAAAACATAACCCCTTGTAAGAAATTTTAAGATAAAAAAATTAAGTCTAAAAAAAATTAATGTGACATCAATTTTCAATTATCTGCAGAAAAGTTGGTACTTGGATTTTTATGTACATGTGATCAGTATATAAAAAGGCATTAATTTATCTCAGGATTCAGAAATGAATTGAATCTATGAGAATTATAACATGAGAATAATCATGATTGTTATTTCCTCTGTGGAAGTGTCATACTTCCTCTGATGAGAAATGAATAGACAAAATATGTAGAGGTACATGACAAATGCAAGACACACTAAAAGCATATAAAATCATAAACATCTCTTACTTATATCAGACACTAGAAAAAGTTTCTTGAAAAGTTTCCATGGGGAGAAATTCAAAAGAATCAGGAGATTGGTGCTTTTCTTTCATCGTAGGAAGAAAACCAAAACACCAAAACAAAACAGAAAACAGCAAAAGGGGGTGTTGTACCTTCAGAATATGCTTTTCAACATTAAGTATAATAAAAAATGTTCTTAAAACTTACTGGTATAATGACAAATTAAAAATAAATGTTATTTCTTATATAATTATATTTCTTTAACCACCAAAAGAACTTTCTGATACTAAAGACTGAGTTCAAAGAGTTCAAAAAACCACAATGTTTTCCCTTTACCATTGGGCTTTTATATACTATGTGTTTTCCCTTATGGAAATTAAATATAGCATCAAGAGGTATATTGCTAGAAGAATAACATTATGAAAATTAACATATAGAATGCCTAAGAATACACAGCATAACAACCAAAAACACATAAAATAAAAACAATTCCTCACTTAGTAAGTATGAGCTGAATATCTCAATAATCACTTCAAGTATGGTTTCAGTATACCAATTTATATACATTTTTCAGAATGGAAACAAAAATAAGACTCAAAAGCATATTATCTGTTAGAAATGTATGCTAAATATAAGAAAGCCTTGGGTAAAATAAAATGGATGGTAAAATATTTTTTATGTTGCCATCATTCTGGAGAGAACTGAAGTATGTTAATTCTACACAAAGCACAATTTAGAATAACCAAGTTATTAATGATAAAAAGATTTTAAGTAAAACTACAACAGATGATTTATAATACAAAATGTATCCCTAACACTAGTATTAAAATTCATAATAAAATGAATGGAAATGAACTAAACATATGCAAGTTCATTATGATGACAGAAGTTTCAGCACCTTCTCTTGATACTTGAAACATAATGTGGTAATGGATTCCTATAGATACGAGGCTAGAGACCTGATTCCATCTGTATAGACTAGTCACAGAATACTATAGCGAAATATCAATTTGCTTCAACATTTTAACACTCAACAGAATACACTATTCGTAATAAATAGTTTAATAAATTTAAAAGAATATAATTCATTTGAATAAACATAAGAAATTCTGGATGGTTTTATTCAGTTTTGGCTACTGTAAAAATTGCCACATATTAGGCAGTGTAGCCTGTACATTAGGAAAATTTCAGCAATAAATACTTGTTTCTTCCCATTCTGGAGTTGGTAAATAAAACATTATGGCTCTTTTGTATCTAGTATCTGCCGAGGACCCACTTCCTAGTTTGCATGTGCTCATATGTCCTTTGAGTCTTCCCATTGTAGAACAAAGCCTAGATCATTCTTCAGTGTCTTTTTTTTTTTCAAATTCACAAATTTCATTCTGAGGTCTCCACTTTTGTGATGCAAGTAACTACCAAAAACCCTGCATTGAAATGCCCTTGTGTCAGGTTCACAGGGACCTCATATGCATTTTGGAGGTCCAACAGTTTTCAAGTTGTATCATTACTCTAAAAATGCAGAAAATTGCATCTTTATGGTGATCAGTAGATACAGATGAGTTCGATTATCCCCAAATTTAGAAATGGAAAAAAATTCAGGATTAATATAACTTTAATATAATATAATAATATTATAATTTTAATATAATATTTGGAAAAAATCTCAAATAGTTAAAGGAAAGACTCCCAAGTAACCTTTTGGTAAAGGAGAGTTCTAAAAATAAATACAAATGTATTTTAATAAAAATGTGACTTGTTAAATCCGTGAGATATGTAAAAACAGCGTCCCAAATGAACTTATAGCACTAGTTCTATGTATTAAAAAGGTCCAATGCTTGTAGGATTATAATTTAAGCACTTGCTCTAAAGTACCAGGGACAACTAGAGAAAACCGACTCAGAAGCAAGAAGAATGAAAATGAGAAAAATTTCAATTAAATTCATTTCAATTAAAATGAAATCATAAAAACTATAGAGGGTATCAATGCAAACACAGGGCTATTGTTCAAGAATACCAGTCAAGTGTAGTCTTTCTTGTACTTGTATTTGCTTAAGAGAATTGTAAACATCACTTCATGATTTTCTTGCTTTAACAATAAAAATAAGAAGTGCTTTGTTTTCCACTACTCTTAAGTTCAAAAGCTTGAAGTACCCCATACCCTATGCAGGTCTTTTGAATATTTTGATTCTTGAAGACTTAGCTTCACTGGCCACAGGGCAGGTTGATAGTAGCTGGTGAAACAAGTCAAATTCTATAAAGCTGCCCATTAGGGAGAACCATCTGTATGCTAAGACAGGACCAGAACCAGGGACCCAGACTAGAACCAAACAGAACTGAAAGAAAAGCTGAAAGATATTGTGTTATATTCATAGACAAGTGTCAAGCATAACTGTCATCAGAGATGATTCATCTAGCAGCTCATGGAAATAGATGCAGAGACCAAAAGCCAAATATTAGGCAGAGCTCATGGAATCCTGCTAAGGAGGTGGAAAAAGGATTGTAGGAACTAGAGGTATCAAGGACATCAAAGAAAACCCACAGAATCAACTAACCTGGGCTCATAGCGGCTCATAGAGATTGAACCAACAATCAGAAAGCCTGCATGAATCTGACCTAGGTCCTCTGCTTGGTATTCGTTGGGACTACTAACCATGGGAGTGGGAGGTGTCTCTGACTCTTGGACTGCTTTTGGGACCCTTTTCCTCATAGTGGGTTTTCTTGTTTGGCTTTGAAAGTGCGCCAGCTTACTCTTAGCTGATATTCCATGTTTGATTGATATCCATGGTAGGTCTCTTTTTCTAAGGAGAAAAGAAGAAATAGTTGGGCTTGAAGAGTGTCTGGAAGTGGAGGAGGGAGGGGAAAGTGTGTTTATAGGTGTAATATAGGAAAGAATAATTAATAAAAAATAAATAACTAAAATTTTATAAATTTAAGGGAATTTCTAAGATAGAGAGACCTACCTTGTAAGAGTAGATATAAGACACTGACTTTAACCAAAACCGATTTCTTTATGACTGAAAGGACAAACCTAATGAATGTAAATTAAATAATAATTTAGGAGCTTAGGATACCAGCATGGGGTATAGAATGTGGTAAACCTGTATAACTTGATTATTATATTCTGGAAGGAATCTCACAGAAAATGGTGGAGGACAGACACTAAACAAAGCAGCTTTGAGAATGAATGGAACCTAAAACTCAAGCAAAATCATTGTTGTGTAAATACTATTGATGATAATAGTATTTCCGCAGGTACTGAAACCACTATTCATGGAATTTAACAAGTGAACAAATAGCAGATGCTAGAAATCTGATTTTGATTGTTGGAGTTTAAGATGAATAGAATAGCAAATCTCTCTGTGTGTGTATACACATGAGTTAAAACCTGCACACATATTTACTCTCTTGGCTGAGATATCTTAAAAGAAATGTCACCACAGAAACAAGTGTTAGGAAACATGGCTACTGTTTGTTTTATTGCAGGGATTAATTAAAGAGGAATTTTTTATTGAAAACAGATTCTTCTCTCATACAATACATCCAGATCAAAGTTTCCCCTCCTTACCAGCTTGCCCACACCCAGATCCACTCCCCTTCTGTTTCTGTTTAGAGGGAGGTGTCCTCCAAGAGACAAAACCAAACACAGCAAAAGAAGATAAAACAAGACAAGGCAAAAGCCCTCATTTAGAGGCTGGACAAGGCAAGCCAGTAGGAAGAAAAGAGTCTTAAGAGCAGGCAAAAGAGCCAGAGACACATCTCCTCCCACGGTTAGGTGTCCCACTAAACACCAAGCTAACAGCTGTAACAGTCATATAGAGGACCTGATACAGACCTGTTTCAGGGCCCATACTTAACCATTTCAGTCTCTGTGAGTTCCCATGAGCCCTCCTTTATTAACTAGACGGGCAATGATCTCCTGGTGGTCTCCATTCCCTCTAACTCTTACAATCTTTCCTTACCTTCTTCCAAGATTTTCTCTGAGCTCCAAATCGACTGAGTCAATGGAGACCTCTAATGTAGACTCTTTTTCTCTGCATAATGTTTTTCTGTGGGTCTCTGAACCCACTTTATTTGTTGCTGGAGGAAGCCTTTCTGATGACTACTGAACAAGGTACAGATCTATGAGTATAGTAGAATATCATTAGGAATCACTCTATTTATGTATGTATTTATTTATTTAGCTAGTCAAGTTCCATTTTGCCCAAGATCTCTGGGATGTCCAGTTTTTCGTTCCTGGCTTTCAGGCAGTGCTGAGCATGAACTCCCTCTTGTGGTATAGGTCGCAAGTCAAACCACACATTGATTGGCTACTCCCACAAGTCCTGGGCCACCATTGCCCCAGCATACATTGAAGGTAGAACAGTATCTTGAAGGTTTTGTGCTCAGGGTTGGGATGGGTCAGTGCCTAGGTTTCTCTTTCTGTAACTTGCAGAGTAGTTTTCTACTCCAAAGAGATTATAGAATAGGAGTGAAGGGTCCATGCAGGTACCAGTTTGACTTCTCCATATCAATGGGCTTCTTAGTACTTAATTATTATTATACCACAAATGATACCAATTATTTACATTAAGAACTTCAAAGAGAGCCAGGCAGTGGTGGCGCATGCCTTTAATCCCAGCACTTGGGAGGCAGAGGCAGGCGGATTTCTGAGTTCGAGGCCAGCCTGGTCTACAGAGTGAGTTCCAGGACAGCCAGGACTACATAGAGAAACCCTGTCTTGAACCCCCCCCCACCCCAAAAAAAAGAACTTCAAAGAGAGCAAGGTGGAAAATATAGGAGGGTTTGAAGGAGGAAAGGCAAGGGAAGATGATGTAGTTATAATCTCAAAAAAAAAAATAAAAGAAATAACAAAATGTGATATTATATTGATTGACACTGCCTAGACTCCTTGTCCACATTTAATGCACATGATTAGTTCTGAAATCTTAGTTGCTGTTACATTGTTATTTTTTTATAATTTTATCTGGAATGTGTTTTAATAAGTAAATTATGACAACTGTTACTCAAGATTACATTAAGCTGTAATTTCTATTGGCTGAAACCATTTTTCCTTCTTCTTGCAGCTCTACATGGTGAGCCAAAAAAAGAAATGCAGCTATATGACTGGTCATGAGTATGTCGCTTTGTCTGATTTTACTTTCCTTGTTTGTAAAATAATTATCAAAATTATTATTACTGGTTTAAATGAGACGGTATAACATGCAACAGTCCTATTTTTAAACAATAAATTTTACTCCCATTTGAAATAGTTGGTTTAACATAAGGTACATTTTAACCAATCCTGAACAGGTACATCTTTAGGGTTACATATTTCTTTATGATAGCTTTACACTCGTGGAAATGATTGGTGGAAGCATGAGTGAAAGGTATTCTGAAAATCAGTGCTGAGAAAAGGTGCGTGGGCTTTTATTATTTATTATTATTATTTTTATTATTTTATTATTTTTATATTGGAATTGGGGAGAAAAATTCTTAAAGATAGCTTAAGATGCCTTAAAAGATATTATGTCAGGAGGCTCTTGGTCCTGTGGAGGTTTGATACCTCAGCACAGTGGGATGCTGGATCAGTGGGGCAGAAGAGGGTGAGGAGGTTGGGGAGCACCCTCATAGAGGCAAAGGGGAGGGGGAGAGGGCAGAGGTGAAATGGGTGATTTGTAGAGGTTTAACCAGGAAGTGGGATATCATTTGAGATGTTAGCAAATGGAATGATTAATAAAAAATAAAAGGAGTACTGGCGAGAAATAAAAACAAAAGAAGACTTGTGACTACCAACAAATAAGCCCATATGCATGGTGAGTATGTCTGGAATTTGTTGATGGCATTACACATTTGAAGATATATAAATTCATTAAATTATATGCACCTACCCTACATATGAGCTTTTGTTGTTGTATAGAAGTGAAAGCTTTAATTTTTTAAATGGTGCCATCAGGCAGCTCCATTTCAATTCTAGTACAAGTATGTCATCACCATGGGGCACATAAGGCAGACAGACTACATTTATTTTTATTTTCTTTCATTCACTGCTTTCTTGGTGCTAGCAATATCTGAAATGTAGTTCTGGATGATCAATGCACCAAGTGTCACTTAAAATATCATAATTTTGGCCTCTTGAATCTCTTAATAATGTTCCTATGACCAAAAAAATGATAGGTAGATGTAATTTAAGATTACTAAAAAAAGTTTCAGCTGAAAATAGTTTCCTTTTTGTAGCTATTTTGCTTAACACACGCAAATACAAATAAAAAAGTAATCATTACATAATGTGTAGATAGTCATTGTTCATAGTTTAGTGTTTTCTATGCATAACTCCAGCCTTTAAACAGGCAATTCAAGTTAACACATGGAAAACAGTCTACTTTCTTTAAACTTTTCATAGAAATATTTTAAAAAATGAATATAAGCAGATTAATTAATTTTCACAGATTGAACATAGCTATCATCTGTAACCACATTAAACATAACTGAATATTAATAGAAGCTCCCAGCCTACTTCATTTCCAATGTGCATTTCTCTTCTCCAAAGAAAACACGCTGTGATGTCTCATACCCTAGATCAGGTTTGCTGGGTTTTACTATTTACATTTATGAAATAGCACACTGTGATCTTTGTGTTTGTTACTATTCAGCATTAGGCTTATGGCATTCATATCATCAAAACCAATGGTAGTTTAGTGTCACCTCCACAGTCACTTGAGTGAGTATAAACTAATTATTTTATCAGTTTTATCATTAACAGGGTTTAGAAAATTGGTCAGCTTACTTGAAATGATGTTTTAGAAAAATTATATTTTTTACTGAATACATTCACATATTTCCAATTGGTTCCACACCCAGACGTATCTTAGATGATGACCATATTAGCGTAGGTAGACCAAGCCAGATGTCTAATGTGCTGTACTGGCATAGAGATCCCCCAGCAGGATGTGAATTTCAGGTTTTACAGTCTGTCAGCACTTGGAATTTTTTTTTATTTTATTTCATTTTATCGTTGTTTCCTTTTAGCCTGTCTGCTAGGTATATGCTGGTGTGGCAATGTGGCTTGGATTTGTCCTTCTTTGATGACTAGCATATTTGTTTTTCATGTTCATTTCATGGATATTCCATTTTGTGAAGGGGCTATTCATTTCCTTCACTATGTGGGTTATGCACAAGTTTTAGCATATGCCCAGATTTACCAATGACCTTTGGCCCATTTAAAAAGGGTTCTTTTCCACTTACACATTGCAATACTTCTAGACTACTTCTCCCACAACCTTAAAGGCTAGATCTGTGCTTGGTGTCTCTACCTATGGATGTGTCTGCTTATAGATCTAAAGTTACAATAACCTCCACATTTGTATTTATTCACCTTTTTGTGCTGTACTGCTAGGAAACAAACTTAGGGCTAGACACATTGGAAACAAATGCTCTACACTGAACGAAATCCTCAGCCACTAGCTTTTGGATTTGGGTTTGTTTGTTTTTTGTTTGTTTGTTTCTTGTTTTGGTCTTCTATGACATAGTAGCTGTACTCAAAAGAGAAAATTAATATTTCCACCTAGCCAATAGCATTGTATCTATAATTTCTATAATCCCTCATCAACCAAATGTGGAATTTTATTGACTCATGCTTGCTCTTATAGAATATACACTTTTCCCCATGATCTAGTGAGCTGTGGCTTTTTTCACTTCACATTATACCTCAGGAGATGTAACAATGCTTAGCTGTTAGTAGGAAGCTCTGATTACACAAACTGTGGATGTCTTCTGTCCGCTTAGCTGTTGTTTGTATTTTGTAATATGTGAGACTGTGGTTAATATGTAGCTATGAAGATTGCTTCCAGCTTTCTTCCCCCTTCAAAACTTTTCCTTACTTGCTTTGACATACCATGGAGGTCTTTAGAACTTCCTTGTTTCCCAGAGATAGTCTAGTCGCAAAGTGATGTTTTTGTACAAAACAGGTTTTCTCTGTGCGTATTCAGAGGAGAACCAGCTATAGCTCAAGAGAAAACCTTGGAGCTGTCCATTTGCTAATGAAGAAAATATTTTCTCTTTTCTAAGGGGTCATCTGATTTTGGCCCTTCTCATTTGGAAATGTTACAGAACATTTCAATTCCGTTTGATCTAGAGAGTGGCCTGGAGAGTAACCATCTGTGTGTGCTTGGCTGGCAACTACTATTCTGAAGTACACTGCATGCTTTGACTCCTTTCTCAGAGGATTATCTGTGATCTGAGACATGCTCTGCAAATTAAGCTCAAAAGAATTTCAGGAGCGATAGAGGAACATTCTGAGGGCCAGCAAATTTCTACTTAAAGAAAGAAAGATGGGACACATTGCTAGAACTCAAGACCTGTTTGGGCAGAACATCTTACTGGCCAATTCATTTAAATGAGAGTAAGGCATATATAGTATAGAATCTGCTAATTACCAGGGAAGACTGGGCTGGAGGAAAGTCCTCAAAGGCAAAATGCACTCTTATGCTTCTGCTATGCTACTCATAGTGACTTTTGTAGAAAATACACAAACAAAAGTCACAAAAATATTTCTCAATCAGAGTTTTCTTTTCAACTTGAGTGTTTGTCCAATGGGGAGAAAATGTTTTGTTTTGTTTTGTTTTGTTTTTAGTTTTGCAGAAATTACATATTTGTCTCTCCAAGAAGGCAAATGTCAAGAGACATAAGATGCAACCCTTTTGTTCCACGCATCCAAGAGAACCAAAGGTTAAAATAGCATCAATAACTCAGCTTTCAATTCCTAGGAACTGGATCATGATACCTCATAGCAATTGCAAACATTCCTCATTGGGAGATAAGGCAAATAGCAATTGAAAGATAAATGTGGAATCAGAACTAGGTTTCATTCTGACCTTACCAACTTGCCAGACATGCCTTGTTTCTCTACTGACTTTTACTGTGATGAAGTGATATTGTGCCTGAGTTGCAATAAATCATGTATATTCAGCTCCATTAAATCTGAGATATGTATCCTAGGGTTTAAGTAATACCAGAGAATAACAGAACCTTAAAACATAGCTGCACTGTGTTTATAATCTAGGGCAGCCTTTTTCTTTTTTAAAAGTATGCCTTTCAGTTACAAGTAAAAGATCTCTACTTTAACCTAGAAACTCATTATAAAGTAGAGTTTAATGTCATCATTTGAATTTTCTTAGAAGTCATTCAACACATACTAGATTCCTATGATTGACAAGATGCTGTGCTTGGACTTAGAGATGCACATGTAATTAAGGGTTGCTGACCTCAAGTAACCCAGTGTCTCACTGAAAAGTAAATAGAGCTATTTACTGAAAATTAATAATGTACTTATTATGCATTCTCACTAACCTTTGAAATGTTATGTGAGAGATTTATTATCACCTCCCAAGCAAGGAATTAATGAAAGCATTCAGTGGTCCCTCATTAGCAGAGATGTACTGCACATCAATTCCATGCTGGGAGGTTTCCTGGCTAGAGAGAGCAAAGGTCAACAGAAATGCAATGATTTGCTCTGGTTATGTAGATAGTTCTTTCCAAAGCCGTTTATGACACCACGGGTTGGCATCTTTTACGATGCCAAAATGATTAAGAATGTTTATCTACAATGAATTAGTGTAGCATATGTGGAAACATGAGAGCAAATGTTAGAGCCTTGGTCTGAGAGCTGATTTGTTTATTCCACGATACTTAGCATACGCCATGGGTCCTATCGTCAGAGATGACTCTTTGGAAGAGCTCCCATAAGTGCCATTCCAGGTGCATGACTGATCACGTTGTCCCCTGTGTACCCATTTGGAACATACTGTTCAGTCAATGAACGCAACCATGAAAGGTACCTATTTTAATTATTGAACCTTGTTTTTTAATTAAGTATCAGTTCATAGTATTCATAGTAGTAGCCATTATTACAATATATATAATCACTCTCCTCATCAAAGTATGTCTTTCAGATTAAATAACCCAAGGACATTTTGTGTGTGTGTGTATCCATGAACATACATGCTCATATTTGCCTGTTTATTTGCGTGTGTCGGAAGAGGGTTGTTATACACATGTGTGCATTTACAAGTAGAAGCCACAAAATAACCTTTGGTGTTATTCTTTAGACACCATCCACCTTTTCTGTTTGAGAAAGAGTCTTATACTAACTTGGAGCCAGCAAATTCTGGGAAGCTGCCTACTTCTATCTCTCAGTGCTGGAATAACAAATGTTAGCAATTGTGCATGGATAATTTTCACATGGTTTCTAGAGGTCAGACTCAGGTCCCTGTACTTAACTCTGTAGCCAGTCACTCCCAGCCCCTACCCCCAGGTCATCTTGATGATCAGACAAAAATTCAATTCTCTAAGGTTTCACATCCATATATACGACAGTTCTCCTGTGCTCCTTGTTTGAACCTTGAGATCTCGATGTTCAAAAGTGCAACGACAGTGTCAGGCTTAAAAGGTGTACTAAGAAAGCTTACGGTTATTTTATAATAAAAGATATAGTCAGATCAAAAAAATAATTAAAAGATCACAAAGATACCGCAAACTCTGGGCTTCGTTTTCCAGCCCTATTGTTCCTTCTCTACTGGAGGCCAGCCAACACCTGTGGCACCAAGTAAACCCCTTTCCCCAAAACCTTCTCCACTAACTTCCATTGGAAGTGCACCCAGCAGCAGTAAAGTGCACTCCATACCCTGAACTTCATCTCCTTCCCTACCACTCTACCTGCTTCCCTGAGGGTCTGTGAGAAACACTGACTTCAGACAACCCGCCCTCCAAGCCCCTTTGTACCAATTCACCCGAAAGCACATTCAACAGAGGCAAACTGCATCATAAACGTCGGACTGCATTCCTTGCCCCACAACTCTGCCTGCTTTCTTGGAGGCCTGCTGGTACCAGAGACAAGCAGGTAAGACTCTGCCACAAGGCCTTGCCAGCCATAGCCCCTTAAAACATGTCTAACAATCTTAAATTGCACTCTATCACCTAGACTCCATTTTCCAGCCCACAACTCCTCCTGCTTTCCTGGAGGCTCATAGTTACCAGAGACACCAGGCTATGCTAGTACTAGGGACCCCAGAAGAAAGGTTAGCACCCAGAACCCCAGAGATCATGAAGGCCTCAAAAAAAAAAAAAAAAAAAAAAACTAGAAAAATATGCTACTAGACATAAAACTAACAAGTCACCAAAAACCAAAAATCCAGGACACTCAGGCCAGAAGTCTAAGAGGAAAAAAAAAAAAAAAAAGGGAAAACAACAACAAAAACAAACAAACAAAAGATAGAAAACTCTCACTCATTCAACAAAGATAAACTCAGAAATAAGCATCTAAACCTGTAATAATCATAGAACCCAGATGGCTGAAGGCCAGCTTAAGAACACGATCAACAGCAGCCGGAACAATATGCACCACCAAAGCTCAGCTATCCTACGACAACAAACCCTGGATATCTGAACACAGCAGAAGCGCGAGAAAAGGACCTTAACTCCAACTTCATGAAGATGGGAGAGGCATTTAAAGAAGAAATTAATAAATTGTTTAAAGAAATATAGGAAAATACAATCAAAAATGTGAAGAAAATGAATAAAACTGCTCAAGACCTGAAAATAAAAATGGAAGCAAAACTTAAAAACAAAACAAAACACCCCCACAAACTGAGGAAATCCTGGAGGTGGAAAACATAAGGAAGATAACAGAAAATCCAGATACAAGTATTACCAATAGAATAAAAGAATGGAAGGAAGAATCTCAGCTATAAAGATACAATAGAAGAAATTGGTCCTTCAGCCAAAACAAATGCTAAATCTAAAACATTCTGACACGAATCATCCAAGAGCTCTACGACACTAAGAAAAGATCAAACCTAAGAATAATAGGAATAGAAGAAGGTTCCCACCTCAAAGGTCCAGAAAATTTTCCAAAAAATCATAAAAGAAAAATTTTCAGACAAAAAGAAAGAGAGGTCTATGAACAAACAAGAAGCTTACAAAACATCAAATAAATCCAAAAAAAAAAAAAAATCCTACCACCACATAATAATCAAATCACTAAATGTACATGAAGAAGAAAGTATATCAAAGGCTGCAAGGGAAAAGTGCCAATTAAGATTAAAAGGTAGTACTGTCAGAACTACACCTGATTTATGAACAGATACTCTAAAAACCAGAAGAGCCTAGGCAGATCTCTTGCAGATTCTAAGAGACCACAGATGTCAGCCCAAACTTCTATAATTAGCAAAACATTCAGTCACTATACAGGGAGAAAACAAGATTTTTGCATGACAAAACCAAATTTGAATAAGATCTATCAAAAAATCCAACCCTACAGAAGATATGAAAAAAGAAATCTCAAAATAGGGAGATTAACTACATCCAGGAAAACATAAAATAAGTCCACACCAGCAAACCAAAGAAGAAGGGAAGTTCTTTGCTCTCTCTCTCTCTCTCTCTCTCTCTCTCTCTCTCTCTCTCTCTCCTCTCTCTCTCCATCTCTATCTCCATCTCTATCTCTCTCCTCTTCTTCCCCCCACCAATATCAAAATAACTGGAAATACCAATCATTGGTCTTTAGTATCTCAACATCACTGGACTCAATTCCCCAATAAAAAGACACAGGTTAACATAATGGTTGTGAAAGCAGGATCATCATTCCACTGCATACAAGAAACACATCCCGGTATCAAAAATACTCAAAACAAAGGGCTCCAAAAAAGATTTTCAAAGTAAACAGATCCAAGAAGCAAACTGGAGTAGCCATTCTAATATCTAGTAAAATAGACTTTCAAACAAAATTAATCAAAAGAGATGGGGCAAAGCATTTCATACTCATCAAAGGAAAAATCCACCAAGATGATGTCTCAATTATAAATATCTATGCAGAAAATTCAAGGGTATCACATTCATAAAAGAAACATTGCTAAATGCCAAGTCCTTCTGGCTATGTGTAAAGGATGGTGTGGCATGGTTTCTGCCCCTGGAACAGAACCAACAGGGCATGAGCCTCCATGAGTGTTGGTAGTTTTTGAGAGTATAAGGCTTGTTTGTATAATAATGTACATATTTTCATGTTTCTCCATTGAGTAATATCCTCTCTACCAAGGTCAATGACTCCATGATAATTAGCGACAGCATGAGTCTCTGTGTGGCTAATGTCTCAGCAAAATGGTAAATGCTGAGACTTGCAGGACAGTCCTTAAGGTTGTGAGAAAAACTCTGAAAATATAAGTTCAAAAATATATTATTTTCACCTGTGAAAAATATAAGGATGCAATATTAATAGTGTAAGGAGTTTCACAGACCTAAAAGAACAAAGGCAGCTGCACTGTGGGGCAGCTTGTCAGAAAAATACAAAGGCAAGCAGATTTCTTAGTTCAATGTCAATAAGGAAAGGACTAGGTTATGCCCAGGTGTGATGGGAATGGTGGTATCAGACAGAATAACCCATTTAGGTTATTGTCTGTGCTTAGAATGGCAGGCAGCTCTCCCATCTCATTTGTAATGGTAAAAACATATGCTTGCTATACTTTTCTAAGAATCAGGGGGCTGGGGACTTGGGATGCTGATTCTGGGAATAATCAAAAGAGAACGTGGAATAATGACTGAATTTATATGAAATAATAGACTGGACTTTTGATCTGTAAGAGATGAGTTATTCAGAGAGATTTTGAAATTGCAAGTAAAAGCTTTCTCTAAAGATAGCCATCTAGTAAGCTGCCTAGAGCAGAACATAGGCCATCAGCTTGTAATCCACTATCTGACTTTAAGTCTTTCTTTTCACCACTCCCAGAAAACCTTCCTCAGAACTCCTCTCCTAGATGAGACTGGTCCTTGGCAACTAAAGCTTAAATCACACAATGAACTCAGCTTGTTAACAGTAGGAGACTTCAACCCCACTTTCATCAATGGGCAGACCACTCTTACCAATCATTCGGACAGAAAATAAACAGAGAAATAATGAAACAGATGCTATGAATCAGTAGACCTAACAGATCCTAATAGACACCTATAGAACATTTCACCCAAATACAAAAGAATATATCTTATCATTTATCTTATCATTTCAATATGGACCAAAGCTGGACTTCCAACAGCAACAGAAACAACAGAAAGCTTATAAACTCATGGAAATTGAATAACACACCACTGGTTGATTACTGGGTCAACAAAGAAATAAAGAAAAAATTTAAAAAAAAATTCTTTCTAGAATTCATTGAAAATGAAGGCACAATATGGCAAAATTATGGGACACAATGAAAGCAGTGCTAAGAGGAAAGTTCATAGTACTAACTTCTTTCATAAAGAAATTGGTTAGATCTCATATTAGGGCCTTAACATTCCACTTAAAAGTGCTAAAGCAAAAAAGAAGCAAACACACCCAAAAGAAATAGACAGTAGAAAATTATCAAACTCAGGGCTGAAATCAATATATTAGAAACAAAGAGAATAATACAAAAAAAAAATCAACAAAACCAAGAGCTGGCTCTTTAGGAAAATCAATAAGATAGATGAACCCTAAACTTAACAAACTAAAAGGCACAGAGAGACCATCTAAATCATTACAATCAGAAATTAAATTGATAGGGGAGTAACAACAGACACTGAAGAAAACTTGTGCTCCCCAAGCTTGAAAAATCTAAATGAAGTATATAATTTTCTTGATAGATACCACTTACCAAAGTTAACTAAAATCAGATAAACAACATAAACGGGCCTATAACACCCTAGGAAATAAAAGCACTCATTAAAATCTCCCAACCAAAAAAGCCAAGGGACATACAGTTTTAGCATTGAATTCTACCACACTGTCAAAGAAGAGTTACTCATCAATACTTCTCAAATTATTTTGCAAAAAAGAAACAGAAGGAATACTGCCAAGTTCATTTTATGAGGCCGTGTCACCCTGATAACTGAACCACACAAAGATTCAAACAAGACAGAAAATTTCAGACCAATTTCCCTTATCAACATTGATGCAAAAAAATTTAATAAAATACTTGCAAAAAGAATCCAAGAACATATCAAAAACATCATCTACCATGATCAAATAGGCTTCATCCCAGAGATGCAGGGATGAATATAAATAGGAAAGTAAACCAATGAAATCTACCAGATAAAGGAACTGAAAGAAAAAAAAAACTACATGATTATCTCATTAAATGCTGAAAAAAACCTTTGAAAAATCTAGTACCCCTTCAAAATAAAAGTCTTAAGACTGGTCATGGAAACAAATATACCTAAACACAATAAAACCAATATACAGCAAGCCAATAGCTAACATCAAATTTAATGGAGAGGAAATTAAAACAACTATATTAAAATCAGGGACAGACTGGATACTCTTTCCATATCTATTCAATATATATGTGAATTTCTAGCTAGAGCAGAAAGACAACTAAAGGATATCAAGGTAATACAAATTGGAAAGGAAAATGTCAAAATATTGGTATTTACAGATGATATGATGGTATACATCAGTGATTCCAAAAAGCCTGCCAGAGAACCACCGTTAATAAACACCTTCACAAAGTGTCTGGATACAAATTAACTCAAAAAAAAAATCAGGAACCCTTCTATATATAATTGATAAATGGGCTGAGAAAGAAATTGGGACAACACACTTCTCAATAGGGACAAATAATAAAAAATTATCCTGCTGTAACTATAGCCAAACAAAACAAAAAAGTCCAGGATAGCCAAAACAAAACTATGTGATATGAAAACTTCTGGAGGTATTATTATCACTGATTTCAAGCTGTACTACTGAGCAATAGTAATGAAAACTGCATGGTAATAACCTAAAAACAGACAGGTTGATTAATGGAATCAAATCGAAGACAGAAGTAAATTTACATGCCTATCAACACTTATTTTTTTGACAAAGCTAAAAGTATACAATGGAAAATGTCATCTTTAACAAATGTCCTTGGTCTAATTGGATGTCTGAATGTAGATGAATGCAAATTGACTCAGATCTATCACCCTGCACAAAACTCAAGTCCAAGTGGATCAAAGAACTCGACATAAGGCTAGGCACACTAAATCTAAGAAAAGAGAAAGTGGGGAATAGCCTTGAAAGCATTGGCATGGCAGACAACTTCCTGAACTGAACCTCAACATCTCAGACACTATGATCAATTAACAAATGGAACCTCATGTAACTGAAAAACTCTGTAAAGCAAAGGACACAGTCAAAATGCCAAAGTAGCAGCCTACAGAATGGGAAAAGCTTTTCCCCACCCTACATTTTGACAGAGAGCTGATATACAAAATATATAAATAACTCAAGAAATTAAATATCAACAAACCAACTAAACCAATTAAAAATAGGGGCACAGATGTAAACAGAGAATTCTCAACAGAGGAATCTCTAATGGCCAAGAAACACTGAAAGAAATATTCAGCATCCTTACTCTTCAAAGAAATGCAAATGAAAATAACACTGAGATTCTGTCTTATGCCCCTTAGAATAACTAAGCTCAAGGGACAGCCCATTCCTTCAGGTATTTGGAGCAATGGAACACTCCTTCATTGCCAGTGGGAATGCAAACTCGTACAACCACTTTGGAAATCAGTTTGATGGTTTCTCTAAAAATTGGGAATAGCTCAACCTCAAGATCCAGCTATATATACCACTCCTGGGCATATACCCAAAGGATGCTCCACCATACCACAAAGATGCTTGGTCGCCTATCTTCTTCACAGATTTATTGGTAATAGCTAGAAACTGGAGACAACCTATATGTCCCTTGACCAAAGAATGGATAAAGAAAATGGTACACTTACAATGGAATATTACTCAGCTATTAAAAACAATGACATGAAATTTGCAAGCAAACAGATGGAACTAGAAAAGATTATCCTGAGTGAGATAACCCAGACAAAGACAAATATGGTATGTACTCACTAATAAGCGCATAGTAGCCATAAAGTAGTGGATAACCATGCTACAATCCACAGACCCAAAGAAACTAAGTAACAAGGAGGGCTCAAGGTGGGGACACTTGAATCTCTCTGAGCAGGGGATGTAGAATAGATATTTAGACATGGGGTAGATGGAGGGAGGTATCTGCATGGTGGACATGGGGTAGATGGAGGGAGGTATCTGCATGGTGGAGGAAATGGGAACAGGAGAAGTCTAGTGAGAGTGAATGGAGAGAGACAGTCTTGGGAGAGAGACCTGGAATCGATGAGGGGCATTTCTGGGAATTTATGAGAATGACCTTAGCTATGACACCTAGGAAAGGGGGGTGTGGAACCTGAGGGGACCATCTGTAACTAAAAGACTTCCAACAGAGGGATGTGGGCACCAACCAAGCCACAAAACATTTGACTTACAATTTTCCTGCCTACAAGAGAATCAGGAGTAAAGATAGAGGAGAAATTGAAGGAAAGGATTACCTATCACTAGTCCTATTTGAGAGTTATCTCATGAGAGGGGGCACAATTAATGATATTCTGCTATACTTACAGACACTTGTCTAGCGTATCTGTCATCTGAGAAGCTTTGCCCAGCAACTGATAGAAAGAAATACATATTCTTTCAAACAGCCCTTTTCCTTGTCCTTCGTCCATGTCAGATTAGCCCCAAAGGAACAAAGAGCAACAGTTTCTGCCCAGTTTCAAACCAGGGACCTTTTGCACGTGAGGTGAATGTGATAACCACTACACTACAGAAACACTGACATAGGTCAAGGACAACGTAGAACAAAGAAGTAATTTCAGGTAGGAATTTAAATCTTAGGCTAGAACAAAGAAGTAATTTCAGACAGGAATCTAAATTTTAGGCTAGAACAAGGAAGTAGGCTTCAGACATGAAAATGACCTTGGGCTAGGATAGGGAAGTAGGCTCAGATATTTTGGTCATCCTGATAAGCCCTTAGAAACAGTTATCACAGGAGTGTTCATGTAATTGGGTTTAATGCTTTGCTTTTTCCTTGACTATTTGTGTTTATTGTATTGCTTGTTCCTTGACTATTTGTATCTGTTGTATTGCTAGACCCTCAACCTAGAACTGACCTTAATACTTGCATGTAATTAAAATGGTATAAAAGCATAAAGGAGGAGGGGGATGGCATGGGGTTTCTAGGGAGGGGAAATGGGGAAAGGGGATGACATCTGTATTGTAAATAAACAAAATATTCAATAAAAAAATAAAAAGTAAACAAAAGAAAAGAAAGAAAGAGATGTAGAGAGCCACAGCCAAACATTAGGTGGAGCTTGGGGAATCTTGTGGAAGAGGATCTGGAGAGGTCAAGCTCAAGGATATCACAAGAAAACCTACAGAATCAAATAGCCTGAGCCATAGGACAGACATCACAGAGACTGAGCCACCAAACATACACAGGACGACCTAGGCCCTCTGTACATATGCAACACCTGTGCATCTTGGTCTTCATGTGGGACTCCTAAGAGCAGGAGCAGGGGCTGTTCTGACTTGTTGCCCACCTTTGGGATCCTTTTGCCTAACCGGGGAGACATGTCTACCCACAATAGAAGATACACCTAGTCCCACTACAATTTGATAGTCCACTGCAGGCTGCTATCCACAGAAAGCCTCCCCTTTTCTGAGGAGAAAGGAAGGACTAACGGATGGGGTAAGGTGAAAAGGAGAGGACTCGGAGGAGAGAAAAGAGAGGGGGTGCAATCATGACATAAAATAAATAAATAAATAAATAAATAAATACATACATACATTCATAAATAAAATTTAAAAATCACAAAGAAAAATTTGACACCTACCTTTATCATTATACACAACCTGAAATAAAGATAAAGAAGTAAGATAGCTACCACCTTCAAATAAAACTCCCCTAAGACTTGAATGTAACAAAAAGTCACCTTTACAGAGAGTGTGGGAATACAAGTCCACACATGTTGTACACATCTGTCCAGTTGTGTCTGATAACAACTTCGAGGGTTTGGCCTATCTGAATCACTTTCTAGAAGAAAGGTGAATATAAATAAAAGAATCAGCTATGGGCGCAAAGGTTAAGTAAGACCCCTGGAGGGTTTAGTGGACATTATTGTATCCCTTTCTTCTCCCCCCATTTAAAAATAGAGCTGAACTGCACATGTTAATATGCTTCCCTATGTGATTATATTTGCATGAAGGTTTACCATCCCTTCTGAAAACAAAACTCCTGGAACTGCTGTTTCCATGACAACTGCATTTCGAGCCGGTAAAGCTCCCAGTTTGATAAAACTAAAAGGCTCTATTAACGTCAGGTTTCAATGATACTGAAAACCTTGGTGTCAGAGGTGTCAGTGCAACATTCAAGGTTGAGGTTAATCCTATCAATGTTTAGTTTTTATTTGAGTAGGATTGCAAAGCCAATAAAATAAATTGTTGAAATAGTAATTATAATTCTATAATTCAATATTATGTTTTGGCACTAAAATTATGTAGACTAAGATTCTCAACTAATATTGAATTATAAGAAATATTCAAATTGGTACCAAAATTCTTTGTGCAATGATACAATCATTATTTTGTACTATAAAAATAACATGTAAACTTCAGTGAGATGTGTCTTATGTCTATATAAAGATTTCATGTGTCTAAGTGGATGTATTCTCAAGGAAACAAAGAAAGGAGGTATATACTGAATCAGAGGCTTCCATTATTCTAGTAAGACCTACTCTTAATTAGCTATGTCTGAAATAGAGCAATACATAGATAAGGCCAGTTCTGAGGTAGCCCAAGACAAGTATCAGTATCTGATTTTAATACATAATATAAATAATGTTTTATACCTGAGCTAAGCATACTATGCTTTTTATTAATTTTAATATTTGTAATTAGTATAATTTCCAGAATTGTAAAGGGTATAAACGAACCCTATTTAAAATTGACCATGTAAAACATAAACCATTCTTAGTCCATATTTTTCCTTTAAAAAGAAAAAAAGTCAATAAATCAAAAGGAGGATTACAGTTTAATAACTTCTAAGTGAATAATTTAAACACGTTATAGCTACTAATGTGACTATAAATTACTTTGCTCTATCACAAGAATAGAATTTTTTCATAATAAAATACGTAATGGCTCTAAGACCAAGGCACAAGAGGATGGCTTAACAGGAAAAATTATTCGATGTGCAGGCTCAACAACCCAAATTCAATCCTCAGAAACCATTTGAAAACAAGTTGGATGTGGCAATACACATCTGTAACCCCAGCATTCCTGTGGCAAAATGGGAAGCAGAAACAAAAGAATATGCCAGAAGCTTGGAAGCTCCTGGGCCAGTTAGCCTGAAGTCTGTAGCACACCAGCACAAGCAGCACAATTGAGTCTGTACCTCAGTGTGAAGGTGAGAACTGACTCTACACACACACACACACACACACACACACACACACACACACATTGAATCAACAACTTGTTTTTTTAAAAACGTCTCTGATATTGAATTGTAAATTGTAGTTTGAAAGCTGACCTCCAAATAATAAGCCATATATGCTGCCTAATCTTTTTTAACTTGACACCCCTTGGAAGAGTAAACCTCCTTTGATTAATTGACTCCATCGGATTAGCCTGTGGGCATGTCTACAGAGCATTTTCTTGATTGTTAATTGATTTAGGAGGGCCCAACCTTCTCTAGTCAATGTCATTCCTGAGCAGGTAGGTCTGGGCTGTATAAGAAAGGTAGCTGAACAAGAGGCCGGAAGCAGAGCGCCACAATGCTTTCTACCAAAGTTTCCTTCCTTGAGTTCTTACGTTGGCGTCCCTCCATAATCGATTGTGATCTGCAAAATGAAGTAAAACCTTTTCCTTCCCAAGTTACTTTTGGTTGGGCGTTTATCACAAAAACAGAAAAGCAAACTAGAGCAGGAATTACCAGCAGGAGTGAAGGATTGCTGTGATGAACCTGACCACGTGAGTTTGCTGGAGAATTGTGGGGGTGTTTGGAATGTTGGGATAGAAAAGTCTTTAAATGTTCAGAGTTTGATGAGGTATTGTAGGAGCTGGGAAGACTGCTGAGAGTAAGGCAGGCTTGGCTTGGGAAATTTCAGAGAGAAAATGTGACCTGTGTATTAGAGGCTATCCACTGAGATCTCTGGCCTGGCCAGGTGGTGGGAGGGGAAAGATCTCAAGCAGGGACAGGGAATGGCCTCTGCCACCTCTGCTGCTGCTGCCTCCACAGACACTGCTGCCACTGCTGTTGCTCTAAGATGCCAAAATGGCTGCGAGGCACTGAGCCCATTTGAGTCCAGCTGAGCCAGCGGAAGGCTGACTAGACAGCAAGGGGGTGCAGGGAGATTCTGGTGGTGTCTTGGGAGAGCAGTCTTCCCTGGTGTTGGTATTACAGCTCTTATGACAGACACTCTCAGACTCTGGAGTAATTCTCACACACCTTTATTCCTTCTGGATAGGATCTTTATATCCAGTTTAGGGTTAGTTTGAGTGTAGGTTAGTTTGGGAAGCACAGTAGGTACTTCCTATTGGGTTGGTCCAAAAGGTCGATTGCCTCATCTACAGTGCAAGGGTTTGGGGTGTTGCCCTTATGTGACTGATGGCCAGAAAGCTCTCTACAGGGGGCAGCGGCTACTTGACATGAGCCTTGTTCCTGGCCAGTGTCTCCAAGACTTCTAACCTTACCTCTATCTTACCAAGCTTCCTCTCACAGAACTCTGTGAGAAGTCTTCCCCTCAAGAAATCTGTGTTGCTTGTCAACTCTATAGGGGACATTTATGCAATATATTTCACTTAAGAATCTGTAAAAATGAAAATCCTGTTTTCTGTGTCATTGGATGTTGGTCAAATAGGGCTAAAACTGAAGTAATTATTGAAAGGTTAGTATCACCTAAGTCAAAGGTTCTGAAAATTATTTCCTTGGAGTCACTACATAAAAGCTGTCATTTAAGGGGCCACGGTCAAGGCTACGTATCAAGTGGACAACTTTTATATGTACAGGCATCTCCAGCACAGTAGTGACGTTGAAGGCGTGAATGGATTATAGAGAACACCTGAGGCTTTGCACCTTGTGGCAGGATTGGAATACCAGAGAAAAGGTTGAGAAAGGCCACTAGTGAAAGTACAGCCTCAGTTGCAGTAGGGACTGCAGTGTCCAGCAAATTGAAGATGCCAGAGCATCAACATATTTGAAGTGGAGCGAGCCTGTTCCTGTCAGCTTCGTAGACCCAGAGTAGAGCCGCTGAGGTCCTTCAGAGACGTTTATGAGAACTTGGACTTTTAAATCATTAGGATATTTTAAAGACTGTAGGATTTTTTTTTAAAGTTTCACTATGTTTTATATTATGATACTAGTGTGAATTATGGGACTTGGAAAGGTTGCAGTTTGGTAGGCGATATACTTGTGATGGCTCATCTCGATTGTCAATTTGACACACATGATAAAAGGGAATATCAGATTCCGTCATATTGTTTTGTCTGTAGAGTATTTTTGCTAATTGACATAGGGGACCCTGCAGGCAGGTGGGCCTGGATTATATAGGAAAAGTACCTGAATGTGAATCTGGATTCAAGTTAATCAGCAGAACCCCTCCATGGTCTCTGCCTCTGTTCCTGCCTTAAGGTTGCTGCCTAAATCTCCTTCCCTAACTTCCTTCAGTGATGGACTGTACGGACTGTGCCATAAGAGGTTCAACCTTCCCTTAGTTCCCTCAGTGATGGACTGTGTCCTGTGAGTTCTAAGATTACCCTTTCCTTCTCAAGTTGATTTTGTCAGTGTGTTATAATATAGAAGACATTTCCAGGATGCGCAAGGTATTTGGAGCTAAGATCCAATAAAATTCGTTGCTTGGAAATTCACTGTTATTGGATCATGCAAATAGCTTCACAAAAGCAAACAAAAATAAAGAGAAACAAACAAAAAAGTACTATAAGATGGTGTGATGTCCAATCTTTAAAACAACAAAAAAAAAAAAACCCAGAAAATTGAGCATAAATATTAGTTGATATATTTTATTACTAGCATTTCATATCAAGAAAAGAGCATGACCTCTAAACAGGTCAACATGAGATGTTATTGTTTTCTCATAGCTCCAGAAAAAGAGAGAGAGAAAGAGAGAGAGAGAGAGAGAGAGAGAGAGAGAGAGAGAGAGAGAGAACAGCCAGAATGAAGAGTGTTCTTCAAATCTGACTATCCAGGAAAACTTGAATATATTACCTGTCTAACCCTGTCTCTGTTGGGACATTTTGTTGTCTGCCACTAAATGGCTGCAATCTCCAGCCATGCTTCGATAGACTCAGTAAGTTTCATTCTAAATACTACAAGTGGAAACTCTTTTGCTGAAAGCAATAAGTCACCAACTAAACAAAAATAATAGAAGGTCAACTTCCAAAGGCATTCCAATGCTTCAGAAATAGCACTTTTATGAAAGAGAATATAAAAACCTACAATTCTGAAGACTTTGGTAATTATTGTTTTTTTTTAAGACTTGTGCTGCACATAGATTTATACAACCAGTCTTGCAGATGAAATTGTATGGTTCTGTGCAATAGAAGAAATCTATTCATCCATTCTGCTGGGTGCGAGCATTTGCACAACATACACCTCAATATACACCCTGCCCTGCTACACCCAGTATCTCTCTGGAGATCACATGTAGGGCTGCTCTAGTAGAAGGCACAGAGGTGGCATTGATTCGAATACCTTGCCTCCAGGTATATAAAGAAATGAGTTGTGAAATCAAGAAAAAACAATAATTACAAATGCACAGTACTATAGTAAAGAACATGTTGGTGGCCTTCCAGAATCCACAAGACTAGGGATGAATACTACTGTTTGTAAATCAAATCAAAAGGTGCCTGTAAGAAATGCGTGTTGCTGAGACTCTCCACCAGTAGCTCAATGATTTCTCTCTTTGGAGATTCCTTTAGAGTTTTCTCCATGTTGGCATTATGTTGTGTGGAACTTGGGAAAGATGAATTGATTAGGGGAGTCAAAAATGGAGGTACCTTACTCAAATTCACTTGAATAAGAGATGAAGATGATTCTAGTGTTATATTACAAGTGAATCACTCAAAAAGACACTGACTTCTATGTAATCTTGACAAAATTGAGTATATGAAGATACTCCAAAGAGGTAGAATTAGAAATCACTAACATTTATTCAGACCCACCTATTACATTGAAAACAATACACTGATTTGCTAAGGAAGACACACATTATTTAAATTGTCTTTCATCTTTTTTTTAGTTTTTTCTTTTTTATTGGATATTTTATTTACACTTCAGATGTAATTCCTTTCCCCCCCTACCCAGGAACCCTCATCCTATCCCCCCTCCTCCTGCTTCTATGAGAATGTGCCTCCACCCAATCCACCCATTCCTACCTCCCCACACATGAATTCCCCAACACTGGGGCATCCAGCCTTCACTGGAGCAGTCTTCCTCTCCCACCTATGTCCAACAATGCCATCATCCCCTACATATACAGCTGGAGCCATGGGTCCCTCCCTATGTGCTCCCAGACTGGTTGTTTAGATGCTGGGAGCTCTGGTTAGTTGGTATTGTTGCTCTCCCCATGGGGCTGTAGACCCTTTCAGCTCCTTCAGTCTTCTCTCTCACTCCTCCATTGAGAACCCCATGATAAGTTCAATGGTTAGCTGTGAGCACCCACCTCTG
Source organism: Rhabdomys pumilio (assembly GCA_030674055.1). Lineage (NCBI taxonomy): Eukaryota > Metazoa > Chordata > Mammalia > Rodentia > Muridae > Rhabdomys > Rhabdomys pumilio. The sequence continues at coordinate 67,890,408 of JANHMN010000012.1, forward strand.
TATATTTCAGGCTCTGGCAGACCTCTAAGGAGACAGCTATATCAGGCTCCTGTCAGCATGCACTTCCTGGCATCCACATCAACTTCTGCCTTTGGTGACTGCACTTGGGATGGATAACCTTGTGGAACAGTCTCCAGACAACCCCTCCTTCAGTTGCTGTCCCATGCTTTGTCTCCATATTTGCTCCCATGAGTATTTTGTTAATCCTTCTAAGAAGGACCAAAGCACCCACATTTTGATCTTCCTTCTTCATGAGCTTCATGTAGTCTGTGAGTTGTTTCTTGGGTATTATGAGCTTTTGGACTAAATTCCAATTATCAACAAATGTATACCATGTATGTTCTTTTGTGATTGGGTTACCTCAGTCAGGATGATAATTTCTAGTTCCATCCATTTGCCTAAGAATTGCATAAAGTCATTGTTTTCAATAGCTGAGTAATACTCCATTGTGTAAATGTACCACATTTTCTGTATCCATTCCTCTATTGAAGGACATCTGGGTCCTTTCCAGCTTCTGGCTATTATAAATAAGGCTGCTATAAACATAGTGGAGCATATGTCCTTGTTATATGTTGGAGCATCTTCTGGGTACATGCCCAAAAGTGGTATAGCTGGGTCCTCAGGTAATGCTATGTCCAGTTTTCTGAGGAACCACCAGACTGATTTCCAGAGTGGTTGTACCAGCTTGAAATCCCACCAACAATGGAGGAGTATTCCTCTTTCTCCACATCCTCACCAGCATCTGCTGTCACCTGAGTTTTTGATCTTAGCCATTCTGACTGGTGTGAGGTGGAATCTCAGGGGTGTTTTGATTTGCATTTCCCTGATGACTAAAGATATTGAACATTTTTTAGATGCTTCTTAGCCATTCAAGTTTCCTTAGCTGAGAATTCTTTGTTTAGCTCTGTACCCCATTTTTTAACAAAGTTATTTGGTTGTCTAAAGTCTAATTTCTTGAGTTCTTTGTATATATTGGATATTAACTCTCGATCGGATGTAGGATTGGTAAAGATCTTTTCCCAATCTGTTGGGATAGTGATTCCCCCAGATATAGAGAACTATTCTGTTGAGAATAGGTCTTGCTATCCTGGTTTTTTTGTTATTCGAAATGAATTTGCAAATTGCTCCTTCTATCTCTATGAAGAATTGATTTGGAATTCTGCTGGGGATTGCATTGAATTTGTAGATTGCTTTTGGCAAGATGGCCATTTTTTGCTATGTTAATCCTGCCAATCCATGAGCATGGGAGATCTTTCTATCTTCTGAGATCTTCTTGGATTTCTTTCTTCAGTGACTTGAAGTGCTTGTCATACAAATCTTTCACTTGCTTGGTTAGAGTCACATCAAGGTATTTTATATTATTTGTGACTATTGTGAAGGATGTTATTTCTCTAATTCTTTCTCAGCCTGTTTATTCTTCTAATAGAGGGAGGCTACTGATTTGTTTGAGTTGATTTTATATCCAGCCACTTTGCTGAAGTTGTTTATCAAGTTTAGGAGTTCTCTGGTAGACGTTTTAGGGTCACTTAAGTATACTAACATATCTTCTGCAAATAGTGAAATTTTGACTTCTTACTTTCCTATTTGTATCCCTTTGAGTTCCTTTTGTTGCCTAATTGCACTGGCTAGGACTTCCAGTATTATATTGAATAGATAGGGAGAGAGTGGGCCTTGTCTAGTCCCTGATTTTAGTTGGATTGTTTCAAGTTTCAAGTTTCTCCTCATTTAGGTTGATGTTGGCTACTGGCTTGCTGTATATTGCTTTTACTATGTTTAGGTATGGGCTTGGAATCTTTCAAAGATTTTAACATGAAGGGATGTTGAATTTTGTCAAACGCTTTCTCAGCATCTAGTGATATGATCATGTTTTTTTTTCTTTGAATTTGTTTATATAGTGGATTACGTTGATGGATTTCTGAATATTAAACCATCTCTGCATTTCTGGAATAAAGCCTACTTGATCATAATAGGTGATTGTTTTGATATGTTCTAAGGTTCGGTTTGCAAGAGTTTTATTGAGTCTTTTTGCATCGACATTCGTAAAGGAGATAGGTCTGAAGTTTTCTTTCTTTGTTCTGTCTTTTTATGGTTTATGTATGCGTGTAATTGTAGCTTCATGGAACAAATTGGGTAGTGTTCCTTCTGTTTCTATTTTGTGGAATAGTTTATAGAGAGTTGGTATTCGATCTTAGACGGTCTCATAGAATTCTACACTAAAACCATCTGGTCCTGGGCTTTTTTTGTATAGGGAGACTTTTAATGAATGCTATTCCTTTAGTGGTTATGGGACTGTTTAGATGGTTTATCTGCTCCTGATTTATCTTTTGTACATGGTATCTGTCTAGGAAATTTTCCATTACATCCAGATTTTCCAGTTTTGTTGAGTATAGGCTTTTGTAGTAGGATCTGATGAGTTTTTTTTAATTTTCTCAGTTTTGTTATGTCTCCCTTTTCAGTTCTGAATTTATTAATTTGGATACTGTCTCTGTGCCTTCTAGTTAGTCTGGCTAAGGGTTTATCTATCTTGTTGATTTTCTCAAAGAACCAGCTCCTGGCTTTGTTGATATTTTGTATAGTTCTTTTTGTTTCTACTTGGTTGATTTCAGCCCTGTGTTTGATTATTTCCTGCCTTCTACTCCTCTTAAGAGTATTTGCTTCTTTTTGTTCTAGAGATTTCAGGTGTGCTGTCAAGTTTTTAGTGTATGCTCTCTCCAGTTTCTTTTTGTAGGCACTTAAAGCTATGAGTTTTCCTTTTAGCACTGCTTTCATGTAGTCCCACAAGTTTTGGTATGATGTGTCCTCATTTTCATTAAATTCTAAAAAGTGGTTAATATCTTTCTTTATTTCTTCTTTGACCAAGTCATCATTGAGTAGTGTTGTTCAGTTTCCATGTGTATGTGGGCTTTCCATTGTTTTTGTTATTATTGAAGACCAGCTTAGTCCATGTTGATCTGATAGGATACAAGGGATTATTTCAATCATTTTGTATCTGTTGAGGCCTGTTTTGTGACCAAATATATGGTTAATTTTGGAGAAGGTACCATGAGTTGCTGTGAAGAAGGTATATCCATTTGTTTTAGGATGAAATGTCCTATAGATATCTGTTAAATCCATTTGGTTCATAGCTTCTTTTAATTTCATTGTGTCTCTATTTAGTTTCTGTTTTCATGATCTGTCCATTGCTGAGAGTGGGGTGTTGAAATCACCCACTATTATTTTATGAGGGGCAATGTGTGCTTTGAGCTTTAGTAAAGTTTCTTTTATATATGTGGATGCCCTTACATTTGGAGCATAGATGTTCAGAATCGAGAGTTCATCTTGGTAGATTTTTCCTTTGATAAGTATGAAGTGTCCTTCCTTATCTTTTTTGATTACTTTTGGTTGAAAGTCAATTTTATTTGACATTAGAGTGACTACTCCAGCTTGTTGCTTGGGACCAATTGCTTGGAAAATTGTTTTCCATTCTTTTACTCTGAGGTAGTATCTGTCTTTATCAGTGAGGTATGTTTCCTGTATGCAGCAAAATTCTGGGTCCTGTTTATGTAACCAATCTGTTAGTCTATGCCTTTTTATTGTGGAATTGAGTCCATTGTTTTAAAATATACTAAGAAAAAAATGATTGTTGTTTCCTGTTATTTTTGTTATTAGAGGTGGAATTATGTTTGTGTAGCTATCTTCTTTTGGGTTTGTTGGAAGAAGATTACTTTCTTGCTTTTTCTAGGTTGTAGTTTCCCTCCTTGTGTTGAAGTTTTCCGTCAATTATTCTTTAAAGTGCTGGATTTATGGGAAGATATCATGTTTTTTTTTTTTCATCTATAGAGATTGAGAGTTTTGCTGGGTATAGTAGTCTGGGCTGGCATTTGTGTTCTCTTGGGGTCTGTATGATATCAGTCCAGGATCTTCTGGTTTTTATAGTCTCTGGTAAGAAGTTTGGTGTAATTCTTATAGGTCTGCCTTTACATGTTAGTTGACCTTTTTCCCTTACTGCTTTTAGTATTCTTTCTTTATTTTGTGCGTTTGATGTTTTGATTATTATGTGATGGGAGGAATTTCTTTTCTTGTTTAGTCTATTTGGAATTCTGTAAGCTTCTTGTATGTTCATGGGCATCTCTTTCTTTAGGTTATGGAAGTTTTCCTCTATAATTTTGTTGGAGATATTTACTGGCCCTTTAAGTTGGGAATTTTCACCCTCATCTATACCTCTTATCCTTAGGTTTGGTCTTTTCATTGTGTCCTGGATGTTTTGGATTAGGAGCTTTTTGCATTTTGAATTTCTTTGACAGTTGTGTCAACATTTTCCATGGTATCGTCTGCATATGACATTCTCTCATCTATTTCTTGTGTTCTGTTGGTGATGCTTGTGTCTATGACTCCTTATCTCTTTTCTAGGTTTTCTATCTCAAGGGTAGTCTCCCTTTGAGATTCTTTGTTGTTTCTACTTCCATTTTTTAGATCCTGTATTGTTTTGTTTAATTCCTTCACCTATTTGCATTTTCTTGCATTTCGTTAAGTGATTTTTGTGTTTCCTCTTTAAGGGCTTCTACCTGTTTACCTATGTTTTCATGTATTTCTTTAAGGGAGTTATTTATGTCCTTCTTAAAGTCCTCTATCATCATCATGCGAAGTAATTTTAATTCTGAATCCTGCTTTTCTGGTGTGATGAGGTGTCCAGACTTGCTATGGTGGGAGAACTGGGTTCTGATGATGCCAAGTAACTTTGGTTTCTGTTGCTTATGTTTTTGTGCTTGCCTTTCACCATCTGGCTAAATCTAGTGCTACCTGCACTCACTGTTTCTAAGTGGATCCTGTCTTTCCTGTTATCTTGCTTGTGTCAGAACTCCTCAGAGTCCAAATGTTTCTGTGATCCTGTGGTCCTCTGCTTCTGGGTGGAAGAACTCCTGGGACGCAGGCTGCCTCTGAGATCCTGAAATCCTGTTGGTCTGAGTGCAGTGGTTTTTTCCCTGCTTTGAGTGTTGTGGTTCCTCTAGGATTTCTCAGGATAAGGTATCTTCAAGGGAGCAGACCCAGCTAGGTATTTTCCCCAGCCAAAAAGACCAAGTGAGGGGCACAAGGGGAGTGGCATTCTGGGGGGCAGGGTTTGAGTGGCTGATGGGTCCCAAGTGCCCCAGGCACCCAGTTGTAGCTCTGGGGCATAGGGTAATGGTAGAGTTTCTTACCTGTTGTTCTGAGTGCAGTGCCTCCTCTAGGATGGCTCCTGGTAAGGCATGTTTACAAGAATATACCAGCTAGTGTTTGAGCCAAAGGGACCAAGTGAATGGCTCTTGCATCTTGCATTACACAAATCAGGCAATTTATGGACCAAAAGTCAAAAAATATTCAAAAATATAACTTTATGTTATATACCAAATGATCTTAGCTAGAATTATATTTATTTTTTATTGCCTAGCAAAGCTCCAGACTTTTTTGCATAATTAATGTTTTCATACACTGACTTTGTAATTTCTTCTATTTAAAAAATTGTTTTAATTCATTTATACTCTTATCACTAAGTACATGTTCTGTACTAAATGTGTTTGAGCTTGGAAAACAATGTTGTACTGCCTTCAGTTTTTTCTATTATTCTACTATGATTAGGTTTCTAGCTGTAGCTTAGATGCTTCAAAGTCAATGAACTAGTAAGGTCACTTTGAATCTTCCCAGGGCCTTCCACTGGCTATTAATTGAAGTGGTGGTGGGGGGGTATCTAAGCTCTGCCTAATTTCTTTGGCTGTGAATGACATTGGAGAATAACAGAACATCAGGGGTATTGAGTGAAGACTGTAATAACCAACCAGTTTTATCTACATTACTGTCCCATATTCTATTAATTTTCTTTAACTGGCTGAAATTAAAGATAGATCCATATTTTTGCTTTCCCATCATCACACTTCGCAGTTTTATAAATAGTGAGTAGTTAGTTACATGAAGCCAAAGCCATATCTGTGGAAAGAACTAGACTTAAAAAGATAAAAATATGCATTCAAAAAGATCTTCAGAACTATACTTCACACCTGGAACTTCTTTGACTTTGGCATATATTTTACCTAGAGATAAGTTTATGCATTTCCCAATTGCTTTAATTATCAGAAGCTTCTAGGAAAAAGATGCATAATTGATTTTGCATATTCAGGATAAATATTACCACAGTAGCTATTTTTACTAAGAATCGTGAATCACTTTAGAGATTCTCAATTGAGCGTTTCTAAGATAGCAAATCCCCAGATGCTGTAGCCTGCAGAAGACTACCTGACTGGCAGGGGCTGATGGTGTTTCCAAGGTAGCTAGTCCAGGTAAGCTACAGACCCCAGCCCTTATTGGAGGTCAGTTGTGGACCACTTCATTTTGTCCAGCTGCCTCTGGAGATAATAGGAATGCTGTGGTTCATCTGATAAAGTTGTAGGAGGAGCCAGCAAATGTAGACAGCCATCCTGGGAATGACAGGAAGGCTCAATGAGAGGAGCACTGGAAGACATCAGGATTAATCGCTTAGGTCTTTGAGAATTGTTGTGACTTCTATGCCCTTTTAAGTATTGTTTAGGTTAACTGCTAAGATTGTTGTAAAGCAGACGTGCAAACACATTGTGTAATTTATGGTTTTATTTTTGTTTTAAAACAATGTAAACAGGCCAAAGTGATTGGAAATTTATTTATAGGCTCACTGGAAATTGAATTTCACTTATCATTCTTTAAAAAGAATACCAAATTATTTTAGCCATATCAAATTTTTAAAAATTTTAAAAGAACTTTTGTTCGTATAAATGTGAAATATTTTGTCTTGATGATGACTATCAAGTACCTTAAAAGTTATCACTAAAAATATTCATGAAGAATTATGTGTAAATGAAAGTTACTTTTATGAAAATAATTTTAAATCCATTGACATTTAATATTTAGATTTTTTTTAATATTTTCATCTTAAAGACATGAAGAACTTGCAGTCACTATTATACAGAACTTGATTCTTTTCCATGTTCCCTCATTGTCTCTGTATGTGTTATGTGTATCCAAGCCAAGAACTGAGAAGGGTTTAAAAATGCTTCTGTTATACCTAAGTGAATAGGAATTCAACAGTAAGCCACAGATCCCAAGGCTATTCAGAAGTACAAAAGGCAGCATTTTACACTTTACCTTATCTGAGGCTCTAATGGTTTGGGAGGAACCTGAGACCTACATTCTGTATGAGTGTTTCCCATTTTATGCCCTTACTTCTATATTTCTTAGAGTTTTCTGTAGCCTTGCCTCAAGGGCATTCCAAGTATCTCTGTATTAGATTTTGTTTCTCTATTTTGATCATATAAGATTTTAAGATAATATTTTATATTAGTTTCTATATCTATTCTATCATCAAATAATATAACATATGAATTTGAATTCTTTTTCTAATTTACTAGTGAAAGTTAAAATGCATTTAATGCATGTATGAAATTCTCAAACGAAAAGACTGAGGCACCCACATGCATGCACTATTATATTACATTATTTAAACAAATAGCAATTGGAATTAGATTGATTTTACAACTGTGTACTATAGTTTGGATTCTGAACATCATTAAAAAAGAAGGAAGTCCTATAAAAGACATCCAGTCTGACTGAACCCCTCTGTAGAATATACTAATTCAATACGCTAATTTACCTAGTCCCTAATTTATATATTAAACTTATCTAAGGTCTCAAGTCTCATTGTTTTGATTTTGTACATCTCTAGAATTACAGAGTTTAGAGAATGATTATATGTTCTCTGAATTCTCTATTTTAGATTTAATATTCTAAATTTATTTTGATTGTATCCATACTGTGCTATGTAATAAAGAAACCTAAGATGCTAATAGCACACACAAAAAATCCCCTTTTGAGTTTTCTTGGAGGTTCTGGGATCAGGGATTATGCATGAATCTGCGATTCGATGGGAGGGCAACTACAAGCTATAGCAAACATTGCCTCCAGAATTTTAAGGGTAAATACTATGTATAACACTGAAGCAAAATAAATTAAAAACTTAAATATGGAATAAGAAGTTATAAAACTAGGATAAAAGAATCTAGTAAAGTTGGCAGACAATACCCATGTCAATAACTGTCTGAATTAACGGCAGAAGCATAGGAAATAAAAGGAAATTCCTTTAGAACTGCAATAGAAAGGAAGAACTGATTAAGAGAACCAGAAACAGCACACTGGGGACAGGATTATATAGAAGACTGTATTAATTTATAGAAGGAAATCAAAATGCCAGATGTGAAAAAACAAATAATCCTATTGAAGTAAACCAGGACATAAATAGACATTTCTTATTCCATAAAGATGTACACTTGGTCAATAGAAGTCTGAAAATATCTTGATACCACTAACTGTCATCAAATATGAGTTAAAAATTGAAATGAGCTTTTATCTCATGACAATTAAAGCAGAATTATCAATGAAAAAAAGACAAGTATTATTTACAAGAGTGAGGGAAAAGAAACACTTCCAAATCATTGGTGGATTATATGTTAAATCAGATATTTTGGGAATTGCTATGGAGATTCCCCATATAAACACTAGAGTTTAGTTACCATAATGTCTGACTAGCCCACTTTGGGTGAATACCCAGATCGGCTCACACTTGCTCTCCGAATGTCATTGCAGAGATGTCCACAACAGTCAAGAATTGCAAGCAACTAACACTCATCACATATGAGTAAATTATGAAATTGTAAAATATATGTATTTTGTACATTATGGTGGTTGGTGTTTGTAGAAATATAGAAAGCTAGCTGAGCTAAATCAGAAAGAGAGCAGGCAGCATAGGTACACCAGCAGATAGCATAGGTACACCCATTTCTCTCTGGTCTTGGCAGAGAGCCTGTCTGACAGAATGGTTGACTTGTACCTTGACCTATAGTCCAAATGACACTTTTCTTCCTCATCTATGTTGATTTTTATCAGAAATAAAAGTCTGTTGGGGCGATTGTGTGTATAAGAAACTGAGATGTATAATGTGTGTGTGTGTGATTGTGTAAACGAAGGTATATACCTTTTGTATGAGTCATAATAAATGTTTCTAAACACATCAGAATACTATGCAACCACAAAAAGGAAACTTTCATGTGTAATGAAGAAATTGGAAGACATTATGCTAGTTGAAGTGAGCTAGTAGCACAAAAATTCTAACATATTTTTAAATGTTTATAGAATCTACAAAATCAATCTCAAAAGCATGTAAGGGAATGCTGATTACCAGGCAGGAGGGAGATAAACATAAGAGAAAGGGAACAAAACTTCTATTAAATAAGAGCAGTGGGCTCTGCTATTTGTATTGCAAAGTGACTGTAATCAAAACTATGTGGTACACTGAAAAATTCCTTGAGGAATACTGATAGATTTTAAATGTACTCACAACAACAACAACAACAACAACAAAAAGTAGTCATGTGAAATAATGCCTATGATATTTAACTGAAATTCTTTAATCCACATTCTCCACATGTCTCAAATATTCATATTATATCCCATGATGTATATAATCATCACTAATCAATTAAGTGTAAAAAATATGTAAAAGACTGGCAATTAGTAGAGAACTGGACTTGTATGAGTGAGTAGCCTGTGGGTATCCCCTGGGTATTGTCTTTCCTCAATTCATTTACAAACACTACAAGGAACAGCACAGAAGAAGTGTTTAGTCTTTTTAAGGGAATTTATTTTTCACGTTTTAAGCAGATAATAACATTGATGTTTTTGTAGTTATATCAATAATTCTTGACACAGATGGAATGTACTCTGAAGACAGTAAACAGGGAAATAAAAATGTAATAGTTGCCTTTTATGATAAAAAGCTTCAATGTTTTTATACTACAGCAAATATATAAGCAATGCAGTTACTTTTATTAAATAATCAATCAATTTTAAAATATCTGTTGAGACAAACTCTTGTCTAATCCTACCTCAAGAGAATGAGTAACAAATTTAAACAGCTATAATTTTTGTTTATCTCATTATAAACATTTTATATTAAGATTTAGAATAAAAACCCCATATACTTATCATTTATAGCACAGAAGGTTTTCATGGAATATATGAGCAAGCTTTGAAAATGGAAATGTAATACAACAAAGACTATAGAACAGAATTGCTGATTTTTTTTTACTGTGTGTAAAGCCAAAACCTTTACCTATGTCCAGGTAAAAGCAAGGAATAGAAGCAGCACATGGTTCTAAGTGGGTGTGTGGAGTAAACATGTTCTCTCATAAACTCTGAACTTCTTAGTCCCAAGATGTTCTCTCATGATGAAAACTGAAGTAGCAATAGCTATTTGTGCTTTCAAAAGCTCTCTCAATCTTGTAATACACCACACAGATAATAGAAAGCAAAATCATTTCTATGAAGCAGATTGTGAAAATTTCTGAACATAGATGTGATGGAGGTATTGACCACTTTTATGGATAGAATTTCTCCTTGCCTGGACATTTGTTGTGATCATTTATGTGCCAGCACAAAGATGGCAGTGTGGAAAGGTAGAGTTTAATTTGTAACAGAGCAATTCTTAAAAACAAAATTAAATGAGAATCTGACAGGAAGAGACATGATAAAACATTAGATAAAGCAACTCACTCCCTGGATTGTGCCCTATACACTTGCTCACCGTTGAGCCAGGGCATTAACACATCATCTGTGCCTTGTTGGAGGATGATAACAACTGATTTCCTTAAACTTAGAAGGATGAATTAAAAAGCAGGACATCAGAGATGGACAGGAGGGATGGCCAACAAGAAAGATGGTGCAGACTCAGGGCACTAAGACGAACGTCGGTTACTACTTCAATGGGAATGTTGGAAACTACTATTACAGACCCCATGAAGCCTCACAGAATGAATCCACCTGACCACAATTTGATGCTTAACTATGATCTCTACCCAAAGGTGGAAATCTCTCATCCTCACAAAGCCAATGCTGAGGAGATGACCATATACCACAATGATGACTACATTAAATTTTTATATTCTATTTGCCCAGATAACATGCCTGAATATAGCAAGAACATGCAAAGATACAGTACCAATCTATAAACATATCAAATTATACCATGATCAAATGCACACGTGGCATTTTTAAAATTATATATGTTAAAAAATAAACTAGGCCTAAGAACTTATATACTATACCTGACTAAGGAAGGGCACGTCACTCTGACACAGCATCCAGGCTCCACAGATAACAGAATATGTACAGTTCTGATGGGGAAGTCCTACACCTCTAGTATCCTTAAAGTAAGTCAATGCAGCTTGGCTCTATGCAGCTTACCTAGCAATTGCTCTCCTGCAAGGTTGAAACACAAGAATTCTCTTTGATTCCTCATTAATCTTCTGTCCCTGCCTCCAGTAACTTCTCACACTCCTTGGTGAATTCTGCTGTCAGCTGTTAGTCATTCTGCAGATGTTTTGTAACCTGTATATACACATATAATACATTTAGTGTGTGATATGTAATGTGTTTTAATATACATAGTTAAAACTAGAATAAAAGAAATGTTTGCCAATTGTCATATATCACAGAAAATATGACCTACTTGGCAAATTGCTGCCATTGAAACCAACACAGCTCATAAATTTATTACTCTTTATTCAACTCTGACCTTATAGGAAGATATGAACATGTCTGTGAATGGTTCCAGCACAGCATGCTCAAGACAATATCTTAAAGAACAGATCAAGAAGACTAAAGTATGAACTAAAGAAAACCCAAACAAACAGGGAAGAGACTGAAATTGTTCCTTTAGCTGTGTTACAGGAAGAAAATACATAAATAAATGATGAAACAGTCAATTGATAGTGGGAAATGGAAGTAATATTACAGGAATATCTCTTACACATCCAACAGCCAGATGGGAAACCTTATGCAATCTTGGTCAGGAGGAATGCTACAAAGGTGTTATTATTAATCACATTTTCACTGGGTGGGTCAGGGGCTCAGGTTAAGAGAGGTCAGGCAATTTGCTGAAGTTATTTGAAAAGGAAATCAAGTTGTTGAATTTACATGGCCTTGGCTTCAGGCATGACAGGGCAACCGGGAATAACAGCACTTGGTTGACTTTCCTCTTTTCTATCAGGGAAGGAGATCTTCAAACTGAGAAGGGGAAGAGTATTGGCAGAATGTTTTAAGTGTTTGGGAATATAATAAAAATAATACTTTGTAATACTTTGAACTATTAGTACTCCAGTGGATATGCATCTTAGGCAAATATAAAACCTTAGCGTTTGACATAAAATCTTATACAATATTTGTCACAGGAAGATCCAAGGCAGAGATTTTTATGAGGAAAGACTCTCTCTCTCTCTCTCTCTCTCTCTCTCTCTCTCTCTCTCTCTCTC